>CM065817.1:69336865-70580230 GCA_033398695.1 Orobanche coerulescens
ATGATATAATACTTCTAAATAATCATCAATCCATAATAATCCTAAGTTAAATCGGATTTAATCGGACGAAATCAACCAAAATACCCAAATTCCCCAAAACTAGATTTTTAGAAATCTAACCTTGATTCGGTAGATCGGAGGAGGTTATGGGATGATTGATTGATGATATGAACTCCAAAACTTCATGGATTTATTGTCCAACAACATCTCTCCATGATTAACCAAGCTCCAGCCACGGAAGAGAACAAAAATGAGTGAGAAATGGCTGAAGAAAACGTTCGCAGGCCTTAAATAGGCTGACTGCCGGCCGGGTTACGTACGTAACCGGCCATGGCTTACGTACGTAACCGGCCATGGCCGAACTCACTGCCTGGAAATACTGGAAACGTTACGTACGTTACCGGCCAGGGCCTTACATACGTAACCGGCCTTACGTATGTAACTGCCGAGCACTACCGTACATTACTCGGCCAGGGCTGGCATGGACCCAGCATGCTCGGCCATGACTCGGCCGGGACCAACTCCGACGGCCCGAACGACCCCGAAACCCGAACCTGAGTACGAATCGAAGATATGGTTACGAAGTACTCGCAAAGACGAATTCGTGTACTAATAGAACACACGATTCCGACCACCCGAAGGCTCGAAATTCGACAACGGAAAGTAATTACCCCAAACTTTGGGAAATTACGAAAATGGCCCAAAATGCCCGAAAATCACGATACGTGATCGAAACACCAAGACAAAGCTCGCAACATGAATAATAACATTAAATGAACTTACGAGAAACTCGAAACAACAGTTTCGGACGAGATTCGCAAGAATCGAACTCAAGTGCGGAAAAACCACTAAAAAGCACGGAACTCAACAAAACGACACCGAAACGAGCTCGGATGACAAAAAGTGCAGAATTAATCATTCTCGGAATGACGAAACGGTCATGAGAGAGTCATCAAAACGGACTTTCTCCGAAAAAAAAAAGAAATTACCGGAAATCGAAATTACGGGTATTGCATTCTACCCTCCTTAAAAGAAGTTTCGTCCCGAAACTTAAAACAAGTAGGTAGAAGAAATATCCCGGCCAGGAAAACTCGACGAGATACACAAAAACCGTAAACTCGCGCCCGACGGCGAAACGTTGCAAGAAACGCAAAGAGACATACGACGTGAAAACACGCTCCACGACGACCAACACAACGCCACCGATAGAGACACAATAAAACCAACAAGTGACAAGCGTCATCAAACAGATAATCAACACGCTAGCCAATCGCTGAACAAATACGGAATTCCACCGCCCAAGGGTTGGAAGATCGAAAACGAGACTAATTTCCCGAACATAAGGAAATTAGGAAGGAGTCTTGAACGTTCAACAATCACGAAACGAGATCAACAAAAACCGAACAATCAAATGATCGAACCACAACGATCGAGACAACAAAAATCGAACACTAATGTTCGAATCACGAAGAACAATAAAATTCAAACAACAGTTCCAAGGTTCACATCTCGACTCGAGACAATATATGATCCGGTGAAAACAACAAGATGTGCATTCACATAAGATCCACAGGAAAGGGAATAGCAATTGAAAAATCACAACGACAAACGAGTTATTCCGAAACAATATGACACTCGTTCCATCAACAAAAGCAAGGGGCAGGACAAGCTCAGAAAATGTCAACGAACATAAACGAGTCGACAGAGTCGTAAATACAGAAGTTCAAAATCCGATCCACTTCGAATAAAAGAACTAGTAGAACCAAAGGGTGTTACTTCCGAACAAGGTTCACAAGAATCGAACCGAACTTGGAAAAGTTACAGCGATAACCAGATCGACCCAAAACAAGATCACATCTCATTCGAATGATGAAACCGAAATACAGAACAAGTTCAGAAAGTATCAACGAACACGAGCGAGTCGATAGACATGAGAAAGAGGAGATGCGGAAGTCAAAACGATACGGGCATTACATTCGACCTCTTATAAAAGAAGGTCGTCCCCGCAACTCACAACAACGGAAACAAGGTAACCACGCAAAAACCAACCGACAGAAAAATCTCCACTGGGCCTCTTAGAGCCGATCTTGATAACTGTACTGAAGTTCGCGCCTCGAAAGACTCGGAACCCAACTCGCAAAACTGGATCCTGTGTCTCTCGGGTCCACACTTGAAAAGCGTTACTGACGAGAAGGACAATTTGCACGTACATGCCCCCGGCACAACACGTTCGAAATGCCTCAGCTCGGCATATCAAAAATACAGATGCTAAATACAATGGAACATAACACCGCAAAACAACATACCGGAGATGCCAACTCAGCATAACATATCAACATATACAAAAATCACAACAACAGCATCGTTCGACGATTACAACGACCCGAACGATAGCCAGCACACAATCATAAACATCATGAAACAATCACCAATGTGCATAAACGCACAAAAATCCAAGCTTTAACAGCTCACATAGGTGCGATAACACGCAAGCCCCACGAAATGACAACATCAAAGATCATCATCACACCTCCCACAACGGGCTAACAAAACATATGCCTGGCGAACGACTCAACGTTCACACCACCAATTCAATCACAATTCGGAGGGCTAACACCCTAACAACAATACCAACATCGCACACACCTTCTCCAACCACAAGCAGGAAATGATGGGTTTTAAAAACGAAAACCACCTTTTGAAAATAATTTCAAAAAAAAAACACCGGTTGATCTTGAGTATTACCTTTCAAAAAAAAGTACAAACGTGAAACATCGTTATCGAGACTTTGGAGAACCATTTCGCATTTGATAAAAATGAGGACACTTTCTCTTAGTGAAAAATATTCGGAATATTCGACCCTCGGGTCTAAGTAAAAATATTTTTAAAACATTGAAAATATCTCAAAACTTTTTGGTCCTCGAGGTAGAAGAATTTTGAAATATATTGTGGCACCTTGGATGTACCACGAGAAAATAATTCATTTTAAAAGTACGTCTCGAAATTTATTTTCTAAGGTACTCAAGGTTTTCAAAGATAATTCAATGGGCTAGAATGCCCAAAAATTTCAGGTAATTACACGGAACATTATAGCGATGTGGGTCCCGCGCCGGAACCCACCAGGATAAAACCATTTACAAAAACGCCAAAAAGGCTGATGACGGTAATATTTCAAAAAACTTACAAAAGCCATTTACAAAGTACTAAATACCGTCGTAAGAATTTCGCCAAAACAATCAAGGCCATAATGCCACAAACTCGGTTAAGGGAATCGGTTTTCGAAATAGAACTCAGTCGGTAAAATACCGAAAGCCATTACAAAAGAACTCATGCAGCGGATAAAAGAAATAAAGTCAAACATGCACAATCCAGCAACACTACTCCTCATATGAACGAAATATGAGGGTCAAATAACCACATATCAAGAAATCAAAATCCATAAGAGGATTCCGTCACTTAACAAATAATCATAAAAATAGCTCGTGTCACACGAGGCACAACACAAAGAAGGGAGACTTACATTCACAGGTCGCACGAAGATGATGATCGCCCCACGATACTAATCACGACCAACAAACTCAGACGACGCATCGCGACACGACCCAGTCAGATAAAATCCGACGAGACAAAACTCAACAGACACCACTGACCCGACAGCCTAGGTTTCCACAACCTAAGCTCCGATACCATTTATGTAACACCCCCAATCCGCTCAGGGATATTACACGCCGTAGAACCTTTCCTCAAGGATCTACCAGGTGTAATATCCGCAAATTTTCGATTTTTGGTAAATTTCTTTTTTCGGCCGAAGTCCGTTTTGACGACTCTCTTTTGACCGTTTCGTCATTCGGAGAATATTTAATTCTGCACTTTTTGTCATCCGAGTTCGTTTCGGTGCTGCTTTGTTGAGTTCCGTGCTTTTTAACGACTTTTCCGCGCTTGAGTTCGGTTCTTGCGAATCTCGTTCGAAACTGTCGTTTGGGGTTTTTCGTAAGTTCATTTAACGTTGTTATACGTGTTGTGAGCTTCGGTTTGATTATTCGTTGTCGTATGGTGATTTCGGGCATTTGGACCATTTTCGTAATTTCCCAAAGTTTGGGGTAATTACCTTCCGTTGTCGAATTTCGAGCCTTCGGGTGGTCAGAATCGTGTGTTCTACTAGCTCTTAGATTCGTCTTTGTGAGTACTTCGTAACCGTATCTTCGGTTCGTATTCAGGTTCGGGTTTCGGTGTCGTTTTGTTGAATTCAGGATTACTAAACGACTTTTCTAAGTATGAGTTCGACTTTGTTAGATCACCATTAATTTTTGGTAACTCCAAAAATTCTGAATCTTTGCAATATTTTATAGCATCGAGTTAGCTTTCCAATGGTTCAAACAGTGAGTCAATCGGAGTCCGGAGGAGAGAGTTATGGTCGTTTTAGCTCACCCGCTCGTTATTGGCCGATCACTGCCGGCCGAACTCGGCCGTGTCGTCCGACACGGCCCGTGCCGTACTCTTCCGGATAAGCCAGAAGTCTCTGCCTCAGGACCCGACCGTGTCGTCTGGAACGGCCGAGCCGAACTCTTCCGGATAAGCCGGAAGAGGCCCGACCGTGTTCCAGGACACGGTCGAGTCAATGCGGCCGCCGGACAGTCACTATCGGTAGGCCCCTTCGGCGCCGCGACCGTGTCATGCGGGACACGGTCGAGTCCTCTGCCAATCAGCTGCGCGCCACAACCGTGTCAGGCGGACACGGTCGAGTCTGTCAGCCTATTTAAGGCCCAGCAGTCGTTTTTTTCGCCATTTTTTCTCCTTCTTCTACTTCTCTTCCGCGGCTGGGATTGTTTCTATCATGGAGAGATGTTGTTTTTCAATAAATCCATGAAGTCTTGGAGTTCATATCATCAATCATACATCCTATAACATCCTTTGATCGAGCGAATCAGGTCAGATTTTCTAGAAATCTAATTTTGGGTATTTTGTTCGATTTCGTCCGTTTAATCCGATTTAACTTAGGATTGTGATGGATTGATGATTATTTAGATGTATTGTATCATTTCCCTTGTTATCCCATGGTTGGATCGTATCGATTCGTTGTTTTGGTCGAGTTCTTGACCGACGCCTTGAAGGTGTCCGGTAAAATGTCATAGAGGGTTTTCGGGCGTTCTACGATTATTCTTCCTCGTATGATCGATGATTTTTTGAATTTATGTTGTTAGGGTCGAATTATTGTGAAGAACTCGAGTCGAAACCCTTCCGTTCATTGTCTTCTTCGGGGTCCGAGCTTCCCGGTCGAACCGTGTTCTTCGGAGCGTTTGGTAGCGGTTATTAAGGCAAGTATCTTATTATACGACTTGTATCTTGTGAATAGTAATTACGTATGATATGTATAACGATTTTGCTTGCCTCCGTAAATATGTTCCATTTGAGTTGGTTGTGTTTTCCGAAATTTGAAGGCTTTGTGATAATAGTGATATATTGGTATACGTGTTCGGCGTTGTGCCATTTGTGCAGGATTGCAATGTACATATGAGATGGTTGTACACGTGGTTGTGCAATGTATTGTGTACCGAATGTGTGTTATGTTGGTTAAGAGTCGTTGTGATGATCATGATATTTGCGTTGTTTTGGTTTACATACTTGATTGTACATTTCATTGTAATGTGGAATGGCTTGACATTTAATGATTATGAATTGTGTCGTGTCGATGTGTGGGTGTTCCAGGTAGGGTCCGTCGAGGCCTCCGGAGTTCGGTACATGATGTGTACGAACAGTGTGTGTGGACGGGTAAGGTCCGTTGAGGCCTCCGGAGTTCGGTACATGATGTGTACGAACAGTGTGTGTGGTCCGGGTAAGGTCCGTCGAGGTCTCCGGAGTTCAGTACATGATGTGTACGAACAATGATCGTGTAGCAGTGATTGTTCGGGTAACATTTTATATATGGATCTCGGACTCAAAATGATATATATTATTTTGTATGCTTTGAAACGAGAATCGGGCTAAGGCCCTAATGTTTTCGAAAAGGTTTTGTAAATTGGGACTCGAGGTCCAAAAGAATTTCTGTTTTAAAAATCCCCGAGATGATGTGTTCCTTTTCAAATATCTCTTACTTGAGTTCGAAATTCTAAAACTTCTCGGGAACATTTTGATAATGGATTTCCGTATTAAATTCGTTGTTGCTATTTGCTTGTTACATTTCGTATGGTTTGATACTTGCACTAGTAAAACAGTGGAGTTTTACTAACCCCCGAGTATTCGGGGGGTGGATGTCTGTTCTGCGTCCAGGTACATGCAGGTTCAGGGGAGCAGTCACAGGATTGGCACAAGGGGATGACGAGCTGCGATACTAATCAAGAGTTGAGAGTTGGTAGAGTTTAGTTGTATTGTTAGAGTTGATTCAGTCTTCCGCTGTATTGTATTTCGACCCCTGTGTGGGTAATGTTGTTAGTCAGTCCTGTTGATAGAGTTGTGTGACCTCATCGGTCTGTGTGTTTATGTGTAAGTGACCTTGACGGTCTGTATTATTATATTGTTTGACCCTGGACGGGCAAGCATTTGGTTGTTTATGGACGTTTAGCCTGGTAGATCCTTGCGGAAAGGGTTTACGGCGTGTAATATTCCCATACGGTTTTGGGGGTGTTACACCAGGCTGGTAACAACAAATGAACAACTCGACAATGCCTTTAAGGATAAAAAGACTCAGTAGACCGGTTTGGCCTTTCAATAAAAACATACAACTCTAAGACATTACATGCCCACGCAGGGGTCGAATATAAACTACTCCCGTACAACGGGAAAAAATACTGCAGCGGAAATAAAATACAACTAAACCAATACGACATCAACGGGTCCTCATGTGATTAGTATCGTTCATCTTTCATCATCCTTCATGTCGACCCTGTGCTCTGCTCCAAAACCTGAATGCAATACAGACATCCGCCCCCCGAATACTCGGGGTTAGCAAAACTCCACTATTTTGCTAGTGCAAATACAAAGTGCAAATACGAGCCATATAATTCAAATTCCAAGAATAACAATAACCAGGAATCCTCAAAGTTCCAAACGTAACGAAAAGCACTTCCCGAGGCATGAGTTTGAGTAAAACTTTCCAAATCCTAAAGATCACAAATAACGAGAACGGTTTACAAAATGGTTTAAAATACCTTCGGTAGTTTTAATAGAAAACAACTTAAGAATTATCAATCCTTATCCTTTCCAAAAATCAATAGGGGTCACAGCCCAACAGTTTTGTTTTCGCAAATAGAAAACCATTAACAATTCACAGGGTCAGAACCCCCATCACGTGTCCTCGATGGACATAAAATCAACACAACGTAATCACGCACAAGCATCGCCTTGGGAACAGGGTAATACCATTGATCCCGCTCGAGGCCTCGAAGGACCCTCCCGAGCTGGCTAGCTAAACGAATCACACACATCTCACGGTTGGATCAATCGCTTGTTGCATCCTGGCCACATGATCACATGCTATGTGCCACCGTAGATTAACTTTGGCGCTCACGGTTGGATCAATCACTTGTTGCATCCTGGCCACATGATCACATGCCATGTGCCACCGTAGTTTTTATTAGGCTCTCATGGTTGGACCAATCGCTTGTTGCATCCTGGCCACATGATCGCATGCCATGTGCCACCGTAGGCCCCTCCCACATCCACACATTCACACACAGCACAATAGAACACATATATTCAAACAATTCACCCAGAGGCATCAAACACTTAGCAAAACACCACGTCAAACCACAATGCACCGAAATGAAATAATATACGTCCACACGCAATACCAAGTGCAACATCAACACTAAACATATCCATAGAATTCACATAGTTATTCAAAAACCACACCATTCACAAAACACACGCGTTTTGAAAGCAAGCCTTTAACAAGGTTAAACCGAATCTTTTGAAAGTTTAATTCAAACGACCAAACAACCATATTTAGACGATCACTAATTATCTTATCCACAAAACAAGAATTATATGGACAAGGTACTTGCCTAAAAATCGGCACGCAAGTATCCCGACGAACACGGCTCAACCGGAAAGCTTCGAAACGCCCGATGCTTACAAAAAGGAAGACGACAACGAACGGAAGGGTTCAACACGGTTTCTTCGCAAGAAACTCAACCCTAACAACATATAATCAATAAATCATTGATCATACGAGGAAGAATAATCGTAGAACGCCCGAAAACCCCTCTAAGACATTTTACCGGACACCTTCAAGGCGTCGGTCAAGAACTCGACCCAAATAACGAATCGATACGATCCAACCATGGAATAACAAGGGAAATGATATAATACATCTAAATAATCATCAATCCATCATAATCCTAAGTTAAATCGGATTTAATCGGACGAAATCAACCAAAATACCCAAATTCCCCAAAACTAGATTTTTAGAAATCTAACCTTGATTCGGTAGATCGGAGGAGGTTATGGGATGATTGATTGATGATATGAACTCCAAAACTTCATGGATTTATTGTCCAACAACATCTCTCCATAATTAACCAAGCTCCAGCCACGGAAGAGAAGAAAAACGAGTGAGAAATGGCTGAAGAAAACGTCCGCAGGCCTTAAATAGGCTGACTGCCGGCCGGGTTACGTATGTAACCGGCCATGGCTTACGTACGTAACCGGCCATGGCCGAACTCACTGCCTGGAAATGCCGGAAACGTTACGTACGTTACCGGCCAGGGCCTTACATACGTAACCAGCCTTACGTACGTAACTGCCGAGCACTACCGTACGTTACTCGGCCAGGGCTGGCCTGGCCCCAGCATGCTCGGCCATGACTCGGCCGGGACCAACTCCGACGGCCCGAACGACCCCGAAACCCGAACCTGAGTACGAATCGAAGATACGGTTACAAAGTACTCGCAAAGACGAATTCGTGCACTAATAGAACACACGATTCCGACCACCCGAAGGCTCGAAATTCGACAACAGAAAGTAATTACCCCAAACTTTGGGAAATTACGAAAATGGCCCAAAACGCCCGAAAATCACGATACGTGATCGAAACACCAAGACAAAGCTCGCAACATGAATAATAACATTAAATGAACTTACGAGAAACTCGAAACAACAGTTTCGGACGAGATTCGCAAGAATCGAACTCAAGTGCGGAAAAACCGCTAAAAAACACGGAACTCAACAAAACGACACCGAAATGAGCTCGGATGACAAAAAGTGCAGAATTAATCATTCTCGGAATGACGAAACGGTCATGAGCGAGTTGTAAAAATGGACTTTCTCCGAAAAAAAGAAATTACCGGAAATCGAAATTACGGGTATTACAGATGAAACAAAAAATTTTCTCGACACGTTATATGATTTAAAAGTTCCTTCTAATTATTCTGGTAATTTGCGAAGGGTCGTGAATTATGCCACACATGATCTGTAACAATGTAAGTCTCACGATTGGCACGTGATCATGCAACTTGTACCATTATTGTTTAAGCATTGTTTTTCAAAGCATAAGGATTTACGAAGGGCAATAATGCAAATAAGCTTGTGTTTAACCTTATTGTGTGAAAAGGTTGTCAACAGAAACCACATAATAGCTGCCAAAGTATCTCTTGTTGAGGCTACTTGTGTTTTAGAGAAACATTTCCCTCCTGCGTTCTTTGACATAAGCATCCACCTCTTAGTACATTTATGTGATGAAGCATTACTATGTGGGCCTGTTAGATATCGGTGGATGTACCCTTTTGAAAGGTAAATCCTATTTCTTCAATTTATGTATAGTGAATTTACTTGAATCATATTTATCCGATTCTAATCATTACTGAATTAAAATTTAGGCTAATGAAGACCTATAAGGATTATTTGAAGAATACCAGGTATATCGGAGGGTCCATTGCGGAGGCATATATAACAGAAGAATCATATGTATACGCATCGCAATATATGCCCAAAACAAAAGAAGTTGATGTTGAGATTTTTGACGAGTTTATAGAGGATAAATCTGTAGGCAAGGGCAAGCGAATGACGTTAACAAGCGTACAATATGAACAAGTAGCTCGGTATGTTCTTGATACATATGATGAAGTGGATGAATGGAAAGAGTAAGACTCATTAACCTAAATCTCTTTTTCAACATTTTAAATTGAACTCCACTAAACTGTGTTTTAAACCACCATAGGAAATACAATATGTCTACATGTGGCATTAAGAAAAAAAGAGTTCAGAATACCAACTCTGAATTTCGGTATTGGCTAGTTAATGAGGTAACTTTGACATTAGTTGTTTTATTTATTTTTACTACATATGACAAATGTGCGATTTGATCACTTGAAATTGTGATTTGATTAATCAAAATTGGTGATGTCACATCAAGGCTTGCGGTTAGCTAACGGCCCTAGTTTTCATGCTCAAGAATTGGAAAAATATCGCCTCAACGGTTTTGTATTTGCTCCTAAAAGGCGCGAGCAAACATCGTAGGAAAACAAAGCAATGGGATCTCCATGAAAGCTCTCACATTTTGCAGAACAAGTAGGAAAGACAAAAATATGCTTGAAGCAGAGATTACTTATTATGGGGTTATAGAACAAATACTTGTTCTGGATTATTCAAGTTTCAAGGAAGTGGTATTCTATTGTGATTGGGTTAAAGTGGAGGACAAGAGTGCTCATAAGATTGATCCGGCAACGAACTTGATACTTGTAGATTTGAAAAAAATGAAGAGTAAAGACAGTATGAACGATGAACCATTTGTCTGCTCTTTCCAAAATCTTAAGCAAGTCTTTTACTCCAAGTATATCAATAACGGAGAGTGGTCTGTGGTAAACCATTCACCAAGGCGTATAACAAGTTCAATAGATGACTTGGAGGCTCCTACTAAATTTCAATCAGCTCTGGACGATAACCCTAGCTTGCGTCTATTTCTAGATAATTTAGTTCAATAAGCTAGTTCCCTTTTTCCCAAGTGTTTTTACTATTTTGTAAGCTCAAATAATTTTCTATGTTTGTAATATCACACACTACAACTTGGCAGATTTGAAGTAACTCTATGTTTTTCAAGTTTCATGTTATTAAATATTTTGTTGTGTCTTACAAAAAAAAAATTTTTGTTATATATTGTGTCAATTGAAACTTTGCAGGAAAATGTCAAGATTAGAATCTGAAGTTCCAACTTCGAACGACAATAATGTTGATGGTACACAAGAGAAACCAGTGATTACCTTTAACGACAAAGGTGATTTGATAGGTCCCAACAAGAGTAAATTTGTGGCTCGTTGCTTGGATCTTGTAAAGACACATATTGGCATAGCGTATGAGACCTGGAGACATGTTCCTCAAGAAAAAAAAAGATGATGTATTTGTACAACTTCAGGTTTGAGCTATTTTTATTCCTATTAAAGTCCTCATTATATTCTAAAATGAGCTCTCTTATACATACTTTGATATGCAAGGTATTTTAAGTATTTTTCTGGGTGTGTTTTTGAAATATTCTGAAATTTTTGACTGAGGTATATTTGAAATACTCTAAAATTTAAATCTAGGGTTTTTTGGTAGCCTAACTGGAGTTTATAAGAATTCGAAAGTTGGAGTTTGTGTTTGAAAAGACAACTAGGGTATATATGAAATATTCTCAAATTGATTAGGGGTATTTTTACAATATTCTAAAATGAAAAACATTCAGATTGGGCATCCACATCTCAAAGAGTTCCTGTTGCAATTAGCTAGAACAGACATCAGAGTTCTTTGCTTGCTTGGAAGTCCTAGACGCAGATTGGCGTGGCATTGCTAGGGCGGGTTAGAGTAGTAAGGGATTTGGATATGGTTTGGAGCTTGCGTATCTTAATGCACGTATTAAATTTATTCGGAGATACTGAGTTTTTGGTAATCTAACTAAATTCTTATACGAATTTGAAAGACAATTGGGTTGTTTTTGATATATCTTGAAATTGATTACTTGGGTACTTTTGAAATATTCTGAAACTGATTACTGGAGTTTTCTGGAGTGTTACTTTAATTTTGTGTTTCAGAACGAGTTCAACTTTCCAGCGAATGAAAAGGATTCTATACTTAACTTACTACGCGATCAAGTTAAAACATGGAAGAAAAATATTATAAACAAATACTTTGGAACGACCAGAGAATCGGTTTTGGCATATAAAAACAAGGTACCGAAGAAGGTTCTAGTTTCAGTGAGTACGTGGAATACATTTGTTGAACGCGAGTCAACAACGGAGAAGCTCAATCAGAGGTTAAAAGCACAAGAGAACAGGAGCCACAAAAAAGATGCTCATTATTTGGGCCGAACATCATATGCTGAAAAAGAAGCCCAAGCACAGGTGTTTTAATAACACTTAGATATATTGCTAAATTGCAGCATACCGTTTGAAACTGCCATGTTTTTACATAATGATCATAATTATTGTTACATTTGTGCCTTTTGAGATGCTGAAATTTTTGTATTAGCTAGCTAATATTGTCATTTTGATTTATCAGGGAGAAAAACGTAAGTCAGATCGTGTAGTGCTGTATGTAGATGCTCGCCAGAATCCAAAGACAAAGGAAATTCATCCCGGAGCTGTCTCTGATGTGGTTCGTTAAATCACTCAATTATAATATGGATGAAATACTTATAATGACATTAATTAATTGAGTTTTTATTTGATATAGGAAAAATTACTTGAAATAAGAAGTCATCAAGATGAAGACACAAGGAAAAATATTGATGCAGATGCATTGGCGGTTCATTTTGGTAAGGATAGAAAAGGACGTGTACGTGGAGTGAGTAGTACAGTATCTCGAACAAAGATGAAAGCTACATCAAATTTACGTGATGAGCTAGAAGCGGAGAGAGCATCTAAGTTGTCGACAGATGATAAGCTAAATGACATACTCGAAATATTGAAAACTCTTCAGGTACTTTCTTGAAGAATTTATTTAATAATACTCTTGGGGTTTGACATAATTACCAAAAAATCCATCTACCTTTCAAAATTAGAAAACTACCCCTGGTGTTTTGTAAATATGTAAAGGGGATCATTTTTGTAATGCGAGGGATCATTTTTGTGTAATGTGTACAACTATGTTGCACTGAAACATTATTTTATATAGAAAACACGCTTATGAAACGTGAGAAACGGCAAAACGCGCTTGGTAACGCCGCGTTTCAGAGGGCGTTTTGGGAGCTTTTAGAAAGTTTTCAGGTGTTTTTTTATAATTAGTAAAATTAAGTTAAATTTGGACTTGATGTTTTTGCTTTGAACTTAGAAGAGTCCAGAATTGGAATGTAGTTATAGAAATTCAGTTTTGGGCCTGAATTTTCTGAATTTACGATTTTGCCCCGAAACTTTACGAAGTTCATCCAGAGAGCTATAAAGCTTCGGGGTTAACTCGAATGGCAATGGAAATTCCAGATTTATGAAAATTTAAAAGAAAAAAATCAGACTTGGTCCAGAATTTTTTTTCTTTCATTCTGACCCCAAATAAAATCTAGAATTTGTCCAGAAACATAATTTAAGGTTTATTCATTCTTTCATTCTGACCCCAAAAAAATCAGACTTGGTCCAGGATTTTTTTCTTTCATTCTTTCATCTCTAAGGTTTATTTTTTTGTCCAGAAACATAATTTAAGGTTAAATCCTGAAAATTTTGTAAAATTATGGTTTGACCCCAAAATTATACGGAATTTGCATTTTGACTCCTAGACTTATAAAATGATTCCCAAACTCTCCAAATATTACGAGAAGGATATTTATATCCAAAAAAATATTATTTTCATTCCTATTTGTTTAGGTTGTTATTTGATTGTTTTTGTAATACCCGAGATTTCTGATATGTATTTGGAACTTGTGATATTGTAATTGTTGCACTTTAATCTGAGTATTATTCTCCGTATCTCATAGTCCGATGTTGTTGAGCGTATGATTTCATGAATGTAATTTAAGATTGTGATTCTGCGCATGTAGCGCACGCTATCGTCTATGTAACACCTCCCGTGCTGTGTCGCCTAAAACCAGAATACACAAAACACACTTTGATTAAGAAGCTACGAAAATGGATCTTAGATGCTTAGTTAGATTATGATCAAATCCGATAACCCTTCATTTTTCACGACCTTAAGATTTTTACAAGAACCATTAGATGCTTTACTTCGAATTTTACTCTAAAACAATAGAAGTAGGATATTTACAAAAATACGTAACAAGTTAATAAAAGTGGCCATATGCTTTCACATAAGAAATTTTCTCTTCATTATTTAAAATATCTACTCGTAGAATTTCAGAATGTGTATATTAAGTAAGAAAATGAATTGAAAAAAAAACTACTCAATATCTTCACTGTTGAGTAACATTGTCATTTTATTGAATCATTATTTGAAAGCAAAACAGATATCATAGTCAATCTCTCACTAATTCTACCGGTAGGTATGTTTGTACTATCAAGATATTCATCTGTTTTTTTTTAAGATTTGAATCCTAAAGCTCACCTCAAATACCTTGAAGTAATTATTTTGGTAAACCAAGCACTCATTTGTCACCTCATATGTAGAAGCCCGAATTCTAAATACACTGTAACTATAAATTCATTTTAAGTTTCTCCTAATTAATGTAATATGTTCAAATGTTAAAACCCAAGCATAGTTATATGTATGGACATTGTTTGTCTCATTGCTCATATGTTACGTGTTTACCATATACCAACAGAAAAAATTCCTCTTCGAGTGAACTTTAATAACTATTGGGATCAATAAAGTCCACAAATATGCAATAAAAAACATATGGTAAACAATCCCTTTAATAAACATAACATTTGCAAATAAAAAACAGTTTTTACCAGCTAATAACTGATAAGAGAATTAATAAACATAACATTTGCAAATAATTTTGCAAATAACTTTAATTTTCCTTTCCAAAAATGATTTATCACCACAAAAGGAATTAATAAACATAACATTTGCAAATAAAAAACAGTTTTTACCAGCTAAACTGATAAGAGATTCCATGGCCGCCAAATGATGGACTTCCCTGCGTGTTCTACCAATCCCTTCACATATTTTCTCTCCCGCGAACCTTACCTTTTAGGAAACAAAAAATGGTATGACCGATAAGTAGCATGGCTACTTGTGTGCAAAACTCAGGACAAACCCATAAAATAAACCAAAAATCTACTGTACCGAACCACAAACAGTCTCGGTCTGATCCACTTTTGTCCAAAACCAAGTTTATTTCATTTACTTTGATGAAATACTGTCATTTAGAAAAGAAATAAGCTTGAACTGCCTAAATGTTGAGCCCTGTTCAAGGACCGGTTTGGTTTTATACGATACGCTTTTTGGTTCCAATAATTTCCGATTCATGTCTGATTAAAAAATATCAATTTATCAAGATTTTTTTCGTAAAAAAAATGTTGGGAAGTAGTGAATTTACAAACCTCAGTAGAGAAGTTCGGTGCTTAGGACCAAAGTTTGCCTGAAGTCAACCTGCAAATATGCATACCAAGAAAAGAACTGACATTCGTTTAATTTGAAACAACTACCATGTTGAGATTATATAATAGATTGAGGAAGACTCCTGGTCTCATACCTCAGTTCCACACATGACAGATATTTAATGCAAGTATTCAACAGGAGATTCAACATAAGCATCTCTTCCATCACCTACTTTTTGATGGTGGGTTGAAGAACACCATAAAATAAAAAATGTACTATCAGTAAATCCCTAAAATTATATTTTAAATTGACTTAAAACACAATAAAGTTGATTCAAAAAACAATAAAACATCATATTGATCTTACCTTACTGGAAATTTTATCGAATGGACAGCAAAAAAATTACTGGCACCGCTGCGAGATCTTAGGGTTGAAGATAAAGACGAAGTCGTTTGATTTTAATGGATGAATTTAAACTGGTATTGGAAAACTTAGAAACCCCATCTCCGCCGGCCACGCCGCCAAAGTGAAGAGCATTAGATTCGGCAAGTGGTAATTGCAGCAACCTTGGTCATCCTCTCCCGAGAGAAAGAAAAAAAAACTGCGCATAACACAAAACATAAACTTTACAAATACACAACAGAGAGAGCTCCAATCCAGAAGAAAATAATCATAAACATCCATTACCTATGGAAAAAGCACAAAAAGTTAAAAAAGAAAAAGAAAAAATCGTGAAGCGGCGATTTGCACAGCGGCGATTTGCACAGCTTGGTGTCGCAGGCGAACCACTGCAGAGAGCCCAAATAATCGTGAATCCGAACACCCATCCTTAGATCCTCTCGCCTTCGTTCGTCACTACAAGAAGCAAATACGGGAGAGGGATGAAACGGGAGAGACAAATGAGAAAGTACCATCAGGACGGTATAGAAATATATATACATTCACATCGGCTTTTTTATGAACCGGTGTAGAATCCGCAAAATCTAAATAAAATTCACATCGGTTTCAAGAAAACCGATGTGAAATCGCTCATTTCACATCGGTTTTTATAAAAACCGATGTGAAACGTCAAAAATTCACATCGGTTCTAATAATAACTGATGTGAACGTCAAAATAAATTACAATTACACCACCACCTTATTTTTAACATCGGTTTTCTTAAAAACCGATGTTAATTGGATGATGTTGAAACTCCTTTTTGTAGTAGTGTCATAAGCACTCGAAAAACCTTGAATGAAATACAATTATTCAATAACACTAAATCAATAGAAAACAACACCAAAGACAATCCCGAATCAATCACGAATCGGTCAAACTCCACAAACGAATACCATAGTTCTCAACTATGAATTCTAACATCCTCCAACACCTCAATGATCAATTAACATGGTCATTATATTCTTAACACTTGTGAAAAATAATTCAATAAGGATTATCAAGAACAATATCAAATTAGGCATCCTATAATGATAATATTACCAATATCACCACTATCACCTCAAGACCATCATCAACTCTACTAGCATGATGTCTGAACAATAATCAACCACCAATTCATCATGAATTCGGATTAATCAGCAAGATTAAATCAACCATTTCAAGATTATGACAATCATCACATAATTCATCAGAATTCTATATTAAAATGGTTAGAATCTCCCAAGAACACAAACAACAACACTAATCATCTGAAGGTTATGTTAATCATCTAAAAATGTTAACATAACTCTTCCTAGACATGATTGTAACCTCCAAGTATTCTTAAATATCAAGAACACAATCAAACTCAAGCTATATCATCATGTTCTTCATCATAAGTTCATCAAAACTATGAAGAACCATACTATCCTCCAACAAATCATCATTACGCGAACTACATAACAACAACATCAACATAATCTCGAGTTAAACACAAGATTAACCAACATCCCTCTACAAAAATGAAGAACAACCTCAAACCATCAAGAATTCACTCCAATCGTCAAGTTTCTAAGCTCAAATCCAAGTTATTAAGCTCCAAATCAAGTTGGAAGAGGCTAAGTATCAAGAACAAGTCCAGAGGGACGATTCTAGGGAGAGAAAATCGGTTTTGGTTCGTGAAGAAATAAAATACGAAACCAAGATATATAATCTGACAAGCTCATTACGGCTGCTATAGCACCACCTTAACGAATGTTTTGCCCCTTAACATACATTATCGCCTCTACGTAGAGTACGCTATGTAGTCCAAAACTCACTGCCTCAAACGGAGTACCTATTACGTACGTTAACTAAATTACGCACGTAACAAACCTCACCATTACGTACGTTAACCTCAAGGTATAGCGTACATAATGTGCGTTGAACTGCCTGTCCCAATCGAACTCCGCGAATCCATCCTGGCCCGGTCCCACACGCCGAAAGTCAGATGCGATCTGATACTCATCGTTACATACGTAACCCTCTAGGTTTAACGTACGTAAACCCCAGCTCATACCGTACGTAATGTTAAACATATAGCGTACGTTATGGCTAGTATACTTAGCCAAAATTCCAAACTCACCAAGCAACATCCAAACGACGAAAGAAAACCGACGACAAGTATAAATATTTCGATTCCGAAATATCCCAATACAAGATACATTGTATCAGTCAAATACAACAACACTTGTAAATGAATACGTACAACACAACAGTGAAGCGAGAAAAAAAAATATTACCCCCGGATATTACAATATATATATATATATATATAATTTTTTAAAATCTAATATTTTTCATGCGATTCTTTTATCGAACAATGGATTGAAATAAAATCATATTTATATTAGGATTGATTTATATCCACTCTCCTATTATTTTAAGCCTAACTTTCTTAAAAAATATTTATGACTTTTATATGAGATTCCATGTTTTTTATGGAAATAATAAATAATATAATAATTATTATTTTGTGATTTTATTGAGAATAAATCTAAATTCAAATGAATAAAAAAGAAAAAAATATAGTTATGCAATATAGATATAAATGGTGATATGGCACAAAATTTTAATAATCGTATTATATGTAAGATGTTAATGTTGTGTCGAGATTTATACACCTCAACAGGCGATCGGCACAAGGACCGGACGACCGAACCAGAGTCAAATAGCCCAAGGCAGACTGCCGATCGAAGGACCCAGAACAGGACCCAGCGCCGAGCGATCGACTGCCAAGGCGATCGTCTCCCAGCAACTAGCGATCGTCCCAGGTGCCCGATCATGGACGACTACCTCATGCCACACGAAGCCGACATCCGTCTAGTCTGCGAAGACCAAAACTCGAAGCAATGACCCATGTGCAGACCCGCGAATGGCGCCACAGAACATGGATCGTTGACCACAGCCTGTCGCCATCTTCTCACCTACCGACAGACCCGCCGAAAGGTGCAAGGTGGGACCTCCTGGGACAGCGACATGAGACGCGTGTCGTCCTCTCACTGGTTCGCACAGCTGGCTACCAGCAGCAGCAGCAGCGGATTTTGCGGCAACCATCCCATGTGCTAAAAGACGATCGCCCCCTTTATTATAATACAAGAAAGGCGATCGCCCGTCAGGATTAAAGGCATCCCAACTCCTATAAATAGAAGGCTTCCTGCACTTGGAAAAGGGTCTGGTTTTTTCTGGCTACTTTCTCTCGGCTTTTCTCTCTCAAAACCTCTTAACCAAAAGACGGTCGGCAGAGACAAGAACTCCCTGCAGTTCAAGAACTCACAGAGCAGCACTCAAGAGTTAGATAATTAGGGTCTTTTACACTCATTGTAATCGCACGCTTACATTAATATTTGTACTCCAACGTATTTGTATTAATAACACCTCGCGAGAGCATTCAAGCCCGGGCCTAACAAACCCGGCAAATCTTGTGTTATTTACTTCCCCACGGACGTGCTCTCACACTTTGTTTTGATACTCATCCATTCCAGCAATATCTATCTCCGGATAATATTTTGGGTAGCAACAATTGGCGCTAGAAGAAGGGGTTAACCTTCATTTTTATTCCGACCTTCATTTTTATTCTGACCGTCTCGAATAACACTCACTGTTCTCCGGGGCATATACTTGAAGAAACACTCACTGTTCTTCAAAGAAGACCTTCAGATTCATGACGTCTCCCACCACATCGAAGAGAGCCTCTCTCTCCGATCCACCGGACGCCTTATTCTGGCTCAATCCGAGCCCCATCCTACGGCAGAGGGTAGCCGCGGCGACCCGAGACCCTCGATCCCGCCCCCGAGGGACGGCCCTAGCCTCACGCTCGATCAGTTCCAAACAGCGGAATAGATTGAGGAGACAATGGCCATCCTGCGGGAGCGACGGAAAGCATGCGGTGCGACCGCTATTACCCCATCATCCATCCGCCGCACGGACAAAAGGAAGCTCAAGGGGTTACTTGACGAGCGATCTTCAAGAAGCCCCGATTCACGAGTAGAAGCACTCGCGAGGCGGAACGGTTCCATTTTCAGCCGCCTAGGCAGCGACCCATATTGGCGACCGGGGCATTCTGGCCCCAGCTACGAGACGACGGAGCTCGAATCCGTCACCAGGAGTTCAACATACCCAACTCCCAGAAGGCAGACCATCCATCTGGCTCCTCCTCGCCGAAGAACCGAGATCGGCTGCGACGACCTCATCGCTTCCCGTGGAGTCAGTGTAACACCCCCAAATCCGCTCAGGGATATTACACGTCGTAGACCCTCTCCTCGAGGATCTACCAGGCTGATAACTAAAATCAAACATCTAAACCTCGCCTTTAAGGCTAAAATGACTCAGTAGACCGATTTGGTCTTACAACAAATACATACAGCTCAAATACAACTCATGCCCACTTGTCAAAATACAACCACACCGTACAACGGGAAACAAATCTTTGCGGCGGAAAGAAAATACAACTAGACCAATACGACGGAACGGATCCTCGTGTGATTAGTATCGTTCATCAATCATCCTCCTTCGTGCAGATCCTGTGCTATGCTCCAAAACACGAATGCAAAATAGACATCCACCCCCGAATACTGGGGTTAGCAAACTCCAATGTTTTGCTAGTGCAATACAAGTGCAAAAATACGAGCCATACAAAACAAGATCCAAGAACAAAAATAATCGGGAATCCTCAAAGATCAAAACGAAAAGAAAAGTACTACCCTAGGCAAGAGTTTGGGTAAACATTTCCAAAACCGAAAGATCGCAAATAAGGAAACAATTTACAAAACAGTTTAAAATGCCATCGAGAGTTTTAATAGAAAACAATTTAGGATTATAAAATCCTTCTCTTTCCAAAATCAATAGAGTCACACCAAAGGTTTTGTTTTCGCAAATAGGAAATCACCAACAATTTACTGGTCGAGCCCAACATCACGTGTCCTCAACGGACGTAAAATCAACGAAACATAATCACGCACGCGCATCGCCTAGGACCGGGACGATACCACCGACATCCCACTCGAGGCCTCGAAGGACCCTCCCGAGCTGGCTAGCGAAACAAATCACACACATCTCACGGTTGGATCAATCGCTTGTTGCATCCTGGCCACATGATCACATGCCATGTGCCACCGTAGATTATCTCAGGCTCTCACGGTTGGATAAATCACTTGTTGCATCCTGGCCACATGATCACATGTCATGTGCCACCGTAGACCTTCAACCATATCCACACATTCCCACAAATAACATATCACATCAAGGATATTCAAACAATTCGCCCAGAGGCATCAAACACTTAGCAAGACACCACGTCAATCCACAACGCACCGAAATGAAATAATATACGCCCACACACAATACCAAGTGCAACATGAACACCAAGCATATACATAGAATTCACATAGTTATTCACGAACCACACCAATCACAAAACACACACGGTTTTGAAAGGGGCCTTTAACGAGGCTAACCAAAACTTTTGAAAACTCATTTCAAACAAACAAACAAACCAAGACGATCACCAATCATCATATCCGCGAAACAAGAAAAGTATGGACAAGGTACTTGCCTCGAATAAGAACAACGCGGAGAATCGACCGAAGTAGGTTGGCCCGAACCGACTACGAACCCGCCGACTCCACCGAACGCCAACTCACGTTCATAAACTACGAAGGCCAAATAATAACAATGAAATGAATTCCATAACACGACTCAAAGCCGTTGAATTCAAAGAACGAATGACGAAAGTTCACGGATTTCCCCCAAAACGGCCAAGAACACGATTCGTTCCAAAACCCAAAACAGATTCCAAGTTGAAATATGGATATACAATCCATAGAATTTGTTTAACAACATCATTTATCCATAATCGTTCAATCGAAAACGGATGTTAATCGAGATCGGGACAATTCCCCCAATAAGTCAATTCAAGGAAATCAAGAAATATACTTGATTCGACGAAGAAAAATGGATTAAATGATGTTAAACACAAGAATACTATCAAGATTAATCATACCCATCATGAATTAATCAACAACACGGAACGAATCGGACGAAAATGCAAAAATCCCCAAATTCACGAAATTAGGGTTCTAAGGAAGATTACCTTGATTCGCTGAATCAAAGGTTGATAACAGACGATCGATTGATGATATGAACTCAAGGACTTCATGGATTTGTTGTTAAACAACATGGCTTCGTCGCCCTTGAATCGCCACTCGCGGATGGAGAAGGAAGGAAATGAAAAACGAAGTGAAATGTGATCGCCACCATATTTATATCGGCGACTAGCGTGCGCTAGCCTTCCCGGACTAGCGTGCGCTATCGGCCAGACGGCCGAGCACCCTCGGCCAGTGGCCCACACGACCCGGCATCACCCGACCAACCCCGCCGACCAAACCCGCCGACTCCGACTCGCTAGCGTGCGCTACTGGCCGAAGCTGCGCGCTAGCCGACCTATCCGAGAGCCACCGGATCGAACCGCCCGGCCAGTAACGTCGCTAGCCGGCCGACGCGGCGCTACGCCGCCGACTAGCGCGCTACGCTCGGCGTAGCGTGCGCTACTGCCGATCTCGACCGAGTCCAACCTCGAAACCCCATCGCCCGTGCCCGATAGCGTCGCTAGCCACCTGGCGGCGTCGCTACACTGCCGGTAGCGCGCAGCCTTCCGGCCGTGGCGTGCGCTTACGCGGCCTCGCCGCACCGTCCGGCCGGTGCCCTGCAATCGTCCGGCCATCCCGCCACCGTCCGGCCAGCCCCGCCACCGCTGTGGCTCGACGACCCGATTTCCGAAAACGCACGGAACGAACACAACGAAAAGTTCGCGGACAACATAAACGACTCTAAATGAAAGCGTAATACCATAATTAGTCATACGCGACCAAGAAACGGGTCGAGACAACAATTACAGATACGGATACCCGTAACTTTCAAGAAATTACAAAATGGCCCAAACGCCTAAATCACGATACGTGATCGAATAACCAAACTGAAGTTCACAACACGTCTAACAAAGTTAAACGGACTTACGGGAAACTCGAAACAGCAGTTTCGAACGAGATTCGCAAGAACCGAACTCGAGTGCGGAAAAGTCGTTAAAAAGCACGGAACTCAACAAAACGACTCCGAAACGAACTCGGATGTCAAAAAGTGTAGAATTAATCATTCTCAGAATGACGAAACGGTCATTAGCGAGTCGCCACAACGGACTTCGGCCGAAAAAAGAAATTTACCGAAAATCGAAAATTGCGGATATTACAGTCAGGAGATCGGTACTCGATCGCCTCGGCTCCCGCTCCGAGAGCCAAACCACGAGCGACCAAGTTATAGCGATGACCGCAATGCAACGCCAACTCGATGGCATGAATGCGCTCCTAGAAACTGGGGTAGGCGCCAAGAGAAATATCGCTGGGCCGAGCGAGCCACTCGCGGTCCAGATCGAACTCGCCCCCGTGCAGCCAAGGATTACTCCTCCTCAAACACCTTTGTACGAGGGGAGATAGGACCCCGAGACTCACCTGAGAAAGTTCCGGATCTACATGATCGGGTGTGGGGCATCAGACGCGACCAGGTGCCGAATGTTCCCGTTGACATTGGGCGACCTGGCCCATATGTGGTACGTCTCATTACCACCGCGATCCATCAGTTCCTTTGAACAACTGGCGAGCGACTTCACAACGTACTTCGCCGCCAAGGTAGCTCGACCAGAAGGTCCCCACCGCATGATGAAAATCAGGCAGGGGGAAGATGAGACCGACGCAGACTACATCGACCGGGTGGATGAGATAATCCTCAACGGCGAGCCCGTAAGCGACGAGATTGCCCTCTACTCTGTCGTAGGGGGATTCTATGGTCTTTCGCCCATGTTCAGGCACCATACGAAGGACATACCCCTGACCTACACTATCTTCCGCACCAAGGCCGTAGACTTTTTGGCCAGGCGGAGGATGCTCGCCCTTCGCCAAGATGAGGGGGTAGAGACGGCGATCGCCAAATTCCAACAAGGCGGTCGCCAAGCCAGCCGGAGATTTCAGGACCTTCGGGGATATGGAAGCCCATCTCTACCATAACCTCAATCTATCTCCATCTCATATTATCTACGCCATCCAGGGGCGTGAGCGACTAAGCAAGCCGAAGGCAGTAAGGGACCATGGTCATCTGGATCGCAATAAATTTTGTGCTTACCACAAGAGTCCCGACCACAACACAGATAAATGCCGCGACCTCCTTAGACAACTCTGGAGATTGTTCGAGGAGGGCAAGCTGGACAGTTTAGTAACTTAGCCAGAGCCCCGTGCGAGAAAGATCTAAGCGCTGCGATCGGCGTCAGAATGACGATCGCCAACCTCCCGGTCCGATCGCCAGAATCAAACACGGTCGCCCGAAGGCTAAAGTACAACGAAAGGCTACTGCCCAAGCAACATCTCCAAAAATGTAGGACTCGCTCGCCATCTAAAGTTCATCATCTAACATGATGGACCAAGGCACGAGATTGTAATATCCGCAATTTTCGATTTTCAGTAAATTTCTTTTTTTGGTCGGAGTCTGTTTTGACGACTCACTCATGACCGTTTCGTCATTCTGAGAATGATTAATTCTGCACTTTTTGTCATCCGAGTTCGTTTCGGTGTCGTTTTGTTGAGTTCCGTGCTTTTTAGCGACTTTTCCGCACTTGAGTTCGATTCTTGCGAATCTCGGTCGAAACTGTTGTTTCGAGTTTCTCGCAAGTTCATTTAATGTTATTATTCAAGTTGCGAGCTTTGGTTCGGTGTTTCGATCACGTATCGTGATTTTCGGACGTTTTGGGCCATTTTTGTAATTTCCCAAAGTTTGGGGTAATTATTTCCGTTGTCGAATTCCGACACTTCGGATGGTCGGAATCGTGTGTTCTCTTAGTGCTTGGATTCGTCTTTGCGAGTACTTCGTAACCGTATCTTGATTTTTACTCGGGTTTCGGGGTCGTCAAGCCGTCGGAGTGGCTACGGCCGAGTCACGGCCGGGAGGCTTTGGCCGAGTTACGGCCGTAAGGTGCGATTACGGCCGTAAGGTGTCCGAGTTACGGCCGTAAGTGTGATCGGGTACGGCACGTCTGGGGCGGATTTTGACGGCCGATTCTGGCCGTAAGGTGTGCGAGTTACGGTAGTAAGTGTCATTTAGTCTTTGGCGATTTTTGACGAATGCGATTACGGCCGTAAGGCTGCCGAGTACGACCGTAAGGTGTCCGAGTTACGGCCGTAAGGCCTGCCGATTCTGGCCAGTAACCTGCCGGCTATATATAGCCAGCTCGGCGATTTCATTTTCCACGCGATTTTCTTCCTTTTCGGCGTCGCGACGGAGGCTCGGGAAATTGAGTTCTTGGCGATTCTAATCATTTCAAGGCATTTTGGAAGATTCTTGTGGATTATATCATCATCGATCCGTGTTCTTCGTCAAATCAAGGTATATTCTTGATTTTCCTTCAAGTTGACTTTTTGGAGAAATTGTTCTTGATTTCGTTTCTAATCCGATTTTGATACATCGATTGGTGTGGTATGATGTTATTAATCGTGTTCTATGGGTTGTATATCCATATATCAAGTTTGTTTAACTCGATTGACGATTCGAGTGTTCTTGGGAATTATTGAACATTTAGTGTTCGATTAAATGTCCCAATGAGTTTCCCTTCGATAGTTTGTTGGGATTTCCGTTGTTTTGGCCTTGATTATCGTCGTAACCGTGTGTTATTGTTCCTTCCGGAGGTTTATAGGTGTTTGAGGATTCCGATGTTGAATCCCGTTGGTGATTGATGATTCGTGTAGTGTTATTCTCGTAATACTCGTGGTGCTATCGCGTTCTTGATGGTGTTCGGGCGTCCGGGGCTATTCGACCGCGTCCTATCCGCCGTCTCGTTGCGTTCGTGATTTCGAGGCAAGTAACTTGCCCATACAATTCTTGTTTTATGGATATGATAATTGGTGATCGTATTCATATGTTTGTTTGATTGTTTGAAATGAGTTTTCAAAAGATTTGGTTAGCCTCGTTAAAGGCCCCTTTCAAAACCGTGTGTGTTTTGTGATTGGTGTGGTTCGTGAATAACTATGTGAATTCTATGTATATGCTTGGTGTTCATGTTGCACTTGGTATTGTGTGTGGGCGTATATTATTTCATTTCGGTGCGTTGTGGATTGACGTGGTGTTTTGCTAAGTGTTTGATGCCTCTGGGCGAATTGTTTGAATATCCTTGATGTGATATGTTATTTGTGTGAATGTGTGGATATGGTTGAAGGTCTACGGTGGCACATGGCATGTGATCGTGTGGCCATGATGCAACAAGTGATTGATCCAACCGTGAGAGCCTGAGATAATCTACGGTGGCACATGGCATGTGATCATGTGGCCAGGATGCAACAAGCGATTGATCCAACCGTGAGATGTGTGTGATTTGTTTCGCTAGCCAGCTCGGGAGGGTCCTTCGAGGCCTCGAGTGGGATGTCGGTGGTATCGTCCGGTCTAGGCGATGCGCGTGCGTGATTATGTTTCGTTGATTTTACGTCCGTTGAGGACACGTGATGTTGGGCTCGACCACCTTAAATTGTTGGTGATTTCCTATTTGCGAAAACAAAACATTTGGGCTGTGACCCTATTGATTTTTGGAAAGAGAAGGATTTCATAATCCTAAATTGTTTTCTATTAAAACTCTCGATGGCATTTTAAACCGTTTTGTAAATTGTTTCCCTTATTTGCGATCTTTCGGTTTTGGAAATGTTTACCCAAACTCTTGCCTCGGGAAGTACTTTTCTTTACGTTTGGATCTTTGAGGATTCCTGATTATTATTGTTCTTGGAACTTGTATTGTATGGCTCGTATTTTTGCAATTGTACTTGCACTAGCAAAACAGTGGAGTTTGCTAACCCCCGAGTATTCGGGGTGGATGTCTATTTTGCATTCGTTTTGGAGCATAGCACGTGGTCGCGCGAAGGATGATGAAAGATGAACGATACTAATCACACGAGGTTCCGTTGATGTCGTATTGGTCGATTGTATTTTCTTTTCATTGCGGTATCTTTTCCCCGTTGTACGGGAGTTTATTGTATTTTGACCCCTGCGTGGGTATGTGTTTGGAATTGAGTTGTATGTTATTATTGAAAGACCAAGTCGGTCTACTGAGTCATTTTAGCCTTAAAGGCGAGGTTTAGATGTTTGATTTTAGTTATCAGCCTGGTAGATCCTCGAGGAGAGGGTCTACGGCGTGTAATATCCCTGAGCGGATTGGGGGTGTTACATAAATGGTACCGGAGAGCAGTGTTGCTGTCTTGTGCATGTTTGACTTTATTTCTTTTATCCGCTGCGTGAGTTCTTTTGTAATGGCTTTCGGTATTTTACCGACTGAGTTTTATTTTGAAAACCAATTCCTTAACCGAGTTTTTGGCATTACGGCCTTGATCGTTTTGGCGAAATTCTTATGACGGTATTTATTATTTTCTAAATGGCTTCTGTGAGTTTTTGAAATATTACCGTCATCGGCCTTTTTGGGCATTTTTGTAATTGGTTTTTAGCCTGGTGGGTTCCGGTGCGGGACCCACGGCGCTATATTGTTCCTTGTAATTACCTGAAATTTTTGGGCATTCTAGCCCATTGAATTATTTTTGAAAACCTTGAGTATCTTAGAAAATTAAAATTCGAGACGTACTTTTAAAACGAATTATTTTCTTGCGGTGTTTTCAAGGTGTTTTCTAATGCCGCAATACATTTCAAAAATTTTCCGGTTGAGGACCAAAAATATTTTTGAGATATTTTCAAATGCAGTTGCTTAGACCCAAGGGTCGAATATTTTTGAAAGTTTTTCACTAAAGGAAAGGTGTCCTCATTTTTGTTCAAACGCTAGATGATTTTCAAAGTCTCGATAATGGTGTTTGTACTACTTTTTGTAAAATGATACTCAAGATCAACTGGTGTTTCCAAACTGTCTTCAAAGGTGGTTTTCGTTTTTAAAACCTATCATTCCTGTTTGCGGACCGGAAATGCGTGTATGGTTTTCGAACTTTCGTTACGGTGTTAACCCCGAATTGTGATCGAATTGGTGGCATGAACGTCGAGGCGTTGCCACGCATTTGTTGTACTAGCCCTCTGTGAGAGGTGTGAACTGGTGTTTACTGTTATCACCTCGTGGTGATTTGCGTGTTGTCGCACGAGTGTGGGTTGTTAAAGCTTGAGTTGTACATTTGTGTACATGTATGATTGTTTCATGATGGTTGTAATTATGTGCTGGTTATCGTTCGGGCCGTTGAGGTCGCCGAACGATACCGTCGTTGCTGAAGTGTTTGTGTGTATTATTTTACGATGATAATCGTTGTATATGATATGTATTATGATTCCTTGTTGTGCTGAGTTGGCATCTCCGCTATGTTGTTTTGCGACGTTATGCCCCATTGTATCTAGCATTTGTATTTTCGGTATGCCGAGCCGAGGCGTTTCAATCGAGATGTGCCGGGGCATGCACGTGTAAATTGTCCTTCTCGTCGGTAACACATTTCAAGTGTGGACTCGAGGGACACCGAATTCAGTTTTGTGAATTGGCTACCGAGACTTTCGGAGTTCGCGCTTCAGCACAGATATCAGAATCGGCTTTGAGAGGCCTTTGAAGGATGTTTCTGTCGATTGCCTGATGTGTCGTCACCTTGATTTATTTGTTGTGAGTTGCGGGGCGACCTTCTTTTATAAGAGGTCGAATGTAGTACCCGTGTTGTTTTTAGACTCCTGCATTTTCTCTTTCTCGAGTCTATCGACTCGCTCGTGTTTGTTGATACTTTCAACTTGTTCGTATTTCGGTTTAAATCGTTCGAACGAGCTGTGATCTTGTTTTGGGTCAATCTGGTTATCGCTGTGACTTTTTTGAGTTCGGTTCGATTCTTGTGAACTTTGTTCGGAAGTGACATCATCTGGTTTTACTAGTTCTCTTATTCGAAGTGGATCGGATTTGGAACTTCTGTATTTTCGACTCTGTCGACTCGTTTATGTTCATTGACATTTTCTGAGCTTGTCCTGCCCCTTGCTTTTGTTGATCGAACGAGGGTGGTATTATTTCGGAATTACTCGTTCGTCGATGTGACTTTTCAATTGTTATTCCCTTTCCTGTGGATCTTGTGCGAGTGTGCATCTTGTTGTTTTCACCGGATCATGTTTTGTCTCGAGTCGAGATGTGAACCTCGGAGTTGTCGGTTGAACCTTATTGTTCTTCGTGATTCGAACATGATCGTTCGCTTTTGTTGTCTCGACCGTTGTGGTTCGGTCGTTTGTTTGTTCGGTTTTTGTCCTCCTTTCGTGATCGTTGAGCATTCAGGCTCCTTCCTAATTCCCTTAAGTTTGGGAAATTAGTCTCGTTTTCGATCTTCCAACCCTTGGGCGGTGGAATTGATATTAGTTCAACGATTGGCTCGCGTTTCGATTGATGTACCGTTGGGTTGGTCAATCATACTGACTTTCGTTCGTTGTGTTTTGTGATTGTCGGATAATTGACTTGGCTATATTATCCGTTTGATGACGCTTGTCATTTGTTGGTTTTATTGTATCCCTAACGGTGACATTGTGTTGGTCGTCGTGGAGCGTGTTGTCACGCCGTATGTCTCTTTGCGTTTCTTGCAGCGTTTCGCCGTTGGGCGCGAGTTTCCTATTTTTGTGTATCTCGTCGAGTTTTCCTGGCGGGTATATTGCTCCCCCCTACTTGTTTTAAGTTTCGGGACGAAACTTCTTTTAAGGAGGGTAGAATGTAATATCCGCAATTTTCGATTTTCGGTAAATTTCTTTTTTTTGGTCGGAGTCTGTTTTGACGACTCACTCATGACCGTTTCGTCATTCTGAGAATGATTAATTCTGCACTTTTTGTCATCCGAGTTCGTTTCGGTGTCGTTTTGTTGAGTTCCGTGCTTTTTAGCGACTTTTCCGCACTTGAGTTCGATTCTTGCGAATCTCGGTCGAAACTGTTGTTTCGAGTTTCTCGCAAGTTCATTTAATGTTATTATTCAAGTTGCGAGCTTTGGTTCGGTGTTTCGATCACGTATCGTGATTTTCGGACGTTTTGGGCCATTTTTGTAATTTCCCAAAGTTTGGGGTAATTATTTCCGTTGTCGAATTCCGACACTTCGGATGGTCGGAATCGTGTGTTCTCTTAGTGCTTGGATTCGTCTTTGCGAGTACTTCGTAACCGTATCTTCGATTTTTACTCGAGTTCGGGTTTCGGTCGTCCAGGCCGTCGGAGTGGCCACGGCCGAGTCACGGCCGAGCGGGCTGCTCGCCGAGTTACGGCCGTAAGGTGCCGTTACGGCCGTAAGGTGTCCGAGTTACGGCCGTAAGTGTGATCGGGCACGGCCGTCGAGCGCCGGGCGGATTTTGTGACGAAGATTCTGGCCGTAAGGTGTGCGAGTTACGGCCAGTAAGTGTCCATTAGTCAGGCCGCGATTTTTGACGAATGCCGGTTACGCCGTAAGGCTGCCGAGTACGGCCGTAAGGTGTCCGAGTTACGGCCGTAAGGCTGCCGATTCTGGCCAGTAACCCGCCGGCTATATATAGCACAGCTCGGCCGATTTCATTTTCCACGCGATTTTTCTTCTTTTTTCGGCGTCGCGACGGAGGCTCGGGAAATCGAGTTCTTGGCCGATTCTAATCATTTCCAAGGCATTTTGGAAGATTCTTGTGGATTATATCATCATCGATCCGTGTTCTTCGTCAAATCAAGGTATATTCTTGATTTTCCTTCAAGTTGACTTTTTGGAGAAATTGTTCTTGATTTCGTTTCTAATCCGATTTTGATACATCGATTGGTGTGGTATGATGTTATTAATCGTGTTCTATGGGTTGTATATCCATATATCAAGTTTGTTTAACTCGATTGACGATTCGAGTGTTCTTGGGAATTATTGAACATTTAGTGTTCGATTAAATGTCCCAATGAGTTTCCTTCGATAGTTTGTTGGGATTTCCGTTGTTTTGGCCTTGATTATCGTCGTAACCGTGTGTTATTGTTCCTTCCGGAGGTTTATAGGTGTTCGAGGATTCCGATGTTGAATCCCGTTGGTGATTGATGATTCGTGTAGTGTTATTCTCGTAATACTCGTGGTGCTATCGCGTTCTTGATGGTGTTCGGGCGTCCGGCTATTCGACCGCGTCCTATCCGTCGTCTCGTTGCGTTCGTGATTTCGAGGCAAGTAACTTGCCCATACAATTCTTGTTTTATGGATATGATAATTGGTGATCGTATTCATATGTTTGTTTGATTGTTTGAAATGAGTTTTCAAAAGATTTGGTTAGCCTCGTTAAAGGCCCCTTTCAAAACCGTGTGTGTTTTGTGATTGGTGTGGTTCGTGAATAACTATGTGAATTCTATGTATATGCTTGGTGTTCATGTTGCACTTGGTATTGTGTGTGGGCGTATATTATTTCATTTCGGTGCGTTGTGGATTGACGTGGTGTTTTGCTAAGTGTTTGATGCCTCTGGACGAATTGTTTGAATATCCTTGATGTGATATGTTATTTGTGTGAATGTGTGGATATGGTTGAAGGTCTACGGTGGCACATGGCATGTGATCGTGTGGCCAGGATGCAACAAGTGATTGATCCAACCGTGAGAGCCTGAGATAATCTACGGTGGCACATGGCATGTGATCATGTGGCCAGGATGCAACAAGCGATTGATCCAACCGTGAGATGTGTGTGATTTGTTTCGCTAGCCAGCTCGGGAGGGTCCTTCGAGGCCTCGAGTGGGATGTCGGTGGTATCGTCCCGGTCCTAGGCGATGCGCGTGCGTGATTATGTTTCGTTGATTTTACGTCCGTTGAGGACACGTGATGTTGGGCTCTGACCCTGTAAATTGTTGGTGATTTCCTATTTGCGAAAACAAAACATTTGGGCTGTGACCCTATTGATTTTTGGAAAGAGAAGGATTTCATAATCCTAAATTGTTTTCTGTTAAAACTCTCGATGGCATTTTAAACCGTTTTGTAAATTGTTTCCCTTATTTGCGATCTTTCGGTTTTGGAAATGTTTACCCAAACTCTTGCCTCGGGAAGTACTTTTCTTTACGTTTGGATCTTTGAGGATTCCTGATTATTATTGTTCTTGGAACTTGTATTGTATGGCTCGTATTTTTGCACTTGTACTTGCACTAGCAAAACAGTGGAGTTTTGCTAACCCACGAGTATTCGGGGGGTGGATGTCTATTTTTGCATTCAGGTTTTGGAGCATAGCACAGGGTCGGCGCGAAGGATGATGAAAGATGAACGATACTAATCACACGAGGTTCCGTTGATGTCGTATTGGTCCAGTTGTATTTTCTTTTCCGCTGCGGTATCTTTTCCCCGTTGTACGGGAGTTTATTGTATTTTGACCCCTGCGTGGGTATGTGTTTGGAATTGAGTTGTATGTTATTATTGAAAGACCAAGTCGGTCTACTGAGTCATTTTAGCCTTAAAGGCGAGGTTTAGATGTTTGATTTTAGTTATCAGCCTGGTAGATCCTCGAGGAGAGGGTCTACGGCGTGTAATATCCCTGAGCGGATTGGGGGTGTTACAGAGATCGCCTCCCTCAGCACAACGTATACCGTCGAGGATCGCCATCTAACTTGACGATCCGAGGTAGAAGAATGCAGCCATGGTCCTGGAAGTCGATGGAACTGACTGCTTTGTCCATGCAAGGTTCCTCTGGGCTGCGATCGCTCGCCCTTCGTTTAAATACGAGGCGGGCGTAGCCGAAGGACCCTCCAAACAAACCTGTGGACACGCTCGCCACCCCTCAAAGGTTCATCATCTAAACATGGTGGATCCGGACAATGCGAAGCGTCCCTACCCCCGTCACAATGTATACCGTCGAGGATTGCCATCTAACATGACGATCCGAGGTAGAAAAGTGCTAACAAGCCGCAGACGTGGAGTCGATTAATCCGACGACGCCCCGCGCAAGGACTCTTCCAGACCAAGACCGCACGCCCTTCGTTTAAATACGAGGCGGGCGCAGCCTAACGGAGGACCCTCAATATAAAGTGAGTCGCGAGACAAACCTACAGGTGGAATGTCCCTTGCGCACAAGACACGGTCATGGAGGTCGGTCCATAGAACTCCGCGACTGTCCACGGTTCCTCAAAGTAGAAACAATCAGCTTTCCACAAGGGATCTACAAAATTAAAGATCACCGGAACAAGACCGAAGATAGCTCGCCAAGCGATCAGATCGCCCAAATCCGAGACCAAAGTGCGCTCAACGGATAACCCGTCTTTATCCTAAACGATCGCCAGTGGAACCACCTCACCCCATGTCTTCAACATCGGAGCAAGCTGGGGGGCAATTGTTGTGTCGAGATTTATACACCTCAACAGGCGATCGGCACAAGGACCGGGAAACCGAACCAGAGTCAAATAGACCAAGGCAGACCGATCGAAGGACCCAGAACAGGACCCAGCGCCGAGCGATCGACTGCCAAGGCGATCGTCTCCCGGCAACTAGCGATCGTCCTAGGTGCCCGATCATGGACGACTGCCTCATGCCACACGAAGCCGACATCCATCTAGTCTGCGAAGGCTAAAACTCGAAGCAAGGACCCATGTGTAGACCCGTGAATGGCGCCACAGAACATGGATCGTTGACCACAGCCTGTCGCCATCTTCTCACCTACCGACAGACCCGCCGAAAGGTGCAAGGTGGGACCTCCCGGGACAGCGACAGGATATGCATGTCGTCCTCTCACTGGTTCGCACAGCTGGCTGCCAGCAGCAGCCGCGGATTTTGAGGCAACCATCCCATGTGCTAAAAGACGATCGCCCCCTTTATTATAATACAAGAAAGGCGATCGCCCGTCAGGATTAAAGGCATCCCAACTCCTATAAATAGAAGGTTTCCTGCACTTGGAAAAGGGTCTGGTTTTTTCTGACTGCTTTCTCTCGGCTTTTCTCTCTCAAAACCTCTTAACCAAAAGACGGTCGGCAGAGACAAGAACTCCATGCAGTTCAAGAACTCACAGAGCAGCACTCAAAAGCTAGATAATTAGGGTCTTTTACACTCATTGTAATCGCACTCTTACATTAATATTTGTACTCCAACGTATTCGTATTAATAACACCTCGCGAGAGCATTCAATCCCGGGCCTAACAAACCCGGCAAATCTTATGTTATTTACTTCCCCACGGACGTGCTCTCGCACTTTGTTTTGCTACTCATCCATTCCAGCAATATCTATCTCCGGATAATATTTTGGGTAGCAACAATTAAATCAAAAAATATTTATATTTTATTACTTGTTTGTTTAATATCGATATCAAATATTGGAAACATTATTTTTTTAAAATATTTCATTATCTAAAAAAGAATTTTTGAAAATTAAACATTTGAATTTTTTCTCATTTTGTTGATATTAACATTAAAAAGTAATTAAGATACACAAATTATATTTAATAAAAAATATTTACACAAATAAAGAATGAAGAGTAGTTACAAATAAATTTGTATATTTGACTCATCATTAAATCTTGATATTTAATTAATGGATTAAATGCTTTCACACCCAATACAAATAAAAATAATAATTTAATAAGAAAAATAAGGATTAATATTGCAAATTAAGGAGAATCAAGAGATTTGAGAATTCTAAGATTTGAGAGTGCCACGGGGCAGGTGCTCTCAAATCCTCTCTCTCTCTCTCTATATATATATATATAGTGGGTTTTGGGGAAAATAATACTTAAGTTAAGAAATAAGAATGAATTTGATCTATAGATCTTGATTAAATGGATGACCTAGATTTATTTTTACAAAAATGTATGCATAGAATGTAATATTGCAGTGCATCAATATTTTGATGCATATAATGCATATTTTAATGCATTGCAATTTTGATGCACGAAATGCATATATTTCATGCATAATTAGTACAAAGCTCATGCATATTCGCAATTCGCAGGATAAGAACCATTCTCATTTGATCATATATATATATATGTAACACCCCCAATCCACTCAGGGATATTACACGCCGTAGACCCTCTCCTCGAGGATCTACCAGGCTGATAACTAAAATCAAACATCTAAACATCGCCTTTAAGGCTAAAATGACTCAGTAGACCGACTTGGTCTTTCAATAATAACATACAATTCATTCCCAAACACATACCCACGCAGGGGTCAAAATAAAATAAACTCCCGTACAACGGGGAAAAGATACCGCAATGAAAAGAAAATACAATCGACCAATACGACATCAACGGAACCTCGTGTGATTAGTATCGTTCATCTTTCATCATCCTTCGTGCCGACTCCCGTGCTATGCTCCAAAACCCGAATGCAAAATAGACATCCACCCCGAATACTGGGGTTAGCAAAACTCCACCGTTTTGCTAGTGCAAGTACAAGTGCAAAAATACGAGCCATACAATACAAGTTCCAAGAACAATAATAATGAATCCTCAAGGATCCAAACGTAAAGAAAAGTACTTCCCGAGGCAAGAGTTTGGGTAAACATTTCCAAAACCGAAATATCGCAAATAAGGGAAACAATTTACAAAACAGTTTAAAATGCCATCGAGAGTTTTAATAGAAAACAATTTAGGATTATAAAATCCTTCTCTTTCCAAAAGATCAATAGGGTCACAGCCCAAATGTTTTGTTTTCGCAAATAGGAAATCACCAACAATTTACAGGGTCAGAGCCCAACATCACGTGTCCTCAACGGACGTAAAATCAACGAAACATAATCATGCACGCGCATCGCCTAGGACCGGGACGACACCACCGACGTCCCACCCGTGGCCTCGAAGGACCCTCTCGAGCTGGCTAGCGAAACAACTCACACACATCTCACGGTTGGATCAATCGCTTGTTGCATCCTGGCCACATGATCGCATGCCATGTGCCACCGTAGATTATCTCAGGCTCTCACGGTTGGATCAATCACTTGTTGCATCCTGACCACATGATCACGTGCCATATGTCACCGTAGACCTTCAACCGTATCCACACATTCACACAAATAACATATCACATCAAGGATATTCAAACAATTCACCCAGAGCATCAAACACTTAGCAAAACACCACGTCAAACCACAATGCACCGAAATGAAACAATATACGTCCACACGCAAATACCAAGTGCAACATCAACGCCAAACATATCCATAGAGTTCACATAATCATTCTCAAACCACACCATTCACAAAACACACGCATTTTGAAAGCAAGCCCTTAACAAGGCTAAACCGAATCTTTTGAAAACTCATTTCAAACAATCAAACAACCACATAAAGACGATCACCAATTATCATATTCACAAAACAAGAATAGTATGGACAAGGTACTTGCCTCGAAATCGGCACGCAAGTATTCCACGAACACGGCTCAACCGGAAAGCTTCAAACGCCCGATGTTTTCGAAAAGGAAAACGACAACGAATGTAAGGGTTCAACTTGGTTTCTTCGCAAGAAACTCGACCCTAACAACATATAATCCATAAATCAACAATCATACGAGGAAGGATAATCGTAGAACGCCCGAAAACCCTCTATGACATTCTACCGACACCTTCAAGGCGTCGGTCAAGAACTCAACTCAAACAACGAATCGATACGATCCAACCATGGAATAACAAGGGAAATGATATAATACATCTAAATAATCATCAATCCATCAACAAAACGGAAAGAATCGGACAAAACCCCAAAATCCCCAATTATCCAAAAAGGTAGGGTTTCAAGAGATATTACCTTGAGTGATTCAAGCATTAAGATCCGTAGAACACGCGTTAGATTGATTATCCGAGCCTCACAACCGAAAAGAAATGATGAAAAAATACCCCCGGATGAAGAAATCTCTCCCTCTCTATGTATCTCTCAAGCGAAGCCGTGCAAAATGGGTAAGGAACATGAGCGGTTCGCTCAAAACAACACATTTATAGGTAACGCAGTAACCTATCGGCCGCCTATCGGCCGATAGTACCGATAGCCATACGGAATGCCGACGAGGGTCTATCGACCCCCTTATCGGCCGAAAGGCTACCGGAAGTTCAAGGTGAAGAAATTTACATATCGGCCGGCCTATCGGCCGATAGCCCAACCGATACCCATACGGAATGCCGGCAGAGAGTCTATCGGCCCCCTATCGGCCGAAAGGCTCCCGGGAGTGCTCGGCCAAAAATCAAACGACCATAACTCTCTAGTCCGGACTCCGATTGACTCACCGTTTGAACCATTGGAAAGCTAATTCGATGCTCTATAATATTGCACAGATTTATAATTTTTGGAGTCACCAAAAATTAATGATGATCTAACAAAGTCGAACTCATACTTGGAAAAGTCGTTTAGTAATCCTGAATTCAACAAAACGACACCGAAACCCGAGCCTGAATACGAACCGAAGATACGGTTACGAAGTACTCACAAAGACGAATCTAAGAGCTAGTAGAACACACGATTCCGACCACCCGAAGGCTCGAAATTCGACAACGGAAGGTAATTACCCCAAACTTTGGGAAATTACGAAAATGGCCCAACTGCCCGAAAATCACCATACGACAACGAATAATCAAACCGAAGCTCACAACACGTATAACAACGTTAAATGAACTTACGAAAAACCCCAAACGACAATTTCAAACGAGATTCGCAAGAACCGAACTCAAGCGCGAAAAGTCGCTAAAAGCACGGAACTCAACAAAGCAAAGACCAAACGAACTCGGATGACAAAAGTGCGATTAAATATTCTCCGAATGACGAAACGGTCATGAGAGAGTCGTCAAAACAGACTCCGACCAAAAAAAAGAAATTTACCGAAAATCGAAAATTGCGGATATTACATTCTACCCTCCTTAAAAGAAGTTTCGTCCCGAAACTTAAAACAAGTAGGGGGAAGAAATATTCCGCCAGGAAAAACTCAACGAGACACACAAGAATGCGTAACTAACGCCCAACGGCGAAATGTTACAAACAACGCAAAGGGGTATACGGTGTGAAAACACGCTCCACGACGACCAACACAACGTCGCCGGTAGAGACACAATAAAACCAACAAATGACAAGCGTCATCAAACGGATAATATAGACAAGTCAATTATCCGACAATCACAAAACACAACGAACGAAAGTCAGTATGATTGACCAACCCAACGGTACATCAATCGAAACGCGAGCCATTCGCTGAACTAATACTGAATTCCACCGCCCAAGGGTTGGAAGATCGAAAACGAGACTAATTTCCCAAACTTAAGGGAATTAGGAAGGAGCCTGAATGCTCAACGATCACGAAACGAGGACAAAAACTGAACAAACAAACGATCGAGACAACAAAAATCGAACGATCATGTTCGGATCACGAAGAACAATAAGGTTCAACCGACAACTCCGAGGTTCACATCTCGACTCGAGACAAAACAAGATCCGGTGAAAACAACAAGATGCACACTCGCATAAGATCCACAGGAAAGGGAATAACAATTGAAAAGTCACATCGACGAACGAGTAATTCCGAAATAATACCACCCTCGTTCGATCAACAAAAGCAAGGGGCAGGACAAGCTCAGAAAATGTCAATGAACATAAATGAGTCGACAGAGTCGAAAATACAGAAGTTCCAAATCCGATCCACTTCGAATAAGAGAACTAGTAAAACCAGATGATGTCACTTCCGAACAAGGTTCACAAGAATCGAACCGAACTCGAAAAAGTCACAAATGATAACCAGATTGACCCCAAAACAAGATCACATCGCTCGAACGATTTAAACCGAAATACGTAACAAGTTCAAAGTATCAACGAACACGAGCGAGTCGATAGACTCGAGAAAGAGAAAATGCAGAGTCTAAAAACAACACGGGTACTACATTCGACCTCTTATAAAAGAAGGTCGCCCGCAACTCACAACAAATAAATCAAGGTGACGACACAACAAGCAACCGCGAAACATCCTTCGAAGGCCTCTCAAAGCCGATTCTGACATCTTTGAAGCGCGAACTCCGAAAGTCTCGTAGCCAATTCGAGAAACCGAATTCGGTGTCCTCGAGCCCACACTCGAAATGTGTTCTTGACGAGAAGGACAATTTGCACGTACATTCCCCAGACATCACGATTGAAACGCCTCGGCTCGGCATACCGAAAATACAAATGCTAGATACCATGGGGCATAACGTCGCAAAACAACATAGCGGAGATGCCAACTCAGCATAATAGAGAATCATAACACATACCATATACAACGATTACCATCATAAAGTTATACACACACAAACACTACAAAGAACGACGGTATCGTTCGCGACCTCAACGGCCCGAACGATAACCAAGACATAATTTCAACCATAATGAAACAATCACACATGTACACAAACGTACAAACTCAAGCTTCAACAGCTCACACCCGTGCGACAACACGCAAAGCACCACGAGGCGACAAACAAGAAACACCGTTCACACCTCTCACGGAGGGTTAACAAAACATATGCGTGGCGAACGACTCAACGTTCACACCACCAATTCAATCACAATTCAAGTTAACACCGTAACGAAAGTTCGAAAACCATACACGCATTTCCGGTCCGCAAACAGAATGATAGGTTTTAAAACAAAACCACCTTTTGAAAACAGCTTTGGAAACAACAGTTGATCTTGAGTATCATTTTACAAAAAGCAAGACAAACACCATTATCGAGACTTTGAAAGTCATCTTGCGTTCGAACAAAAATGAGGACACCTTTCCTTTAGTGAAAAACTTTCAAAATATTCGACCCTTGGGTCTAAGCAATCGCATTTGAAAATATCTCAAAATATTTTTGGTCCTCAACCGAAAATTTTTGAAATGTATTGCGGCATTAGAAAACACCTTGAAAACACCGCATGAAAATAATTCGCTTTAAAAGTACGTCTCGAATTTTAATTTTCTAAGATACTCAAGGTTTTCAAAAATAATTCAATGAGCTAGAATGCCCAAAAATTTGAGGTAATTACAAGGAACAATATAGCGCTGGTCCCGCTACGAACCCACCAGTTAAAAACCATTCACAAAACGCCAAAAAGGCCGATGACGGTAATATTTCAAAACTCACAAAATCCATTTACAAAATACTAAATTCCGTCATAAGAATTTCGCTAAAATGATCAAGGCCATAATGCCAAAACTCGATTAAGGGAATTGGTTTTCGAAATAAAACTCGATCGGTAAAATACCGAAATCCATTACGTAAGAACTCACGCAATGGATAAAAGAAATACGATTCGACATGCACACCCAAAGAACAATACTCATCATACGAACGAAATATGAGAGTCAACTAGTCACGTATCAAGAAATCAAAATCCATAAGAGGATCCCGTCACTTAACAAATAATCATAAAAATAGCTCGTGTCACACGAGGCTCAACACGAATAAGGGAGACTTACATCCACAGTCGCACGAAGATGATGATCGCCACGATACTAATCACGACCAACAAACTCGCACGACGCGTCGCGACACGACTTAGTCGGACAAAATCCGACGAGACAAAGACTCAACAGACACCATCGACCCGGCACCTAGGTTTCCACAACCTAAGCTCCGATACCATTTATGTAACACCCCCAATCCACTCAGGATATTACACGCCGTAGACCCTCTCCTCGAGGATCTACCAGCCGATAACTAAAATCAAACAACAAAACATCGCCTTTACGGCTAAAATGACTCGATGACCGACTTGGTCTTTCAATAATAACATACAATTCATTCCCAAACACATACCCACGCAGGGGTCAAAATAAAATAAACTCCCGTACAACGGGGAAAAGATACCGCAGCGGAAAAGAAAATACAACTGGACCAATACGACATCAACGGAACCTCGTGTGATTAGTATCGTTCATCTTTCATCATCCTTCGTGCCGACCCTGTGCTATGCTCCAAAACCTGAATGCAAAAATAGACATCCACCCCCCGAATACTCGGGGGTTAGCAAAACTCCACAGTTTTGCTAGTGCAAGTACAAGTGCAAAAATACGAGCCATACAATACAAGTTCCAAGAACAATAATAATCAGGAATCCTCAAGGATCCAAACGTAAAGAAAAGTACTTCCCGAGGCAAGAGTTTGGGTAAACATTTCCAAAACCGAAATATCGCAAATAAGGGAAACAATTTACAAAACAGTTTAAAATGCCATCGAGAGTTTTAATAGAAAACAATTTAGGATTATAAAATCCTTCTCTTTCCAAAAGATCAATAGGTCACACCAAATGTTTTGTTTTCGCAAATAGGAAATCACCAACAATTTACAGGGTCAGAGCCCAACATCACGTGTCCTCAACGGACGTAAAATCAACGAAACATAATCATGCACGCGCATCGCCTAGGACCGGGACGACACCACCGACGTCCCACCCGTGGCCTCGAAGGACCCTCTCGAGCTGGCTAGCGAAACAACTCACACACATCTCACGGTTGGATCAATCGCTTGTTGCATCCTGGCCACATGATCGCATGCCATGTGCCACCGTAGATTATCTCAGGCTCTCACGGTTGGATCAATCACTTGTTGCATCCTGACCACATGATCACGTGCCATGTGTCACCGTAGACCTTCAACCGTATCCACACATTCACACAAATAACATATCACATCAAGGATATTCAAACAATTCACCCAGAGCATCAAACACTTAGCAAAACACCACGTCAAACCACAATGCACCGAAATGAAACAATATACGTCCACACGCAAATACCAAGTGCAACATCAACGCCAAACATATCCATAGAGTTCACATAATCATTCTCAAACCACACCATTCACAAAACACACGCATTTTGAAAGCAAGCCCTTAACAAGGCTAAACCGAATCTTTTGAAAACTCATTTCAAACAATCAAACAACCACATAAAGACGATCACCAATTATCATATTCACAAAACAAGAATAGTATGGACAAAGTACTTGCCTCGAAATCGGCACGCAAGTATTCCGACGAACACGGCTCAACCGGAAAGCTTCGAAACGCCCGATGTTTTCGAAAAGGAAAACGACAACGAACGGAAGGGTTCAACTTGGTTTCTTCGCAAGAAACTCGACCCTAACAACATATAATCCATAAATCAACAATCATACGAGGAAGGATAATCGTAGAACGCCCGAAAACCCCTCTATGACATTCTACCGGACACCTTCAAGGCGTCGGTCAAGAACTCAACTCAAACAACGAATCGATACGATCCAACCATGGAATAACAAGGGAAATGATATAATACATCTAAATAATCATCAATCCATCAACAAAACGGAAAGAATCGGACAAAACCCCAAAATCCCCAATTATCCAAAAAGGTAGGGTTTCAAGAGATATTACCTTGAGTGATTCAAGCATTAAGATCCGTAGAACACGCGTTAGATTGATTATCCGAGCCTCACAACCGAAAAGAAATGATGAAAATCGAGCCCCGGATTAAGTACTCTCTCCCTCTCTATGCCTCTCTCTCGCGACGCCGTGCAAAATGGGGAAGGAAAATGAGCAGTTCGCTCAAAACAACACATTTATAGGGTAACGCAGCAGAACCTATCGGCCGGCCTATCGGCCGATAAATGACCGATAGCCATACGGAATGCCGACAAGAGGGTCTATCGACCCCCTTATCGGCCGAAAGGCTACCGGAAGTTCGAAGGTGAAGAAATTTACATATCGGCCGCCTATCGGCCGATAGGCCCAACCGATACCCATACGTAATGCCGGGCAGAGAGTCTATCGCCCCCTATCGGCCGAAAGGCTCCCCGGGAGTGCTCGCCAAAATCGAAACGACCATAACTCTCTCGTCCGGACTCCGATTGACTCACCGTTTGAACCATTGGAAAGCTAATTCGATGCTCTATAATATTGCACAGATTTATAATTTTTGGAGTCACCAAAAATTAATGATGATCTAACAAAGTCGAACTCATACTTGGAAAAGTCGTTTAGTAATCCCGAATTCAACAAAACGACACCGAAACCCGAGCACGAATACGAACCGAAGATACGGTTACGAAGTACTCACAAAGACGAATCTAAGAGCTAGTAGAACACACGATTCCGACCACCCGAAGGCTCGAAATTCGACAACGGAAGGTAATTACCCCAAACTTTGGGAAATTACGAAAATGGCCCAACTGCCCGAAAATCACCATACGACAACGAATAATCAAACCGAAGCTCACAACACGTATAACAACGTTAAATGAACTTACGAAAAACCCCAAACGACAATTTCAAACGAGATTCGCAAGAACCGAACTCAAGCGCGGAAAAGTCGCTAAAAAGCACGGAACTCAACAAAGCAGCACCGAAACGAACTCGGATGACAAAAGTGCAGAATTAAATATTCTCCGAATGACGAAACGGTCATGAGAGAGTCGTCAAAACAGACTCCGACCAAAGAAAAGAAATTTACCGAAAATCGAAAATTGCGGATATTACAATATATATATATAATTATGAACAACTGTGAATGTTAATTTATAAGTGCTATCGTTATATAACTTCTATATGATAAATTGTAATACCCAGTTGTAATTCATCATTATCATTCAGTAATTATCATTCAGTAATTATCATTCAGTAGTTGTCACTGTCGGATTATTTCACTCATTAATAATCTCTCATCATTCATGACTCATTCATTTGTATTCTTCGTTGGCGTATTTTTAACCGTGTATCAATTACCGATCGTCATTCATCTCCGTTTGAGAATCGAGATGAGAGTATTGTCATAATCATCGTGATTGGTAGTCTTGTGTTGGAAGTATCATCTATCGTATGTTATTGGACTTAATTATATTCATACAAGTATGGTATGTCGGATCATTCAGCAATGTGTGTCGAGTAGATGGATTTGTCATTTCGTTGGCGTCCAGCAGCGAGTTACGGCCGTAACATGCTTGCATTACAGCTGTAACATACGTTCGTTGTTTTAAGGATAGTTCGGACGAAGAGGACTTACGGCCGTAAGTTGATGCAGGTACGGCCGTACGATTCGAGCAGGGTACTCTTGTCAGTTTCGACGAAGGCTTCATACGCCCGTAAGTTTTGCCGAGTACGGCCGTATCAGTCGAGTTACGCCCGTAAGGCATGTGCGGTTACGTCCGTATGTCTATCGGCAGATTTTTCGACGAGGTCGAGTTACGGACATACGAGATGGATGGTTACGGCCGTAAGTCCGTTGACTTGGGGATGTTACGGCCGTAACTCGGCATACTTACGGGTCTTTGAGCTCATTTTTCTCATTTCTTCACTTGAGTTCCGAGAGAGAAGTTCTTGAGTGAGATTTTCTTCATCACATCACTTGGGTAGGAGTGTTCTTAGCATATATCTTGGATTGGGAAGCTTGGATAATCGATTTAACCCGATTTCACCGGATCAAAGTTTTTGGATCTTCAAAACGTAAATTCTTCAACATCTTGGATTTCGATTTTGTGTTGAGATATGATGTTTTGAATGTTATAATCATGTTGTATGAATAGATATACCTATGATTATGGGTTTGTATGATTATTCATTGGATTATTGAAGGATTGTTCAAGAACACTTTGAATATTGATTGGATTTGGGGGTTTTTGATTAGAGGTTGTTGAAATATCGAATTGGATATTCATATTGGATTATTGATTGTATTGAAGATGTTTTGGTTGGATTGTATCACTCCTTGGAAGTTGGTATCGACATAATTGAGGTTGATTGTAAACAATCGAAGATTGGTTACAACGTGTTTGTTATAATGCCCCAATGAACTTGGATTATTCATATAGACGTTTTGAGTGAGTTATAATCGTGCTTGATACGTATATTGAACGGATTGTGGGTAATTGTGTTATTCAAGGTTGTTCGAGCGACTGACATCCCATTGTGGGATGTTTGTTCGAGAAAGGACATTCTTCACCGGTGTTGTGTAAGTTAATTCTTACTCGGTTAAAAGGATACTCATTCCTTTCGTGGTTGTTCATTCATAAATCATAATCATTCATAATGTACTAATCATGTTGAGACTTGTAATTATCAAATCATCATTTCATTCACGAGGAACGACGGTTCCAATCATTTCAATGAGCTATCATTCATTTCATTATTATGTCATCCCAGTGAGTCATTCTTGACCTTTGTCGTATTGTTATTCATTAATGTTCATTGATCACTTTTACTCTTGTGGCCTTCTGGGTTCATATTGCGTGGCCGGGTGGGATGTGTGGAATTTTTAGTCGGGCACATGATAGTCATGTGTTCGGGTTCACCGACACGTTGGACTGTGCACACAGTAACGTACCTCTGTGAGACTAATTAGGTACAAGGGCGGGTGTCTCCGGACACTCGTCTTGTGAACTTGCACATACCATTACGGGCGTACTATGATGCCTCTCTTCAGCTTAATTTCATAATTAAGACATATCATGATTGTGTTTAGTCAACTCTTGAGGATTGTTGTTCTGTGTAACTGACCCCGTTGGGGGATGTTGTTTTCAGGTCATGGCAAGGCTAAAGCACAGGAAGAGAATGTCGACGGCGAGGAGTCCCAGTGATACTAGTAGGGGGCACTACACCATAGATGGCTTTCTACAACACTTAGGGAGGGGTGTTACCTTCTAGGATGTTACCATAGCTATGAAATTTTGGACCTACCACAACGTTCGGGTTATGGTGTTACCAAATCCTGAAATATATGTTACTCTAGCTATAAAAGGTGTAACTCTCAATAACACTATGAGATGTGTTATCTTAGAGTATTAATAAACAAAATTTTGAATTTTATATAAAATTAATGATTTAATAAATTTTTAACTTTAAAAATAATTAATTTTAATAAAATATTGAATCTATTTTTATAAAAAATTATTCTATCAAATAATGAATTATATATATATATATTAAATAATAAATATTTTTAATAAATTTAAATTGAAAAGGTTTTAAAATAAAGTAGTATTTGAAATTTAATAAATTTTGATTTAAATAACTAAAAAAATAAAAGCTTGTAATAACTATGAATAATTACAAAATAATTAAAAAAACAAATTTAATGTCTATATATAATAATAATTTTAATCATTATAAAATACTATGATATAATGACTGAAAATGAAAATAAAAATATATTGCATAAAATTGAACGGATTATTAATATTAATTGAAGAGTTAACATATTAAATGCACTAGTAGAATAAATATGAAAGACTTCGGTACGTCTCACTTCGGTAATGTATATTAGCAAAGTAAAAACAAACAACAACTTCACTTTTTAATTTACTGAAGTAAAAAACCCACATAGACTTCAGTAAATGGTACCAAACAAAAAAGTAGGCGTTACGTTAGAAATTTAAAGTTACAAAGACTTCGCTAATTTGATAATTACTGAAGTAAAAAGTGTGAAATTTTATTTTTTATCAAAAAAAATTTATAATAGCAAGGTGTATGTCTTGAGACCGAAAATTGAAGAAGGCATTGGCCCAACCGAATAAAGATATTAATCGGTCAAAACCTAGACTTATTTCTCACAACCCTTCAGCTCGTTCCCCATTTCTCTCTCTCCCTCTCCTGCATCTCCTGCGCCGGTCTCCATCCTCTTCCATCGACTTGCGCTTTTGGACATTCTATCTCCAGCGACCATGGCCAGCTCAACTCGGCGGCGTACATGTCCTAAATCGGAGTAGATCGGAGCGGCAGCCTCTTCTCAGCACGATTCAAGGACCTGGTTTGGGAATCTGAAATCCCAGATTCGACTCTAGTGGAAGAGGAAGAAGCCATGGTCTCCGTTAAGGCTCGACAACGACTCTCTGTAGATGCGATTGAAGGTGTCGCGACTGAAAAAAATTGTGCTCCGATTTCAGGTTCATTTTCTTACTGCTCCGATTTTGCTTCTAAAAGAAATGGGGTTTTATGTGTTATGTGATTTTGGGAATCGGTTTCGTCTATGAAATTGTGCTGGTGTTTGTGTGAAAATGTTTGAAGGTGACTTACCATTGACCTGTATTTGAGTTGATTGGATATTATGATTGTTATTTTGATTTTTGGTGAATTTCAAGTAAGTGAATGATGAAGGAAGGGTGGAATCTGGAATTGACAGGCTACTGACCTGTATTTGAGGGCCTGTTTTGAGATGGATATGGTCGGTTTTTGATGAGGTTTATATGATGAAAGTTGTTCTATTTGGTTTCTAGTTTATTTACGCGAAAGCCTCGAGTCATTTTGTTATACGAGTAAGGAGATATCAATGTTTTAGTGAAGCACAGAAATTTCAATACTCTGTCCTAAGAAAGAACCAGTTCGTTTGTTGGGTAAATGAGATTATTTGGAAGTAAAAATTTTATGGAATATTGACTTCATATCCAAGAAGAAACCTGTAAATTTTCATAATAGGATAATTATTTTTCAATTTATTAAAATATTTAAGTGCGGTGTGCACAGTAACATTTTAATTCTCAGAATGGTTGTCCTGTTTTATAGAATAGTTTTGAAAGGGTTAATTGCTTTATTTCTTGTTGGTCAAAGAATAAAAGTTGTTGGATTATGCCTTGTTCATGTGTTTGTCGAATAAGGTATACAGAAAACATGTGAATTGGGAGTAATGTTTGATTTAGTGCAACTAGCTCAAATTATTTTGCGCAAGTGAAGGGCTGTTTTAGAATAAATGCTACGGATAATATAGACATGAGTTTAAGTTGAATTGTGGATATGTATTATACTTTAATGTCCAGTTTACTCAAAAAAAAGAATCAAGTGAATTGAGTGCACACTTACCTGTTGTTTTCGATATTCAAATCCTATGTGACGATGTTTCTACAGATGGTGAATATGAGATGATTATAGATCTGACTTGTTTTTTCTCGTGTCTCTTCCTTTTGGGTTTGTATATTGCATACAGAAAGATTCGGCACAAAAATATTGTGCAATTCACTGGACTATGCACCAGACCTCCAAACTTGTGTATAATAATAGGTTTGTCTAGACAAAGTACATAAGTCTTTAGAAGTTTATATGAGATTTTCCTCTAAAGAAAAAAGGGAAACTCTTTTGTCATTTCAGTTCATTTTGGCTTAAAATTACATTTTTCTTTAATTATAGAGTATATATCTGGAGGGAGTCTCTACGACTATTTACACAAGCAAAAGGGTATTTTTAAGTTTCCAAAATTGCTGAAAGTAGCCATTGATGTATCGAAAGTAGCCATTGATGTACCGACGGGTCAATTTGGGTTTCCAAGCCCAAGGTGGAGGGGCATGTAAGTCATTTTCACAAAACATCAGAAGGTAAGTCCCCTTAGGTTTTCTACATTTCTTTTTATTTTTGTTCAGATTATTACTGTTGTAGTGGCAGCAACTATAATTTGCACATATACATGGTTTTGATATAGTGAAAGAAAACCAGTGTATTATAGTGGAACCAGACATGACTGTCACATTTTCAAATCAGATACTTTTTTGGTTTTTTTCTGTACATGAATGAAAGGTGAAGAAAGTGAAGGAAGAAACCTTATTTTGATTCATCCTCATTTTTACATGTTAGCTAACAATCTATATACATTTTGTTTTACAATCTGCTAAGGGTAGTTTTAAGTTCCCAAATAAAAGTGTTCTTTAAGCTCTTTGTGCCTTTTATCATGTCCAGTATCTATTCGGGAAGACTTTTTCATCCGTTTCTTTAGGTTTGTTCGTCAGGCTATGCGAGGGAGTAGATTATTGAGTTGAAAGGCTGTATCATTGTTGGGTAGGCTTGCACCTCATGAGGACCTAGTTGGAGCAGCTAAGATTGTAATATCCGCAATTTCGAATTTCGGTAATTTTCTTTTTTCGGAGGAAGTTCGCTTTGACAACTCTATCATGACCGTTTCGTCATTCCGAGAATGATTAATTCTGCACTTTTTGTCATCCGAGTTCGTTTCGGTGTCGTTTTGTTGAGTTCCGTGTCCTTAATCGACTTTTTCACGTGGGAGTTCGACTTTGTAAAGTCACCATTAATTCTTGGAAACTCCAAAAATTCTGAATCTTTGTAAAGTTATAGAGAATCAAGTTAGCTTTCCAATGGTTCAAACGGTGAGTCAATCGGAGTCTAGACGAAGGAGTTATGGTCGAAATAGCGAAGACTGCACGGTGTGCCTTTTTGGTGTTGAAGGAGGCTGTACCGTGTGCCGCGGCACACTCCGGCTGTGCCGCGGCACTAAGCTAATTCCTGGGCATTTTTGGTGGCCCTGGGCCGCGGCACACTCATCCTGTGCCGCGGCACACGGGCTTTTTCTGCGTTTTTTAGCAGATTTGCGAGGAGAAAAATTTCATTTTTCTCCTCTCTTCTTCCTCCTTCATCTTAGGCGATTTGATGGCGATTTTGGGCGATTTGAGTGCTCCAAAACTTGTAGAGATCATCCTCCTCAAGTCTTGTTGAAGATTTTCGACCTCTACTTGAATCCTTCATCCAAATCAAGGTATTGTGGCTTGAACCCTTGTTTTTGTAGATTTGGGGATTTTCCTTTTTGATTTCGATTCCAATCCGTTTTTAATCAATTAATCGTTGTATAAACGTTGTTTTGAACTTGTTCTATGGATTGGATACTCGTATCTTTGGTTCGTTCAACCCGAGGGGTGATTTCTTTGTTCTTGAAGGGTCTTGAACATTTAATGTTCGATTAAATGTTCGAATGAGTTCCCTTTGATAGTTTGTTGGGATTTCCGTTGTTTTCGGCCTTGATTCTCGCCGTAATCATGTTTTATTATTCCCTATGGAGGATTATAGGTGCTCGATGATTCCGATGTTGAATTCCGTTGGTGTTGATGATTCATATGGTGTTTTCCCGTAGTAATTTCGGTGCTATCACGTTCTAGATAGTGTTCGGGAATTTGAGGGCTACCCGTCCGTATACGTTCACTTTTCCATTGCTCGTGATATCGAGGCAAGTACCTTGCCCATACTTTTCTCGTTTCATGGATATGATGATCGGTGGTCGTCTTGATGTGTTTGTTTGGTTATTTGAAATGAAGTTTCAAAGGATTTCGGTTTGGCCTCGTTAAAGGCTTTCTTTCAAAACGCGTGTGTTTTGTGAACGGTGTTTTGAGAATTGATTATGATTTGATTATTTTGAACGTTGAAGGATTTTATGATGATACTCCTATTGTTTAAAGTTATGGAATCGTGTATTCCGTATTTAATCTTGTTATTGTGTTTTGAAGAGTTTGATAATGGTGTCGAGTTAATGGCCATCTCTAGTGAGTATTCTTAATGAACTTACATTCTTAGCATGTTAGTATTGCATCAGTAACGTGTGTGTGTGTATGCTCACTGCGGGTTAGATCCGACGGGGTCTCGGTAGGGCTCCACGAAGTTGTGGAACCGCGAGCTTGCTTTTAACCACTGTGGGTTAGATCCGACGGGGTCTCGGCAGGGATCCACGAAGCTGTGGGTCCGCGGTTAATTGTGGTGCATTTTACAAATGTGATTCGATATTGGCATTTCCGGAAATGAGTGCTTTTGAACGGTTTTCATGATTGCATGCATTGACTAAGTGTGTAAGAGGTAAGTTGTTCGTTTGGCCTACTTGGCTAGGATGGATCTAGAGTATTTTGTTGTTTGTTTTAAATCCTTTATTTGTGGATTTTGATGTTGGGAGACGAACCTTGTGGTCGTTCTTGTGTACTGTGAGTTGATGAGATTTGGGGCTAAAATCCCAATGGTTTTGTAAAAGTCATTTTACGGATTTGGGGCTAAAATCCCAACGGGTTGGTAAATGTCATTTTTCGGAAAGTAAAGATTTGGGGCGGTGACCCCTTTTTGTCTTGTGGATTTTGAAAAGTAGGATTTGATAATCCTAAATGGTTTTCTATTAAAACTCTCGATGGCATTCTAAACCGTCTTATAAATTATTTCCATTGAATTATGGTATTTCGATTTTTAAAGGTTTTCTCAAACCCTTGCCTCGAGAAGTACTTTTCGTTTCGTTGGATCTTTGAGGATTCCTGGTTATTGTTATTCATGGAATGTGAATTGTATGGCTCGTATTTGCACTTTGTATTTGCACTAGCAAAACAGTGGAGTTTTGCTAACCCCCGAGTATTCGGGGGGTGGATGTCTGTTTTTGCATTCAGGTTTTGGAGCATAACGCAGGGTCGGCACGAAGGATAATGAAAGATGATCGATACTAATCACACGAGAAACCGTACTCTGTTTATTGGTTCAGTTGTACTCTATTTTTCCGCTGCTATATTTTCCCGTTGTACGGGCGTAGTTGTATTTTGACCCCTGCGTGGGCATGAGTTGTATTTGAGTTGTATATATTTATTGAAAGACCAAATCGGTCTACTGAGTCGTTTTAACCTTAAAGGCATGGTTGAGTTGTTAAATGTTGTTACCAGCCTGGTAGATCCTTGAGGAAAGGTTCTACGGCGTGTAATATCCCTGAGCGGATTGGGGGTGTTACATAAATGGTATCGGAGCTTAGGTTGTGGAAACCTAGGCTGTCGGGTCAGTGGTGTCTATTGAGTTTTGTCTCGTCGGATTTAGTCTGACTGAGTCGTGTCGCGACGCGTCGTTTGAGTTTGTTGGTCGTGATTAGTATCGTGGGGCGATCATCATCTTCGTGCGACCTGTGGAAGTAAGTCTCCCTTCTTTGTGTTGTGCCTCGTGTGACATGAGCTATTTTTATGATTATTTGTTAAGTGATGGAATCCTTATGTGGATTTTGATTTCACGATATGTATTTAATCGACTCTCGTATTTGATTTATACGAGGAGTGTCGTCGCTTGTGATGTCTTTTTATTGTTGTTTTTGTCCGTTGCTGATGATTTTCGAATCGATTTGCACGTTTTACAAGTTATCTTGTGGAAGCTTGGTGCTTATACACGTTCGACTTGTTCACTAGCCAGTGCGGTAGGGTCTTTAGAGGCCTCGAATGGGGCCAGTGGTTTTGTTCTGAATGTGGTTATTTGACTCTAATATTTTGTTCTTATGAGGAGTAGTGTTGCTGGATTGTGCATGTTGAACTGTATTTCTTTTATCCGCTGCGTGAGTTCTTTTGTAATGACTTTCGGTATTTTACCGACCGAGTTTTATTTCGAAAACCGATTCCCGTAACCGAGTTTTTGGCATTATGGCCTTGACCGCTTTGACGAAATTCTTATGACGGTATTTAGTATTTTGTAAATGGCTTTCGTGAGTTTTTGAAATATTACCGTCATCAGCCTTTTTGGCATTTTTGTAAATGGTTTTTAGCCTGGGGTTCCGACGCGGGACCCACAGCGCTATGATGTTCCGTGTGATTACCTGAAATTTTGGGGCATTCTAGCCTTTTTGGCATCGTCCTTTTTGGCATTGAATTATTTTCGAAAACTTGAGTATCTTAGAAATAAATTTCGAGACATATTTTTTTTCTTCAAATGAGTTATTTTCTTGTGGTACATCCAGGTGCCACAATATATTTCAAAATTTTTCTGCCTCGAGGACCAAAATGTTTTGAGATATTTTCAATGTTTTAGAAACACTTTTATTTAGACCCGAGGGTCGAATATTCTGAAAGTTTTCACTAAGAGAAAGTGTCCTCATTTTTTTATCAAATGCGAAACGGTTCTCCAAAGTCTCGATAACGATGTTTCACGTTTGTACTTTTTGAAAGGCGATACTCAAGATCAATCGGTGTTCTTCTAAATTATTTTCAAAATGAGGTTTTCGTTTTTAAAACCTATCCATTCCCGTTTGAGGGTTGGGTATATATGTATGATGTTCGCGTTGTCATTTTGATGTTTGCTCCCGAGTATGACCGAATTGGCGGTGTGAGCGTTGAGTCGTTTTCCACACATTTGTTGTGTTAGCCCCTTGTGAGAGGTGGGATGTTGGTGTTGAATATTGTCGCCTCGTGGTGATTTCTGCATTGTCGCGCATGTGCGAGCTGTTAGAGCTTGGGTTGGTATGGCCGTGTGCATCGGTGATCGTTCCGTTATGTGTCGGTTGTTTAATGTCTTGTTACCTTGCTCATGTTTTTGTGAATTTCGTCGATGAGGTCGGGGGTAATACCCGTATTATTTTTGGCTTCTGTATTTTCTCTTTCTCAATTCTATAGACTCGCTCGTGTTCGTTGATACTTTCTGAACTTGTTCTGTATTCCGGTTTCATCGTTCGAACGAGCTGTGATCTTGTTGTGGGTCGATCTGGTTATCGTTGTGACTTTTTCGAGTTCGGTTCGATTCTTGTGAACCTTGTTCGGGAGTAACATCATTTGGTTCTACTAGTCCTTTTATTCGAAGGGATCGGATTTTGAACTTCTGTATATTCTACTTTGTCGACTCATTTATGTTCTTTGACATTTCTGAGCTTGTCCTGCCCCTTGTTTTTGTTTATCGAATGAGTGTGGCATCATTTCGGAATAACTCGTTTGTCGTTGTGACTTTTCAATTTCTATTCCCTTTCATGTGGATCTTATGTGAATGCATACGTTGTTGTTTTCACCGGATCATATATTGTCTCGAGTCGAGACGTGAACCTTGGAGTTGTTGTTTGAATTTTTATTGTTCTTCGTGATTCGAACATGATTGTTCGCTTTTTGTTGTCTCGACCGTTGTGGTTCGGTCGTTTGTTTGTTCGGTTTTTGTCCTCGTTTCGTGATCGTTGAGCATTCAGGCTCATTCCTAATTCCCTTAAGTTTGGGAAATTAGTCTCGTTTTCGATCTTCCAACCCCTGGGCGGTGGAATTCCGTATTTGTTCAGCGATTGGCTTGCGTTTTGATTGATGTACCGTTGGGTTGGTCAATCATACTGACTTTCGTTCGTTGTGTTTTGTGATTGTCGGATAATTGACTTGGCTATATTATCCGTTTGATGACGCTTGTCATTTGTTAGTTTTATTATATCCCTAACGGCGACGTTGTGTTGGTCGTCGTGGAGCGTGTTTTCACGCCGTATGTCTCTTTGCGTTTCTTGCAGCGTTTCGCCGTTGGGCGCGAGTTTTCTGTTTTTGGTGTATCTCGTTGAGTTCTCCTGGCGGGATATTGTTTCTCCCTACTTGTTTTAAGTTTCGGGACGAAACTTCTTTTTGAAGGAGGGTAGAATGTAATATCCGCAATTTCGAATTTCGGTAATTTTCTTTTTTCGGAGGAAGTTCGCTTTGACAACTCTATCATGACCGTTTCGTCATTCCGAGAATGATTAATTCTGCACTTTTTGTCATCCGAGTTCGCTTTGTGTCGTTTTGTTGAGTTCCGTGTCCTTAATCGACTTTTTCACGTGGGAGTTCGACTTTGTAAAGTCACCATTAATTCTTGGAAACTCCAAAAATTCTGAATCTTTGCAAAGTTATAGAGAATCAAGTTAGCTTTCCAATGGTTCAAACGGTGAGTCAATCGGAGTCCGCATTTAAGGAGTTATGGTCGAAATAGCGAAGACTGCACGGTGTGCCTTTTTGGTGTTGAAGGAGGCTGTACCGTGTGCCGCGGCACACTCAGGCTGTGCCGCGGCACTAAGCTAATTCCTGGGCATTTTTGGTGGCCCTGGGCCGCGGCACACTCATCCTGTGCCGCGGCACACGGGCTTTTTCTGCGTTTTTTAGCAGATTTGCGAGGAGAAAAATTTCATTTTTTCTCCTCTCTTCTTCCTCCTTCATCTTAGGCGATTTGATGGCGATTTTGGGCGATTTGAGTGCTCCAAAACTTGTAGAGATCATCCTCCTCAAGTCTTGTTGAAGATTTTCGACCTCTACTTGAATCCTTCATCCAAATCAAGGTATTGTGGCTTGAACCCTTGTTTTTGTAGATTTGGGGATTTTCCTTTTTGATTTCGATTCCAATCCGTTTTTAATCAATTAATCGTTGTATAAACGTTGTTTTGAACTTGTTCTATGGATTGGATACTCGTATCTTTGGTTCGTTCAACCCGAGGGGTGATTTCTTTGTTCTTGAAGGGTCTTGAACATTTAATGTTCGATTAAATGTTCGAATGAGTTCCCTTTGATAGTTTGTTGGGATTTCCGTTGTTTTCGGCCTTGATTCTCGCCGTAATCATGTTTTATTATTCCCTATGGAGGATTATAGGTGCTCGATGATTCCGATGTTGAATTCCGTTGGTGTTGATGATTCATATGGTGTTTTCCCGTAGTAATTTCGGTGCTATCACGTTCTAGATAGTGTTCGGGAATTTGAGGGCTACCCGTCCGTATACGTTCACTTTTCCATTGCTCGTGATATCGAGGCAAGTACCTTGCCCATACTTTTCTCGTTTTATGGATATGATGATCGGTGGTCGTCTTGATGTGTTTGTTTGGTTATTTGAAATGAAGTTTCAAAGGATTTCGGTTTGGCCTCGTTAAAGGCTTTCTTTCAAAACGCGTGTGTTTTGTGAACGGTGTTTTGAGAATTGATTATGATTTGATTATTTTGAACGTTGAAGGATTTTATGATGATACTCCTATTGTTTAAAGTTATGGAATCGTGTATTCCGTATTTAATCTTGTTATTGTGTTTTGAAGAGTTTGATAATGGTGTCGAGTTAATGGCCATCTCTAGTGAGTATTCTTAATGAACTTACATTCTTAGCATGTTAGTATTGCATCAGTAACGTGTGTGTGTGTATGCTCACTGCGGGTTAGATCCGACGGGGTCTCGGGAGGGCTCCACGAAGTTGTGGAACCGCGAGCTTGCTTTTAACCACTGTGGGTTAGATCCGACGGGGTCTCGGCAGGGATCCACGAAGCTGTGGGTCCGCGGTTAATTGTGGTGCATTTTACAAATGTGATTCGATATTGGCATTTCCGGAAATGAGTGCTTTTGAACGGTTTTCATTATTGCATGCATTGACTAAGTGTGTAAGAGGTAAGTTGTTCGTTTGGCCTACTTGGCTAGGATGGCTCTAGAGTATTTTGTTGTTTGTTTTAAATCCTTTATTTGTGGATTTTGATGTTGGGAGACGAACCTTGTGGTCGTTCTTGTGTACTGTGAGTTTATGAGATTTGGGGCTAAAATCCCAATGGTTTTGTAAAAGTCATTTTACGGATTTGGGGCTAAAATCCCAACGGGTTGGTAAATGTCATTTTTCGGAAAGTAAAGATTTGGGGCGGTGACCCCTTTTTGTCTTGTGGATTTTGAAAAGTAGGATTTGATAATCCTAAATGGTTTTCTATTAAAACTCTCGATGGCATTCTAAACCGTCTTATAAATTATTTCCATTGAATTATGGTATTTCGATTTTTAAAGGTTTTCTCAAACCCTTGCCTCGAGAAGTACTTTTCGTTTCGTTGGATCTTTGAGGATTCCTGGTTATTGTTATTCGTGGAATGTGAATTGTATGGCTCGTATTTGCACTTTGTATTTGCACTAGCAAAACAGTGGAGTTTTGCTAACCCCCGAGTATTCGGGGTGGATGTCCTGTTTTGCATTCAGGTTTTGGAGCATAACGCAGGGTCGGCACGAAGGATGATGAAAGATGATCGATACTAATCACACGAGAAACCGTACTCTGTTTATTGGTTCAGTTGTACTCTATTTTTCCGCTGCTATATTTTCCCGTTGTACGGGCGTAGTTGTATTTTGACCCCTGCGTGGGCATGAGTTGTATTTGAGTTGTATATATTTATTGAAAGACCAAATCGGTCTACTGAGTCGTTTTAACCTTAAAGGCATGGTTGAGTTGTTAAATGTTGTTACCAGCCTGGTAGATCCTTGAGGAAAGGTTCTACGGCGTGTAATATCCCTGAGCGGATTGGGGGTGTTACAAAGATATCATTTCAGCTGGCATCTGAGTGCATATTTAAGTATTTTACCAAGTACCTTTTTAGTTATATGGCTTTACCATGGTGACATTGAAAAGATGGCCAATGAGAATGTTGGTGTAGTTTTGTTTTGTCTTAATCTGGTATTTGTGGGACAACTACCCGGGTCTGCCTGGTCCTTGAGCTGATATGGGTGTTGGGCATATTGGTGTTTTATTTTTGTATATCTTGTTTGTTGTATTCATGGTATTGTTTGTTGTGAGGAAGAATGACCTGTAATATCAAAGATCGCTTGTATATTGCCTTCAGGTTAGAGTTTCCTCAACTGGAGACGCAGGCGATCGGGAAGCAAAAGCACCCGTAAAGGGAAACTCGGAGGGACAGTGAACCGGCAAGTCTCGGTGGCAAGCCTTCAGCCTTCCGCTTCCGCTTCCTCAGCTCGATCATCCCCGAAAGGGAAAATGTGCTGTGGCCAAGCATTCAGTAGATCAAATTGGTGATTGATTTCATTTCCTTGATGTTTCCCCTAAAGGAAGGGGAAAAATAATTTTTTTTTTTTGGAAACTGTTACAAAGGCTATCAACTTCAAGGAATGGTGTGAGAGTGAGTGCATCAGACTTATGGGGTCTAAAGGTATAGTTTATCTGCCAATTTTACACTTTATTCTCCTTTTATTATGTTTGGCACTTTGGTAGATTTTTTGAGGATCACCTAAATTGAATGGATTAGGTGTTTCATGAAGTTAGTTTCATATCGGGTGATGGATTTTCATATATTGTTTCTTGAGCCTAAATTTTAGTCTTTTCACTATTTTCTTTAGTTTCAAATATATGATGGATTTTCATATATTGTTTCTTGACCTTTAAAGTTTCAAATGTCCCATTTTCATAGGTTGATGTTGGTTTACTTTGTAGGATACGATTAAGACCAAACTCAAGTCATCATCAGGAGATGATGGAATTGAGTCAGGTGGAAAAAAATCCCATGGTCCGAGTTGGCTTATAAGCAGACATGATGCAAAGGTTGTGAAAACTTCTACCCAGGCAAAAAAGATACGGCACGACCTTGTTCACGAAATGGATGCAAAGGTAAACAGGAAGGTCAATGAAGAAGTGGATGCCAAGGAGATGGTACTCCCATGACCGGCGGCCCTAGCGCTTAGACATCCACTTTCATATCTTTGTACCTTTTGAACTAGTGTGTTGGTTCTTTTATTGCGTTTATGTTATATTTTTGTTCTAGTACTTAAAGTTGGAGTTGGCGGATATGAGTTGATGTAGTTGGTGGATGATGTAGTTTTGGTTTTGAACTGATGTAGTTGGTAGCTTTATGATTGGATGGTTTTTTGAATTGGTTTGTTGGTATTTTTAATTGGAAATGCAATATTTAAAGTTTATATTTTTATTTTGTTAAACTAAGGTGTTACCTTAGGTATAATATATATGTTACCAATGCCTTGCATTGGCAACACACAGGGTGTTGCAGTTGGTAAAATAGGTGTTACACTAGACTAACTAATGTTAGCATATCTTGTGGGGCCCACAAAGTGGACCACAGACAGTGGACCCCATGTGGGCCCCATCAAGGTGGCCCCACAAAGTGGGCCCATATATGGGTCCTACCTGTGGGCCCACAAAGGTGGGTCCCACCGACGGGGCCCATTTTGTGGGGCCCGTTTGATTTTCTATATATTTTGTAAAATCATAAAGTCTATTGCAACACAGAAGTGATGTTGCTGTAGTATCCTCATGATGTTGCTGTAGAGTTTTTTGGTGACGAGTTTGTCTATGTTAGCTTAGGCTGCTTATCCTGTTGCCTTTGAGTCCAAAGGCTACTGCTCACAGAGGAACTTAGCTAAAGTGTTACCTTTGCCCATTTTGGGTCTGTGGCAACAGAAAATTGGGTCTAAGGTAACACAGTTATGTGGTTGCCAAAAGCCATTTATTGCGTAGTGGGGCCCCTGTCCTTTCAGTCATTCGTGTTCCTTTATTTTATTTCCGCTGCAGACTTCCGTTGAATACTCATTTTTATTCAGTGTTGTATATTTTATCTTCATATAAAATATACATGTATTCTGTATTATCTTGGGTGTGTTGTACTTGAAACTCCTCATTGGAGTAATTGATGATATAATGTGGTTCGGTACTATAATTATATTATTTAAGTCATTAATTTTCATTCGCTTGGTGGGTCCCAGTCGGGGGTCCACGGCACTGTAATAGTCGCCTAGTTTGGGGTGTTACAGAGTTGATATCGGAGCGTGGTTTTGAATACTACCTTCCGAGTCATGTCTCATTTGAAATCACCGTTCATCATACTAGTATCATTGGACTTTTGCGTCACGTGTGACCTGTGCAAGAGCCAAGCCCCTCAGACCAAAGAACAGTAAGATTTCTGACGCCATGGTATAATTTCTGGCAATAAGAATCACTCATTTATCATTCAACAGTCAACAATCCTCAATCATCATTTTCATTTTGATCATATCGATCATGTTAACTCATTAATCACTCAGTTCATTTCATTGCTCTGTTGTTGATCGTAAGGATCGTATCATTAATCTTGTTAACTTATTCAAGATAATCATTTCAAGAATTTCATCAGATAATAATGTCACCTCAGTTAATCATTCATGTAATCACTATGTTAGAGCGCGTATGCTCATTTTCATCATTTCATGACGTAATCATAATGTGATATTCATACGAGATCTATAATTATCATGTGACTTTCCTACTTCAATATGGAGAGAGCAGGCAGAGGACGCGGGGGAAGAGGCCGCGGTGCGGGCCGAAACTAGAGAGCTCGTGTGAAGACACGTGCAAATGTGAGGAATAATGCTAATTTATCGAGCAGCGATGCTACCACTCATTCACCCAGAAATGATCATTCACTGTCAAGGAGTTGTACCCGGGACACAGCTCAATCAGAAGGTGTTCGGGTTGATCCACTCGATTTTATGCAGGGCATGATGGCCCAGATGACACAGATGGCACGCCTCATGGATACGATGCAGAACTCAACAGCTCAGAATCAGCAGGCTCCTCCGCCACCACCTCAGGGGCAAGAGAGGGGTGTAAGCAGTATTATTGGCGACATCTCTCGCCAAAGGCCACCTACTTTTGAGGGCTCATCTGAGCCGGCAGATATTGTTCACTGGCTCGAGCATTTCGAGAAGTTATTTTCTATGGTAGAGTGTCCCGAAGGGCATAAAGTTTCAGTTGCGGCTTAATATCTGGGTAAGAGCGCTCATTCATGGTGGTTATCGCTGAAGCCCAACAACGGATCATATACTTGGGATCAATTCAAGACTCTCATGATGGAGAGGTATTATCCGGCCCCACTCAGAGAGGCCAAGTTATCAGAATTACTCACTCCCGACCCCTCAGCAGACGATGATGTTCTTGCCATCGCCGAGAAATTTCAGGAACTTCTTCCTTTCGCCTCATTTATTATTCACTCCGAGGCGGAAAAGATCAAGTATTTCTGCAAGAGGCTGAAACCTCGTATGCAGATGCAGTTGCTTAATCACAATTGCACCACTCTGGCCGAATTCATTGAAAAAGCTCTTACTTATGAGCTTACTGCTAAGGAGATTGCTAAGCAGCAACCTTCATCTGCTAGCAAGAAGTCTAAGAATCGTAATCAGTCTGAAGGCGGTCAGGCAACCTTCAAGAAGCCTCGTGCGGGCTCTACTTTCTCTGAGCGACCTCCTGTGGTGCCCAGACCCGCGGAATCACAGTCCCGAGCGGCCAGTTCGGCCATCACCTGTTTCAACTATGAAGAACAGGGTCATTTCTGCTCCAAGTGTCCAAGGCAGACTATCACATGCCATAACTGTGGGATTGCTGGGCATAAGGCCCGTTTTTGCCGAAGAGACTCAAAACCTACTCCGGCGTCATCTCAGGCCCCGAAGTAGTCAGCTGTTCATAATGCGGCCACTCAGTCTGCATCGTTTAAGACGACGGGAGCAAACAAAGGCAGAACCAAAAGCTATCAGACGGGAGCGTCCGGTCCGGGGGCCGGCAAGCCCCGAATTTATGAGATGAAGAAGACCGATGGCCCGGAGTCCCGGATGATCTCAAGTATACTCGATATTCTATCTCAACCTGTGCGTACCCTTTTTGATACTGGTGCATCGCATTCATTCATTTCCGAGTCATGTTTGAGTAGACTACGTCTGGGTAGTGCTATTAGTTGTGAGTCTTATGTCATTGGTCTACCAGATGGTAGAAGAATTATCGGAGATCGTGAGATTAAGGATTATCCGATTCAGCTTCATGGCCGCGATTGGTTAGCAGACCTAATCGTGGTAGATTTACTGAGAGACGATGTTATCTTGGGTATTGATTGGATGGATCGTCACGATGCCATCATTAGTGTCCGTAAGTGTATGGTCACTATCATTTCAGACGATGGAGTCGAATATGTATTTCATGGAGGTAATCCCAGCTGTTCAGGAAGAGTTATTAATATGATGAAAGCAGTGAAATTACTCAGTCAGGGGTATGTAGGAGTGATAGCGCACGCTAAAAATGTAGCTTAACGCGCGCTATCAGCTACTACTAGCGCACGCTACGTATGTAGGAGTTGTGTGCGCTAGACACTGAATTATTGAGCTGAGCGGCTAGCACATGCGCCAGCCGGGACATGGGTCCGGATAAGATTCCCGCGGATGAACCTGGACAGATTTGGAGTCAACGCTTATTAGCGTGCGCTAAGTATGTATTGTAGCGTGCACTAATTAGCTAAAGTGCAGAATATTATAAATGAGACAACAACCCGTTTTGGCTTACATTTCCTTCGTCCATTCTTCATTCTTGAGAGGCCAGAGAGCAATAATTATCCTCCTAACACACTTAGAACACATCTACGTGATCCTTGAATATTGGATATCACTTATGAGTAATCATTGAAGAGAAGTAACACCTTGGAGCGGCATATAACCAACCGGAGTCGGATTCTACCTTGCGGTTCAGTAATTTCGTCATATTAAGGTATGCTCAATCTATCTCCAGCCTTAGATTTGGATTCTAAGGAATTAGATGATCATGCTAACGAGATATTGAATTTCATTAGTGAATTATTCAACAAACATCATGTTTAGAAGTTGGGAACGTCTATGCTTAAGATATTATCATTGGAACCTTGTAGTTGGAATCCTAGTACTTCAAATGATGAGGGAAATATTCTGAAGTTGGTTATCCGTGTCATTTATGTTATCTTAGTGATCATAAATTGAAAGTGATATTATTTTCGGTTTTAAGGACTTAAGGGAAGAATCATCTTAGGAAATATTCTTTCGTATAAGTTGGAATTATTAGTTTCACCTCAAGATGAAGTCTGAATGTGTATAATGATAGTAAAATCTAATGCACCAATCGGAGATCACCGAACTTCGCATGAGAATTGTAATCAAGATGGGTTATGGTGTTGTGATGATTATACGTATACTCATATCTCGAAGTTGTTATTATCCGTGAGATCATTCATAAAGTTTATGAACATAACATGTAGTCGGATAACAAACATTAATCACTGAGGAATTCGCTTACTTCATCACCATTTGTACAACCTGCTGCCCTCCAGTGAACTGCCATGCACGCTTAGCGTGCGCTAAGCTACAAGAATTAACGTGCGCTATCGAGTACGTTTAGAGTACGCCACGTTTGGAACTTAGCGTGCGTTAAGTCATCAGGCGAGTCAGTCGGCTGATCAGTGAGGCACTGACCGTGCATGGTTAGCGTACGCTAGGCTGTGTGTACGTGCGCTAACGAGTATCATTAACGTACGCTACATAGGATGCGTAGCGTGCGTTAAGCGATCCAGACAGATTGCATTTTAAGGACTTCCTACCGTAATTTTTGAATTGTTAGACGTTCGTACGGCATGAGATGAATTCTATGCTATTTATTTTGTTAAGGTTCGAGCTTAACACGTGATTGATCGAAGGGGACGACCTTCGAGTATTTTGATATTCGTGGAAGTTTTATTTTTGTCAACAAACCGAGGCAAGTACTCTAATTAGAATCGTTTATATTATGACAGTTATGATGTGATTGTATTGTGTAAATGTGTTGTGATTATATGTCCACCATGCGTTGATCCGACGGGAATCATCATGGGAATCTATAGCTGTGTGCGCTGGATCGTTGGACAGGTAGTTCCACCATGTGTTGGTCCGACGGGATCATCATGGGAATCTATAGCTGTGTGCGCTGGATCGTTGGAATACCATCAGTATGTTGAAACTGTTATGATATGATATGTGTTGTTGATATTTCTCGTTGGAGAAACTTGTTATGATATAATGGTTGATTATATCACTGTTGTATGATTATTGTACTTGTACTAGCATCGTTGTGCTAACCCCTTCGGGGGTGAACATTTGTTTATGTTCAGGATCCAGGAGAGCGGGGAAACAACCACTAGAGTTGCATGACGACGAGGGTGCAGAGTGATGTTCCGACCGGGTTTAATGTTTGTTGTTTGTTGGTTATTTAAATAAGTACTCAAGTACGTCGTCAGTTTATGAATATTTGGATTTTAGTGATGTATTAATAACCCTTCATTGGATATTTGTATTCTCAGTATTGAACCAGACTGTTGTATTTTGTTTCAGTGATTTCATAAGTTGGTACCTGTTATTGTCATTTCATTTCTTCAGCCTTGTAAATTCTTACGTAAAGGATTTACGGCGCTGTAATATTCCTGAATGTATCAGGGGTGTTACGACAACTTAATTAAATTTACTTATATGAATACAAATGTATGCATATGAAATTTACTTCAACAATCTCGGGTGCATTCGTGGAAGCGGAAGAAGATTGAGTTGCCATTTGAATTGAGAGAAACGAAAATTTTGTAAGCGTTTTTAGTGTTTAAAGAGTGCTTTGAGAGTGTTTGAGTCTTGTGACTAAACCAAACTCAAATAGGCTATTTATAGTGAATTTAGGATGGCAAAATGGTAAAAAAAAAAAGCAAAAGAAAGGTCACATTTTGAAAAAAAACGGCTACTTAACGGTAACAAGTAAAAACCGGTTTCTAACCGGTTTTTTCAAACCGGTTTCACAAATCGGTTCCCAAAAAACCCGACCCGGACCGATTTTCAACGGTAAACTGGCAACCGGTTAGAAACCGCCGATTTTGATACAAACCGAACTGGTTTTGGTCAAAAACCAGTTTTGACCGATTTCGGTTTCGGTTTGTTTTTCCGGTTTCAGTTTCAATTTTGGGTTTTTTGCCCACCTCTAGATACAGCATACTGACTGAAGGTATTTTACTTAGAAAAAGTAAAACACATCAAAAGGACTGAATATAAAAAGGCTTTAAGCCGTTGTGAGATAAACATTGTTTATTTATAAAGTATTCATGGTTAAAGTAGCATTTATTGTTGATAGGACAACATTTAATACAGCTGGAGACAGACAAGTCTGAACGCTCTGAAGAGCATTTAATGCAAAGACATAAAGGATGTTTGAAGCATTAAGTGCGATCTACTTAATTCAAACATTCAGCAGCCGCCGATCAAGAGACAGACGTCAACATCTTACCAACCAGCAACGGCTTCATTCATAACGGATACTTTTCCAAGGTTATAAATACCCCAAGCCAGAGGACACAAACACCAAATTATTCATAATCGCGAAAGCTCTGACAAGATCACTGACATTCTAGCGATTACAAAGAAGTATATTTCGTGAGGATAGAGCAGTATCCAAGCGAAGAAATATACAAGTCCTCAACGCAAACAGCACAACATAGAGTGATTGTTCATACGTGATAAAGCTGCTTTTCGAGAAGTATTCTACCTTATTCGTTGAGATTATCATTAGCCCTGTGTGGACTAAGGATCTTTGCGTATTCCGACCCGTGTGGAAAGAATAACATTAAAGATGAAGCTTCGATCTGTGTGAGAATAAGCGAGTCGAGAAAGAGTTCAAGCTAATCTGTGTTAACGGCCCAAAGCTACAGTCCCTATATCAATCTGTGTGAACGATACAGAGACAGGTTTAGTTAAAGTCATGTAGTTGTGTACGTAGTGATTTTAATAAAATCTTTACTTCTGTGTGGAGGACCAGTGGACGTAGAGGGGTTTACCTCGAACCACTTTAAACTGTGTTTTATTTACTTTCCGTATTTACTGTTTTCATTCTACTGTGATTTGATAGTATACATTGTAAAACCATGTACGCACCAAGCAAACAGGAGAACACCTAGTTGCTGTATTTACAGCAACTCACACAACAAACTTCCGCTAGGCAAACTAACTTTGAAAATCGTAAAGCTAAATGTGTTTCCATATTCAAGTTGTTTATTGTATATTCAATTTTTGTATGCTTTTGTCTAAAAAAAAGATATTATTATATGTAGTATCTTATTTTGTAATGTTCACTTAAATTATATTTTGAACTAATCAAATGTTAGTCGAGTGCATGTTTTTTTTTTATATAATTTAAAAGTTTTTGAGTTACAACTTAATTAAATTTACTTATATGCATACAAATGTATGCATATGAAATTTTGGTTGGGTGGCGCCAGAAAATTACATTATTGTCTTTGTTATTGTCGTTTATGCCCCATGATCAAATTTTCATTTGTAATGAACATAATTGTGATATCATTGTAATAAATATAGTAAACCCTTATGCCACCTAAAATTTATTTATTGTTGTAATTAATGTATTTATTAATGAATGACCTTTATACCCCCCAAAACCCTAGATGTGTACCTATAAATAAAGGCATTTGGCCCTCATAAGAATACACACATTATTCTTCTTCTCTTCCAATTTCTCTCTTTTTCTCTCAAGTTTACAACACGTTATCAGCACGATGAGTCTCTAATTGGTGGAGATTCAGAAAAATAATTCTGCATATCAAAACATCAATTTTATATCATATGAGTATCACCTAACCCAAGCTATCGAGATGTCGACCCGTTGCAGACGCACCATCATCCGGATCTGACCCGAGAAACAGCCCTGCGATACCGACCAGCCACCCCAGCGCCTCCATCCCCGTTCTACAGCGCATAGATCCGACGGAATTGGCAGTTTTTATCATCTGAGAAGCTCCCTATGAGGTATTCTTCTGTGTGTGTGAATATGTTTGTTACTAACAGAGAAGTCATGAAAAAAGAAAAAAAAAAGGAGGTCACGACATCTAACAAGAAAAAAAATGAAAAGCCATGAAAAAAAGGGGAAGGAAAATGAAGAAGAGATGAGGAAGAAAAAAAAAAGTTCTGATTAAATGTAGATTTAGACTTAATTATATAATTGTTATTTTAATGTAGATTATATGCATATTTCATATATTTTCTACTAATTATTCTGATTTCACTATCAGCATACATAAATAATATATATGATGATCTGAGAAATCTATTATCAAATCGATAAATTCTTGTTTCCTGAAGAAACAAGATCTAACAATTCTTAATAGTCCAGAAGATTATTAAGTTAAAAGATTCTTGAACAAATACAATATTATTTCGTCATATCCTAGTTGGATATGATGTGTTCCTGAAAAACACTACGAGATCTAAAAAAAAAAATTTTGTGTAATTTCCTGATGAAGAACACAAAATAATATTCCTGAAGAATATTATCTGGGCTCTTGAAGAAGCACTTTCTTTTTATTTATTTTATTTTGCACTATTTTGTTATCGTGCAATTTTATTTCTTAAAATTATTGCTCCAGAAGTAGCACAATTAATTGCAATACTATTGACAAATATACTTGTTCTAATATTATTTCTTGATCTTGAATATCATAATATTTAATATTTGGGTCCCGAAAATTCAAAGGTCAATAGTAACCTGCAGTTTCCAACGCTTTATATGCGTTATTGATGCTCAAAAATTATCAAGACGAGCAATCATCGTGTAGTAAAATTGAAGAATCGATATTAATCGAGTTATTTTGGTGTTTTTGTATAGATTTGCTGTAGTTCAGTAAATCGAGTGTATAGCTCTCATCCGAACTCCGAATGAGATGTTCTTGGATGATTTGGAAAGCTAACAAAAGATTCTATGACTTTCATGTTTTGAGTTTTCTCAGATTCTGATAGTAGCGATGCTTAAATCGAGAATCAAGTGGCTGCTCCGAATTGAAGTTTGTGATCAATTGTTGTCCACTAAATTGATCGTATCTCAGTCATCCGAAGCCTGATTTAAACGTTTTAAGATGATTTAGAAATCTGAAAGATAAATCTACGACTTTCATGTTTTGACTTTTTTTAGATTCTGAATTATTCAAATAATATTCTTACAAAATTTGTACTCCCGAAGTGGTACAAATAACATGTTATCCGCTCCTCAAGTAGCCGATGATATTCCTATTAACTATATTGACACTTGCTGTTTCATTAGTAAAGCACATTAAGTTATATGTCAATTATGCACGTCTAGATAAGTAAATATGAGACCCGAAGTTTCATATGCTTTACAAACATTACGTGAATAAATTTGAAACCCGAAATTTCATCTGTTACAAGTATCTCGCGAATAAATTCTGAAACCTGAAGTTTCAATATTAGTATGACCATGTGATATGTCAAATATTTAAAGATCTTTATACAGAAACTTGTAGTTTCACTTTCACGTGATAAGAACCTAAAGTTCTACATAATATTCACCATTTAAATATGTACTTGCAGTTTCACATAGTTTAATTGAAGGACACGACGTTCTTCTTAATAATGATTTGAAACCAGAAGTTTCATATCAAAATTCTTGAACTTAAAGTTGAGAAGTATCGAATATTATATTATTGAAACTCGAAGTTTCATAACGAAACTACATTACAAATTAGAAGCATAACATTATGTTTCAACTATTAACTCGAAGTTGCACGATTGATATATGGTTACGATTTATCATAATCATAAAGATTACACATCGTTGCTCCCGAAGTAGCACGATTATCTTGAGCTTTTTCACATATTTATTCACGACAGTTCTACCTCATATTATCTAATTCTTTTAGATCTATGGTTCTACCTTCTCCATTCTTTTGGTGGATCGACTTCCTAGAGGTATGAAGCTATAGATTTAAATTTGATATTGTATTAACATTATTATCGATCGAAAGTTACGAAAATTGAAAGAATTTTTCAAAAATAACTTTTGATGATATTTTGATTGAATAATTGTGGATTAAGACATACTGTACAATTTAAAATATGATATGAATATTTTGGTTCAGTGCTTGAACAATTATCTATGAATGACTTAAAATATGACAGATTCAATTGATTCATTTTCTTATGATTCTACTATTAAGGTATGTTGTGTCATAGTTATAAAAAAAAATCAATGGATATAAAAACTATTGTTAATAATATATACATTTCATAAACTGCAAATCATGATATTAAAATAGAAGTATTTTGTTACTTGTGCATAAATTGTGATTTGCTCAATTGCATCGACATGTTTTGATTATTATAAATTTTTTATAATGCATGTCTTTCTGTTGCTATATGATTTAATTATGCAATCGATTATATTGCACTAATTTTGTAGTTTCTAGAAGAAACATAAATTACAATATTCTTAATAATCTTGAAGATTATTAATAAACAAATAGTTGATGTTCTTAATGAACACATCAATATCTTATCATACTAAAAACAATGTGTTTATGATGAACACATTAAATAAGTTATTTAATATTCTTGAAGAATATTAAATATTGGGGTTGCAATTTTTTAAACTTTACTTTGGGCATTTGTATTCCTTCTCGTTATTAAATTATTTTTACAGTTATCATTATATTGATTTAAATTGTTGCTCCTGAAGTAACACAATGAATATTCTTGATGAATATTACAAATTCTTGAAGAATAATTCATATTGTAGGTGATATATGTTTATCCCTCTAACTAGTTTCTTGAAGAAACACAAATTTGCAATCTCAATAATCTTGAAGATAATTAAAAATAAATAGTTGAAGTTCCTGAAGAACAACACAACGATATCTCATCATAATTTTATAATAAGTTTATGATGATCACGTTAAATAAATTTAGTATTCCTGAAGAATATTAAAATTTTGAGATTGCATTTTTCTATGCTTTATTTCGAGCATTGTTATCTTCTATTTTCATTATTTAATTAGTTTAATCATTATCCTTATATTATTTTAATGTTTTAGGTGATATGTTTATCTCCAATGAAAAAAAAAATGCAATATGTCATATTAACATTGATTTGATCAATCTTATTTGTGGAATGATATTGAAATTGATTTGCAATATCTTATTAAAACAATCCCTGAAGGATTGGTAGAATTCAAATGATAATATTCTTGTTATTATCTCTCGAAGAGCTTCATTAATCCTTCGACGAGAATCAAACTAGTTATATATTGATTCTACAATGAGTATCAAATAATTACATGATGTATTTTGCATCCAATGACCATGTTGCGATGAATTTATAATTCAAGGATCCAAATTATTACCAAGGCATGAATATTTGGATCAATATGTAATTAGTGCGTGATTAAAATACCTCCGGAAGAGGATTTCTCATATGATAATTTCACGTATCTATATGGGCTACATGAAAAATACATGTATACTTTGTCAAAATACATATTTAGAGCCTAAAATTGGGGTCAATTGATCATTTGATACACTGATTTTATAATCTAACTCAATATTCCCGACATTAGGGGGAGATATGAAATATAAATAAGAGAAAGTCGGAAAATTCTCGTTGGGTTGGATATTTAAATTTACGCACTATGAACTTGAAGTTCAACAAGTTATGATTGCCAAAGGAGTGATGAAATCTCATATACCAGTTGTATATGTACTATAAAGAATTAAAGTCGAATGTGAACGAAATATATTTGTTGATACTCCTCGACGCCAGAAGCATGAGAGACATATTCTTTATTGGTATTAAAGATAAAATCCGCGGAATACAAATTTATTAAACTAATAACATCACTTCAAAAACCTCCTGAAGAGGATCATCTCGAAGGCGAGAATCCCAATACCTTAATTTGCACGTGCACTAAATAATTATAATATTGGGATTATGGGACGACCAAATCAAATGTTATGGGATGAATATTTGATTTTGTTGAAGTTGTCATTGACTTTGTGAATATGGGAGAATTGTTTATAAGAATGATAGTTGTCGACAACACTTTGTGTCTCAACAATTGCTAGTGGAGTGCCTGAAACACTAAATAAAATATAAGCAATTGAGAGAAAGCTTAACTCGCAAAATAAAATAAAGTGGTGAAAAATAAGCGAGATTAGCATATCAAGGGTTTAAGCGCATACCCAAAACATATTCTCCCGTTGGCACTAAATTTCGTCATTTAATATACATATGACAATTATTATGAATATAGATATTCAATTAGTGATGTCATCACCACATTTTTCTATGGGTCATTGGACGCGAATATCTATATGAAAGTCCTTGACGGACTTGAGGTTCCTAAAGTAATAGGAACATGAAATTCGCAATATGTACTATTTTGAGTTATAAAAAATTTATACATTTTGAAATAGTCTGGTGGATCAACCGACTAAGTGAATTCCTCCTCAAAAGGATATATGTGAATTATTTGAACTCGTGTCTAAAGACAAGTTCAAAATGAAAAAGTTAGATAAAACTAAGTATTAGTATTGTCTCGACTTGTAGATCGAGCATATATGATGGAAAGTTTTTATCCATTTAGCTGCCTAAAGGTTGTCTTACCACTTGAAGTGGATACCGACTCATATAGATCTCAAGAAAATATCAAAGATATAAGAGGACAGAAGTTCCGTACTTGTATGCTATTGAAGCATTACATTATCAGGCCTGATATACAATTTGAGGTTAACATGCTAGCAAAATTTAATATTTCTCCAAGAAGGAGAATGTGGAATGGTGTTAACCATAGTGGTCTATTACATGAAAGAGATCGAGATTCAATATTGGTGGCTATTAGGGTATTATGATCTCATATTTGTTCTCATACTGCCTATTTATTTTGATGAGAAATATTCTCCATTTATGTGTTGCATATAATGTTTGGGCAAGTAAGATGAAATTTATTTCCACATGAGCTTCAGAAGAGCAATAATGATAATCTAGCAGACTTATTCACTAAATCTCTCCATGTCTGAATATTATATTCATGGTATTGGAGTACAAGATTGTTATCTTGAGGGGAAGAAGTGATAACTTTTAAATCAGATTGAAGATTATGTCGAACCTGAAGGTCAAAAGGTCCGAAGGCCAAATGGTTGTACTCTTTTTCCTTTCTAAGTTTTTTTCCCACTGGGTTTTAAAATGAGTTTTAATGAGCGAGATATATTAAAGGTCATTCATGAGTGTTATAATTAATGTATTTATTAATGAATGGCCTTTATACCCCGAAACCCTGGGGACACAGACCTATAAATAAAGCGCTTCTACCATGTTAATACACACATTATTCTTCTTCTCTTTCAATTTCTCTCTTTTTCTCTCAAGTTTACAACATTTATAAATTTATTACGTATTGTAGAATATTACGATTGAAGAAAACGTAAATGAATTTATATTATTCTCCGAAGTATATTAATTGTTAACTTAGTAAACTATTAAATGATTTAGCCAGACTACGAATTTTTTTTCTCTTCATCATAATTATATCTATATGTACTATAATTGATTTTTTAATTTCAATTTTATGTAATACTGGTTATTTTTAGAGCAGTTTTGCTGAGAGCTAGGTGAAGACGTGATCTTCAAATATATTGTTACAATTGTGCAAAAAACAAAATTATACTTTGCGATATCCTTTGTGTAAATATCAATTCCAAGATATACTTTTAACTATTTTCTATTTTAATTAGATTTTTATAAAAATGTGAAAAATAAATTACTAACCATGGTTTGGCTCATTAATCAAGAAAGAAGCTTTACATCTTTACTTTTTTATTTGTTTCGGAATATTTTGTTTTCTTCAAATTCTTTCATTCATTTATTTCCTTTTATTTAATCTTTTAATTGTTTCTTCTTCTTTTTTGTATCATTTTCAATTTTCAGTTCATCATACATATAACAATTCTTTAAAATAATTACACTACCACTACAGTTAATAAAATCGAGAAAGTATAAAATTAAAAAATAAATATAATCAAATAAATTGAATTGCACAAATATAATAGACCAAAAATAAAGTATTTTTGTCCAGCCATAACATGAAAGAAAAATAATCATTCTTGTGTATAACTAGTGTATAAATTGATAAGATAATAAAGACATTTATATTAAAATTCAAAGTTAATAAAAAAAATCACCATAGTTTAAAGATTTAAATTGCAGAATTATTTGAGGATTAATTTTATTATTATATTCTATAACGCGTTAAATAATGGGCCACCCAGTGACGGGATAATGTGAAAAATCCCTTCAGGGTGTATAACTAGTACACAAAGTTTAGATCATAGGAAAATTGATATCAAGTATTTGAATTCTATTATTTGAGGATTAATTTCATAATTATATTATGTATACTGCATTAAATAATAACAACATAGTCACCCGACGTAGAGCTGTTAGCGATCCAAGTATACTCGAGAACTGCCCGATAATACCTCGATCGATACTCACCCAAAACGTTAGCGATCTGAATACTGGTACCGAAGTTAGAACCGAAATCGATAAGGACTGAAACTGTTAACCCGGTAAAAAATCGGTAATTTTTCGTAAACATATATCGTACAAAATATTGTATAAGGTATTAGTACATATAGAAAAAATAAGTTTAGAAGACCTTATCTCTTAATTTTAAACTAGATGTTAAATATTCTTTATGATATTCTATAATTATTTATATTTTAGAAACTTAATAAGATTTGATGAAAATAAAATTGTGTAGTTATCAGTTTTAAAATGTATGTAAACCATATTCAGTATTTCAATTATATATTTATACTTGCTCTATTTCTTTTCTTTCCAAAGTCTACTTTTAAAAGTTACGAGGCTTTACCAACTCGTGCGTTGCACCGGTTGTATCTAATTGTTGATTGCGAATACAAACACAATATAGAACAATGTGTTAACTAAATACATGCACTTACAAAACGTCACTTCAAACCCAAATAAATGATAAAGAATAATCTCCGTAGTCGCATATGCTATTTTGTACAAATTCTAGCTGTGTAAAAATAACTCCGATAAAATTTGTAATTCCAAAATACCACTCTTTTTGCCAAATAAAATACTAAAGTGCACACAATGTATTAATATATTAGTTAATAAACTTTCAATCCCACACTTTAATATTTTATACACTTTAACACTAAATAAGTTTATACTTTTTAAGAACCCGTACTGAATTATCTACTCAATTATTTGATACATGGGAACCAAATTATTAATTTAAGTTCCTAAGAACCTTTATAAAGTTGTCATCATGGCATTTCCAATATTCATACCATGAAATTATCCCGTGAACTTGTACGGTCCAGCATGTATAGTTTAAGTTAACGTTTTCAATTGTTGCCCCAAAATACCCTAACAATATGGTCTTTTCCCAATGAAAGTTGCATAGTCATGCGTTCAGCCCAACTCCAAACAACCCAAATCATACCGAAAATACGATTATGTGCAAAGAATAAGGACAAAGTTTTAATTTACTCCATTAATAATTTAATATTCCACATATCGTACCCAACCTATCTCTTTATGTTCACTCAATTCGCTCCAAAGAGACCACGGAAATTCTCAGCGACATCAAGCAATACTTTCATTGTTTTGGATTTAAAGGCTCGGGAAAGTTTCATTAATGGCTTTCGAGCCCATGCCCATGTACTATTTATTACTCACTGGTAACCCGTACCTAGCTCGTTGCTAGGTTTTAATTGTATATACAATTGGTCGCTAAAAAACTCCTCAACACTTTCTGACAAACAAAGCAATTTCCTTTTTGAAAGTATCTTAAACTTAAAGTATCATTGTAACTTAAATGAAACAGTAACAGAAAGTAATTGGTTCACTATTATCCGCCCCCATCACCAACATTTTCTCTCCCACCACAAAAACTCATCTAGTTCTCATCTCATCTCCTTCATCCATCAGAATCAATCAAATAATAAGCCCTTCGAATCGAACCATACAAACACAAATCGTACCCAAACTATCTTTTATGTTCTGCACAAATCCAAATCAAGAAAGCCTTTTAATGGCTTCAAGATCCTTAGAGAGTCTCGGGTAGGTGAAGGTTTTTTTTAATCGTGTCTGTTGTTTAAACCGAATTAAAGTAAGGATGGAAATCCTTTGGTTTTGTTCTTTTCTTGAAAACCCTTTGGTTTTGTCCTTCCAAAATTTTAGTCATCATTTGATGGTCGTGATCGTACCCACCGAGGGTATCAACATGATCCACATTATCGACGTTTATTACTTCGTTATTTGACTGTGTATCTTCCCGGTCATTACGCTTATCGTCATTAGTGATTTTAGTGATGGTTCCTCCACAAATAGCCGAATCGAGAGATTGCTGCATAAATTTATTTTCACTTATTATAGTGTGGTCTTCTTCTTGTTTTTTTGGTAATACCCGTAATTTTGATTTCTAGTAATTTCTTTTTTTTCGGCGGAAGTCTGTTTTGACGACTCGCTCATGACCGTTTCGTCATTCTGAGAATGATTAATTCTACACTTTTTATCATCCGAGTTCGTTTCGGTGTCGTTCTGTTGAATTCCGTGTTCTTTAGCGACTTTTCCACGTATGAGTTCGACTTTGTTGGATCGCCATTAATTTTTGGAAACTCCAAAAATTCTGAATCTTTGCAATATTATAAATCATCGAGTTAGCTTTCCAATGGTTCAAATGGTGAGTCAATCGGAGTCCGGACGAGGGAGTTATGGTCGAAATAGCTATGTCACTCTCATTCCCAGTTTTTGGCCGAGCACTCTGTACCTTGTGCCGCGGCACATGCCGGCAGGGCCGCGGCACACTGCCGAGTCACTGCCGGCAGATTTGGCCCTGTGCCGCGGCACACTACCGCTGGGCCGCGGCACACTGTGAAGCCTATTTATGGCCCTGCAGACGGGTTTTTGGCCATTTTTCTCCTTCTTCTCCTTCTCTTCCGCGACTGAGGGTGTGCTTATCATGGAGCCATGTTGTTTAACAACAAATCCACGAATTTCTTGAGTTCATAACATCAATCAATCATCCTATATCGTCCTTTGATCCAGCGAATCAAGGTAATCTTTCTTAGAACCCTAGTTTCTTGAATTTTGGGGTTTTTGCGTTTTTGTCCGATTCGTTCCGTATTATTGATTAATTCATGATGGGTATGATTAATCTTGGTAGTATTCTTGTGTTTAACATCATTTAATCCATTGTTCTTCGTCGAATCGAAGTATATTTCTTGATTTCCTTCAAATTGACTTTTCAGGGGATTTGTTCTCGATCTCGTTTTTCATCCATTTTTGATGGATCGATTGTGGTTAAGTGATGTTGTTAAACATATTCTATGGATTGTATATCCATATTTCAACTTGGAATTCCGTTTTCGGGTTTTGACAGAACGAATCGTGTTCTTGGCCGTTTTGGGGGAAACGCTTGAACTTTCGTCATTCGTTCTTTGAATTCAACGACTTTAAGTCGTGTTAGGGAATTCATTTCATTATTGTTATTGTCCTTCGTAGTTTATGAACGCGAGTTGGCGATCGGTGGAGTCGGCGGGTTCGTAGTCGGTTCATGTCAACCTACTTCGGTCGATTCTTCGCGTTGTTCTTATTCGAGGCAAGTACCTTGTTTATACGCTTCTCGTTTTGTGGATATGATTGATCGGTGGTCGTTTTGGTGTGTTTGTTTGGTTATTTTTAAAATGAATTTCCAAAAGATTTCGGTTTGGCCTCGTTAAAGGCTCTCTTTCAAAACGCGTGTGTGTTTTGTGAACGTTGTGTTTTGGGAATTGATTATTTTGAACGTTGAAGGATTTGATGATATCCCTATTGTTTAAAGTTATGGAATCGTGTATTCCGTGTTTAATCTTGTTATTGTGTTTTGAAGAGTTTGATAATGTTGTCGGATAAATGGCCATCTCTAGTAAGTATTCTTGATAAACTTACATTCTTAGCATATTAGTATTGCATGAGTAACGTGTGTGTGTGTATGCTCACTACGGGTTAGATCCGACGGGGTCTCGGTAGGGGTGCACGAAGCTGTGGGACCGCGAGCTTGCTTTTAACCACTACGGGTTAGATCCGACGGGGTCTCGGTAGGGATCCACGAAGCTGTGGGTCCGCGGTTAATTGTGGTGCATTTTGCAAATGTGATTTGATATTGGCATTTCCGGAAATGAGTGCTTTGGGACTATGTTTTCATTATTGCATGCATCGACTAAGTGTGTAAGAGGTAAGTGTTCGTTTGGCTTACTCGGCTAGGATGGCACTACAGTATTTTGTTGTTTGTGTTAAATCCTTTAATTGTGGATTTTGATGTTGGAAGACGAACCTTGTTGTCGTTCTCGTGTACTATGAGTTGATGAGATTTGGGGCTAAAATCCCAACGTTTTTATAAAGGTCATTTGACGGATTTGGGGCTAAAATCCCAACGTTTTTGTAAAGGTCATTTGACGGATTTGGGGCTAAAATCCCAACGGTTTGGTAAAGGTTATTTTACGGAAAGTAAACTTTTGGGGCGGTGACCCCTTTCGTATTTTGTGTTTTGAAAAGTAGGATTTGATAATCCTAAATTGTTTTCTATTAAAACTCCCGATGGTATTTCAAATCATTTTATAAATTGTTTCCCTTGATATTTTGGTCTTGAAATTTTGGGAAGTCTTTACTCAAACTCTTGCCTCGGGAAGTGTTCATCCTGTTGTATTTGAATCTTTGAGGATTCTGGATTATTATCGTTCGTGGAATGTGAATTGTATGACTCGTATTTTTGGCACTTGTACTTGCACTAGCAAAACAGTGGAGTTTTGCTAACCCCCGAGTACTCGAGGGGTGGATGTCTATTTTTGCATTCAGGTTTTGGAGCATAACACAAGGTCGGCACGAAGGATGATGAAAGATGATCGATACTAATCATATGAGGAACCGTACATTGTTTATTGGTTCAGTTGTACTTTATTTTCCGCTACTATATTTTTCCCGTTGTACGGGTGTGCTTGTGTTTTGACCCCTGCGTGGGCATGAGTTGTATTTGAGTTGTATGTTTTTATTGAAAGGTCAAATCGGTCTACTGAGTCATTTTAACCTTAAAGGCATGATTGAGTTGTTATATGTTGTTACCAGCCTGGTAGATCCTTGAGGAAAGGTTCTACGGCGTGTAATATCCCTGAGCGGATTGGGGGTGTTACATAAATGGTATCATAGATTAGGTTGTGGAAACCTAGGCTGTCGGGTCAAGTCGTGTTGTTTGAGTCTTGTTTCGTTGGATTTTATCTGACTGAGTCGTGTCGCGACGCGTCATTTGAGTTTGTTGGTCGTGATTAGTATCGTGGGGCGATCATCATCTTCGTGCGACCTGTGGAAGTAAGTCTCCCTTCTTTGTGTTGTGCCTCGTGTGACACGAGCTATTTTTATGATTATTTGTTAAGTGGTGGAATCCTTATGTGGATTTTGATTTCACGATATGTATTTAGTCGACTCTCGTGTTTGATTTATACGAGGAGTGTCGTCGCTTGTGGTGTGTTTTTATTGTTGTTTTTGTCCATTGCTGATGATTTTCGAATCGATTTGCACGTTTTACAAGTTCTATTGTGGAAGCTTTGTGCTTATACGCGTTCGATTTGTTCCCTAGCCAGTGCGGGAGGGTCCTTAGAGGCCTCGAATGGGGTCAGTGGTTTTGTTCTGAATGTGGTATTTTATCGTTTATTTCCGTTTAAAGACATGTATTGTCTTGATTTTAAACGTTTTGATGCGTGTACTAGGAGTTGTTTTAGTGAACGTCGATATGTGTGAGTTTTGGGCATTCTGGCCTATTGGATTTTTGAAAACCTTGAGTATCTTAGAAAAATAAATTTTGAGACACTTTTCAAATGAGTTATTTTCTTGTGGTACATCCAAGGTGCCACAATATATTTCAAAAATTTTCTACTTCGAGGACCAAAATGCTTTGAGATATTTTCAATGTTTTAGAAACACTTTTATTTAGACCCGAGGGTCGAATATTCTGAAAGTTTTCACTAAGATAAAGTGTCCTCATTTTTATCAAATGCAAAATGGTTCTCCAAAGTCTCGATAACGATGTTTCACGTTTGTACTTTTTGAAAGGTGATACTCAAGATCAACCGGTGTTCTTCTAAATTATTTTCAAAATGAGGTTTTCGTTTTTAAAACCTATCCATTCCCGTTTGAGGGCTGGGTATGTATGTATGATGTTCGCGTTGTCATTTCGATGTTTACTCCCGAGTATGACCGAATTGGCGGTGTGAGCGTTGAGTCGTTTTCCACACATTTGTTGTGTTAGCCTCTGTGAGAGGTGGGATGTTGGTATTGAATATTGTCGCCTCGTGGTGATTTCTGCGTTATCGCGCATGTGCGAGCTGTTAGAGATTGGTTTGGTATGACCGTGTGCATCGGTGATCGTTCCGTTATGTGTCGGTTGTTTAATGTCTTGTTACCTTGCTCCCGTTTTTGTGAATTTCGTGGACGAGGTCGGAGGTAATACCGTACTATTTTGACTTTTGTATTTTCTCTTTCTCCAGTCCATCGATTCGCTCATGCTCGTTGACACTTTATGAACTTGTTCTGTATTTCGGTTTCATCGTCCGAACGAACTGTGATCTTGTTGTGGGTCGACCTGGTTATCACTATGACTTTTTCGAGTTCAGTTCTATTCTTGTGAACCTTGTTCAGGAGTGACATCATCTGGTTCTATTAGTTCTTTTATTCGAAGTAGATCGGATTTGGAACTCTTGTGTTTTCGACCTCTTCGACTCATTTATGTTCGTTGACATTTCTGAGCTTGTCCTGCCCCTTGCTTTTGTTAATCGAACGAGTGTGGTATTGTTTTGGAATAACTCGTTTGTCGCTGTGACTTTTCAATCGCTATTCCCTTTCCTGTGGATCTTATGGGAATGCATGTCTTGTAGTTCTCACGAGATCATCCTGGGAGTTGTTGTTTGAGTTTTATTATCCTTCGTGTTTCGGACATGATTGTTCGATTTTTGTTGTCTCGATCGTTTGTTTATTCGGTTTTTGTTCTCATTTTGTGATTGTTGAGCGTTCAGGCTCCTTCCTAATTCCCTTAAGTTTGGGAAATTAGTCTCGTTTTCGATCTTCCAACCCTTGAGTAATGGAATTCCGTATTTGTTCAGCGTTTGGCTCGCGTTTTGATTGATGTACCGTTGGGTCGGTCAATCATATTGATTTTCGTTCGTTGTGTTTTGTGATTGTTCGGATAATTGACTTGACTATATTATCCGTTTTATGACGCTTGTCATTTATTGGTTTTATTATATTCCTAACGGCGACGTTGTGTTGGTCGTCGTGGAGCGTGTTTTCACGCCGTATGTCTCTTTGCGTTCCTTGCAGTGCTTCGCCGTCGGGCACGAGTTTTCGGTTTTTGTGTATCTCGTCGAGTTTTCCTGGCAGGGGATATTGCTTCTCCCTACTTATTTTAAGTTTCGGGACGAAACTTCTTTTAAGGAGGGTAGAATGTAATACCCGTAATTTCGATTTCTGGTAATTTCTTTTTTTTCGGCGGAAATCCGTTTTGACGACTCGCTCATGACCGTTTCGTCATTCTGAGAATGATTAATTCTACACTTTTTATCATCCGAGTTCGTTTCGGTGTCGTTCTGTTGAATTCCGTGTTCTTTAGCGACTTTTCCACGTATGAGTTCGACTTTGTTGGATCGCCATTAATTTTTGGAAACTCCAAAAATTCTGAATCTTTGCAATATTATAAATCATCGAGTTAGCTTTCCAATGGTTCAAACGGTGAGTCAATCAAAGTCCGGACGAGGGAGTTATGGTCGAAATAGCTAAGTCACTCTCATTCCCAGTTTTTGGCCGACCACTTTGTACCTTGTGCCGCGGCACATGCCGGCAGGGCCGCGGCACACTGCCGAGTCACCGCTGCAGATTTGGCCTCGTGCCGCGGCACACTACCGGGCCATGCACACCGTGCGGCTTATTTATGGCCCTGAGACGGGTTTTGGCCATTTTTCTCCTTCTTCTCCTTCTCTTCCGCGGCTGAGGGTGTGCTTATCATGGAGCCATGTTGTTTAACAACAAATCCACGAAGTTCTTGAGTTCATAACATCAATCAATCATCCTATATCGTCCTTTGATCCAGCAAATCAAGGTAATCTTTCTTAGAACCCTAGTTTCTTGAGTTTTGGGGTTTTTGCGTTTTTGTCCGATTCGTTCCGTATTATTGATTAATTCATGATGGGTATGATTAATCTTGGTAGTATTCTTGTGTTTAACATCATTTAATCCATTGTTCTTCGTCGAATCGAAGTATATTTCTTGATTTCCTTCAAATTGACTTTTTGGGGGATTTGTTCTCGATCTCGTTTTTCATCTGTTTTTGATGGATCGATTGTGGTTAAATGATGTTGTTAAACATATTCTATGGATTGTATATCCATATTTCAACTTGGAATTCCGTTTTCGGGTTTTGACGGAACGAATCATGTTCTTGGCCATTTTGGGGGAAACGCTTGAACTTTCATCATTCGTTCTTTGAATTCAACGGCTTTAAGTCGTGTTAGGGAATTCATTTCATTATTGTTATTGTCCTTCGTAGTTTATGAACGCGAGTTGGCGATCGGTGGAGTCGGCGGGTTCGTAGTCGGTTCGTGTCAACCTACTTCGGTTGATTCTTCGCGTTGTTCTTATTCGAGTCAAGTACCTTGTTCATACGCTTCTCGTTTTGTGGATATGATTGATCGGTGGTCGTTTTGGTGTGTTTGTTTGGTTATTTTTAAATTGAATTTCCAAAAGATTTCGGTTTGGCCTCGTTAAAGGCTCTCTTTCAAAACGCGTGTGTGTTTTGTGAACGTTGTATTTTGGGAATTGATTATTTTGAACGTTGAAGGCTTTGATGATATCCCTATTGTTTAAAGTTATGGAATCGTGTATTCCGTGTTTAATCTTGTTATTGTGTTTTGAAGAGTTTGATAATGTTGTCGGATAAATGGCCATCTCTAGTAAGTATTCTTGATGAACTTACATTCTTAGCATATTAGTATTGCATGAGTAACGTGTGTGTGTGTATGCTCACTATAGGTTAGATCTAACGGGGTCTCGGTAGGGCTCCACGAAGCTGTGGGACCGCGAGCTTGCTTTTAACCACTACGGGTTAGATCCGACGGGGTCTCGGTAGGGATCCACGAAACTGTGGGTCCGCGGTTAATTGTGGTGCATTTTGCAAATGTGATTTGATATTGGCATTTCCGGAAATGAGTGCTTTGGAACTATGTTTTCATTATTGCATGCATCGACTAAGTGTGTAAGAGGTAAGTGTTCGTTTGGCTTACTCGGCTAGGATGGCACTACAGTATTTTGTTGTTTGTGTTAAATCCTTTAATTGTGGATTTTGATGTTGGAAGACGAACCTTGTTGTCGTTCTCGTGTACTATGAGTTGATGAGATTTGGGGCTAAAATCCCAACATTTTTATAAAGGTCATTTGACGGATTTGGGGCTAAAATCCCAACATTTTTGTAAAGGTCATTTGACGGATTTGGGGCTAAAATCCCAACGGTTTGGTAAAGGTTATTTTACGGAAAGTAAACTTTTGGGGCGGTGACCCCTTTCGTATTTTGGGTTTTGAAAAATAGGATTTGATAATCCTAAATTGTTTTCTATTAAAACTCCCGATGGTATTTCAAATCATTTTATAAATTGTTTCCCTTGATATTTTGATCTTGAAATTTTGGGAAGTCTTTACTCAAACTCTTGCCTCGGAAAGTGTTCATCCTGTTGTATTTGAATCTTTGAGGATTCCGGATTATTATCGTTCGTGGAATGTGAATTGTATGACTCGTATTTTTGGCACTTGTACTTGCACTAGCAAAACATTGGAGTTTTGCTAACCCCCGAGTACTCGGGGGGTGGATGTCTATTTTTGCATTCAGGTTTTGGAGCATAACACAAGGTCGGCACGAAGGATGATGAAAGATGATTGATACTAATCACATGAGGAACCGTACATTGTTTATTGATTCAGTTGTACTTTATTTTTCGCTACTATATTTTTCCCGTTGTACGGGTGTGCTTGTGTTTTGACCCCTGCGTGGGCATGAGTTGTATTTGAGTTGTATGTTTTTATTGAAAGGCCAACTCGGTCTACTGAGTCATTTTAGCCTTAAAGGCATGGTTGAGTTGTTATATGTTGTTACCAGCCTGGTAGATCCTTGAGGAAAGGTTTTACGGCGTGTAATATCCCTGAGCGGATTGGGGGTGTTACATTTTTCACCTTACTTGTCTCATCTTCAACACCAGCTTCTTCCTTTCCTGTTGAAATAATTGAAAAAAATTGAAAAAAAAAATAATGAAAAAAAAAAACAATTCTGTAAAGATTAAATAACTCAAATCAGACAACTTTTGTACTGTATATTCATTAAACCAAAAAACAATGATACATGAACAATATCGCTCGTAAAAAGAGATAAACGTACAGTATGAAAAAATATATTTAATATAAAAATGAAGGCCTCCGGAATTTGGTGGCCCTGTGGAGTGGCACTGCAGGCATATCCCACGGTCCCCTAACTCAATATACTAAAAAATATATTCTAAAAATTTAAAATAAACCCTAAAAACTGAAAAATAAGAATAAGAAAACCCTAAAAAACTGAAAACCACTAAAATAATAAAAAAATGAAGAAAAACACCAACTAAAATAAAAAAGATTCTGTCAAGAAAAAAAATCTTACTTTGTTTTTGGTTGTTAGGGGCATTTCCGGAATTGTCTTCTTGGATTCTTCTTAGCGGTAGCTTTCCTCTTATTTGGTCCAGAAGGCATGTCTGCGGATATGATGGGACGAAGGATGCGCTGTTACATGTTAATGGTGATATTTATAGTCAGATCATAGTCGTAAATATGTGTATTTGATAGTGCACTAACTGTGATTATGAGTCTTTTCGGATCCCCCGGGTAGAAAAAGCTGTTCAACTTCTAGTAATATATGGTGTGGGGGGTTGGATATGAGTAGACCTTTGGTATTCGTTCATTGAGAACGGAAGAGGCAGCGAGCGCGCAGCATTGATCATGTTGGATTGGAGGAATTAATCTATTATATCTAAATACTTTCCTTTGTGCACAAATCCTCTTCCACATTCAATTAAGCCACTCAAGCTTTAAGTAGTATAGATAATTATTTTTTATATCATAATTAATTAACACCATTTTAACTAATCATTATTTTATATTATCTTAACTAACCATTTTAACTAGTATCGTTGGAGATGCTCTTACCCAGAAAATTTAGTATATAATCCAAAAGGTCAAAGAAATTAATATAGTATCACAAAGTTAAAAACAAATGCTAATATAAAAGGAAAATAGTGAAGCCCTAATTTGTTTCATCCATCCTATGTCTTCTTCTTCTTCTTTGTTTTTTCCTTTTAATTTCATCGAATCCATAGCGCCAATTAGGCATCTTCTTCTTCATTCTGCATCTACTTCTTCTTTATTCTCCTTGAAAGATATGCTCTAACATACTCTAAAATTAGATGAAAATCAGGTTTTTCCGAGTTCTTAGATTCTCTTTTAACACCTTCTTTGTAACATACAAATTTAAGATAATACAACAACTCTTTAGGATAACCCCTACGAGGAGTAGCATAGTGATTACGGATGTTGTACCCATGATTGTAAGCATGGCTTTTACAGAATTGAAATATGACATCATAATCCTTAAAACCAAATCCTTCCAAGTTACACGGTTGGATGGATCAATAACAACAATTGTAAAGCGAAATACAAACTACATGAAAGAAAAAACAGATAATTGTTCCAGATCACATTCCACATGGTAATAGTACCAACTTCATAACACATTATTGTATAAATACATGTACATCATGAAAATACAATCAAATGAACAAATTACATAAACAATATACTTAAATACATAACACACGTGATAACAGTACCAATTTCATACACATTATCACATAAATAGCAAAAAATGAAACAAGCACTAGATAAAGAGAAAATAAAAGAAAGATTATAACCTGTACTTGAAAGCGAAGAAGAATCGGTAGATGAAGGAAGAAGAATTTGTTGAGCCGGAATCACATATGAAGGATTAGAAGAATCGATAGGTGAAGGAAGAGTAATTTGTTGACACTCCATTGAAACTGAAATCAGAAGCAGAAAATCAATCAAAACTCAATTAATAATGCAGAGGAAGATAATGAAAATTGAGAACCGATGCTTGAATTGAGAAATCAAAACTGAAATTTGCTTGAATTCGGATAATCTGTACCAAAATTTTGTGATTTTACTATCAATAGATCATTGTGACGAGCTTTAATATCGGGATCATGGTGTGAGCAAAGGGTTTTGATTTGTGGAAAGAGCCGATTTTGAGAGTGTTTTATATTGAATGAGTTTGAATTATATTAAATGCTAACGATAACTTGAAATAAGGAGTGAGACTTATATTATGTATGGGTTTGATGAGTCCAACTTAGGATCTTAAGAAAAATGCTTAAAATTTATCTTAAGTCACTTTTAGAAGTGTAAAAAAAGAAAAAACTATGTTCAAAATAAAAAAAATAAAAAAATGGATAGTTATTAAAGTATCCAATCACATTGCTTTAGGATACAATCTTAAGTTTTTTATGCTCAAGATTTTAAACCATTTTCGGATTTGATATGATATGAACAGTACGATCAAGGCTTGATCTATCCCATGGTGATGTATAAATGAGTACCAATCCAGAAGATAGAAGGGACAAACTCCACCACATTGTTTCATTGGATTTGTTTTGCAGGTTGGTACCGAGCCTGTAATCGCTTCTTACCTTTCATTGTTGTGGAAAACATTTTCTTTTTGATAAGTAGTAATTAATTTTTTTTTTATAATCCGAAAAATGGGTAGGCAACGCCTGTAAGGATATTAGTAATTCATTTGGGCACATGATGTTAATTTGAGGAGCATTTAGGGGCATTATTGGCATTATCACTAGCCATACATTAACATTAACTGGGCAAAATACAATTCTCTAAAAGGCATCCGGTGCCGAGATTCAAAAAGATTGAGTAGGAAAATAAAACCTCAAATTTATTTTGGCGGGCGATTTGTTGAAGAGATAACTGTTACAGTACTATTTTATTTCTGGTGTATTCATACATAAAATAAAAGAAACTATAGAAACTCACTCTTATCGAGAATGTTATGCTTTTGCTAAAAGGAACAACATAACTTGAGTTAATAAAGGAGTGTTCATATTAGTGTTTACAGAGGATGAAAATAATGGTTAGAATTTCATATTAATGTTGATACAATTAAATATAAATTTAAAGCCAATAGTGTAGTAAGGGTTATTTTAGGAAGCAATAATGTAGGAGTTAGTTTAGAACATCAATATTCCCGCCTCCATCCTTTGAGCCATATGCACAAAATGTCAAGAAGTGTTAATACTCGGATAACTTGGATAGTTGAGTAAAACAAAATATTGTGTACCATCTTCACCCAGCAATAGGATGGCTAACCCATAATCCCAGTCTTCAAGATTGTCAATGATACAAGTAATTGAGACTTACAAAGTCTACATGTTAGTATTCAGAAAGTTGGATAGTCGGGGCATTTAAGTATGGATTATCAAGTTTCAAAAGTATGGAACAATGGAGATAGTGAACAACTTCTACTCTCAAAGCTCCAAAGACCGTTGTGATTATGAGATTTGTTAAAGATAGAAAAAATTAGAAAAAAAACTGAGATATTTGGGACTGACAATCAAAATCACCACACTGCATCAATTAGAAGATGCAAATTAAAAAAATGTCAATCAGATAAAAATGTCAATACAGCAAAATCACCACACTTCTAATAGCAATACAGCAAAAAAAAATTAGAAAAAAAATCATTCAAAATTACAGAGGAATCAGATAAAAATGTCAATCACCACAGTGCATCAATTAGAAGATGCAAATTAAACCTCGGGCGACATCAATTTAGGAATCTGAGATTTGGGACTTTTTTACATTAACAAAAAATAAAAAAATCAAATCCAAGGGAGGAGAGGGGAGTTGACTGCAAATAACTAACCTGAGAGTGAGAGTGAGGAGGCCGGGGCGAGCGACGGGAGGAGAGTTGATCGGGGAGAGCCGACTGCCGAGAGACGGCTGCTGCTGCGAGCGGACGGCCACAGGAAACTGAGAGCGAGAGGGGCTGAGGGAGGCGCGGCGTGGAGCGGTTGAACTGTGGAGAGACTGCGGGAGGCGCGGCGCAGGGAAGACTGACAGGGGAGCTGTGGTCGGGTCCCGTCGAGCTAAGGGAGAAGAACTGAGGGAGTCTTCTGGACTCTGGATGATTCATTTAGGGTTAGGCCAAAAAAATAAAGATTAAAATTATTATTTAATAAATAATAATTAATATAATAATATTTATTAATTATTCGCGGTTCTAGGTTCGGAACCGATCGGTTATCGGTTAAACCAAAAAACGATTTATCCATGAAAACGCTAACCGAGAACCGTTAATACGGTTCTCGGTTAACCGGAACCGCGCGGTTCCGATTCTAACCGAGAACCGGGAACCATTTAGACAGCCCTAAAAAAATATAGAAATTAAAGGGGACTAAAAGCTTCTTCCTCTTTAGTGTTTAGTTACACTTTTTTTAAATAGCAACGGCTACATTAAATTTTGTGTTAGCGTAGATTTTAATTTAGTCTATGATAACACAAATTTATATCAATAATAACGTTAAAAAAATGTGTAGCCTTATATCAAATTTGACTAATTTTAAGGCATCTAAGGCTACACTTTTACTTGTAACATCAAAAAAATATTGTTGAAAGTAATATATAGTGTAGTGTGTGTATCAACTACCCTAAATATCACTGAGCTGATCAGAGGCATCGTCAAAGAAACTGTTGTTGAACTTCTAGCAACTGATGTTAAGCCTGAGCTAGTGTCTCTAAATGAAAAAATGGACACTCTGGTCAACAAGAAGGAACCTTCCCCAACACCCTCAAACTCCAGAATGCCTCTTGGCATGTCTGATTTCATGCACATGGTGGAGGAGCAGCTAGCAGCTATTATTGATGCTGGCAAAAAGGGGGAAGATAAGGGCAAGGAGAAAGAAAGAATGCAGGGAGAAGGCAGAGAAGAAATAACAAGATAAGACCTCCCTCTGATTCAGGCAGGCAGTTCTAGCCTGAAATTGAAAGAGCCAGCCGCACCTGAAGATCAACCTACAGCCAAAAGAAAGAGCACAAGACAAGACCCTGAAGTAAGGTTCTAATGGAAAGGCAAGGAGCTGCAGTATATTGAAGAATTCTTGCCTGTGGAGGCAGCACCAATGTGGGGAAGTGCTAGGAAGCAGTTTATAAAAAAGTACTATCTCTGGGAGATGCTTCAAGACAAAGACTGCTCCCTACAACAAACATTCATTAACTTCATGGATATGAATTTTCCAAGGCTCTGGGAAGTTTTGAAGAATATGCTGCACAGAATTTCAATGCCTATCTAATGATTCATGATTTCAGACCTGAAGAGGCACCTACACTGATGGATAATGAACTTGATGAGATGACTCTTCAGGAAGAAATCAGAGAACTGTGCATTGAAAATAACTTCACATCTCCAAATCAGCAGCAATTTGCCTCATTAGTGGTCAAAAGGAAATATGGGTTAGCCCCAATTTCAAGAAGACCCATTGGAGCCAAGCCTTTGAAGTAACTCCCTCCACCAAAGCAGATCAGAGGAAGAGGAAGAGGCAGAAGAGAAAGATGATTGTTCATTTTTGCTTGTTTTGTAATTTACAGTTTATTTGTAAAATTCAGTAATACTTGTAATTTTTTTTACTTGTAATTTTTCGTTCAGACTATACTGCACTATAATGTAATAATTCTGAAAGTTTATAACAGTCACTTGAATGACAACCACTAGTTGTCTCAAACAGATTGAGTTTTACCTGTGTCTTGCACTTTATTTTGTGCAGACTTGTGTTACATTAGAAATGTTTTAGTTTTGCCATCATCAGAATAGGGGAAAATTGTTAGGAATACCTGTTAGATTTTGATGATGTCATCCATGTATTATTATTCATTCACATGTATGTTCTAAATAACTTGGCATTGTAAAGAAGAACCAAATGAGTATCTTCTATAGGCCTTAAAAATCAGGCTAGTCTTGATCAAGTGTTGATCGGTAACAAAATCGACTAAGTATAGAACTGCCACTTATCAGAGAAGTTTACACGCAAGTTCATTATCAGAGAAGTTTTGGTCAACGCAAAACATCAGAGAGGTTTGACCAAAACCAAGCTGCAGTTAAGTTCTGAAGAAGGCGATACACCAGACAAGTTTTGGTCAATGAAGAATATCAGAGAGGTTTGGCCAAAACTCATTTGCAGTTGAGTTATCAGACGAGATCTGGTCAACACAAAATATCAGCTGAAGTTTGACCATCAGATCAGAGAACATTAATCAGGTCAGAGAAATTCAGTCATACCATCAGAGCAGAGAACTTTATCTCAGAGAACTACCAAGTTATATCAGAGAAGTTTTACTTCAGAGAAGGTTGACCGCACATCAGACAGGTTTGACCAAGAGATATCAGATAAACTCTCAGACAAGATATCATCCAAGTAACTCAGTCCACATCAGCAAGCGTTGAAGTCAACAATAACGGAAATCCACATGCAGACGTAAGGAGACAAATCAAAAAATATTCCCGGAAAGTTAGGAATAAAATATTCCTTGAGATCCGCGTTCTGAAGACTTATGATTATTCTAATCAAGAATAATAGCGCTAATAAAGGAAGTCTTTCAAACGGTCGGAAATGAAAAGAGAATCAAGCCGTGCAACAGAATGATAAGATAAACAAAGAAGTTCACTCTCCAACGGACAGATTTGTTACAGTGATGCAACAGCTATGAAGGAAGCTCAAAGAATCGTACTATAAATATCTGAAGATATGAATTGAGCAAAGTACAATACGAACAATATATTCAAGCGATCAACGCAATCAAAGCAATCACAGTGAACAAATAGCATCGTGAAGAGCAAAGCTTAAACAGTCATATTCGAAGAAGCTCTTAAGTTGGAGAAGACAAACACTCTTGTCTTAAAAGTTGAGTACAGGGTTGCTTTCTTGAACGAGGTTCTTGAAAGTAAAGAGACTGTAAACGCATCCACGGGTTCTTGAAGGTGATAGACAGCTCGAGAGTTGTTGAGGCATCCACGGGTTTTCGATCAAGAGGTGCTAGACAGTCAAGGGAGTTGCAACGGCCACATGTTTCCACTGGTTGCAAGCTGTTGTAACAAGGAAGAATTCATTGTAACTTTTATCACTGGTTGACAGTTATAGTGAATTTATCTCCAACTGGTTTGGAGAGAAGTGGATTAGCAGAGGATTACCCCACCCCTGAAACCACAATAAGTGCTTGTGTGATTTACTGCTTTAAACATCATACATAACTGCTGCATACACATTTACTATTCCATTAGAAAGTTATCTGCAGTCGACATAAGTCACCTGTATTATTATCACCTGTGTCTTCCGCATTATCTGTCTGCAGTCGACATAAGTCACCTGCACTTAATCAGAGCTGAGAAACTAACCTGAGATTCAGGAAAGAGTTTAATAAGTTTATTCACCCCCTCTAGACTTATTCCTGACGACTTGTAACCTACACCATACTTGATAGTTTTCTGACTTCTTTGAGACTACTTGCTGTATGTTGCCAATTGTCAAAATAGGAATGTTTATCCCAACATAGACGTAATGAGAAATATCACAAACAAACTACACGTGAACTCAAGCTTAAAATGGCATTTATAAGAGATAAAGATCTTCCCAACACATATAACATCACAAATTTAAATTATGACAACAAAAGGCCGAAACAAATGAACATAAAAACATGTAATTAAGACTCTCGATTGAATACACCGTTAAATAGCCTTGATAGTTCATATCGAGTTTTTTGAGGTCAATTCTCAAAACTCACTAGGCAATATATATATATATATATATATATATATATATATATATAAATATAAATGGGTGTGTTCTATGCAGTATCAATATTAGATACAGTATTTTAGTACTTTACAGTACTAAATTATGCATGAGTTTTGTACTAATTATGCATGAAATATATGCATTTCGTGCATCAAAATTTCAATGCATTAAAATATGCAATATATTTGATGCATATAATTTAATATTTTAATGCATCGATATTTTGATGCATATATTGCATATTTTAATGCATTAAAATTTTGATGCACAAAATGCATATATTTCATGCATAATTAGTACAAAATTCATGCATAAATTAATACTGTAAAGTACTGCATGTAATATTGATACCGTATAAAACGCACCTATATATATATATGGTGGGGATCTGCTAGATACCCTCCCCATTCTAGGAACTAGGATCCAGCATAAGATTAGTAATCAAAAAGCATTTTGTTATGTGTGAAAAAGCATCTGAATAATAAAGCATTATTTAATACGTAAAAAAACAAGTATAAATAAAAGCATTATCTTGTGAGTTAGAAAGCACATCAGTTTTGAAAGATCAATCTGAACCATCCGTTAATCAAGATCAACGAATGAGATCATTCCTAGTTACTAGAATGGGAGGGTTTCTATTTGATCCCCTCCCTATATTTACATATATATGGGTGATTACATCTGACAACTTTTTTAAATGTCATATAAACGTTTGGGTTCTTATGTTTTCATATTTTACGACGAAGGACAAAACTTGAACTACTAAGAGCATTAGGTGCGGTGGTGCCGTGGAGTTGATGCAGTGGGAAAAAAAATGCTGCCACGTCAGCAAAAAGCTCCATGGCACCAGAAACCCCACGGCACCACATTTTGCCCGTATCCGTTGGCACCAGAAATTTTGGTGCCGTCGGCCATTTTTTTTTTCTTTTACATAAAATAAAATATACACAATATAAACTAAAATAAACTTCATTAATTAAAAAAACACACATTACATATAAAAACACACACATTACATTTAAAAAAAATGCTTGGTTGGGAAGGTCGGTGTCGGAACAACTTCTTCATCGGATTCCGTTTTATCTACATCTTCGTCTTCGTCAACTTGATAAAACGAACCATGGTCCGAATTTGGTTGGGAAGGGATGGCTTGGTTTGTTTGTTGACATTGTGTAAATTGATTATATTGTTGTTGTTGTTGTTGTTGTAATTTCCATTGGCTAAACAATGCTAGATCGTCGGGATTCATAAATCCGGGTTGGAAGGTGGGAATGTAACCGGGATTCGAAGACGATCCCAGATTGTAACCGGGATTCGAAGACGATCCCGGCATTTGGTTCGTCGGATCGTTTAGCATGTTGTTGATCCATGATTGGTTTGGATTCATTATGGATGGAAATAGATAATAGAAGTAGAGATTTAATAGATTGGAAGTGTGTGTGAAGTATGGAATAATAAGGGGTATTTATAAGATTTTTCGGGGTTTAATTGTGTTATTTTTTTTCTTTTTTGAAAAAGTTACAAAAAACGGCTATATAGCCATTAGTACCAAGTCCCATTTTCAAAAAATGTTGCAACGTTCCTATTCTTTCCCAAGAAAAAAGAAAAAAAGAAAAAGAAAAGCCCATGGCACTGAGCCATGGTGACGGCGCAATGGACGACGGCGCGAGCGACGGTACGGTGAGCCATGTGTGTTTTTCGGCTGGTGGTGATGGCGCCACCCACCAGCCCACCATACCCCATGCTCTAAAAGTTTCTATTTACATTTACAGACAAAAGTCAATTTTGGTGCTGATGTCATAGGAGAGAGAGGGAAAAATCCATTTTCTTTTCCCTTTTCACCCCTTACTGCCTTTTATTTTTCCTTTTCTTTTAAACGAAATGTCACGTGAGCCGCACATGCCGTCCTTTGTTGTAATATTGTTCAGTGTATACATACCTGGACTGTAATATTGTTTAACTTTTATGGACTTCATTGTAATATTTTTGTAAAAGTTACAATGAGCGGACCGACCAGAAAACTCGCGGGCGGAAAAAACCGCCGATGACCAGAAAACTGCCGAAAACTCGCGGGCGGAACTGCCCAAATCTGCCATGAGAGGACCGGCCAGAATTTTTTTGTAATACCTACCCGAATCTGCCATGAGAGGACCGGCCAGAAAACTCGCGGGCGGAGCTGGCCAAAAAACCCCGGGCGGGGCTGGCCGGAAAAAACCGTCGGTGACCTGCAAAACGGGCAAGCCGTAGAAGGAGAGGCACCGGCCGGTATAGGTATCAAAAGAACCAGTGCGAGGAGGTGGTTCCGACAGCGGTGGTGCACGACCGAGTAGGAGGCGCGACCGGCCGAAATCAGCAGAAAACCAGTCCCGGCCGAAATCAACAAAATCCAGAAAAAATCTAAAATTAAACACATAAATGCCTTGTTAACGGGAGAAGACGAAAGAAACGACCCGTTTCTTATTTTTTGTTTTAAAAGAAATGTTTTATTCAGTAATATTGAATAAACCAATTTCAAAGAAATATTATATTCTAGGGGTAAAATGGACTTTACGCAGAAAGTCAACCATGTCTCCTCAAATTGGACCTCATCGTTATTTTTAAAAATATAGGGACCCAAACGTTTAGTAGGAATCTAATAAGGTGGTTGAGTGTAAATCCCGATATATATATATATATATATATATATATATATATATATATATATATATATATATCGGGGTAAGTTCAGGTGAGACGCCCATATTTCGTGAGAAATAAGAATGAATTTGGGCCCCTGATTATTGCAGATCAATGGTCTATATCTATTTTCGATTGTGCAAAATATTTTAACTATTTGTGCAATGATTTATTTATACATGAATATTATTGCACAAAATATATTCAGTTGTTGCATAAAATGTATCCAGTTATTGCACAAAATGTATCCAGTTGTTACACTATGATAATGTTGCACAGAATGTATAAAATTGTTGTGCAACAACATTATTGATTTTGTGCCAAACGATTATACATTTTGTGCAACTTTCGTAACATTTCGCACCTTCTCACGAAAAAAATGCTTCCCATGGTAAGCAAGGGATCATATATATATATATATATATATATATATATGATCCCTTGCCCTCTTAAAATACCTATTAATAGACCACTTACATTGACCATTAGATTAGATGGTTTGGATGGTTGGGATGAAATCAAATTAAATTTAAAAAAAAAAGTCTCCCCCCACCTCAAATTTGAGGGGGGACCATTAATTTGAGGTGGGGGAGACTTTTTTTTTTAAATTTAATTTGATTTCATCCCAACCATCCAAACCATCTAATCTAATGGTCAATATAAGTGGTCTATTAATGGGTTTTTTAAGAAGAGAAGGGATCCTCTCCCTATATATATGTGTGTGTGTGTATATATATATTGTTCCGGGATATCCTTCCCTTATTGGTGTCTTACCTAATACTGGTTGTAGGAGGATACATAGATGGAAGGTTCTAGATCCTTCTAGAGGTAGTAGGATCCTATTAAATGTCTTACCTTATCTATGAATCATATGTATGGAAGAACTCTCATCGTAATGCCTATATAAAGGCCCCGCAATCAGTGGTATGAATACAATTGATTGACTCGTATTTACAGTCTTTTACTTTCTCCTGAAACACGTTATCAGCACGTAGCTCGAAAAAAAATTGGCCCTTAACCCTAGCCGACCACCACCGCCGATCACCACCGACCACCGCGGATCACAGCCGATCCCTGCCGGAACTCTACTGGACCTCATATATACTCAGCCCGATCACAACCGATCACTGCCAGACCACCTCCGACCACCACCGATCATAGTCGATCCCTGTCGGAACATCGATCGACCCATATCGACCTCATCCGATCACCGTCCGGTGCCTGCCGATCCAGTCCAGCCACGACCGCAACTCGCCTGTGCCGACCAGATCCCGCCCGGTGCCTGTCCATCCAGCCTAGCCACGACCGCAACTCGCCTGTGCCAACCAGATCCCGTCCGGTACCTGCCGATTCCATCCGGTACCTGCCGATCCAGCGTAGCTGCGACCGCAAATCACCGGTGTCTATCGATCCCGTCCGGTACTGTAACACCCCCAAGTTATTCAGGGAATATTACAGCGCCGTAAGTCCCTCCGTGGGACCCACAAGGCTAAACATACGCGGAACTATAGATTTTGACCGAGAAGGTCTACATACAGTGGAATGAAGAACAATACAAAGGGTATTCAAAACATAACCAATGCATCCAAATACATCACAACACAAATCAATACCTCGGCAAACACAGGCCGGAACATCAAGGACAATGGAAAACAATACTCGAGTATTCAATAACCATTCCAGTACAACAACACTGAATGGAAAACTCAAAACATAACCGGAGGGAAGACACAGTATCACACTTGCCCACCATCTTCATGCCGACCCGATACCTGCCTGTCCGCTCTCCTGGAACCTGAAATACATAAAAAGTATTTCCCCCATAAAGGGGTTAGCCGTCGAATAGCTAGTGCAAGTATATCAAGAATGAAACACAATACTCCTCGACAATAAAGTAAAAGTAACTGTCAATTCATAAATTTAAGACTAGTATTCCGGAATAACTAAATCTCATGGCATCGCATCAATACATATATGAATACCGTGGAACCGCACCAGAGGCTACGGAACCCTCAGGGGACCTATCGGCCCGCCCCAGAGTGGTTCGTTCATATCATCCGTGGAATTGCACCAGAGGCTACGAAACCCTCAGGGAACCCGTCGGCCCGCCCCAGAGTGGATAGAAATAATCATGCCATTAATATTTCATACTTTCAAAGTCGAGAACGCACATTCATAAATATATACTTGCCTTTGAGACATCGAGAAATCGAACGGAAAAACGGTATGAGTTCGGTAGGTCCAAGAACGCGCTTCCGGCACCTAAACGATTCACAAGGAATATGATAATCAATTATCCATACTCAAATTACACGAAGAAATTTCCGAAACCCGTCTACGATTCATGAAAATACACGGATAAACAACTAAAGGTTGGAAAATCGTCCAAACTCCCACAAGTCCGAAAACGGCACAATCCAACCCGTAAAATCGTAGGAAAAGCATGCATACGGTATAGATACATCATAATCTCAAGGTTCTCAAGCTTCAAATCAGATAAATCAGACGAATCTATGAAAAACCCCAAAATCCAACACAATATTCAAAGTGTTCTTGAATAATCCTTCAATAATCCAATGAATAATCAAACATGCCCATAATCATGCGTATATCACTTCATACAACACGATCTTAACATCCAAAACATCATTACTCAATACAAAATCGAAATCCAAGATGTTGAAGAGATTACCTCTTGAAGATCCAAGCACTATGATCCGAAGAATACGCGATAGATCGACTATCCGGGCTTCACGATCGAAAGGAAATGAAGAAAATAAAACCCTCAAGTGATGGATGATGCAAAGTTTCTCTCCTCAAGCTCTATCTCTCTCGTGTGTGTTGAAGAAGAAGGAAGAAATGAGCTGATCTCGCTAAAAAAAACGCAATTATAGGGTTGGCCTTTGTGTGCAGCCCGGCCCAAGTGTGCCGCGGCACAGGCCCAAAAACTGCTCCCAGGGCTCGGCAGTGTGCCGCGGCCCGGCCGGCATGTGCCGCGGCACAAGGTACAGACGGGTTTGGCCGAAGATGCAACACGAGTGTGCCGCGGCCCTGCCGGCATGTGCCGCGGCACAAGGTACAGACTGCTCGGCCAGGACTGGAAAATGGGTGTGCCGCGGCGCACACTCCTTGTGCCGCGGCCCACACCCCCCTTGGGTCCTAAAATGATGAAAAATGACCTGGGAAGAGAATAAAGTAATATGACTCAATATCTGAGAAACAATAACACGAAATGGAAGTACGGAAACCCCAAAACGGTGGTTCCAAGCAATGATTACAAGGGTTCGCCCAACAAAACACAATTTGAACAATGAGGAGATTTGAAATGACATGAATTCCAACCGGGTATTACATTCTCCCCCTCTAAAAAGAAGTTTTGTCCCGAAACTTAAGAAATAAATAGTTTGGGGTATTCCACCCGCATCTTCTCTTCCGTCTCCCAAGTCGCCTCGAATCCGTGCCTCGACCATTGCACTTTAACCAGTGGAATGGTCTTATGCCGAAGTTGTTTCTCGCGACGCTCAAGATCTTCACGGGTTTCTCCGGTAAGGTAATATCCTCGGCTACATCAATCTCACTGTAGTCGATAATGTGGCTCGGATCCGGTACGTACTTTCTCAACTGAGACACATGAAAAACACTGTGGACGTGACTCAAAGCTAGAGGCAACGCCAAGCGATAAGCTAAATCCCCAACTCTGTCCAAAATCTCGAAGGGTCCGATATACCTCGGACTAAGTTTCCCCTTTTTCCCGAAACGAAAAACTCCTCTGGTCGGCGACACCTTGAGCAAGACATGATCCCCCACCTCAAACTCCAAGGGTCGATGACGAGTATCAGCATAAGATTTCTGACGACTCTGGGCAGCCAGCAATCGGTCCCGGATAATAAAAATCTTTTACTTAGTCTCCATCAACATATCCGGCTCCATCACAACTAGCTCGGAAGCCTCGTCCCAACATAATGGCGACCTACATCGCCTACCATAGAGTGCCTCGAAGGGTGCCATTTTGATCGACGCATGCCAACTATTATTGTAAGCAAACTCGATCAACGGTAAGTGAAGCTCCCAATCATTACTCTAGTCTAAGGCACAATCCAACCCGTAAAATCGTAGGAAAAGCATGCATACGGTATAGATACATCATAATCTCAAGGTTCTCAAGCTTCAAATCGGATAAATCGGACGGATCTACGAAAAACCCCAAAATCCAACACAATATTCAAAGTGTTCTTGAATAATCCTTCAATAATCCAATGAATAATCAAACATGCCCATAATTATGCGTATATCACTTCATACAACACGATCTTAATATACAAAACATCATTACTCAATACAAAATTGAAATCCAAGATGTTGAAGAGATTACCTCTTGAAGATCCAAGCACTATGATCCGAAGAATACGCAATAGATCGACTATCCGGGCTTCACGATCGAAAGAAAATGAAGAAAATAAAACCCTCAAGTGATGGATGATGCAAAGTTTCTCTCCTCAAGCTCTCTCTCTCGTGTGTGTTGAAGAAGAAGGAAGAAATGAGCTGATCTCGCTCAAAAAAAATGCAATTATAGGGTTGATCGCCCTTGTGTGTGCAGCCTGAGCCCAAAATCACTCCCGTGGCTCGCGGTGTGCCGCGGCCCGGCCGGCATGTGCCGCGGCACAAGGTACAGACGGGTTTGGCCGAAGATGCAACACGAGTGTGCCGCGGCCCTGCCGGCATGTGCCGCGGCACAAGGTACAGACTGCTCGGCCAGGACTGGAAAATGGGTGTGCCACGGCGCACACCCCTAGTGCCGCGGCCCACACCCCCCTTGGGTCCTAAAATGATGAAAAATGACCCGGGAAGAGAATAAAAGCAATAGGACTCAATATCTCGGAAACAATAACACGAAATGGAAGTATGGAAACCCCAAAACGGTGGTTCCAAGCAATGATTACAAGGGTTCACCCAACAAAACACAATTTGAACAATGAGGAGATTTGAAATGACATGAATTCCAACCGGGTATTACAGGTACCTGCCGATCCATCCTAGCCGCGACCGCAACTCACCTGTGCCGACCATATGCCATCCGGTGCCCGCCGATCCAGCCCAGCCGCGCTCCAACCAGCTCCAGCCCAGTCGTCTGCGCGCCGATCCGGCCGGTCGCGATCCGATCCGGCTCGGCCCGATCGTCGGTGCACGCGATCCGACTCGGCTCGCTGCCAGCCGGCTGAAAGCTGCCTCCTGATCCAGCCTAGTCAGCCCTACCTGGTTCAGAATATCGGACCTGAGACCCGAACATCGACTTAATTTTCTGAAACTGCCAAAATTGCGCCCCCGGTTTCACGTTGTCGTATCGAGTACCAATCGGTAGATCGAAGCACACCACAAATTCATCCATATCACGTGCCTAATTTTATAATCGAGGTAATTATCTGAACTTGTCCCTATTCAATTCTCTATTTTGGGATTTTTTTTTTGGGGGACATGGGTTATTGGGTTCTTTATCTCCAATTCTACTTTACGATGGATGAGACCGCGAGAGAAGTCGGTATCTCTGCGTGTCGAAGAAAACAGTGTGACAGTCCTAGGGGAGTCACGGAATTGTTGAAAGTCGATACTTATGGTTATTGCATACACCACGGTGCGATTTGATATCGCCGTTTTTGTCAACTTTACTAAACAACAATCAAGGGAAGTACATCGAGTAACGGTTATGTTACACGCTTTTAAAAGCATCGATTGTGACCGTTTACATTGTCACTGAAAATCCAACAAGACTAACTTTCTCTTGTTTATATCTTGTAGATGGCACAAAGCTCCAATGTTCACCCAGAGTTCGACTTCCTTGACCATGCTGGTAAGGAGTACCATATATGGGTCTCATACGTTCGCTTGGCGTTCGTCAGTAAGAGATTTACTACCACCATCTTTCCCTTTAATGAGCCTACCGCTCAAGAACCGAGCGAGGAAACCAAGGTTAGTGCACTAATGTACTTGCGTAGACATATACATCCGTTGTTGAAAAAGTGTTACATGAATTTGCAAACCCCCAAAGAACTATGGGATACACTCGAACAATGGTTTAATAATATGCATGATGAGCGCTTCCCCGAATTGCAACTTCAGTGGGGGCAAATCCGGTTTTTGGATTATGCAAATGTGAAGGCCTATAACCAAGCCATCCTCGATCTTTGCGCTGATCTTGGTTTTTGTGGTGTCAAGAAGTCTGATCAAGACTTGATCGCAAAGACTCTTAACACGTTTTCTGTGGGAGCAAGTTTGATTGCTCATCAGCTGCGCGTTGCCTATGAGGAAGGGAGAATTAAAAATTTTAGTGACCTTATCTCCCATCTCGCGAAAAAGAAAGGCACTATGAGATCATTCTCAATAGCAATGCCCGCCCAGCTGGTACGAAGTCGATTCCGGAAGTGAATCAGGCTACCCACAGGAAGGCACCACGACAAAATAGAAAAGGCAACGCTACTCAATTTTTGCAAGCACCACAAGTGCATGACTCGAGCAAGCGAGGGAAAAGACAAGGTCGTCGTTCCAATGTGTGGAAAAGGCAAGGTGGCTCGGCCACGGGTCCTAGTGGAGCCAACCACGTGGACCGCCTCCTGCCACCGGGATTGGACCCACTCCAGGAAGGCCAGAATTGCTATACTTGCGGCTCAAAGAAGCATACTTACCGCAATTTCAAGGCGCCAAAGAACATCCAAACCTACTATAAACACTATAAACAGTACTTGACTCAAGAGTCAAATTACATGGAGGAAGATAATGAGAATACGGAGGTGAACCATATTGAGATCTCTTCTCTCACCATTGCGGACAAAGGTCAACATTTGGATGTTGCTGACTTTGACTAGACCATTGTAGTTTGACTAGTTTTTCACTTTGGTTATGTTTTGTCTTGTTTCTAGTTTTCTTTCGAGAACTACTTTGGGATTTTCTATGAATGTAATAAAGTTGGCCATGATGAATAAAATTCTTTTAATTGCTGTGATTGTGCAAAAACGAATTTTATTTTTCTCTTCAAAAGCATGTTTGGTTTATTACAAAATAATTGCTCAGTAAAGAATTGGTCGGTTAATTTGATACATTGGTGGATTTCATCAAAATTTTTGATCAAGACTAGGCGCATTTTCCTTGGTATTTGTTTATGCTTTGAAAGTTCAAACGTAATCAGTGGTTTTTAAACAGCCTTAGCTGTACCGACATTCCTACTATCTCTGCAAGTCTACAAAGTTGGAGTTACCGAAAGGATCATTAGTCGAGATATAAATCGAACACCCCGATGTGTTTTGAAATGTTTAAACGCTCCGATGGCCATCATTTCCATATTATTGTATCAACAATAATGCCTTTGAAAAAGGTTTCAACCTTGCTCTATCACTCAACAATAGGGAAATACCAAAATAGCAACTTGAAACGAGCACTGCGATCTGAGTTTAATGATCCATAAAGTGCACGACCTATGGACAGAAAGATACAGAAGTCTAGTTTCCAGAACAACTAACCGTTCATCCATAAATTTCTTAACGAAAGAGTTATTGCTGTTTTAGTGAACAAAGGTCAAGCTACGCGAAAATTATTTCCAGCGATTGTGCTAAACTTTGATCCTAACCAACTTGGTCGAATTTTCCCTAACTCGAAGTTAATGAGTTTTCGCTATGTCTTTCATTACAAGACTAATCGAGTTTCATGTCTTATTGTAGATGTCTCGTGGTGAAATTGAGTGCCTTGCTAATAGTGGAACAACCCACACTATTCTTCGGAATAGGCAATTATTTAAGGATATTGTGCCATATATATCCTCAGTGACAACAATGATTGGTTCCTACCAAGTAATTCAAGGGAGGGGACCTTCTCATTTCTTGCTACCTAATGGTATGCATATTAATGTCATAAATGCTCTCTATGCCCCAAGAGCAAACCGAACCTTGCTAAGTTTTAGGGACATCCGTGCCAACGGTTATCACCTTGATACATACTGTGAGAATGGAACAAAATTTTTGTGTGTTACTCTGGCAGAATACGGAAGACGCTGCGTTCTCGAGAAATTTATGAGTCTAAGTAGTGGTTTATACCAGACTACAATAAGGGTTATCGAATCCTACGCTGTGAGTCACGAACTTTGTGATTCCGAAGCATACCAACTATGGCATGACCGATTCGGTCACCCTGGACGCGATATGATGATTCGCATTTTGAAAAACTCACACGGACATCCATTTTTCAAGTCTAGAAAACGATTGAAAGCACCACTCGATCGGCATTGATGTGAGTGAGTCTGATACCGTATCACCGGGATTAAAGATCGCACGCCCTGATAAGGTTGACGGTGCATCTTTCGTAAATCCCGAGGCTTCTGTGGCAATTTCCAATGCCCATAAATCGTTTTGTAAAGCCTGTTCACTAGCAAAGTTGATACCTTCTCCATCCTTTGCTAAAGACTCAACACAAAATATTCGCTTCTTACAAAGAATTCAAGGGGACATTTGTGGACCTATTCAACCAGAGTACGGACCATTCAGATACTTTATGGTTCTAGTTGATGCATCGACGCGATGGTCACACGTCGCTCTGCTATCCACAAGAAATGCTGCATTTGCTAAACTCCTCGCACAAATCATCAAGTTATGGGCTAACCACCCTGACTTTCCAATCTCGTCATTAAGATTGGACAACGCTGGTAAGTTTACGTCAAGATCCTTTTGTAACACCCCCAAAACCATATGGGAATATTACACGCCGTAGACCCCTTTTCACGAGGATCTACCAGGCTATACCTTACAAAACGACCAACTGCTTGCCCGGCCAGGGTCAAACAATAAAATAATACAGACCGTTAAGGTCACTTACACGCGAACACACAGACCGATGAGGTCACACAACTCAATCAACAAAATTGACTTATACAACATTACCCACACAAGGGTCGAAACACAATACAGCGGAAGACTGAAATCAACTCGGACAACACAACGAAAATCAAAACAACTCTCAACTCTTGATTAGTATCGCAGCTCGTCATCCTCTTGTGCCAATCCTATGACTGCTCCCCTAAATCTGTATGTACACAGGCCTTAAGCAGACATCCACCCCCCGATTTCTCGGGGGTTAGTAAAACTCCACTGTTTTACTAGTGCAAGTATCAAATCATACGAAATGTAATAAGCAAATAATAATCGTGAATCAAATATAATAATCAAGTATCAAAATATTCCCGAGAGGTTTTCACAAGGAAAGATAAGCTATGAAGCATTCGAAAATAAGATTATCATCTGGGGAATTTTTAGAATTTCAAAACCTTTCGAAAATCTTAGGGTCTTAACCCAAATCTCAAATTGTATTTCAACAATTTACAGTACGAAAACATTTCCATAAATCTCGTGGGGCTCGGCCCAACATTCTTTCTTAAAACTTTTCCTTTAAAAACTTTGATTTGAAAAGTATCATGCTCATGACACTGTGATCCACTGTCACGTGTCTCCGTAGGTTCAACAACCCGCACGGACTACATCACGCACAATTAAACAAACGTAATCAATTCCGACACCGTGATCCACTGTCACGTGTCTCCGTAGGCATAACAACCCGCATGGACTATTAACCAGACATAACCAATTCCGACACCGTGATCCACTGTCATGTGTCTCCGTAGGCATAACAACCCGCGCGGACTATATCAATTACAACAATCACACACACAGTCCCGACACCGTAGTCCACTGCCACGTGTCACCGTAAGCCCCGTAGAGCTCACCCGGTTGGACGCACTGTGTCCGAAACTCATGGTCCACTGCCATGCGTTATCGTAGGCCTCGTCAGACCAGCACGATTGGACCTCAGTACCTCACTAAGTTCTGACCCCGTAGTCCACTGCCACGAATTCTCGTAGGTCCCGTCGAACCAACACGAGTGAACTTAGCGGTCACACACATTCACATTCACATTACATACAACAATGAGCACAATTAATCAATCACCTTGATCACCACAAATTCGTACATTGCACGCACATGTAACACAACCTCAACACTCGCAACAACTATCATCAATCAACGAAATTTAACCAACATAACACACATTCGGTACACAATACATTGCACAACCACGTGTACAACCATCTCATATGTACATCGCAATCCTGCACAAATGGCACAACGCCTAACACGTATACCAATATAACACTATTATCACAAAGCTTTCAAATTTCGGAAAACACAACCAACTCAAACGGAACATATTTACGAAGGCACGCAAAATCATCATAAATCTCATACGTGATTACTAGTCGCAAGATACAAGTCGTATAGTAAAATACTTGTCTTAATAACCGCTACCAAACGCTCCGAAGAACACGGTTCGACCGGGAAGCTCGGACCCCGAAGAAGACAACGAACGGAAGGGTTCCGACTTGAGTTCTTCACAAGAATTTGACCCTAACAACATATAATCAATAAATCATCGATCATACTAGGAAGAATAATCGTAGAACGCCCGAAAACCCCTCTATGACATTTTACCGGACACCTTCAAGGCGTCGATCAAGAACTCGACCAAAACAACGAATCGATACGATCCAACCATGGGATAACAAGGGAAATGATTTAATACATCTAAATAATCATCAATCCATCACAATCCTAAGTTAAATCGGATTAAACGGACGAAATCGAACAAAATACCCAAAAACCCCAAAATTAGATTTCTAGAAAATCTGACCTGATTCGGTCGATCAAAGGATGTTATAGGACGGATGATTGATGATATGAACTCCAATACTTCATGGATTGATTGTCCAACAACATCTCTCCATGATTCCTACACCTCCAGCCGCAGAAGAGAAGTACAAAAGTGAGAAAATGGGTGAAAAACCCGACTGCAAGGCCTTAAATAGGCTGCCTGCCGGCCGGGTTACGTACGTAACCGGCCAAGGCTTACGTACGTAACCGAGTCACTACCCCAAATCTTCCGGCCCGTTACGTACGTAACCATCCAGGGCCTTACATATGTAACCGGCCTTACGTACGTAACTGCCGAGCACTACCGGCCGTAACTCGGCCAGTGCCGGCCTGGGCCCGAACGACGGCCCGAACGACCCCGCAACCCGAACCTGAATACGAATCGAAGATACGGTTACGAAGTACTCGCAAAGACGAACTCGAGCACTAAGAGAACACACGATTCCGACCACCCGAAGGCTCGAAATTCGACAACGGAAAGTAATTACCCCAAACTTTGGGAAATTACAAAAATGGCCCAAAACGACCGAAATACACGATACATGATCGAAACACCAAACCGAAGTTCACAACACGTTTAACAAAGTAAAACGGACTTACGCGAAACTCGAAACAGCAGTTTCGGACGAGATTCGCAAGAATCGAACTCAAGTGCGGAAAAGTCGCCAAAAAGCACGGAACTCAACAAAACGACACCGAAACGAGCTCGGATGACAAAAAGTGCAGAATTAATCATTCTCGGAATGACGAAACGGTCATGAGCGAGTCGTCAAAACAAACTTTCGCTGAAAAAAATAAATTACCGGAAATCGAAATTACGGGTATTACATTCTATCCTCCTTAAAAGAAGTTTCGTCCCGAAACTTAAAACAAGTAGGGAGAGGAAATATACCACCAGGAATATTTCAATGAGATGCACAAGAATGCATAACTAATGCCCAACGGTGAAACGTTACAAACAACGCAACGGAATATACGGCGTGAAAACACGCTCCACGACGACCAACACGACGCCACCGGTAGAGACATAATAAAATCAACAAGTGACAAGCGTCATCAAACAGATAATACAATCGAGTCGATTATCTGAACAATCACAAAACACAACGAACAAAAATCAATACGATTGACCAACCCAACGGTTCATCAATCAAAACGCGAGCCAAACGCTGAACAAATACGGAATTCCACCGCCCAAGGGTTGGAAGATCGAAACGAGACTAATTTCTCGAACTTAAGGGAATTACGAAGGAGTCTAAACGTTCAACAATCACGAAACGAGATCAACAAAAACGATCAATCAAACGATCGAACCACAACGATCGAGACAACAAAAATCGAACAATCACGTTCGAATCACGAAGAACAATAAAATTCAAACAACAACTCCAAGGTTCACATCTCGACTCGAGACAATATATGATCCGGTGAAAACAACATGTGCCTTCACATAAGATCCACAGGAAAGGGAATAGAAATTGAAAAGTCACAACAACAAACGAGTTATTCCGAAACAATACCACGCTCGTTCGATAAATAAAAGCAAGGGGCAGGACAAGCTCAGAAAATGTCAACGAACATAAACGAGTCGACATAGTCGAAAATACAGAAGTTCAAAATCCGATCCACTTTGAATAAAAGAACTAATAGAACCAAAAGATGTTACTTCCGAACAAGGTTCACAAGAATCGAACCGGACTAGAAAAAGTCACAACGATAACCAGATCGACCCAAAACAAGATCACAGCTCGTTCGAACGACGAAACCGAAATACAGAACAAGTCCAGAAAGTATCAACGAACACGAGCGAGTCGATAGACCTGAGAAAGAGGAAATGCAGAAGTCCAAAAACAATACGGGTATTACATTCGACCTCTTATAAAAGAAATGTCGTCCCCGAAATTCACAACAATGGAAACAAGGTAACAACACAAAAAGCAACCAACAGAAAAATCTCCCATGGGCCTCTTAGAGCCGATTCTGATATCTGTACTGAAGTTCGCGCCCCGAAAGACTCGGAACCCAACTCGCAAAACTAGATCCTGTGACGAGAAAAATAATTGGTACGTGCATGCCCCCGGCACACCACGGTTGAAACGCCTCGGCTCGGCATACCGATAATACAACTGCTAGGTACAATGGAATATAACGTCGCAAAACAACAAACCGGAGATGCCAACTTGGCACAACAAAGAATCATAACACATACCATATACAACGATTACCATCATAAAGTAATACACACACAAACACTACAACAACGACGGTATCGTTCGGCGACCTCAACGGCCCGAACGATAACCAGCACATAATTACAAACATTATGAAACAATCACACATGTACACAAACGTACAAACCCAAGCTTCAACATCTCACACTCGTGCGACAACACGCAAATCACCACGAGGCGATAAACAGTAAACACCAGTTCACACCTCTCACAGAGGGCTAGTACAATAATTGCGTGGCAACGCTCGACGTTCATGCCATCAATTCGATCATACTCGGGAGCAACATCATAACGATAACGCGAACATCATATATACATACCCAGCCCTCAAACGGGAATGGATAGGTTTTAAAAACGAAAACCTCCTTTTGAAAATAATTTTGGAAACACCGATTGATCTTGAGTATCACCCTTCAAAAAAAAAAGTACAATCGTGAAACATCGTTATCGAGACTTTGGAAAACTATTTCACATTCGATAAAAATGAGGACACTTTCTTTTCGTGAAAAACTTTCAGAATATTCGACCCTCGGATCTAAGTAAAAGTATTTATAAAACATTGAAAAATATCTCAAAACATTTTGGTCCTCGAGGTAGAAGAATTCTGAAACATATCGTGGCACCTTGGAAGTACCACGAGAAAACAATTCATTTTAAACATACGTCTCGAAATTTATTTCTAGGATACTCAAGGTTTTCAAAGATAATTTAATGGGCTAGAATGCCCAAAAATCTCAGGTAATTACACGGAAAGTTATAGCGCCGTGGGTCTCGCGCCGGAACCCACCAGGATAAAAACCATTTACAAAAACGCCAAAAGGGCCGATGACGGTAATATTTCAAAAACCCACAAAATCCATTTACAAAATACTAAATACCGTCATAAGAATTTCGCCAAAACGATCAAGGCCATAATGCCAAAAACTCGGTTAAGGGAATCGATTTTCAAAATAAAACTCAGTCGGTAAAATACCGAAAGCCATTACAAAATAACTCACGCAGCGGATAAAAAAAATACAGTCCAACATGCACAATCCAATTGAATACGTCTCACAGCATCTAGTTTAACATATAACAAAACCATTCCTCGGAGTTTCTCACGAACTCAATCGTCGTTACCTTTTCGAAATCCATCAAGGTTTACAACTTCCACACTATACCACACCACCCGGTGGTTCAAAGATAAAACAATAATGTGCTCAGTTCTATACACATACTATATGCCACAAGTACTAAACACAACTATATTACACAATACTGTGTAAATAAAATCATGCACCGCAATTAACTCACTAAGATAAAATCGAGATACACAGGTACTTCGCATAAAAGAGGAGACTTACATCCACAGGTCGCACGGAGGTGACAGTCGCCCACGATACTAATCTTGTCCGACAACATAACCGACACGTTGTGACTACGCACAACTTAATTTGTCACTGACGACTCGAAAGACAAGACAACACATTACTCGACAAATCACGACTTGACTCGACCCGACAGCCTAGGTTTCCGCAACCTAAGCTCTGATACCATAAATGTAACACCCCCAAAACCATATGGGAATATTACACGCCGTAGACCCCTTTTCACGAGGATCTACCAGGCTATACCTTACAAAACGACCAACTGCTTGCCCGGACAGGGTCAAACAATAAAATAATACAGACCGTTAAGGTCACTTACATGCGAACACACAGACCGATGAGGTCACACAACTCAATAAAAAAAATTGATTTATATAATATTACCCACACAGGGATCGAAACACAATACAGCGGAAGACTGAAATCAACTCGGACAACACAACGAAAATCAAAACAACTCTCAAGTCTTGATTAGTATCGCAGCTCGTCATCCTCTTGTGCCAATCCTGTAACTGCTCCCCTGAATCTGCATGTACCTAGACGTAAAACAGACATCCACCCCCCGATTTCTCGGGGGTTAGTAAAACTCGACTGTTTTACTAGTACAAGTATCAAATCATACGAAATGTAACAAGCAAATAATAATCGTGAATCAAATATAATAATTAAGTATCAAAATATTCCCGGGAGGTTTTCACAAGGAAAGATAAGCTATGAAGCATTCGAAAATAAGATTATCAACTCGGGAATTTTTAGAATTTCAAAACCTTTCGAAAATCTTAGGGTCTTAACCCAAAATCTCGAATTGTATTTCAACCATTTACAGTACGAAAACATTTCCATAAATCTCGTGGGGCTCGGCCCAACATTCTTTCTTAAAACTTTTCCTTTAAAAACTTTGATTTGAAAAGTGTCATGCTCATGACACCGTGATCCACTGTCACGTGTCTCCGTAGGTTCAACAACCCGCACGGACTACATCACGCACAATTAAACAAATGTAATAAATTCCGAAACCGTGATCCACTGTCACGTGTCTCCGTAGGCATAACAACCCGCACGGACTATTAACCAGACATAACCAATTCCGACACCGTGATCCACTGTCATGTGTCTCCGTAGGCATAACAACCCGCACGGACTATATCAATCACAACAATCACACACACAGTCCCGACACCGTATTCCACTGCCACGTGTCACCGTAAGCCCCATCGAGCTCACCCGGTTGGACGCACTGTGTCCTAAACTCATGGTCCACTACCATGCGTTATCGTAGGCCTCGTCAGACCAGCACGATTGGACCTCAGTACCTCACTAAGTTCTGACCCCGTAGTCCACTGCCACGAATCCTCGTAGGTCCCGTCGAACCAACACGAGTGAACTTAGCGGTCACACACATTCACATTCACATTACATACAACAATGAGCACAATTAATCAATCACCTTGATCACCACAAATTCGTACATTGCACGCACATATAACACAACCTCAACACTCGCAACAACTATCATCAATCAACGACATTTAACCAACATAACACACATTCGGTACACAATACATTGCACAACCACGTGTACAACCATCTCATATGTACATCGCAATCCTGCACAAATGGCACAACGCCTAACACGTATACCAATATAACACTATTATCATAAAGCCTTCAAATTTCGGAAAACACAACCAACTCAAACGGAACATATTTACGAAGGCACGCAAAATTATCATAAATCTCATACGTGATTACTAGTCGCAAGATACAAGTCGTATAGTAAGATACTTGCCTTAATAACCGCTACCACACGCTCCGAAGAACACGGTTCGACCGGGAAGCTCGGACCCCGAAGAAGACAACGAACGGAAGGGTTCCGACTCGAGTTCTTCACAAGAATTCGACCCTAACAACATATAATCAATAAATCATCGATCATACGAGGAAGAATAATCGTAGAACGCCCAAAAACCCCTCTATGACATTTTACCGGACACCTTCAAGGCGTCGATCAAGAACTCGACCAAAACAACGAATCGATACGATCCAACCATGGGATAACAAGGGAAATGATATAATACATCTAAATAATCATCAATCCATCACAATCCTAAGTTAAAACGGATTAAACGGACGAAATCGAACAAAATACCCAAAATCCCCAAAATTAGATTTCTAGAAAATCTGACCTGATTTGGTCGATCAAAGGATGTTATAGGACGGATGATTGATGATATGAACTCCAATACTTCATGGATTGATTGTCCAACAACATCTCTCCATGATTCCTACACCTCCAGCCGCGGAAGAGAAGTACGAAAGTGAGAAAATGGGTGAAAAACCCGACTGCAGGGCCTTAAATAGGCTGCCTGCCGGCCGGGTTACGTACGTAACCGGCCAAGGCTTACGTACGTAACCGAGTCACTGCCCCAAATCTGCCGGCCCGTTACGTACGTAACCGGCCAGGGCCTTACGTACGTAACCGGCCTTACGTACGTAACTGCCGAGCACTACCGGTCGTAACTCGGCCAGTTGTTGCGATTTTTCTTACACGCAAGTGCACGTTATCATTTACAAGTAATAAAGTGATAAGTAGAGTATCGTTCCCACGAGGACTGAATCTCTAACTACCGATTTTGTGTATTCTAGTTTTATTCGAACAATCGAATTTGGGTTTTGCAATTAATAACTAAAAGAATTAATAAGAGATTAAACAGTAAAAAACGATAGCTAGAAGAAAAAGGAAATCAAATGATGAATAAGTCTAGGATTCTGAATCCACCTCGGTTTATCCGAATTTACTCTCGATTATCCGAAATAAATAATTTTCCCAATTTATTGAAGGCGAAGATTGATAATATATTCTACCGCCTATCCCGAGGTCAATATATTTGTCTTAAGGCGAATAACGCACTCTATCCCTAGGTGAATTAATTCGTCAATAGGCGAAAAGCATAAAATCTCCAAAAGGCCACGTAGTTCCTATGAGTATATTCCTATCTCACAGAATAAAACGGTCTTCACCAATAGTTCCTCACCAATTCTCCTCTCCCGATTCGAATTGAATGATTAAATCAATACAACTATTGGCCAGATAATTGCAAGCATTAAACACAATTGGGAAAACTCAACAAAAAGGTAATTAATTAGACAATCTCAAGAAAATTCGTCAAAACATAGGTTTCATCAAAATCCTAGATTAGGGTTTTTAGCCTGCCATACTAATAAATAAAAATACAGAATAAATGAATGAAAGCATTAAAATCAAATGCAGATGAAGCTCGGATTCCTCCGTTCTTCGGCTTCCGCCCTCTGCCTTTGAAGTCTTCTGCTTCCCTCTTCTTCTGCCGTCTCCAAGCTTAAGCTCCAAAAGATAAAAGATCCAAAGATAATTAATTAGGGTCTTAAACCCTATTTATAGCTCAGCACATCCTCCAAATCGCGTCCGTATGAGTAGGTCGAAAACTGGCTTCGAAACGGCCCAAATTCGCGCGGACATACAAAAACCGCCAAGTGTACCGCGACGCACTAAATTTGTGCCGCGGCACAAAGCCTTCAGCTGGATGCCTGGGCGTCCTTAAATTCTTCTGTGCCACGGCTCACCTGGGCTGTGCCGCGGCACAGTCTGATTTACTCTGCGCTCATTTGGGTGTCTTCTGTCTTTGTGGCCCTGCTTCCTTGTGCCGCGGCTCATAGCCCAGATTTGCCGTTTTCGCCCGTTTTGCCTCGTTTTAGCTTCCGGACTTCAATTTCCTGACAAATATACAAAATTAAGGCATTAAAGGCTCATTTAAACAATTTCACTCTCCAAAATAATACAAAATAATGATAAATAAGCGTATAAAAATACGCCTAACAAATACCCCCAAACTTAAGCCTTTGCTTGTCCTCAAGCAAAAATAATTAAATTCAATAAAAAAATGTCGTGAATCATCGTGCGACTCGTAGTGTTCAACCTAATCAATACTATCCTGTAATTCTCTCTAAATAATACGAGTGTCATAATAGCGAGTTGCACTCAGAATAATGATTCCGCAAAGTAATCAATTTCAGTCCTAATCACTCGTTCATGAAGAAAATCCAGCTCAAAGATTAACAAAACGTGAATCAAATCGACCGTCAATATGAAAGGTTAAAATAAACAAGCTAGTTCGTCCCGTTCCACAGTCTAATGGCAAAATTTTCACGAGTTTCATAAAAATAATCCTCGGACAGTATTCCCTTATATATATGCTCAAGAATTTGATTCGAGTTGACCACTAGGTTCGGATCTCGGGATGTTTCATCGGGATAATCCTAGGGTGGAACTTCCATCCTCATGTATTGGGAAACCGTTTGACGTAAAAGACACTCATGGGGCACATGGATGCTTCTAGTTACTAAGTTCCCTTCTACAGCGGAGAAACAACTCGAATATATAATTTCCGCATGTCCGAATCAAGGTCACTGTTTTACGCGAGAGTAAACAACGGGTCGCGCGAATACCCCCGGTTACTAGGCTCCCTATCATCGGCATGTGAAATATCTAAATCACTAGTCTAATCAGGGTCGTCTTTTTACGCGAGAGTAAACAACGGGTCACGCGAATACCCCCGGTTACTAGACTTACCCTCATAGAACAACATTATCTCGACTTATGGGAAAAACTGACCGACTCTAAACTCACTCTAAGTGCCAACACGACTAATGTAACTGTACGACTAACTATCCGAAAAATGTAACCAAATGTATCGACGGTGATTTTAAAACAAGTATGTATCATCTCTTATCCGCCAAGACCTCTACAATCACGAAAAAATTTTGGACCTAAATGAATACTAAGCAGAAACAGAAATTACTGACTACAACTCGACTAAAATTCGACCGTTTCTTCAGAGAGAAAAAAAACAGTGTCGTAACATCAGTATCACACAAATAGAAGCACGAAAAATTCACGAATAGAGAAAAATTAAGACAAGCAAGGCTATCGAAAAAAATTACGCAAAGTAATGAAAAGTGCAACGAAATAAAGTACAGCAATGAATGTAGCAACTGAAAGTAAACCCCCCCCCCAAACTTAGGACGTACATTGACCTCAATGGACAAAATATGATATGCAGTAAAGGTAAAAGGTCAAGTACTCCCCTCCAGTCCGCTCACGAGCTGGTGCCGGCATCATCCGGTGAGCTTGCACGCTTCTTGCCCACATCATGCGGAGTGTGAATAATTGAGCTTGCATCATCAAAAAGGAAGTTAAGTACGAGCTCTCAATTTTAACATGATGTAAGGGTTGGGGATAATGTAATTCGATAACATGATTCATTGCATATAATTTGAAAAAGCCTGGCTTACCAATTTTTTCATTGCTGCAATTTATCAAACACTTTGTGTGCACACGTTAAAATGAAAAACAAAAATTTTGATGGTTAACTCCAAATCCCAAAAATAATAACACAGATAATAACCATGAATAACGACAACTATCATCACCAATTCGTTCATAAATATCAATTCCTTCACAATCAATAATCAAATTCCCCAAATTCCAACTCCATTTTCGAGAAAAACTTTAAGAACAACTAGCAATATATAACTTCCATTCTTTTCAATTCGAGTATCACTTATGACTAAGAAATCAAGAATTACCTGAAGAATTGAGAAGGAGACAAAGAGAAAGTTATCGAGTGACCTTATTGTGCCGTGAAAAATCCGAGGCAAGTGTAATACCCGAATTTTCAGTATAAATTTTTCGCGTTATTTTATCTGAGATATACTGTATAGTTTGGTATCTATACAATATGGATAAAATAAATTGAGAACCGAGACAGTTATACTGGTGTGATTATCGTTTTTGATTGACAAATATATTCAGGATATGTTGTATCAGGTTGAACTGATTTGGATATCAGGTATACCGTATGAGAATATTTTTGGTTTGAGTATATGTGTATTCAGTATGCCGTATGTTCGTATTTGTTACGCCAAGACGTTGGACAGGAATTGCTGTAAATGGCTAAGTATGGAAGCCATTACGTACGTTATGTGTTAAAGCTTACGTACGTTAAATTAGTAGAGTTACGTACGTTATGGCCGAGACATTACGTACGTAACATGGGAATCAGACGATCGAGTCGTGGTCGGCAGGTGGGACCCTGTGTCGGCTGCTTTCGGCGGAGGATGTGGACAGCGAGTCAACCTCGGCCATTACGTACGTTATGTATGGCATATTACGTACGTAATGTGGGTGGTACTGTAGCAAGTCAACGTATGTATTACGTACGTTATGGTACAAGATTTACGTACGTAAGGAAGTGCCCAAAATGAGTCGATTAACTCGACTTTCGTTACGTCGCTACCAAGGTCGGATAGCGTCGTAATGGTGTGTTACGTCGTTAACTATGGAAGGTTACGTGCGTACGAACATATTGTTTTATAAATGGGCCTTACGTCTTTCATTTCACTTCAAAGATTTCTCTTCGTTTTTCATCTCCAAACATTGAGAGAGGGATATTTTGGCTCTCCTAATTCGATTTTGAGCTTGAGGGCTTGGATTTGGAGTTTGGATATGGAGTTATTGATGATTCTTGAAGTGATTTCTTGTGTATTCCATCTTCTAAGAGGTATGTTGGATAATCCTCCTTTTCATTTCGGATTTTTTTTTGTATGATGTTGTTATTGATAAATGATTTGTATGAAGATGATTAAGATGTTGTTGTTTCGATTCTTGAGGTTATATGAGGTGTATGTTGAAGGAAGATGATGATATGTTGGATTATGTCTTGATTATGTTGCTATGATTATGGAATCCTAGAGTTCTTGATGTCCTTGGTAGTATTGTTGTGATTTTTGATGTTAGGAAAATCATATGTTGAAGAACATGATGATATATACCTTGAATTATGATTAAAGATTGGTTAGATGTTAGAAAACATCGGATTATGTTCTTTTATGGATTGTGAACGTGAATTCGGATAATTCATGTTCTTGAAGGACTCATAAGTTATACATGTTATGATTGTTGGGAAGATTTCGGATAATGGAAATATTTGAAACCTTTGGAATATGGTTATCTATAATGTTGAATTAATCGGATTGTCCGGATTGATGATGATAACCGGTAATTGGTTTATATTATGAATTTACAAGGAGGAAACTTGTATCCGTATTTAAGATGGAATTTGGAATCGGTAATGTTAGACACTTGTTGGTTTAAATTGATTATTGATATGATCTTCGGATTGTGGAATTGTATTGTGGTTTTGAATTCGTGATCGACTGATTTGGTTGTTCGGATTTGTGTTTAATCGGGATATCGTTGAACTGTTGAGTTTGTTGGTTGAGTATGTCGGTTATTAATTTTTATCGAATGTGTGTTAATCGGTTATTGCAATAGGTTGATATGTTTTGATCGTGGATTATGACCGTTGTGTTGCGGTCGAGGCTAAAGAGTTCGTAGATTGCTTTTGGTCGGGGCTGAGGAGCTCGTAGACAAAGGCAATGGATTTTGGTAACGGCTTCGTGGTATCGGTATCGAGGCAAGTTTATACTTGTTCAGTTTATAATATTTGATGAATGGTTTCGTTTTCATTTCATTTATAATTCGTATAGCAATGTTGTTAGAAATGTAAGTTGTCGGGATAATGGTTTGTATATCGTGCTCTGGTTGTATTAAATCATAAGGTATATGATTTAATTGTGTTCAAGGAAGACATGATTTATTTTTGGTCAAGGATATAGAATATCGGATATCGAGGATAGTTATCGTGATGACATAAGTATCGGGATAAAGGGTTATTGATATTGAATGGATGGTACCTTATTTGAGATTATTTGTATAACTGTGTATTCGTTCAGGGATGTTGTTCGTGGAAAGGATATTGTCGTCGGCTTTGAGGTAACTTATGTATTGTTCAGTTATGAGATAATTAGTATGTTGAGTTGTTGTATATGTTGAGGTTTCGTATAATGAGTTTCGTATCGGTTATTCGTTGAGGGATGTTGATCCCAGGACTATTGTATTGAGATCGTAGATCGTGTTGGTCATTCATTTGGGATGATGACCCCAGGATTGATGTTTTGGATATTGATTAGTCGTGTCGACTTTTCATTGTCGGTCTGTTGTTGTTCACTTCAGTGAGTCTTTTGATCCTTATTGGATATGTTGAGTTTCATTGTCATGTTGCATCGTGACATATCTGGAGTCATATCTGCGTGCCGATTGGTTATTGTGTAGGATTTTTAGCCGGGCACATGATGGTTATGTGTTGATATTTCCACATTGAACCGTGCACACGAGACGTAGTTCGTGAGGCTAATTAGGTACAAGACCACACGTGTATGTGATCAATACCCGGGGTGGCTTGTGCACGGACACATTTCCGGATCGGGCGTACTATGGCGTCCATCTTTGAGCCATATTGTTTGGTCGTTCATCCTCCATTTATGGTTGGGTATGTTCGACGGTTTGTGACTGGTTGTTCATACACCCGAGGGGTATGTTCGACAGTCGGAGTTATTTCTTGAGATCCATTATTGTTGATCATTTGGAGTTTACCTTGTTGATGGTATTCTCGGTTATTGTTGATCCTTTGTTGATCGTGTCGGAGTTATCATGTTGATGGTACTCTCGATTATCGTTGATCCTTTGTTGGTCGTATTGGAGTTATCATGTCGATGATATTCTCAGTTGATGTATTGGTTGATCATTGTTATTGATCATATGAGCATTCAGACTGTACGTCGATGTTTCGGGATTTGTATTCATTTTCATGTGGTATTTGATCTACAGATATGTTGGGTACTATTGGTTTATCCAGGTTGAGTTTTGATTGTGTAATCCGATGGACAGGATTTGGCACGGATGAATTATTTCATGATTATGAGTGATGATGATGTTTTGAGGACTTTTGATATTATTTGAATACAGTACAATTGGTTGTGGTTGAGTTCATTTCGTCATTTGAGAATGCGAAATGTGGATTATGGTAAGGATTGGATTGTTATGGATTGGTAAGGTTATGTCGGTAAGATTACTTTGGTAGTATTCTTACTACATTATTACATTGGTATGTAATTATTTATGATGATGTGATCGGTATCATTATTGAGTATTGTGGCTGACCCCGTCGTGGGCTTTATTTTTAGGTACTCGGAGATCGAGCTAGTAGCGGTCGTGAAGGGGTGAGCTTCCCGATGTGATACTGGCTGTGGCTTGTTTTCGGAGAATTGAGTATTCTTTTAGGTTATTTATTTCATTGCAAATGTGTATTTTGAATCGCATTTATCCGCTGCGTGTGTATATTTCAAAATGGCTTTTCGGTATCTTTATCCGCTGCGTGTGTGTATTTTTAAATGGCCCTTTTGGCACTTTGCAAACTTGGGTTATTTTCGTCAAACTCTTTTTCCCAAATTATTTTATCTGTACGTTTAAGTTGGGGCTTAACGTATATTTTAAACTGTTGATATTTGGCACTTCGCCTTGTATTTTCAAATGGTATTTTATGACGGTATTTCAAAATTATGCTTTCGAAAATATTTGAGTATTTACAAAATATTACCGTCATCGGCCTCTTTGGCTTTTCGAACGTTTTGAAATGGTTTTGTAAACGGTTTTTAGCCTGGTGGGTTCCGGCGCGGGATCCACGGCGCTGTAATATCCCGGATGGTTTTGGGGGCGTTACAGAAGATGGTATCGGAGCTTGGGTTTTGTGAAACCCAGGCGTGTGTGTTATGTGGCTCTACCGGTACGGTAGTAGCGTGGCTTTTGAAAATGAGTTTTTCTGACTTTTGAGTCGAATCGATTTTTGGAGTTTCCAATATTTTCGTGATTCTTTTCAAACTGCTATTTGTGATATTGGTGTGTGTTGGTACCGTATTGAGACTTCGTATGGGAGTCGTGTGCTAGTATCACGGGAGATCATCGGCTTCACGCACCTGTAAGTATATTGGTTTGGTTATTTCGCTTGTGGCGACGCGTGATTGTTTTTGTGATGAGTTGGAAATTTTGGACTTATCTGTTGTTGGCGACAGGTTGAAAGTTTCGAGGACGAAACTTATTTTAAGGGGGGTAGTATGTAATACCCGAATTTTCAGTATAAATTTTTCGCGTTATTTTATCTGAGATATACTGTATAGTTTGGTATCTATACAATATGGATAAAATAAATTGAGAACCGAGACAGTTATACTGGTGTGATTATCGTTTTTGATTGACAAATATATTCAGGATATGTTGTATCAGGTTGAACTGATTTGGATATCAGGTATACCGTATGAGAATATTTTTGGGTTGAGTATATGTGTATTCAGTATGCCGTATGTTCGTATTTGTTACGCCAAGACGTTGGACAGAATTGTCAGAAATGGCTAAGTATGGAAGCCATTACGTCGTTATGTGTTAAAGCTTACGTACGTTAAATTAGTAGAGTTACGTACGTTATGGCCGAGACATTACGTCGTAACATGGGAATCGACGATCGAGTCGTGGTCGGCAGTGGGACCCTGTGTCGGCCGGCGGAGGATGTGGACAATGAAGTCAACCTCGGCCATTACGTACGTTATGTATGGCATATTACGTACGTAATGTGGGTGGTACTGTAGCAAGTCAACGTATGTATTACGTACGTTATGGTACAAGATTTACGTACGTAAGGAAGTGCCCAAAATGAGTCAGTTAACCCTGGACTTTCGTTACGTACGCTACCAAGGCCAGATAGCGTACGTAATGGTGTGTTACGTACGTTAACTATGGAAGGTTACATACGTAACGAACATATTGTTTTATAAATGGACGCACGTCTTTCATTTCACTTCAGCATTTCTCTTCGTTTTTCATCTCCAAACATTGAGAGAGGGATATTTTGGCTCTCCTAATTCGATTTTGAGCTTGAGGGCTTGGATTTGGAGTTTGGATATGGAGTTATTGATGATTCTTGAAGTGATTTCTTGTGTATTCCATCTTCTAAGAGGTATGTTGGATAATCCTCCTTTTTATTTCGGATTTTTTTTTGTCTGATGTTGTTATTGATAAATGATTTGTATGAAGATGATTAAGATGTTGTTGTTTCGATTCTTGAGGTTATATGAGGTGTATGTTGAAGGAAGATGATGATATGTTGGATTATGTCTTGATTATGTTGCTATGATTATGGAGTCCTAGAGTTCTTGATGTCCTTGGTAGTATTGTTGTGATTTTTGATGTTAGGAAAATCATATGTTGAAGAACATGATGATATATACCTTGAATTATGATTAAAGATTGGTTAGATGTTAGAAAACATCGGATTATGTTCTTTTATGGATTGTGAACGTGAATTCGGATAATTCATGTTCTTGAAGGACTCATAAGTTATACATGTTATGATTGTTGGGAAGATTTCAGATAATGGAAATATTTGAAACCTTTGGAATATGGTTATCTATAATGTTGAATTAATCGGATTGTCCGGATTGATGATGATAACCGGTAATTGGTTTATATTATGAATTTACAAAGAGGAATCTTGTATCCGTATTTAAGATGGAATTTGGAATCGGTAATGTTAGACACTTGTTGGTTTAAATTGATTATTGATATGATCTTCGGATTGTGGAATTGTATTGTGGTTTTGAATTCGTGATCGACTGATTTGGTTGTTCGGATTTGTGTTTAATCGGGATATCGTTGAACTGTTGAGTTTGTTGGTTGAGTATGTCGGTTATTAATTTTTATCGAATGTGTGTTAATCGGTTATTGCAATAGGTTGATATGTTTTGATCGTGGATTATGACCGTTGTGTTGCGGTCGAGGCTAAAGAGTTCGTAGATTGCTTTTGGTCGGGGCTGAGGAGCTCGTAAACAAAGGCAATGGATTTTGGTAACGGCTTCGTGGTATCGGTATCGAGGCAAGTTTATACTTGTTCAGTTTATAATATTTGATGAATGGTTTCGTTTTCATTTCATTTATAATTCGTATAGCAATGTTGTTAGAAATGTAAGTTGTCGGGATAATGGTTTGTATATCGTGCTCTGGTTGTATTAAATCATAAGGTATATGATTTAATTGTGTTCAAGGAAGACGTGATTTATTTTTGGTCAAGGATATAGAATATCGGATATCGAGGATAGTTATCGTGATGACATAAGTATCGGGATAAAGGGTTATTGATATTGAATGGATGGTACCTTATTTGAGATTATTTGTATAACTGTGTATTCGCTCGTGGATGTTGTTCGTGGAAAGGATATTGTCGTCGGCTTTGAGGTAACTTATGTATTGTTCGGCTTATGAGATAATTAGTATGTTGAGTTGTTGTATATGTTGAGGTTTCGTATAATGAGTTTCGTATCGGTTATTCGTTGAGGGATGTTGATCCCGTGACTATTGTATTGAGATCGTAGATCGTGTTGGTCATTCATTTGGGATGATGACCCCAGGATTGATGTTTTGGATATTGATTAGTCGTGTCGACTTTTCATTGTCGGTCTGTTGTTGTTCACTTCAGTGAGTCTTTTGATCCTTATTGGATATGTTGAGTTTCATTGTCATGTTGCATCGTGACATATCTGGAGTCATATCTGCGTGCCGATTGGTTATTGTGTAGGATTTTTAGCCGGGCACATGATGGTTATGTGTTGATATTTCCACATTGAACCGTGCACACGAGACGTAGTTCGTGAGGCTAATTAGGTACAAGACCACACGTGTATGTGATCAATACCCGGGGTGGCTTGTGCACGGACACATTTCCGGATCGGGCGTACTATGGCGTCCATCTTTGAGCCATATTGTTTGGTCGTTCATCCTCCATTTATGGTTGGGTATGTTCGACGGTTTGTGACTGGTTGTTCATACACCCTAGGGGTATGTTCGACAGTCGGAGTTATTTCTTGAGATCCATTATTGTTGATCATTTGGAGTTTACCTTGTTGATGGTATTCTCGGTTATTGTTGATCCTTTGTTGATCGTGTCGGAGTTATCATGTTGATGGTCCTCTCGATTATCGTTGATCCTTTGTTGGTCGTATTGGAGTTATCATGTCGATGATATTCTCAGTTGATGTATTGGTTGATCATTGTTATTGATCATATGAGCATTCAGACTGTACGTCGATGTTTCGGGATTTGTATTCATTTTCATGTGGTATTTGATCTACAGATATGTTGGGTACTATTGGTTTATCCAGGTTGAGTTTTGATTGTGTAATCCGATGGACAGGATTTGGCACGGATGAATTATTTCATGATTATGAGTGATGATGATGTTTTGAGGACTTTTGATATTATTTGAATACAGTACAATTGGTTGTGGTTGAGTTCATTTCGTCATTTGAGAATGCGAAATGTGGATTATGGTAAGGATTGGATTGTTATGGATTGGTAAGGTTATGTCGGTAAGATTACTTTGGTAGTATTCTTACTACATTATTACATTGGTATGTAATTATTTATGATGATGTGATCGGTATCATTATTGAGTATTGTGGCTGACCCCGTCGTGGGCTTTATTTTTAGGTACTCGGAGATCGAGCTAGTAGCGGTCGTGAAGGGGTGAGCTTCCCGATGTGATACTGGCTGTGGCTTGTTTTCGGAGAATTGAGTATTCTTTTCCGGTTATTTATTTCCGCTGCAAATGTGTATTTTGAACTGCATTTATCCGCTGCGTGTGTATATTTCAAAATGGCTTTTCGGTATCTTTATCCGCTGCGTGTGTGTATTTTTAAATGGCCCTTTTGGCACTTTGCAAACTTGGGTTATTTTCGTCAAACTCTTTTTCCCAAATTATTTTATCTGTACGTTTAAGTTGGGGCTTAACGTATATTTTAAACTGTTGATATTTGGCACTTCGCCTTGTATTTTCAAATGGTATTTTATGACGGTATTTCAAAATTATGCTTTCGAAAATATTTGAGTATTTACAAAATATTACCGTCATCGGCCTCTTTGGCTTTTCGAACGTTTTGAAATGGTTTTGTAAACGGTTTTTAGCCTGGTGGGTTCCGGCGCGGGATCCACGGCGCTGTAATATCCCGGATGGTTTTGGGGGCGTTACAGCAAGGGTCCCTAGAGCTGGCCGATCAACTGAAAGAAGCATACCTGGCCATTCTTATAATGCGACGGGGGCCGCGGCACAACATAAGTGAGCCGCGGCCCAGAGTACAGTCAGCCTGGGGCGCATTTGTCATACTTCCGGGTGCCGCGGCTCAATTTGGGCGTGCCGTGTCTCAACGTGTTAGTGTGCCGCGGCTCATTTGCCCCGTGCCGCGGCACAAAGTACAACCTCCTGGGCGTTTCTTGGACATTTGGTGTGCCGCAGCTCAGGGTATGTGTGTCGCAGCTCAGTGACCTGGTGTGCCGCGGCTCAGTAAGATTGTGCCGCGGCACCGAGTACAGATTGTTCGGCCATGTTTCATCAGCTGGTGCGTGCCGCGGCTCACTTTTGTTGTGCCGCGGCCCATCATTGAATTCCTCCCCTTGGCTGATTCCTGCACAGAATTTTTACACGAAAACATCAAAGAAGAATGACGACAAAGAAAGACTATAAAAATGCAAGAAAACAATAAAGAATCTACAACTAATACTCGGGTTGCCTCCCGAGGAGGGCTAAGTTTATAGTCTTCAGCCGGACTTTTCTCGCATTCATCCGGTGGTGGATAAGGCGACGCTCGTTTTCTGCGTGTCTATTGGATTTCCCAAGTATGCCTTCAACCGTTGTCCATTAACTTTGAATTTTCGGGCATCTTTTTGTACTTCTACTGCACCATGTGGAAACACTTGAACTACGGTGAACGGTCCCGACCATCGTGAACGCAATTTCCCGGAAAATAACTTTAAGCGAGAGTTAAATAGCAACACCTCTTGTCCCGGGACAAATTCTCTCTGCGTGATGTGCTTATCATGCCAAATCTTTGTCCGCTCCTTATAAAGCTTCGCATTTTCGTATGAGTCGTGGCGAATTTCTTCCAACTCGTTCAGCTGCAAACAACGCTTTTCACCAGCGGATTTCAGATCAAAGTTTAGTTTCTTTATCGCCCAGTAAGCACGGTGTTCCATCTCTACGGGTAAATGGCAGCCTTTCCCATAGACCAATCTGTAGGGCGACATTCCGATAAGTGTTTTATACGCAGTTCGGTACGCCCAAAGTGCATCATCGAGTTTAAATGACCAATCTTTTCGAGACGAGATGACCGTCTTTTCTAGAATCCACTTCAGCTCTCGATTTGATATCTCGACTTGACCGCTCATCTGAGGATGGTATGCTGTAGCAACACGATGAGTGACTCCGTATTTTCTCAAAACCGCATCAAGAAATTTGTTGTCGAAGTGTGACCCACCATCACTGATAATAGCACGTGGAGTCCCAAAGCGTGTGAAGATATGTTGTTTAATAAATTTGATTACGACATTGGACCCATTCGTAGGTAGTGCCACCGCTTCAACCCATTTTGAGACATAATCTACGGCCACCAAAATATAGAGATTCTTGTTTGATGGAGGAAATGGACCCATGAAGTCGATCCCCCATACGTCGAACAATTCAACTTCAAGTATGGTGTTCAGCGGCATTTCGTGTCGTCTTGAGATGTTTCCCGTCCGTTGACACCGATCACACGCGGACACAAAGGAGTGAGCATCTTTGAATAAGGACGGCCAATAGAATCCCGATTGTAAGACCTTCGCCGCTGTTCTATTTCCACTAAAATGTCCACCGTAGGGTGATGCATGGCAATGGTTCAGCACACTGTGGATTTCCTCATCCGGAATGCATCTACGGATAATTTGATTGGGGCATCACTTGAAAAGAAAAGGATCGTCCCACAAATAGTACTTAGCATCCGAGATTAGCTTCTTCTTTTGATGGCGTGAGAGGTCGTTCGGAATTGTTTTACTTGCCAAGTAGTTCACTAGATCAGCATACCAAGGCGCGTGTTTTGAATCCAACTCGTAGAGCTGCTCGTCGGGGAAGGTATCTAGAATTTGTGGCTGACTTTCTTCCTTCTCGAGGGGACTCTCTAATCGTGAAAGGTGATCGGCTATAACGTTTTCCGTCCCTTTCTTGTCCCGAATCTCCAAGTTGAATTCTTGAAGGAGTAGCACCCACCGAATCAACCTTGGTTTGGCATCCTTCTTCTCCAAAAGGTATTTTATTGCTGAATGGTCGGTCCACACTATCACTTTCGTTCCTAGTAGATAAGCCCGGAATTTATCAAATGCAAAGATCACCGCCAACAATTCCTTCTCCGTTGTGGCATAATTTCTTTGGGCGTCATCGAGTGTTCGGCTCGCATAGTATATGACATGGAACACCTTCCCTTGTCTCTGCCCCAAAACAGCCCCAATGGCAAAGTCGCTAGCATCACACATTAACTCGAACGGAAGGTCCCAATCCGGAGCGACTATCACCGGTGCCGTGCTTAGAGCTTTCTTCAACAATTCGAAACTTTCTTTACAAGACTCGTCAAAAGTAAAGGGAACATCCTTCATGAGTAGATTGCACAGCGGCTTCGTGATCTTCGAAAAATCCTTAATAAATCGGCGATAGAAACCGGCATGTCCCAAAAAACTTCTAATCCCCTTGACCGAAGTGGGCGGAGGCATCTTCTCAATTGTTTCAATTTTCGCTCGGTCGACTTCAATTCCATGTGAGGATATTCGATGGCCAAGCACAATGCCCTCCTTCACCATGAAATGACACTTCTCCCAATTCAGGACCAAATTTGTCTCTTCGCATCTTCTCAAGACTTTCTGCAAATTTTTCAAACAAATGTCAAACGAATCTCCAAAAACAGAAAAATCATCCATAAAAACCTCAATACACTGCTCTACCATGTCAGAAAAAATAGCCATCATACACCGTTGAAAAGTAGCAGGCGCATTACACAATCCAAAAGGCATGCGCCTATAAGCGAAAATGCCGTAAGGACATGTAAACGTCGTTTTCTCTTGGTCTTCGGGGGCTATGTAAATCTGATTATACCCCGAGTAACCATCGAGAAAGCAATAGAAATCGTGTCCGGCTAATCTATCTAACATCTGATCAATAAAAGGCAAGGGGAAATGATCTTTTCTAGTGGCCTTATTTAACTTCCTATAATCTATGCACATACGCCACCCCGTGACAATCCTAGTGGGAATTAATTCATTATTATCGTTCTGAACAACTGTTATCCCACCCTTTTTCGACACAACTTGGACCGGACTTACCCACTTGCTATCAGAAATTGGAAAGATCATACCTGCGTCGAGGAGTTTTAAAACCTCGACTTTTACCACCTCCTTCATGTTAGGATTCAGCCGGCGTTGATGCTCCACGGATGGTTTGTAGTCTTCCTCCATCAAAATCTTGTGCATGCAAATTGACGGGCTGATCCCCTTAATATCCGCAATAGACCATCCAAGAGCAGATTTGTACTCCCTCAAAACTCCTAATAATTTCGCCTCTTGATCTCCCGCTAAAGTGGCCGAAAGAATAACTGGAAGGGAGTTGTCGGGCCCCAGGAATGCATATTTTAAATGAGGCGGAAGCTTCTTGAGTTCCAACTTTGGAGGTTTTTCGATCGATGGGGTTGGTCGAGTTAGTGAACTTCCGAGCTCCTCGAATGGTTTACGAATAAAAATTGGTGGGGAAGCATCCATGTGTCGTACGTAGGCTGCATGCTCTCCATTTAGTTCGGAAATTTCAATCAAAACGGATTCCAATGGATCGGGTGGATAATTTTCTCGAAAAGTTCTACTCACGCACGAGTCAATGACGTCAACTTGGAAACAATTTTCAGCGTCACTCGGATATTTTACGGATCGAAAGATATTGAATGTTACTTGCTCTTCTTGAACACGTAGAGTAAGCTTCCCCTTTTCCCCATCGATCAAAGTTCGGCCGGTCGCCAAGAACGGTCTTCCCAAGATAATCGGGATATCTTGATCTTCCTCCATATCGAGCACAATAAAATCCTACCGAAAGATAAATTTGTCAACCTTTACTAACACGTCCTCTATTACTCCTGGATATTTGATAGATCGATCCGCTAATTGCAAGGAGACCGTTCGGCTTGGCTTCCCAATGTCCACTTTTAAAATAGAAAGGGGCATAAGGTTTATGCTGGCCCCGAGATCGCATAGGGCTCTTTCAAAAGACGAATTTCCGATGATACAAGGGATGGTAAAGCTTCCCGGATCTCTCAGTTTAGGTGGGAGCTTCTTTTGTAAAATAGCGCAGCACTCCTCCGTTAAAGCGACCGTCTCATATTCCTCGAGCTTTCTTTTGTTGGACAAGACTTCTTTCATGAATTTCACATAACTCGGCATTTGTTCCAATGCGTCGGCCAATGGAATGTTTATGTGCAATTTCTTGAAGACGTCGAGGAATTTTGAAAACTGCTTGTCCAGTTTTTGCTTTTGGAAATGCTGTGGGAATGGAACCTGAGGAGTGGGCTGAGTAGTCGATACTTCCTTTGGCTTGGGCGCCTCATCCTTTTCCTTCTCGTTCTGCTCGATCGGCTGCTCTTTATTATTAATAGGCTGCCCCTTCAACTCCTTTCCACTTCGTAATTCGATCGCTTGCACATTTTCCTTGGGTTTCACTTCGGCTGCGCTGGTCGATGCACCTTGAGACCGAGAAGACAATAAATTAGCAATCTGCCCCATTTGTGTTTCTAGATTTCGGATGGAGGTAGAATGATTTTGGAGGGTCGTCTCGGTGCGGGTCATGAATTGGCTCGTGTTAGCCGCCAATTGAGCAAGAGCATCTTCCAATGATACCTTTGGTGATTGAGGGGGCTGCTGTGGGGGCTGCGCAAAGTGAGCTTGTGGATGTTTCAAAGCTTGCCCGTTTCTCCACGAAAAATTTTGTTGATTTCGCCACCCTTGATTATAAGTGCTGGGGTAAGAATTGTTTTGTCGATTCCCGTTTCCCACGAATTGAGCTTGCTCCATCGGATGTTGTTCGAACGGGTTTCCAACTTGACACTCCGCGCTCGGGTGTGATCCGTTACACCAATTGCATGTCTCTATGGTAACGGGGGAAGGTGCGTACGAAAATGCTTGGACCTGCTGAGTCAAGGCGGCGACTTGAGCAGACAATGTGGAAATCGGATCATTACTTGAAACTTCCATAACTCGCTTCGGCGTCAATCTTTCCGATGGCCATTGATATGCATTTGCGGCCATAGCTTCCAACAGCGAGTGTGCCTCGGCCATAGTCTTTCCCATCAAGGCCCCACCGGCGGCTGCATCCACGAGAGTGCGTGTAGAGGCACTCAATCCATTGTAGAACGTCTGAATTTGAAGCCAATCAGGAAGGCCGTGGTGTGGGCATCTCCGTAACAAATCTTTATATCGCTCCCACTACAAAAAAAAACAGTTTTTACCGACGCCATTTACCGACGCCAGCACCGCCGTTGTTAAACTTATAATTTACCGACGCCATTTACCGACGCCCGTACTGCCGTTGTTAAATTTATAATTTACCGACGCCATTTACCGACGCCCGATTTACCGACGCCATTGCCGACGACCGGTTCGCAGACTTATTTTTTTACAATTAACAACGCCGTTTACCGACGCCATTTACCGACGCCATTACCGACGCCATTTTGGCGTTGGTAATTTTTTTTTTTTTTTAAATTTACCGACGCCGTTTACGCCATTACCGACGCCATTTTCGGCGTCGGTAATTTTTTAACACAATCCCACATCGAAAAAACATCAATGTTTTTGGTGGTTTATAAACCAAAATCCTTCTCAACCATTTGAAATTGAATGGAGCCCGAACCTGATCCGCCCGGACCCGCACCCGACCCGCCCGGACCCCGACCTGGACCTGACCGAACCCTCCCGCCTGAGCCCGGACCTAACCCGCCTGAGCCCCGCCTGAGTCCTGACCTGACTTTTTTAATTTAACGACGCCAAAAATGGCGTCGGTAAATGGCGGCGTCGGAAAATGGCGTCGGTAAAAAATTACCGTCGAGCGTTTTTCCAACGGCGGTTTGCCGTCGGTAATGGCGTCGGTAATTTTTTTACCAACGCCATTTTCTGTTTTACCAACGCCATTTTGGCGTCGGTAAAAACTGTTTTTTTTGTAGTGTCCCAAGCCTCGTGGAGCGATTCCATATCGTACCGACCGAAAGTAGTTATCTCGTTTCTTAATCTCGCCGTTTTAGAAGGTGGGAAGAATTTGGCAAGGAAGGCTTGCGCTAACTCTGCCCAAGTTGTGATCGACCCCGGCGGTAAGGAATTTAACCAAAATTTTGCTTTATCCCTCAAAGAGAAAGGGAAAAGCCGTAATCGGATCGCATCGTCAGTGACACTATTATTCTTGAACGTGTCACAAATTTCCAGGAAAGAAGCAATATGAGCGTTCGGGTCGTCATTCGGCAGTCCACAGAATTGGCTCGCCTGCACCATCTGAATAATGGCAGGCTTGATCTCAAAATTATTGGCTTGTATAGTGGGACACCGAATTCCCGAAAAGTTTGCGTTGATCTGCGGCATGGCATAGTCTCGAAGAGCTAGTTCCGGTTGAACTTGCCGCACATGGTTATCTCCTCCTTGGATTTCAATATTTTTGGCCATGTTGACCGTCGTCTGCAATTCTCTTTTCTCCTTCTTGCTCCTTCGAAGAGTGCGCTCGAGCTCGGTATCCAAAGGTAGTAGGCCTTCGTTACCGAGTTTTCTCATGCACTACACGAAAGGTCCTGAAAGGAAAAACAAATAAACGAAATTAAATACTCAAAAATAAAAGTAAAAACGTTCAAATTAAGACTAGAAAAACTTAAATCGATATTAGAAAATTTCAGTCCCCGACAACGGCGCCAAAAACTTGTTGCGATTTTTCTTACACGCAAGTGCACGTTATCGTTTACAAGTAATAAAGTGATAAGTAGAGTATCGTTCCCACGAAGACTGAGTCTCTAACTACCGATTTTGTGTATTCTAGTTTTATTCGAACAATCGAATTTGGGTTTGCAATTAATAACTAAAAGAATTAATAAGAGATTAAACAGTAAAAAACGATAGCTAGAAGAAAAAGGAAATCAAATGATGAATAAGTCTAGGATTCTGAATCCACCTCGGTTTATCCGAATTTACTCTCGATTATCCGAAATAAATAATTTTCCCAATTTATTGAAGGCGGAGATTGCTAATATATTCTACCGCCTCTCCCGAGGTCAATAGATTTGTCTAAAGGCGAATAACGCACTCTATCCCTAGGTGAATTAATTCGTCAATAGGCGAAAAGCATAAAATCTCCAAAAGGCCACGTAGTTCCTATGAGTATATTCCTATCTCACAGAATAAAACGGTCCTCACCAATAGTTCCTCACCAATTCTCCTCTCCCGATTCGAATTGAATGATTAAATCAATACAACTATTGGCCAGATAATTGCAAGCATTAAACACAATTGGGAAAACTCAACAAAAAGGTAATTAATTAGACAATCTCAAGCAAATTCGTCAAAACATAGGTTTCATCAAAATCCTAGATTAGGGTTTTTAGCCTGCCATACGAATAAATAAAAATACAGAATAAATAAATGAAAGCATTAAAATCAAACGCAGATGAAGCTCGGATTCCTCCGTTCTTCGGCTTCCGCCCTCTGCCTTTAAAGTCTTCTGCTTCCCTCTTCTTCTTCCGTCTCCAAGATTAAGCTCCAAAAGATAAAAGATCCAAGATAATTAATTAGGGTCTTAAACCCTATTTATAGCTCAGCACATCCTCCAAATCGCGTCCGTATGAGTAGGTCGAAAACTGGCTTCGAAACGGCCCAAATCCACGCGGACATACAAAAACCGCCAAGTGTGCCGCGGCGCACTAAATCTATGCCGCGGCACAAAGCCTTCAGCTGGATGCCTGGGCGTCCTTAAATTCTTCTGTGCCGCGGCTCACCTGGGCTGTGCCGCGGCACAGAGTACAGTTTACTCTGCGCTCGGCTGGGTGTCTTCCTGTGCCGCGGCCCTGCTTCCTTGTGCCGCGGCTCATAGCCCAGATTTGCCGTTTTCGCCCGTTTTGCCTCGTTTTAGCTTCCGAACTTCAATTTCCTCACAAATATACAAAATTAAGGCATTAAAGGCTCATTTAAACAACTTCACTCTCCAAAATAATACAAAATAATGATAAATAAGCGTATAAAAATACGCCTAACACCAGTGCTGGCCTGGGCCCGAACGACGGACCGAACGACCCCACAACCCGAACCTGAATACGAATCGAAGATACGGTTACGAATTACTCGCAAAGACGAACTCGAGCACTAAGAGAACACATGATTCCGACCACCAGAAGGCTCGAAATTCGACAACGGAAAGTAATTACCCGAAACTTTGGGAAATTACGAAAATGGCCCAAAACGTCCGAAATACACGATACATGGTCGAAACACCAAACCGAAGTTCACAACACGTTTAACAAAGTTAAACGGACTTACGGGAAACTCGAAACAGCAGTTTCGGACGAGATTCGCAAGAATCGAACTCAAGTGCGGAAAAGTCGCCAAAAAGCACGGAACTCAACAAAACGACACCGAAACGAGCTCGGATGACAAAAAGTGCAGAATTAATCATTCTCAGAATGACGAAACGGTCATGTGCGAGTCGTCAAAATAAACTTTCGCCGAAAAAAATAAATTACCGGAAATCGAAATTACGGGTATTACACCTTTGACGACTATTGCATGTCGATTGGGATTGAAGTTGAACATCCCGTCTCCCATATTTATTCGCAGAATGGCCTTGCTGAGGCTATTATTAAGCAGTTACAGCTTATCGCCCGAGCATTGGTATTGCGCACCAACTTGCCGATTTCTGCCTGGGGTTATGCAATTTTGCATGCGGCTATAATTATTAGCTTTAGACCCACTGCCAATCAACCGTTTAGTGCGTTACAGTTGGTAACTGGATATGAGTCTGATATTTCACACTTATACATTTTTGGTTATGCAGTCTATGTGCCAATTACTGTAACACCCCAAATCCTATTGGGTTATTACAGTGCCGTGGACCCCACGCCAGGAGATCCACCAGGCGAACATGACTAAAATACGTTAAATTAAACCACAAGGGAAAATCATAGTCCCTACCATGATATCCAACACAATATTCCGATAGGGAATTTCAACGACAAAAGTGGCCTACATGGCCAAAATGAAATACAACAGCATCCACGAACATCCTGTCGGTAATACAACACGACAACAATCGACAAGACTGGAGTACACTCCAACCGATCGACCAACAATGAACAACTCGGACTAGTATCGCTCGAATGCCTCGTCGCCATCATCATGCCCCTGTGTCTCAACTCTCTCCTCGCAAGCACCTAAAACATGAAAACATGTTCCGCCACTGGGTCGACCATCCAGATAATGAATATCAAATACATGTATAACATGATATGCATCCAAAGGCGTAATGAAACGGTACAATGATAATAATAATACGAGATGCTCACAAACCAATGTAAGAACCGAGCATTCGTGAAATACTATGCCCACGGCATACTATTAATAATTGCTCAACAAAGTTAGAACATAAGTGCCCAACGACGAATCATAATCACAGAGTACCACAATGAATTACACGACATGAACCAAACCAATCAATTAATTATGAATCACAATGCCCGAAGGCTCCAATGAAATTACCAAGACAATCACAAAGGCCTTAAAGACACTCACCAAGTCGCCAAATATCACAATCACATGAAGTCGAAAAGTCAAGCCGTTATTGATTAGGGCGAGCCACGGCATGAAAACCGTATCACAATTAGGGCGGGCTACGGCATGAAAGCCGTATCACAATTAGGGCCGAAGCCACGGCATGAAAGCCGTATCACAATTAGGGCCGAAGCCACGGCATGAAAGCCGTATCACAATTAGGGCCGAAGCCACGGCATGAAAGCCGTATCACAATTAGGGCCGAAGCCACGGCACGAAGCCGTATCACAATGAATGATAGTGTGCTGCCTTGAGTCGGCCAACACGATGATAGTAACACACGGATAGACACCGTCCTTGAAGGTCCCAAATTAACACCTCGATTGCCTTAGAACGGCCAACCGACAACAATAATGCAGCGGATGATTCAATACCTCGATTGCCTAAAACGGTCAATCGACAACAATGATACCATAAATGATTGAACACTTCGATTTGCCCGAGAACGGCCAATCGATAACAATGACACGATGAATGAGTGAATACCTCGATTGCCTTAGAAAGGTCAATCGATAACAATGATTTAGTGAATGATTGAACATTTCGATTTGCTTGAGAACGGCAATTCGATAACAATGATATGAAGGATGCCCCGGCACCTTTAATCGGTTACCGACGACGAAGGCGAGAAATGAATAAACCAATGCCTTTAATCGGCCTGTACAGTTTTAATGACAATCCAAACAGGAATAACAATGATCTCAACGATGTCTTTAATTGACATCTATAATAACAACAATCGATACATCGATACCGCGAACCGGCTACCGACAATGACATTAATAATGAGTATCACAATGCCTTGAACCGGCCATTAACGAACAATGAAATATTTGGCATAATTGCCGAAAGGTATCGTATCGAACGATCTCTTAATATCAATGAATTCATGAAGAGACTAAGTCTCGGAATGATACAACACATTCATACACATATATGATAACATTAATCTCATTGACTAGTACAAGTATAAAACTTGCCTCAACCGAAGGCGATGGAATCCCTCCACGAACAACGAACGGCGTCCTCCGGTAAACACAAGTACTCGAACTACCTTGAATGAAATACAATTCATTCAATAACACAATATCAATCGAAATCAACATAACGACCGAAAGAAACTCTTTGAGGCATTTAATCGAACACTAAATGTTCAAAGTTCCTCAAGACCCTAAAAATCATCAATCGGGTTGAACGAAAAATATGGATATACAATCCATAGAACATGATTAATAATGTTTACTAACATCAACCGATTCATCAAAATCGGATTAGAAACGAAATCAAGAACAATTCTCCAAAAAGTCAACTTGAAAGAAAATCAAGAAATATACCTTGATTCGACGAAATACTCGGATTAGATGATGATATAATCAACAAGGATCTTCCAAAATGCCTTGGAAATGATTAGAATCGCCAAGAACTCGATTTCCCGAGCCTCCGTCGCCAAACGCCGAAAAGGAAGAAAAATCGCGTTGAAATGAAATCGCCGAGCCGGGCTATATATAGCCTACAGGTTACTGGCCAGAATCGGCAGCCTTACGGCCGTAACTCGGACACCTTATGGCCGTACTCGGCAGCCTTACGGCCGTAATCGGCATTCGCTGTCAAAATCGCCAAAGACCACCGGACACTTACTACCGTAACTCGCCCACCTTACGGCCGTAATCGCCTTCGCCACAAAATCCGCCTGGCCAGACGTCAGCATTCGATCACGCTTACGGCCGTAACTCGGACACCTTACGGCCAGAATCGCACCTTACGGCCGTAACTCGCCAAAGCCAGCCTCGCTCCGGCCGTGACTGGCCGTGGCCACTCCGACGGCTTGACGACCCCGAAACCCGAACTCGAGTAAAAATCGAAGATACGGTTACGAAGTACTCGCAAAGACGAATCCAAGCACTAAGAGAACACACGATTCCGACCATCCGAAGTGTCGAATTCGACAACGAAATAATTACCCTGTGCTTTGGGAAATTACAAAAATGGCCCAAAACGTCCAAAATCACGATACGTGATCGAAACACCGAACCAAAGCTCGCAACATGAATAATAACATTAAATGAACTTATAGAAACTCAAACAACAGCTTGACGAGATTCGCAAGAATCGAGCTCCAAATGCGGAAAAGTCGCTAAAAAGCATGGAACTCAACAAAACGACACCGAAACGAACTCGATGACAAAAGTACAGAATTAATTATTCTCGAAATGACGAACGGTCACGAGCGAGTCGTCAAAACGGACTTCCACTAAAAAAATTACCGAAAAATCAAATTGCGGATATTACATACTACCCTTAAAAGAAGTTTCGTCCCAAACTTAAAACAAGTAGGAGAAGCAATATCCCGCCATGAAAAATCAACGAAATACACACGAACAAGAATGATCACAATGAATGATAATGAATCGAAATCTAACAAGGATCAAGAATGGCTCACCGGGGTGAAATGATAACGTAATGAGTGATAGCTCAAATGAAATGATTGGAAACATAGTTTCCCGTGAAGTGAATGATTAGTTTGATAATTATAAGTCTCAACGTGATTGATATATGATGAATGAATTATTTGAATGAATGAACGACAAATGAAATGAATGATTATACTATTACCGAGCAAGAATTAACTTGTTCAAAACCGGTGATGAATGTCCTTACCTATGGCTCTCGAAGCCTGGTAGGACCCCTTGGATGAAGCACGAGCTGGAGTAACAAAGTCCCCCGAGGCCCTTGAGCTCTCTCGAGATCTACCGGAACTAGGACCCCTGCAATATTTCCGTAGGTGTCCCGGGTTCCCACACGTAAAATGCATAATAGCCGGCACCGTACACCGAGTATTCGCGTGCCCCGCCGAATCACGATTAAAGCAAACAACGGTCGAACTCGCTGCGTCGAGAGGAAGATGCTTTCAAAGACGAAGACGATCGAAAACGACCTTTTGGACGTCGTAGCCCGATGTCCCTCGTAACGAACCGCATCCTAGTCCTCTCACCCGAAGAAGTCAAGGATGCTTCGAGTAAGCTCCTTGATCAAAACTCGCTCCAAGAGCCTTCTCGATGAACTCGCTAAGTGAATTACAATTGTGATTTAACAATCGCATCCTCAATCATGGATTTAACCTCTTGCAAAAATACTTAATTTTATCCGCCTCAAGACGGATAATTGACGAAGCAAATCAAGTAGTCCCCTAAACTTCTCAAGAATGACAATAACACCCTCGTCCTTGACGGATTCGGGGTTCAAAACTTCGACAACTTGGCTTCACGAAGTGGAGCCGGATAATACCTCTCTAACATGAGAGTCTTGAATCGGCTCCAAATACAATCACGATCGAAGGGTTTCACAGAAAGCCACCACGAATAAGCGCCCTTACTCAAGTAATAAGCCATCGCCACTTTACTCTCTTCCGACATCGAACCATGTCGAAGAGTTTATCAAAATGCTCGGGCCAATGAACAATATCACCGGTTCCGACGAACCTCAAAAGTAGGTGGCATCGACGAGAGATATCGCCCACAATCCGATTCACTCCTCCGTCTGTCCATGAAATGGCACTGCATCCTCATGCGGTGGACCACGAACTATCGAGGTCCGCATGGTCTCCACTATCCGCGTCATCCGAGTCATCCGGGCCATCATGCCCCGCATAAATATGAATGGATCAACCCGAACACCTTCCGAGTGAGATGCCTCTGCACGACTCCTGACGGTGAATGATTATCTCACGATGAATGAGTAGCCTCGTTATTTGATGAATTAATGATATCTCGCGTTCGTGTGGGCATGCACACGAGATCCCGGTTCTGGACCGCACCGCGCCTCTTCCCCTGCGTCCTCTGACGGCTCTATCCATACCGAAGTAGGAAAGTCACATGATGATTATAGATTCCGCATGAATATCGCATTATGATTACATTACGAGTGACAATAATGAGCATACACGCCTCGCACAATGAATGCATTAATGATTTAATGAAATGATCGTCGAAATTACGCGAGTATGATAAGATCGTATGAGACATCAAATGAGGTAACATGATTGCTGATGAAATTCTGAAATGATTACCTTGAACAAGTTAACAAGGTTGAAAATTCGATCCTCAAGATCAACAATCGAACCGTGAGATGGGTCGAACGATTAATGAATTAACCGAACAATGAGATTGGTCGAGTGACGAGTGAATTAGCTAAACGATGAGATTAATTGAGTGATGAATGAATTAGTAACGATGAGGTTAATTGAGTGATGAACGGCTAAACCGAGCCATGATATTGATCAATGATGAATGAATTAATCGAGTGATGAATGAGTTAACTAAGTGATGAATTAACCGACTAATGATATTGGTGAGTGATGAATGAATTATCCGAGTGATGAATTAATTAATCAATAATGAGATTGATCGAGTAATGAATGAATTGACGGAACAATGAGATTGATCGAGTGATTAATGAATTAATATGAACAATGAGATTGACTAAGTGATGAATGAATTAACCGAGTGATGAATGAATTAATCGAGTGATGAATGAATTAACCGAGTGATGAATGATATTGACTGAGTGATGAAGGAATTAACTGACTGATGAATGAATTATCTGAGTGATGATATTGACTGAGTGAGGAATGAATTAACTGAGTGATAGATGAATTATCTGAGTGATGATATTGACTGAGTGAGGAATGAATTAACTGAGTGATAGATGAATTATCTGAGTGATGATATTGACTGAGTGATGAATGAATTAACTGAGTGATGAGATCAAAATGATGATTGAAAATTATTAACTGATAAATGAGTTGATCCTTAATGCTTACACAAGTCACACGTGCTCCAAAACAATTAATCATGAATCAATCATAGCACTAATATCACATATAGGTTTCAGCAAAGCATGAACGATTAATGACATGATGGATGTATGAACACAAAGAGAATCGAGTCCTTACACAGGTCATACGAAGCTTCGAGGTCTCGCGATACTAGTCTTCACCGACGACGACTCGATGAATGAATGACTCGTGCATCGCACTAATATTACGACTCACAAAACTCGATCGACTAGATTGTCATAACCTCGACAATCCCACTACTACCGCGTCGGTAGGACCACATAACTCACATCTCGGTATTTCACAACCCAACGCTCGATACCATTTCGTAACACCCCAAATCCTATCAAGGTTATTACAAGTGCCGTGGACCCCACGCCAGAGATCCACCAAAGTAACTCCGACTAAAATACGTTAAATTAAACCACAAGGGAAAATCATAGTCCCTACCATGATATCCAACACAATATTCCGATAGGGAATTTCAACGACAAAAGTGGCCTACATGGCCAAAATGAAATACACAAAGATCCACGAACATCCTGTCGTAATACAACACGACAACAATCGACAAGACTGAGTACACTCCAACCGATCGACCAACAATGAACAACTCGGACTAGTATCGCCGAATGCCTCGCCGCCATCATCATGCCCCCGTGTCTCAACTCTCCTCGCAAGCACCTAAAACATGAAAACATGTTCCGCCACTGGTCGGCCATCCAGATAATGAATATCAAATACATGTATAACATGATATGCATCCAAAGGCGTAATGAAACGGACAATGATAATAATAATACGAGATGCTCACAAACCAATGTAAGAACCGAGCATTCGTGAAATACTATGCCCACGGCATACTATTAATAATTGCTCAACAAAGTTAGAACATAAGTGCCCAACGACGAATCATAATCACAGAGTACCACAATGAATTACACGACATGAACCAAACCAGAATCGAATTAATTATGAATCACAATGCCCGAAGGCTCCAATGAAATTACCAAGACAATCACAAAGGCCTTAAAGACACTCGGCCAAGCCGTCCAAATATCACAATCACATGAATTCAAACACCAAGTCAAGTATTGATTAGGGCGAAGCCACGGCATGAAAACCGTATCACAATTAGGGCCAAGCCACGACATGAAAGCCGTATCACAATTAGGGCCGGGCCACGCATGAAAGCCGTATCACAATTAGGGGCGAAGCCACGGCATGAAAGCCGTATCACAATTAGGGGTCAAGCCACGGCATGAAAGCCGTATCACAATTAGGGCGGGCCACGCACGAAGCCGTATCACAATGAATGATAGTGTGCCGCCTTGAGTCACCAACACGATAATAGTAACACACGGATAGACACCGCCCTGAAGGTCCCAAATTAACACCTCGATTGCCTTAGAACGGCCAACCGACAACAATAATGCAATGGATGATTCAATACCTCGATTGCCTAAAACGGTCAATCGACAACAATGATACCATAAATGATTGAACACTTGATTTGCCCAGAACGCCAATCGATAACAATGACACGATGAATGAGTGAATACCTCGATTGCCTTAGAAAGGTCAATCGATAACAATGATTTAGTGAATGATTGAACATTTCGATTTTCTTGAGAACGGCAATTCGATAACAATGATATGAAGGATGCCCCGGCACCTTTAATCGATTACCAACGACGAAGGCGAGAAATGAATAAACCAATGCCTTTAATCGGCACATGCTTTTAATGACAATCCAAACAGAATAACAATGATCTCAACGATGTCTTTAATTGACATCTATAATGACAACAATCGATACATCGATACCGCGAACCTGCCACCGACAATGACATTAATAATGAGTATCACAATGCCTTGAACCGCCATTAACGAACAATGAAATATTTGGCATAATTGCCGAAAGGTATCGTATCGAACGATCTCTTAATATCAATGAATTCATGAAGAGACTAAGTCTCGGAATGATACAACACATTCATACACATATATGATAACATTAATCTCATTGACTAGTACAAGTATAAAACTTGCCTCAACCGAAGGCGATGGAATCCTCCACGAACAACGAACGGCGCCCTCCTAAACACAAGTACTCGAACTACCTTGAATGAAATACAATTCATTCAATAACACAATATCAATCGAAATCAACATAACGACCGAAAGAAACTCTTTGAGGCATTTAATCGAACACTAAATGTTCAAAGTTCCTCAAGACCCTAAAAATCATCAATCGGGTTGAACGAATCGAAAATATGGATATACAATCCATAGAACATGATTAATAATGTTTACTAACATCAACCGATTCATCAAAATCGGATTAGAAACGAAATCAAGAACAATTCTCCAAAAAGTCAACTTGAAAGAAAATCAAGAAATATACCTTGATTCGACGAAATACTCGGATTAGATGATGATATAATCAACAAGGATCTTCCAAAATGCCTTGGAAATGATTAGAATCGCCAAGAACTCGATTTCCCGAGCCTCCGTCGCGACGCCGAAAAAGGAAGAAAAATCGCGTTGAAATGAAATCGCCGAGCCAAAGCTATATATAGCCGGCAGGTTACTGGCCAGAATCGGCAGCCTTACGGCCGTAACTCGGACACCTTATGGCCGTACTCGGCAGCCTTACGGCCGTAATCGCATTCGCTCAAAAATCGCCAAAGACCAATGGACACTTACTACCGTAACTCGCCCACCTTACGGCCAGAATCGCCTTCAAAATCCGCCCGGGCCAGACGGCCGTATTCGATCACGCTTACGGCCGTAACTCGGACACCTTACGGCGTGAATCGCACCTTACGGCCAGAACTCGCCAAAGCAGCCCGCTCCGGCCGTGACTCGCCGTGGCCACTCCGACGGCTTGACGACCCAAACCCGAACTCGAGTAAAATCGAAGATACGGTTACGAAGTACTCGCAAAGACGAATCCAAGCACTAAGAGAACACACGATTCCGACCATCCGAAGTGTCGGAATTCGACAACGAAATAATTACCCTGTGCTTGGGAAATTACAAAAATGGCCCAAAACGTCCGAAAATCACGATACGTGATCGAAACACCGAACCAAAGCTCGCAACATGAATAATAACATTAAATGAACTTATAGAAACTCAAACAACAGATTTGGACGAGATTCGCAAGAATCGAGCTCCATCTTGAAAAGTCGCTAAAAGCATGGAACTCAACAAAACGACACCGAAACGAACTCGGATGACAAAAAGTACAGAATTAATTATTCTCGAAATGACGAAACGGTCACGAGCGAAGTCGTCAAAACGGACTTCGCTAAAAAAATTACCGAAAAATCAAATTGCGGATATTACATACTACCCCCTTAAAAGAAGTTTCGTCCGAAACTTAAAACAAGTAGGAGAAGCAATATCCCGCCATGAAAAATCAACGAAATACACACGAACAAGAATGATCACAATGAATGATAATGAATCGAAATCTAACAAGGATCAAGAATGGCTCACCGGGTGAAATGATAACGTAATGAGTGATAGCTCAAATGAAATGATTGGAAACATAGTTTCCGTGAAGTGAATGATTAGTTTGATAATTATAAGTCTCAACGTGATTGATATATGATGAATGAATTATTTGAATGAATGAACGACAAATGAAATGAATGATTATACTATTACTGAGCAAGAATTAACTTGTTCAAAACCGGTGATGAATGTCCTTACCTATGGCTCTCGAAGCTGGTAGACCCCTTGGATGAAGCACGAGCTGGAGTAACAAAGTCCCCGAGGCCCTTGAGCTCTCTCGAGATCTACCTAACTAGGACCCCCGCAATATTTCCGTAGGTGTCCTGTGTTCCCACACGTAAAATGCATAATAGCCGGCACCGTACACCGAGTATTCACGTGCCCTGCCGAATCACGCTTAAAGCAAACAATCGAACTCGCTGCCCGAGAGGAGGATGCTTTCAGACGAAGACGATCGGAAAACGACCTTTTGACGCCGTAGCCCGATGTCCCTCGTAACGAACCGGCATCCTAGTCCTCTCACCCGAAGAAGTCAAGGATGCTTCGAGTAAGCTCCTTGATCAAAAACTCGCTCCAAGAGCCTTCTCGATGAACTCGCTAAGTGAATTACAATTGTGATTTAACAACCGCATCCTCAATCATGGATTTAACCTCTTGCAAAAATACTTAATTTTATCCGCCTCAAGACGGATAATTGACGAAGCAAATCAAGTAGTCCCCAAACTTCTCAAGAATGACAATAACACCCTCGCCCTGACGGATTCGGGGTTCAAAACTTCGACAACTTGGCTTCACGAAGTGGAGCCGGATAATACCTCTCTAACATGAGAGTCTTGAACTCGCTCCAAATACAATCACGATCGAAGGGTTTCACAGAAAGCCACCACGAATAAGCGCCTTACTCAAGTAATAAGCCGCTATCGCCACTTTACTCTCTTCCGACACCGAACCATGTCAAGAGTTTATCAAAATGCTCGGGCCAATGAACAATATCACTGGTTCCGACGAACCCTCAAAAGTAGGTGGCATCGACGAGAGATATCGCCCACAATCTGATTCACTCCTCCAGTCTGTCCATGAAATGGCACTGCATCCTCAAGGCGTGGACCACGAACTATCGAGGTCTGCATGGTCTCCACTATCCGCGTCATCCGAGTCATCTGGGCCATCATGCCCTGCATAAATATGAATGGATCAACCCGAACACCTTCCGAGTGAGATGCCTCTCGGGTACGACTCCCTGACAGTGAATGATTATCTGCTGATGAATGAGTAGCCTCGTTATTTGATGAATTAATGATATCCCTCGCGTTCGTGTGGGCATGCACACAAGATCCCGGTTTCTGGCCCGCACCGCGGCCTCTTCCCCTGCGTCCTCTGACAGCTCTATCCATACTGAAGTAGGAAAGTCACATGATGATTATAGATTCCGCATGAATATCGCATTATGATTACATTACAGAGTGACAATAATGAGCATACACGCCCTCGCACAATGAATGCATTAATGATTTAATGAAATGATCGTCGAAATTACGTCAGAGTATGATAAGATCGTATGAGACATCAAATGAGGTAACATGATTGCCTGATGAAATTCCTGAAATGATTACCTTGAACAAGTTAACAAGGTTGAAAATTCGATCCTCAAGATCAACAACTGAACCGTGAGATGGGCTGAACGATTAATGAATTAACTGAACAATGAGATTGACTGAGTGACGAGTGAATTAGCTAAACGATGAGATTAATTGAGTGATGAATGAATTAGCTGAACGATGAGGTTAATTGAGTGATGAACGGCTAATCGAGCCATGATATTGACTGAATGATGAATGAATTAACTGAGTGATGAATGAGTTAACTAAGTGATGAATTAACTGACTAATGATATTGGCTGAGTGATGAATGAATTATCTGAGTGATGAATTAATTAACTGAATAATGAGATTGACTGAGTAATGAATGAATTGACGGAACAATGAGATTGACTGAGTGATTAATGAATTAATATGAACAATGAGATTGACTAAGTGATGAAGGAATTAACTGAGTGATGAATGAATTAATCGAGTGATGAATGAATTAACCGAGTGATGAATGATATTGACTGAGTGATGAAGGAATTAACTGACTGATGAATGAATTATCTGAGTGATGATATTGACTGAGTGAGGAATGAATTAACTGAGTGATAGATGAATTATCTGAGTGATGATATTGACTGAGTGAGGAATGAATTAACTGAGTGATAGATGAATTATCTGAGTGATGATATTGACTGAGTGATGAATGAATTAACTGAGTGATGAGATCAAAATGATGATTGAAAATTATTAACTGATAAATGAGTTGATCCTTAATGCTTACACAAGTCACACGTGCTCCAAAACAATTAATCATGAATCAATCATAGCACTAATATCACATATAGGTTTCAGCAAAGCATGAACGATTAATGACATGATGGATGTATGAACACAAAGAGAATCGAGTCCTTACACAGGTCATACGAAGCTTCGAGGTCTCGCGATACTAGTCTTCACTGACGACGACTCGATGAATGAATGACTCGTGCGCCGCACTAATATTACGACTCACAAAACTCGATCGACTAGATTGTCATAACCTCGACAATCCCACTACTACCGCGTCGGTAGGACCACATAACTCACATCTCGTGGTATTTCACAACCCAACGCTCGATACCATTTCGTAACACCCCAAATCCTATCAAGTTATTACGGTCAGTGGACCCCACGCCAGAGATCCACCAAGTAACTCCGACTAAAATACGTTAAATTAAACCACAAGGGAAAATCATAGTCCCTACCATGATATCCAACACAATATTCCGATAGGGAATTTCAACGACAAAAGTGGCCTACATGGCCAAAATGAAATACACAAAGATCCACGAACATCTGTCGGTAATACAACACGACAACAATCGACAAGACCGGAGTACACTCCAACCGATCGACCAACAATGAACAACTCGGACTAGTATCGCTCGAATGCCTCGCCGCCATCATCATGCCCCCGTGTCTTAACTCTCTCCTCGCAAGCACCTAAAACATGAAAACATGTTCCGCCCCACTGGTCACCATCCGTATAATGAATATCAAATACATGTATAACATGATATGCATCCAAAGGCGTAATGAAACGGTACAATGATAATAATAATACGAGATGCTCACAAACCAATGTAAGAACCGAGCATTCGTGAAATACTATGCCCACGGCATACTATTAATAATTGTTCAACAAGTTAGAACATAAGTGCCCAACGACGAATCATAATCACAGTACCACAATGAATTACACGACATGAACCAAACCAGAATCGAATTAATTATGAATCACAATGCCCGAAGGCTCCAATGAAATTACCAAGACAATCACAAAGGCCTTAAAGACACTCACCAAGTGTCAAATATCACAATCACATGAAGTCGAAACAGCCCGAAGCTGTTATTGATTAGGGCCGAAGCCACGGCATGAAAACCGTATCACAATTAGGGCCGAAGCCACGACATGAAAGCCGTATCACAATTAGGGCCGAAGCCACGGCATGAAAGCCGTATCACAATTAGGGCCGAAGCCACGGCATGAAAGCCGTATCACAATTAGGGCCGAAGCCACGGCATGAAAGCCGTATCACAATTAGGGCCGGGCCACGCACGGCCGTATCACAATGAATGATAGTGTCCGCCTTGAGTCACCAACACGATAATAGTAACACACGGATAGACACCGTCCTTGAAGGTCCCAAATTAACACCTCGATTGCCTTAGAACGCCAACCGACAACAATAATGCAAATGATGATTCAATACCTCGATTGCCTAAAACGGTCAATCGACAACAATGATACCATAAATGATTGAACACTTGATTTGCCCGAGAACGACCAATCGATAACAATGACACGATGAATGAGTGAATACCTCGATTGCCTTAGAAAGGTCAATCGATAACAATGATTTAGTGAATGATTGAACATTTCGATTTGCTTGAGAACGGCAATTCGATAACAATGATATGAAGGATGCCCCGGCACCTTTAATCGGTTACCGATTTACGAAGGCGAGAAATGAATAAACCAATGCCTTTAATCGGCCCGCATGCTTTTAATGACAATCCAAACAGAATAACAATGATCTCAACGATGTCTTTAATTGACATCTATAATGACAACAATCGATACATCGATACCGCGAACCGGCTACCGACAATGACATTAATAATGAGTATCACAATGCCTTGAACCGCCATTAACGAACAATGAAATATTTGGCATAATTGCCGAAAGGTATCGTATCGAACGATCTCTTAATATCAATGAATTCATGAAGAGACTAAGTCTCGGAATGATACAACACATTCATACACATATATGATAACATTAATCTCATTGACTAGTACAAGTATAAAACTTGCCTCAACCGAAGGCGATGGAATCCTCCACGAACAACGAACGCCGTCCTCCGGTAAACACAAGTACTGAACCACCTTGAATGAAATACAATTCATTCAATAACACAATATCAATCGAAATCAACATAACGACCAAAGAAACTCTTTGAGGCATTTAATCGAACACTAAATGTTCAAAGTTCCTCAAGACCCTAAAAATCATCAATCGGGTTGAACGAATCGAAAATATGGATATACAATCCATAGAACATGATTAATAATGTTTACTAACATCAACCGATTCATCAAAATCGGATTAGAAACGAAATCAAGAACAATTCTCCAAAAAGTCAACTTGAAAGAAAATCAAGAAATATACCTTGATTCGACGAAATACTCGGATTAGATGATGATATAATCAACAAGGATCTTCCAAAATGCCTTGGAAATGATTAGAATCGCCAAGAACTCGATTTCCCGAGCCTCCGTCGCGACGCCGAAAAGGAAGAAAAATCGCGTTGAAATGAAATCGCCGAGCCAAAGCTATATAGCCGGCAGGTTACTGGCCAGAATCGGCAGCCTTACGGCCGTAACTCGACACCTTACGTCCGTATTTCGGCAGCCTTACGGCCGTAATCGCATTCGCTGCAAAAATCGCCAAAGACCAAATGGACACTTACGGCCGTAACTCGCCCACCTTACGGCCAGAATCGGCCTTCACAAAATCCGCCCGGCCAGACGGCCGTATTCGATCACGCTTACGGCCGTAACTCGACACCTTACGGCCAGAATCGCACCTTACGGCCGTAACTCGCCAAAGCTGTGCCTCGCTCCGGCCGTGACTCGGCCGTGGCCACTCCGACGGCCTGACGACCCAAACCCGAACTCGAGTAAAAATCGAAGATACGGTTACGAAGTACTCGCAAAGACGAATCCAAGCACTAAGAGAACACACGATTCCGACCATCCGAAGTGTCGGAATTCGACAACGGAAATAATTACCCCAGACTTTGGGAAATTACAAAAATGGCCCAAAACGTCCGAAAATCACGATACGTGATCGAAACACCGAACCAAAGCTCGCAACATGAATAATAACATTAAATGAACTTAGAAACTCAAACAACAGCTTTGACGAGATTCGCAAGAATCGAGCTCCAGTGCGGAAAAGTCGCTAAAAAGCATGGAACTCAACAAAACGACACGGAAACGAACTCGGATGACAAAAAGTACAGAATTAATTATTCTCGAAATGACGAAACGGTCACGAGCGAGTCGTCAAAACGGACTTCCGCCGAAAAAAAAATTACCGAAAAATCGAAATTGCGGATATTACAATTACGCCTCCACAGCGTACTAAAATGGGTCCGCAAAGACGATTAGGTATACATGTTGGCTATGAATCACCTAAAATTACCCGCTATTTGGAACCTTTGACAGGAGATCTATTTACGAAAAGATTTGCAGATTGTCACTTTGATGAGACAAACTTCCCATCGTTAGGGGGAGAGAGGAATCGAACTATTCCAGTTGAACGCTAGGAAATTGTCTGGTGTGCTCCCTCTTCGCCTCATCAAGATCCCCCCATGGCTCATCCGAGCTGGAAGTGCAACGTATTCCCAGTCTTCAGAAAGTTGCGGATTTGATTCCCGACAGCTTTACTGATACTGCGAAAGTGACAAGATCTACCTTTCCCGCTCCAAATGTTCCTGCAAGATTAGATGTCCCAGTTATAGGGCAAGGTTCAGCCTCCCAAAGGAATGATGCCCCCGACATCGACCTTAGTGGTGGGACGGCTGCTTCGGCTGCTCTTATCCCTGCTCGAAAGAGGGGGAGGCCAGCGGGTGGAAAGGATACCGAACCTCGAAAGAGAAGAGGAACGGAGGCACAAAATTCTCTCATTACCGACACAGTGACTCCGTCACGTGAGATTATATCTGACTCCGGATATGTCCTCGAATCAACAATGGAATAATCGACGGACGTGTCGGAAACTTTGTTGATGTTAGAAAATAAAGAAATCTCGATGCAATGTACGAGTGAATACATACTATTGGACAGGTCGTCCACGCTAGTCGATGATGCTTTTGCCTACTCCATCGCTCAAGAAATTATTGAAGACGACGATGATGAGCCGCGCTCGGTTGCTGAATGTCAACGACGAGCCGATTGGCCGAAATGGAAAGATGCAATGCAAGCTGAACTAGACTCAAACGTGAGGTATTTGGCCGTATCGAGCCAGTACCCGTGGGCGTTAAACCAGTTGGACATAAGTGGGTCTTTGATCGTAAACGCAATGATAAGAATGAGGTCATGCATTATAAAGCGAGACTAGTTGCCCAAGGCTTCTAGCAGCGCCCTGGCATTGATTACGAGGAGATATATTCTCCCGTTATGGATATCATCACTTTCCGCTACTTAGTCAGTTTGGTAGTGTCCGAAAAACTGAATATGCAGCTTATGGATGTGGTTACAACGTATCTTTATGGGGATCTAGATACGGATATTTATATGAAAGTCCCCAAAGGGATTTCGTTGCCCAAATCAAGTAGTTCTAAGCCACGAAGCGCTTACGCTGTGAAACTACGTCGTTCACTGTATGGTTTGAAATAATTCGTAAGTATATGGTACAACCGCCTACGTGAATACTTGGTTGGGAAGGGATACAAGAACAGTGATATCTGCCCATGCATTTTTGTGAAAAGAACAGATACAGGATTCGTGATAGTAGTCATCTATATAGATGACATGAATGTTATCGGTACCATAGATGAGGTCAATGAAACAGGCCGCTACCTTAAATCCGAATTCGACATGAAAGACCTGGGGAGGACTCGATTCTGCTTGGGCTTAGAGTTTGAACATCGAGATGATGGTATACTCATTCATCAATCTGCCTATGTCCAGAAAATGCTCAGGCGATTTAGTATGGACAAGGCACATCCTCTTGCTACCTCCATGGTTGGTCGAAGTCTGGAAATGAACAAGGATCTGTTTTGTCCTAAAGAGGAGGATGAAGAGGTCCTTGGAGCAGAAACACCATATCTTAGCACAATCGGTGCATTGTTGTATCTAGCTCAATGTACTCACCCAAACATCGTATTCTCTGTAAATTTGTTAGCGAGATTTAGCCCCGCTCCCACGATAAGGCATTGGAATGGAGTAAAACACATCTTTCGATACTTGAAAGGCCCAAGTTATCTTGGATTGTTCTTTCCCTACGTAAGAGAGAGCGATATTCCGAAAGGAATTGTTGAGGTTAAGGCGATGCATACCGACCGTCGATCTTCCTCTGATATTGCAGCTAAGCATGGCAGCTTGACTACCAGAAGTGCTAATGCAAGTAATCTTACCCCCTATGCAGAGAACCTAATAATATGTTAGTTGGAGTTGCTGATGCCGGTTATATCTCTGAACCGCATAAAGGACGTTCTCAAACTGGTTATGTGTTCACCCACTAGTACAGTTTTCCCCTTTACTGACACTATTTTAGTGTCAGTAATTAATTTTACTGACACCTTGTAATAGTGTCAGTAATGCTAAAGCCAGAAAATACTGACACTAAAAATTAGTGTCAGTAATACAAGGTGTCAGAATACGACACTAAAATAGCGTCAAGATTTTTTTTTACCGACACTAAAATAGTGTCGCAATTAATTTTTTTACCGACACTAAACTTTAGTGTCGCATGTTCTGCTTTAGCATTACCGACACTATTATAAAGTGTCGAAAAAAATTACCGACACTATTTTAGTGTCGAGATATGCTCGATTTGTTAAAAAAATATTTTTATCTCAATTCTATTTTTATGAATACTACATTTTTGTTTAATTACATGAAAAATACCATAAATTGAAATTTTCAAATGCACAATTCAATTATAAAACATCCCAAATGCAATGCACTTAAAAAGAGCAATACAAAACCAAGCAATACAAAACCAATTAGCATCCCAAATGTGCTGCCAAACCTCAAAAAAAAAAAAAACCTCCAGCTCTAACAATGTCCATAAGCATTGATAATAAGCAAAATACAATGCAAAATACATTGATAACCATGAACAACAATCTCCATCAACACAAAATATCCTCCAGCTCTAACAATCTCCATCAACTTAAGCATACAATGCAAAATACAATGATAACCATCAGCAACAACAATGTCCCACCACACCGACATGCTCAACAACTTCAAATTTTTCCCACCTGTACAAGTGTAAAGAATCAATTAGTTGACATGACCGAACTTACAAATTTCACCCTCTGGAGGGGTATTTCTTAGGTAAATATAAACATCCGATGAGTATATGTAATTTTGTAAGATAACTGGATGATTTTTTTAATAATTCTGAACTCTATTTTTCAGGATGAAAGATAGATTGAAGATATGAGGACTTGAATCTTGGCCGACATTTTGCAGGTTCCAAAAGAACAAAGATTGCATGCAGGTGAGCCACGTACTACCAGTCCATACACAAAGCCTTACGCAAATTTAACAATCTAGTACGGTCGATTGAGTTATGCCGACCCAAAGTCCAAACCAGTAAAAGAATAGTCCGCTAAGCGAACACCAAAAGTTTTATGAATGACAAAAGCATTTGCCAATGAATTACCAACCATTTTTAAGTAGAATGATTAACACACACACCCCCACCCCCCCTCACCTTCAGCATATACTACATATATATATCTCACACTGCAGTTATTTAAGACTGTTTGTGTATAGTTCACATAATTGTGATTATTGATGGCTGTGGGGTCATGCAATTTCCATAACTTGCAACTTAGGTGCATTGCATGCAACTCATTACACCCCAGGCATATGATCAGCCATTCTATTCGTTGTTTTTGGTTCAAGTCCTTTTCAGATTTGTTGGATCTTTTTTTGTTGTTCCAAGTACATACTACATAGATTTTGTATATAAATGACTCATATTAAAATTACCTCACGATTGTATGCTGTAATTAACTTGGCAACATATGTAGCCCATCGATCACGTAGTTCCGAAAGATCTTTCATGCTGTAGTTATCCATTCCTTTGAACTGACATTTCAAATTCACAAAAATAAGAGTGTGCATATATAATACAACAAAAGGTGCAAGGACATCGGATTGTAAAAATCCGAATGTGCAATATATAATACAACTGAAATTTAACCAGTTCAGGCTGTAAGAAGGTCTTTAATACAGCAACACCAATTTGTTGCTGATCAGCAACACCAATTTTATACAGCAACACCAATAAAATTTTGCAATCAGCAACACCAATTTTATTATACTGTAAGAATGTTGAAATTTTTGTTGTAAGAAATCAGCAACACCAATTTTATATAACACAACTGAAATTTAACAACACTAAAAATTTTGATACTTACATCATTTTTTAGAATGTTCACATCCTTAACGATATCTTCGATATATTTCATCACGTAGTAGCCACATTCAAAAAAGCTAGGTTGCTTTGGACACTACAAAAGAAGACCAGTTAAGTAATGCTTTTGTTTAAAATTTGTACTCAACATATTTCGATTTCGCCATTTTTACCTTCACAGAGACCCACTGCACATTAATCTTTCTATCACACTTCAAAGATTGATATATTCTAATGCCCCTGCAAAGAAGAATTTAAACCATTGGTAAAGAAATGCAAAAATGGAAGTTTAAGAACATCAAAGCATAAACTAAGTAAAACACTTAACTGGTTCACTATTTGTTTGATGGTTTCATCGGGACTATGTCTCATGGGGTCAAGATAATACACTGTACGGCTCACTAAGTCAATTGCAAACAACACCCAATGGCCACTAAAAATGAAATCACAGCTTGTGATGAAAATTCATATTAAAAATAACTTATTATTATCTAATAAAATATATGAACAAGAAAAGTAAAAATTATACCCGGATTATAAGGAAATACGACGACTTGTCCTAACTCACCAAACCCAAAAGTTTCAAATGTATTGGGATTTGTCGTTGACTCGAACTTTGTTGGATGTAGCTTTTCAAAAGCCCAAATTGAAATGGGTTGACAATTCCGCTACTGTCCATCTCCTCGCACAAATACCTACAAGAAAAAAACATCGTATGAAGTACATTTAGATCAAACAAAATCATAGCATCACATAATACACTTGTACCGTACTTGATCCATATGTCAATAACGCAATTTGAAACATTCTGAAAGTTGATGATTTCATCACAAATCACTTTATCCAGGGCTGTTTCCCAAATTTCACCGAACGTTGTTGTGTCATGCCCAATAAGGATCGATCGCGGTAGTGAATTCTCAACAAACATGGTGAACATGTTTATATATTCACTCTTGCGACTCTATTTTGATTGTGCAGCTCCTCGAATATTCTTACTTCGGTCAAGCTTCCGATCCAATGGTTTGATGACAAGTGGTTCATTCTTTTGTACTCTCTTGTCGTAGATAAATTGCACATCATTTACAGGAGAGTTCGGAGAAATTGGTTTAGGTAATGGCTTAAAGGATTCTTCTAATAACATAGGATTCTTCTTCGGGGTAGGTTTTGAAGTAACTTCGAAATCTAGCTTATGTGGAGTTATTTCACAAGTCTTATTTATTTTACTCTTCACAGACTTCGGAGTACTTTTTTGCAAAGGGAAAATAGCCTATGAAATAAATATATATATATATATATATATACCATTATTAGTACATGTATACCAAGATAGGATATAATAAAGACATGTAATATTTCATTTACTAACCTTTCTTTTTCCAAGAATTTCTGGGGACTGTTTGTCAGTTAGATTACCAGAGAAAGATTTTGGTTTTGGAAAGCTAGAACTTCCAATTTCAGTATTGTTGTATGCATTCAATCTCGCATTCATAATTTCCAGTTGATTAGACATGAATTGGAAACTCTCTTGATACATCTTTCTTTCCTTCGCCAACTCCGTAGCATCAGGAATGTGGAAGTACATGGATGGGGTGATAAATTGCCCCAATCCTTGTATCCTACTTCCACTTGGATGCTTCTGGAGGGCAACACTTAAAATGTCACTTGACCCCGATGATTGGAACGTTCCTTCTTCAGCTTGACTCTTTAATTCACTCTACAAAAGTAAATATGCAATATTATAGATTTTTTTAGTCATTATTATTAATAAGAGTACAATTTTACTTACTAATAAGAGTACAATTTTTAGTCATTATTACTAATAAGAGTACAATTTTACTTGATAAGAGTGCAATATTATAGATTTTTTTAGTCATTATTACTAATAAGAGTACAATTTAACTTACTATCTTGTCAACTACTTTCATTATTTCAGGAGCATACTCTCCTTTATCGTCAGCTCGTGCCATTAACCAAGCATCACTACGATCAATTTCTCGTTCAGAAACTCCAGTTTGTTTCTTCTGTATTAGATTAATAACAATAAAAATGTATTAAACCTCAAAATAATTTATATTTAGATGGCAGACATGTATTTACATACTTTCCTGTACAACATGCCACCATATCTGTCGCCCAACCGATGATTGTAGACATTCTTAGCTCTTTTTCTCTTGCTTTCTTACTTTTTCCCGCAAAAATAGTTATTTGAACAAAATAGTTATAATGCCCCTTAGTAATAAACCAACTAAAGTAATAAACAATATACCGAATTCTTCAGAGAGAACCTTATCAACAAAAACTTCCAATCTTTTCTTTTAATGCTAGGATATTCAATAGGAGGCAAAGCCAATGACGTAAGATCGTCTTTGTAAGGCAAAATGAAATCATTAGCCACTCACTTCTAAAGTTCCTTAATGCAACCCCATCCATTTCAACACTTGGTTTTTACTTTTCACACTCAACTTGAACTTTTCTATAAAACCATCCAGAATTACACCGGTTCAAACACAATATATGCATTACGTACATGCAAACTAATCTAATATATTATTAAATAACCGAAATTTGTACAAAATGAAGCCACAAATTATCCTTTATGTACATTGGAACATGCCTCCAATCATCATGTAAAATCGAAATTGTTTCTCGCACGATAATACCGATATAACTCCTGAGATCATTTCTTCCCTTTCCAACTGGAACACCATAAGAAGTGTACTCAATCAAATTGTGGTTAGCAAATTCTTCCTTGTGCAACCCTGATTTTTTGTGTGCTTCCTTCGTCTCGGCCGGCCCTCAAGTTCGAAATTTGAACTCATTATTTTCAGCCAACTCATTATTTTCACCATATTTCCTGCAATCGAGAGATGTTTACGAAGTTAGTACGTAAATTAACTTCAAAAGTAATACACCAAAGAAAAAAAAAAGAACTCACTATTTACAATAGTGCATTTATTCATCTGTTAATCATCATTTAATGGAACAACATCACAATCTTTTCTGTCATAAATTGCCTCATCATCCTTCTCATCTAGCTCACACACTGGAAGTTTGTTGCTTAATGGAGTGTATACATCAATATCTTCACATCTTTCTCCATCTACCTTATATGCTCTGTCACTCACCGAATGTACTACCGATTTCTTTGTCATCTAATTGGTCTTTCACATAGAATACTTGATTTGCATGACAAGCTAGAATAAAACAATCGATTTATAACCAATTCGATTTAGATCAACGATACCAAACCAAAATCATCCACATTAACCCTCGACTATCTACCCAATCACATTTGAAAAGTATCTTCTTAACCATCGATAATCAAGCCGCGATTTCATCAATGACTCCGTAGAAGGCCATGTCACCTGAATGAGGTCGTTGTCTTTTGAGCTTGATATTTGTAGAGTGTTAGCAACAATCCTAACACCACTGTTTTGAGTTACACGATTATTATCCCGGTGCTTCGTTGCAAAATTGCGACCATTAATATGATAGCCAGGATATATTAACACGCTTGAACGAGGTTTGTTTGCCAACAACTTCACTGCTTCGTCAACCGGCACATTATTTTCCCTATCATCTGCTATCTATAATTTGAAATTCAAAAAGAATCACATTAATTATATAATATGAATTTATTATAAGTTAACCTTTTATAAGTGTTATTATAATCAGTCTATAAGTTCTAACCTTGTTCTGTAACCAAGTGGCAAATGTACGAGTGTGTTCATTCTGCAACCACAGATGTTTCTTTGCTTTATAAGGGTGTGTTGACGTTAAATAACACATATGTTCCCTGAAGTGAGATAAAATTAAAATTTATTTACTATACTAAAATCTTACAACTCTATTAACATGTTACTTATAAATAGAATAATCAAGAACTTACTCAATATATGGTTGGATTTCATGAGTGTTCATTAAAACGCAACGATGTGCTTGCGCCAGCAAAAGATCATTGACTGACTTACAATTTCCACCTCCCAAAGGCTTTTCGATTGTAAAATCAGCAACATCACAATCAGAGAGGTATTCAGCACAAAATTGTAGTGCTTCTTCAGCAACATAACTTTCCGCGATACAACCCTCAGGACGGTAATGATTACGAACATAATCTTTAAGGGTTTTCATCCCTCTCTCAAAAGGGTACATCCATCGAAAATAAACGGGGCCGCATAATCTAACTTATTCAACTAAATGGGTTGTCAAATGAATCATTTCCTCAAAGAAACTTGGTAGGAAGTACTTTTCCATTAGGCATAAAGTGATTACAAGATCCTTCTGTATTTGGTCAAGGGTACCGGGTTCCACGACTTTAGAGCACAACAAATTGAAAAAAGAGCACAATCTGATAATAACTTTTCTAACATTCACAGGCAAACAATTTCTAATAGCCAATGGCAGGAGTTGTTGCATTAGAGTATGGCAATCATGAGATTTTAGTCCTTGAAGTCGACATTCATCCAAAGAAACAAGTTTTTGAAAGTTCGAAGAATAGCCATCGGGTACTCTGGCATCATATAAAGTTTCACAGAATTGTTTTTTTCTTTTTACTCAAGCCGTATGGAGCCGGAGGCAAGACTTTTTTTTGTTGGTATCATCAGAATTAATTTTCCCCTGAGCTTAAGATCTTCAAGATCTTTTCTAGCATTAAACCCATCCTTTGTCCTACCCGGTTGATGAAGTAGTGTACCATAAATGCTTTCACACACGTTTTTCTCGATATGCATCACATCTAGTTGATGGCGAACTAACAAATGTTTCCAATAATCAAGGGAAAAAAAGATAGATTTCTTTTTGAACAATTTTCTAGTTATTCCCTCATCATCATCGCCATCAACATCGTCAAGTTTTCGCTTCTTAACTTTTTTCTTTCCAAACTTAGTATCAATAGCTTCTACCATATTTAATATTTCCAAACCAGATAAAGTCCTAGGAGGCTCACCCCACTCTTGATTCCCATTGAACACCTTTTTAAGTTTTCGAAATGGGTGTCCACATGGTAAGAATCGACGATGGCCCATATAAGACATTTTTCGACTATGTGGTAGCCAAGATGTACAAGTGTCTATTCCACAAACTGGGCAAGCATAATATCCCTTAACAAGACAACCAGAGAGGTTTCCATATCTTTGGAAAGTCCGATTGTCCACATTAGATAGCTCGTAAGTTGAATGTTTCTTTCTTCCATGCATCATAAACATCAACACCTTCATCCCAGAGAAGTTTCAAGTCCTCAACCAAGGGTGCTAAGTATACATCTAGATCATTTCCAGGTTGTTTAGGACCAGATATCAAAAGAGACAACATCATAAACTTTTTATTCATACATAACCACGGAGTAAGGATAAATGCAATCAAAGAAACAGCCAACAACTATAAGTACTATTAAGTGTACTATGTGGATTAACCCCATCCGTTGATAGAGCTAAACGAAGATTTCTATCCTCTTCTCGCAAATTGTGGCCACTTATTGTCAATTAATTTCCAAGATGGTGAGTCTGCTGGTGGCGAAGTTTGCCATCTTTAATTCTCTTATTTGCATGCCATGTCAAATTTTGAGCAGGTTGTGGTGATTGGAACATTCTTTTGAACCTAGGAATAGGGGAAATACCACAACACCTTTGCAGCACACCATCTTTTAGTTTTTTCAAACCAATTTTTTTCTCTGCCACCTAGATGCTCCACAGTTCGGGCACTCAACAAGATCAACAAACTCCTTTCTATACAAAATGCAATCATTTGGACAAGCATGTATTTTCTCATAATCTAAGCCTAACACTTTCATAGTTTTCTTAGCCTCGTAAACTGACTTAGGCAAATCATTATTAATAGGCAAAATATCAGCAAGGACATCTAACAAAGCCGAAAACCCTTTATCAGACCACCCATAATTCCCTTTAACACTATAGAGCCTCATCAAACCGGCAAGCTTTGAATGCTTTGAACCCGGATATAAAGGTTTTTCAGCATCATCAAGCATGTGTTTTAAAGTACTAGGGTCTTTATCATAATGCTCATAAACATCCTGGACCATATCAACTACATTATTATAATCTTGACATCTAAATCTTTCACTAGGTGGATGGTTTTGACACTTTGTGGAGGTAAAAGGGTCAACTTCCCCATGCTTAGTCCATATGACATACGACTCAAGAAAACCTTTCTGAAACAAATGAAACCTGACCAGTTCAGGCTTATGAAACTCCATATTACAACAAAAGGTGCAAGGACATCGGATTGACATTCGGTTTTCAGCATTTAAAATTGCAAATTCTAAGAAATCAGCAACACCAATTTTATACTCTAAAGACCTTCTATCACAAGCTATCCAAGTTTTGTCCATTTCCAATACCTTTACTCGTGCATATATAATATTCGGTGTCAAATTTACTTCATAAACATGCATATAAGAAATATTTTTGCCACAAAAATAATTCAATTTAACAAAAATGAATGCGTGCCTGAGCACTAATGGTTGTGAAACATCTTTTGTTTCCTTAACTTGCTCAATATCTTTTTATTTTAATATCGACCAAATGATAACATAAGGTAGTATTAAATATTTTATCAACACAAGAAGCGGCAACTAGTGTTAAAGCTCAGAAGATAAAAGAACCTAACTCGGGCCCTTACAATATAGACAAAGACTAGGCGAATGTAGAACTCTCGAAACAAAAAAGAACACGTAAAGATGGACAACCAGATTCGGAAAGCAAAAGTATGAAGAAAACAAGAATTAAAATACCTTTATTTATGACATATACATATGTCATCGAAGACCAATTAAAATCTTGACATCTAAATTTTTACTAGGTGTATGTTCGGCGGTTTGTGGAGGAAGAAAGACCACTTAGTCCAAATGACATACGACTCAAGAAAATCATTTTCAAATAAATGAAGCTTTACTAGTTAAAGCTTATGAAACTCCATATTGTAACATAATGTGCAAGGATATCTAATCGATATTAGGTTTTCAACATCCAAAATAGAAAACTCCAAGAAATCACCAACATTATAGACCTCCTATCACCAACACTATAGACCTCCAAGAAATCACCAACATTAAGTGACTATGTCCAAAAAGATGATAACAAATAACTCATATCATTTTATTTTAACATAAGCCATGGTATACAAACTTAAGCAAATTCATATACAAAACTACAAATAAATAATCAAACACCGTAAGAATATTGATATGTTATAATGTAGCATTTGTAGTAAATGTAGCACTTAATTATTTTCACGTAAACATAATATGTTATTAGAATGGGGAAACAATGCTTACCTTCTTTCCTGTTCAACTCGACACGCCCTCTTTAAAAGTTTAACGGTAGTTGTTACAAACTACCATCAAAACCCCAAAGAAATACATGAGAGCAGATTTAGAGTTTAATATAATCATTACAAAAATAACAGAAACCAACAAGGAATTTCCTTAAACATATAAAGCGATTTTTGAAAAAATCAATCGCAGTCCAGAAATATGTAGACTGAGAAATAGATACCGCAAATCTGGAGAAAGAGAACGTCAAGCTGCCAACAATGATCTCAACCCACAAAAAACACAGAAGTTACACAAACAATGTGGACCCGAAGGAACTTAAAAATGCCGATTCTCAATCAATGTTGAAAACTAGCATGTAAAGTCGTTTTTGAAAAACTTTTCTTGCATTTTACAAGCCTACTGGACATGGAGTTTTTCTTGCAAAACAACGGTCATGACAAATCGAAAACAAAACCCAAAATTTAAATATCCGAGCAGATGAAAATTTACGACACAAAAGTACCATATCAAAGATTAATACAAATTGTAGGGTTTTCTCCATAAAACTATGTAATTATAAATTTGTAAAACATAACAAAAAATTGTAAACATTAAACGGTGAAATCACACGAGGGCTTGGGAAAAAAATAAGGAGTACAAATACACTATTCTACAATTAAATGTAAGAAGCGGCAATCGGTGTTTTAAAAGCTCGGAAGATAAAAGAAACTACCTCATGGGCCCTTACAATATGTACAGATACTACGAGAAGTTAGAACTCTAGAAACATAAAAAAAAAATAACATGAAATGTAATTATAATGGGGAAACAATGCTTACCTACATTCGTGTTCAACTCGACACTGCACCCTCTTTAAAAAGATCAACGGTAGTTGTTACAAACTACCATCAAAACCCCAAAGAAATACATGAGAGCAGATTTAGAGTTTAATATAATCATTACAAAATATAACAGAAACCAACAAGGAATTTCCTTAAACATATAAAGCAGATTTTTGAAAAATCAATCGCATCCACAAATATTTAGACTAAGAAATAGATACCGCAACTGAGAAAGAGAACGTCAAGCCGCCAACAATGATCTCAAACCACAAAAACACGTAGTAACACAAACAATGTGGACCCGAAGGAACTTAAAAATGCCGATTCTCAATCAATGTTGAAAACTAGCATGTAAAGTCATTTTTGAAAAACTTTTCTTGCATTTTACAAGCCTACTGGACATGGAGTTTTTCTTGAAAAACAACGGTCATGACAAATCGAAAACAAAACCCAAAATTTAACTATCTCGAGCAGATGAAAATTTTGCGAGACACAAAAATACCATATCAAAGATTAATACAAATTGTAGGGTTTTCTCCATAAAACTATGTAATTATAAATTTGTAAAACGTAACAAAAAAATTGTAAACATTAAACAGTGAAATCACACAAGGGCTAGGAAAAAAAATAAGGAGTACAAATACACTATTCTACAATTAAACAGAAGAAGCGGCAATCGGTGTTTTAAAAGCTCAGAAGATAAAAGAAACTACCTCATGGGCCCTTACAATATGGATAGAGACTACGCGAAGGTAGAACTCTCGAAACATAAAAAAAAAAACATGATCTTTTATTAGAATTGCGAAACTATGCTTACCTTCGTGTTCAACTCGAGACTGCCCCCTCTTTAACAAGTTTAACGGTAGTTGTTACAAACTACAATCAAAACCCCAACGAAATACATAAGAACAGATTTAGAGTTTAATATAATCATTACAAGAAATAACACGAAAGCAACAGGAAATTTACTTAAACACATAAAGCAGATTTTTTGAAAAAATCGATGTGATCCGTAAATATTTAGACCGAGAAATAGATACCGCAACTGAGTAAGAGAAAGTCAAGCTGCCAACAATGATCTCAAACCACAAAAAACACAGAAGTTACACAAACAATGTGGACCCGAAGGAACTTAAAAATGCCGATTCTCAATCAATGTTGAAAACTAGCATGTAAAGCTGTTTTTGAAAAACTTTTTCTTGCATTTTACAAGCCTACCAAACATGGAGTTTTTCTTGCAAAAACAACGGCAGCAGCAAATCAAAAACAAAACCCAAAATTTAACAATCTGACCAGATGAAAAATTTCAGAAACAAAAATACAATATCAAAGATTAATACAAATTCTAGGGTTTTCTTCATAAAACTAATTAATTATAAAAAAACGAAATGCATCAAAAAAATTGTGAAAACTAAACAGTGAAAACACACATATAAAGAATCATAAAATCAAGTTCAAAGTCACTACTCAACAATCTCTGAGCAACAACACAAAAATAATCATATTATTTAACTAAAGTTGTCCATAAATAGATTAGAAACTATATAATCTTGCAAGAAGTACTAAAAATTAACCAAAAAGTAGGAATTTACCGTGCATGCTGAAGTAACATACAAGCTATTCCCACATCGAGCTACCGAGCGCATTCAATAGCCAAATATAGTCATTTTGTTTAACTTTTATGGGATAATTATAATCAAAGCTTTAGGGTTTTGTGGTAAAGGGATTGAATTCGATTGGGATAGAAGTAGGAGAATCAATTTGGGGTTATGGGGGATTTAGCGCCGCAACCGTGAGGAAGAAGATGAAAGAAGTGTTCTTTGGAGAAGGGAGGTCGGAAGAATGAATTAGGGTTAAGTGTTTTACGGTTTCTATAATATTGGTTCTTAATATTGATTACTAATTAATATTCATTGTTATGGTTATTGTAGATAATATTGTGAATCAATGTAAATCATTCATGTAGCTGAGTTGGTTTTTGTTTGGTGATGAAATCACCACGTCCCAGGTTCTATTCCTGGGATGTACATTTTTTTTTTTTGTTATTGATATTTTAAGTGTCAGTAAATTTTGATACTCAATTTACTGATACTTAAGTGTCAGTATCTTATGACACAATTATGTTAAAAATAAAAAATGAGAGAAATGTCTGAAGTTACTGACACTTTTGATAAAGTGTCAGAAACTAAGTGTCAGTAAAAGCTGTTTTTGTAGTAGTGACCATAGGGAATACGGAGATATCTTGGCGATCTACCAAACAGACCCTGGTTGCTACTTCCTCGAACTATACAGAGATAATTGCATTGAACGAATCCGTAAGGGAGTGCATTTGGCTTTGGTCAGTCATAGACCATATACGAGGAACTTGTGGATTAGAGCCCACTACAGCAACCCCTACTTGCATCTTTGAGGATAATGCGGCGTGCATTGAGCAGATGAAGTTAGGTTTCATTAAGGGTGACAATACCAAACATATCGCGCCGAAGTTCTTTTACAATCAGCAACAGCAGAAATTGCTGAATATCGAAGTGAAACAAGTGAGTTCCGATGAAAATATCACAGACTTGTTCACTAAGACTCTGCCAAAATCTACATTTGAGAAACATATGAGAAGCATCGGCATGTGTCAATTATACGAGCTCAACCAATGATAGCTCGTTGGAATGAGTTGTTATGTATACCTCAGGGGGAGTATACTTCACATGATTCTGGCATTTGTAGTTGGTGCGTTGTGCTCTTTTTCCTCACCAAGTCCTTGTTTTTCCCACGGGGTTTTGTTTGACTTGGAAAGATTTTTTACCAAGGCAACATCTTATGCACCATGATAGTATTAGTGCTCGACACAGGGGAAGTGTTCCGGGATATCCTTCCCTTATTGGTGTCTTACCTAATACTGGTTGTAGGGGGATACATAGATGGAAGATTCAAGATCATTCTAGAGGTAGTAGGATCCTATTAGATATCTTACCTTATCTAGGAATCCTATGTATGGAAGGACTCTCATTGTAATGCCTATATAAAGGCGCCTCTATCAGTGTTATGAATACAATTGATTGACTCGTATTACAGTTTTTTACTTTCTCCTTAAACACACACACACACACACACACACACACACACACACACACACACACATATATATATATATATATATATAGGGGACTTTATTTTCAGAACTCTCTTAAGTGCGAGAACTGCGAGAACTCCTCTAAACCAATGAGATTTTTTAAATATTAAAAAATATTATTAATTCAAAAGGGTATTATAGTAAAATACAATTTTTATTACGGGTGATAACCCCTACTGATGATAACCCTACTATAATAGCCCCTACTGATGATAACCCTACTATATATATAACCCCTACTGTATAGTAGGGGTTATGATCAGTAGGATTGTATGCATTGACATGATGTACATTATGTATTATTAGGAGTACAAAAGGTGGTTCTCGCAGTTCTCGCACTTAATAGGATTCTGAAAATAAAGTTACACTATATATATAGGGCTGTTAGCGGTCCAAGAATTCTCGAGAACTGCCCGAGAACCATCCGATAATACCCGAGATCGATACTCACCCGAAACGTTAGCTGTCCGGATACTGGTACCGAAGTTAGAACTGAAACCGATAAGGACCGAAACCGTTAACCCGGTAAAAAACCTGGTAATTTTTCGTAAACGTACATTTTACAAAATATTGTATAAAGTATTAGTACATATAGAAAAAATAAGTTTAAAAGACTTCATCTCTTAATTTCCTTAGCATACATTTGAAAAAAAACATACATTCTTGTTTCAATTATGAGGTTTTGATGATTAGGACTTTTAACGATCCAAGATACCCGAGAACCCGTCCGAAATACCCGGGACCGGTACTCACCCGAAACGTCAGCGGTCCGGATACAAGTATTAAAGTTGGGACCCGAAACTGGTAAGGACCGAAACCGGTAATACACGATACCTTAACGGTCCAAACCCGGGAAAATAATACCCGGACCGAACCGGACCGAGAACAGTTCTATTAATATATATGGGTACACTTCTTTGGGCCTCCGCATCCTCCCAACCCAGGACCTAGGGATGTCAATCCAGCCCGAAATCCATGGGTCGGCTCAAATAGCCCGAGCAAAAATACGGGTTAGGATTGAATATTTTTAACTCGAAAAAATTTCAACCCGAATAGCCACAACCCGATAGGGTTGGCCGAAAATAACCCGAGCCTCGAAAGTCGAGTGGTTTTATCCTAATTAACCCAAAATTTTATGGTTGCTTGGTTTTCAAACTTCTATTTTTGGTTTTGAAATTAAGATTCTTTTCCAAATATATATGAAAAGTAATTTTTATTTAATATGGAAAAGTAATTTTTATTATTTCATAGTCTTTTCTTCTATGATTCTCAATATAAAACGTTAACTTTAAGAAAAATCATAGAAAAAATATGTGTTATTTATTCATTATTATGTAAATCGTACTTGAAATGATAGTTATTTTGATTTATAATTGTTTGTTATAGATCACCAAAATAAATACTCCATATAAGATAAATTTTTATTCATAAACGTTCTAACCCGATTAGCCCGATGGGTTAGCCCGAAATCCGAAAGTTTAGGGTTAGGGTTGAGAATTTTCTAGCCCGAAAAAATTTCAACCCAAATAGCCCGTAACCGAATAGCCCGATAATCCGAGTGGGCTGGCCCGAACCCGAGCGGGTTGGCCCGACTGATATCCCTACCAGGACCCATGATCTGTATCAAAATTTTGAAACCATATCTTTATATATACGAGGCATTGAGACCTGTGCGCTGCACTGATTTCTTTTTCCGATAAACTATTGAACTCTTGCTTATGTCTTAAACTTAATTTTTTTAATTTGTTATTATAATTTACAAATGGGTTTGAGCAAAAATTATGTAGTGTTTCCTTTATATTCATTATTCAAGGTGATAGCCGTAAGAAAAGTATTTATTTGTGTTTCTTTTTATTTAAGGTTGAAATTTACTAATGTGAATCGTTAGTGTTTTGGGCTTCTTTTATTTGCATTGGGCCTGAGCTAAGTTTATAATTGTGTTTGTGTTCTTACTTGCATTGGGCCGTAGGTAACTTTTAAATTGTGTTTGATTTCTTATTTGCATTGGGCCTCACCAAAATCTTGAAAGTAACACTAATTAACTATCAAAATGCTCCAAATTCTATAAAAACTAAAGATTCAAGAACACAAACAGACTAAACTAAATAACTTAATAATCAAATCATCACCATCTAACCTTAACAAACAAACAACCTATGCTAAAAAAACATCAACTTGATTTACATGTTAGAGACATCGCGAAAATCGACACATACATTACATCATGTAAAGGATGCAATTAAACCAATAATGTGATCAATAACAGATAAAAGAGAAGTAAAGAATGAAATTGTGATCATTCAAAAATAAAAACCATCAATATTATAGGCATGAATCAATATTGGAATAAAATCAAACCACTAAAGTTGATATCACAAACTAAAAAATGATTCTTTAGTTTAACTACATAAAATCATGTGATCATCATATACTATCATACAACATATCTTCATTGTGATTTTATAAATCAATACAATGAACAATCAAAGTCACTAAGAATTTATGAGTATCATTCCCATTTGTAAACTCAATATATATTCAGTAGTATCTCTAAACAATCCATCTAAACCAACCGATGAGTCCCCGTTTGGGATCAATTTTTTCTACGTTCGAATCTTTCTTTCTTCGTTGTAGCCCGTCTTGAACGACCTTCTTGACCAACTCGTCGTGCCCTACATCTCTTTATCATATTTAATGTATTATTCCTTGTGGGGATATACCTACACACAAAAAAAATTATAATACACATTACCTTTAAATTAATTTTAAAAACTTTGAATCACGAATGGAGTTCCATTCATACTTATGATTTTAGTACAACTGAATGAACTGATCAGTCCTTAAGATTTTAATTACAACAATGGCAAGAAAAGATCAAATGCTTGTAACTGACACTATAATCATCCATGCAATATGGACAAAAAAATAAGATATTACTTGAGGAAAGTAATAGCAAATATGCATGCATTAATGTAGCTTTCAGAGTATGTGGTATATATATTAATCTTTGAATTGAGAAGGCAATGAACAAAGGTTCAAATGCTACAAAGATTAACGTGGCATGATGACAATTTACCATAACAAACAACAACCAAATCACCTGCAGACCATAAGCAATTCACATATCTTTTTCATTTTTCTTTCTCGCTGACAATTTTTTACTAATGCAAAGTTGATATTTTGGATTCAACTATACACAGAGTATCGCAACCAACAACCAAAGCACCTGCAGACCGTAAGCAATTTACATATCAGCATCAACAATTTGCAAATTTGATAATAGAAAAATAAGGAAAACCATTAAAACAAATATTTGATCCGAGCATGCCACACATGAAGCGAACAGCAACTACCATTCGAGTTTAGCACTTGACCAAACATTCCTTTGAAGAATTATTGGTATCGTTAAAAACCGAAAGAACTCACGTATCCATATCACCATATCCATTAGTTACATGCCCATTAGTGTGATCGACATCATCAAATTTGATCACTTCATAGACTGTTCTGTTACCCGTGACCAAAGTGAAGCAACTGCTGCTATTTGTACTTTCTCATAAGTTGAATGTTCCATGTAACTTATGAGAATCATGAAAAGACTAACCTAACTCATGAGCGTATGAAGAGTTTTTAGCAATAATTATGTGCATAACTATTTTTATAGATATGAAGAGACTACAATTTTCACATTCCCATCATTTAACTTTATACATAAAAATACATAAAAATTGAAGTTATTAAGACTCCACAATAAATTTTACGACTTATCCATGTAACTTATGTGAATCATGAAAAGAGTAACCTAACTCATGAGCGTATGAAGAGTTTTTTAGCAATAATTATGTGCATAACTCCTTTTGTAGATATGAAGAGACTACATCTTTCACATTCCCATCAGTTAACTTTATACATAAAAATATAAAAATTGAAGTCATTAAGACTCCACAATAAATTTTAGAACTTAATCTTTTAATATATATGATAAAAACAAGATCTTATGAAAATAAAATTAATTTGAAGGCTAACATTGTTCATTAAATTTCGTAGAGAAGGATAAAATTGTAATTATTATTTTAATTGATAAATAATTAACAAATAATTTATCTTTTTATTTTTTCTTTCTTTTCCTCATTTTTTATGTTACTTCTTTTCAAAATTCATAAAAATTGACTAATGATAAAATACTTGATGTGCACTCATGATAAGAGCTTTAATTTGATATATTTTATATAAAAAATTGATATAAACTATAAAAGCTAAAAATTTTTAAGGTTTAAAACATAAAATATTTCTCTATCCTCTCTCCCCACTCCTCTTTTTTTAATAAACTATTTATTTTATTTTATTTTTTATTTCTTTTATCTTCTAGCTTATTTTTTGGAAAACGGATTCCATTCTTTTTCTTCACAAAAAAAATCGTTTTTATATATTTTTGTAATTATTTTAACTACTTTTATTCTTTTAATCTTTGTTATATTTTGATTATATAATTTTAGCTGGTTCAATTATTTTGTAAAGTTTAAGTTTTAATTATTAATTATAATTTTATAATTTTAATTATGAAAGTGTTTGGAGTATAAAACTACAAAATTTAAAACAAGTATATTAATAAATTTAAATTAAATAAATAGAAATTGTATATTATAGTATTAATTTTCATTTTCTCTTTCTCTTATTCTTATTTATGATATTTTGATTAATACTTTTTAAATTATATATCCATATTTATTTTAACTTAAAATCATTATTATAATAGGATATCATGTAATTATTATTGAAAAATAGCATATTATATATTACATATTATATTACATGTATTATATATTACATATTATATATTACATATTATATTTATAAGTTGATTTGACAAAAAATATTAGTTACAAGTACACTATTCAAAATAAATTAAGTTACTAAATAATCAACAGATAATTAACTTTTAAAATATCTAAAATTAGAATTGAAAGCCAAAAAATAGGTTTATGCAAAAATTACATAACGAAGTTCTAAAGAGTTATAATAAGGTATATTAAATTTTTAAGAAGAATAAATATAATCATGATGATAAATTCATAGTGCTCATTGATGAACTTTAAGTCATATATAGTACAAAAAATAATGTACGATGGTGTCATGACTCATGAAGAAAGATGAAAACGTATTAATGATATGAATTTGTTAACAGTTATTGTTGATTTTTTAAATAGGAAACTATTTTATTTTAATAAGAACAGTTATATTTATGTGTATAAAATGTGTTGTTTGTGTTATATGTTTATCAATATTTCAAGTAAAATGATTAATCAATTTATATAACTATTTATGAATGTATATTAATTTAAAATTTTATATTAATTATTTCAGAATATATAGACATGTAATTATATGTTTCCAACATTCACATATATAAACAAACACATGTTTCTATTTAATTTAATATAAATATTTTAATATATTAAATAGATAATCCACTTTGAAAAATAATATTTGCAAAACAATAAGCATACAATTTTTATGAACTAATTAAATATTTAATTATATACAAAATTTAAAATAATTATAAATTAATCTGACAACGAAATTAATTAGAGGAAAACTTTAAAAATATTAAAGTTATTGATTAATTAATTAATTATTAACTTTCCAAATATCTTAAAAATTAGAACCCAGTCCTAAAATAGAAGGTTATGGAAAAGCTACATGATGAGATTCTAAAAAACTATATTACTAATTTTTTAAATAATTTTTAATAGAATCATGATGACAATACACAATTCTTATTGATGAACTTTTAGTCACTATAAAAATAATATAAAATGCTCATGAAGAAAGATGAAATTGTATTAATCATATATAAATTTATTAAAAATTATTATTAATTTCAATTATTATTATCATTTTTTTAATATGATAATATTTTGTTCAATAATCTATTTTTTAATAAAAAATTTTATTTATCAATATAAAAGTAAGTTTTTATCTTATATGTGTTGTGTCGAGATTTATACGTCTCAACAGGCGATCGCCTCAGAGACCGGGCGACCGAGCCAGAGCCCACAGCCAAGGCAGATTGGCCGACCGAAGGTCCTAGGACAAGTCCCGGTGCCGAGCGATCGACATCTAAGGCGATCGTCTCTCGGTACTTGGCGATCGACCCCTGGCGACCGACCAAGTGACGACCGCCTCATGCCACGCGAAGCCATCGATCGTCCAGTCGGCAAAGGCCGAAACTCGAAGCAAGGACCCATGTGCAGATCCGGAAAAGGCACCGCTAGACATGGATCGTTGACCACAACCTGTCAGCATCTTCCCACCAACCGACAGACCCGCCGAAAGGTGTACTGTGGGACCGCCCGTGACAAAGAACTCGGGACGCGTGGCCGCTCCTCATTGATCACACATTGCCAAAGAAGAAATGCAGGCTTTAAGGCAGACAACCCATGTGACATAAAGACGATCGCCCCTTATTATATTACCTAAAAGGCGATCGCCCGCCAGTAAAGAGGGCATCTCAGCTCCTATAAATAGAAGGCTTCCTGCATTTGGACAGAGGGCTGCTTCTTGACAAGTTCAACTCATAACTTGGCTTTCTTACTCTTGGCAACAGCTATCTCTCGGTTCTTTCTTCCCTCTCAGCACCTCTTACACGAAAGACGGTCCGCAGAGACGAAACACGTAGAGCTTCGCTCAAGAGCTAGATAAATAAGATCTTTTACACTCATTGTAATCGCATTCTTACATTAATACTTGTATTCCCGAATATTTGTATTAATAACATCTCGCGAGAGCATTCAAGCCCGGGCCTAACAAACCCGGCGAATCTTGTGTTTTTCCATTCCCTCGGACGTGCTCTCGCAATTTGCTGTTGCTCGACCATTCCAGCAATATCTATCTTCGGATAATATTTCGGGCAACAACAATTGGCGCTAGAAGGAGGGCATCTAACCCTCATTTTCATTCCTACCGTCTCGAAGAACACTCACTGTTCTCCAGGGCATATACCTGAAGAAACACTCACTGTTCTTCAGAGAAAGCTTTCAGAATCATGACTTCTGCCTCTGCATCGAAGAAAGCCGCTGGCCGATCCGTCAGACGCCTCATTCCGTCTCAGTCCGAGCCACAGTCTATGGCGGAGGGTAGCCGTCGCGGTCCGAGACTCTCGATCCCGCCCCCGAGGGATGGCCCAAGCCTCTCGCTCGATCAGTTCCAAACGGCGGAACAGATCGAAGGAGCCCTGGCCATCCTACGGGAACGACGGAGAGCTTTCGACGCGCCACCCGCTATAACCCCCTCGGCCATCCGCCGCATGACCAAACGGAAGTTCAAGGGGTTAGTGACCGAGCGATCGCCAGGAGGCTCCCATTCACAAGAAGAGGCGCTCGCCAGTCGGGGCACCTCTATTTTCAGCCGCCTAGGCAGCGACCCGTCATGGCGACCGGGGAAGTCCGGCCCCAGCCACGAGACGACGGAGCTCGAGTCCGTCACCAGGAGTTCGGCGTATCCGACTCCCAGAAGGCAGGCCAGCCATCTGGCTCCTCCTCGCCAAAGAACCGAGGTCGGAAACAACGGAGTCAGGATATCGGTGCACGATCGCCTTGGCTCCCGCTCCGAAAGCCAAGCCACGAGCGACCAAGCTACAGCGATGGCCGCGATGCAACGCCAGCTCGACGACATAAAGGCGCTACTGGAATCTGGGGCAGGCACCAAGGGAAAGATCGCCGGGCCAAGCGAGCCACTCGCGGTCCACATCGAGCTCGCCCCCGTGCAGTGCATGATCGCTCCTCCGCAAACACCTTTGTACGAGGGGAGGTCGGACCCCGAGACTCACCTGAGCAAGTTCCGCATCTATATGACCGGGTGTGGGGCATCAGACGCGACCAGATGCCGAATGTTCCCACTGACGCTGAACGACCTTGCCCACAGGTGGTACACCTCACTGCCGTCGCGATCTGTTGGGAAAACAAAGACCCTGTATCGAAACAGCCGGGATACCCGATCCCTGTATCGAATGATATTTGATAAAGAGGTTTTGACATATATGCCAATCCGAATACAGTAAAGGAAACTGTATCGAAGCTTTGAGGTTTTATCCTGTATCGAAGACCTGCCTCGAATCAGCATATAGTGAAGCTCTTCAGTACAGCAAGAAGTCTTGTAAAAAGACCAAGTATGGTAACTGTCTCGAAACTCAAAATACAGTTATCTTCCATACAGCTCACAACAGGACAAAGAAGGAATATCCAGAAGTCAAGTCCCGTTGAATAAAGAAGTATTTAAATACTCAAGGATAAAGTATTTAAATACTGCCAGTCTTCAGATCTTCAGAATCCCGCGAAATCCGGATCGTGTCATAATCCCGTTGGAACGAAATCTCATTCAAACGGATACATCTCAACGGATATATGCATCAGAGACTATATATATCTTATGAAGGCATTGAAGATCTGACACCAGTAACCTAACACTCAAGCTATCAAAAGTTATCATCAGAGCAAAACATATCTCCAAAGCTTACTGCAATTAAGATCTAAAGAGATATATAGTGCTCATCATCCTGAACAACACTTCATCAGCTGAAAGCTCTTAAAGTCAAAGTTGTTGTTCACCATCTGTTCTATACGTTGAACAAACTCAAGATCAGCCCTGTGTGGACTGAACAATCTGTGCTTCTCCTAATCGTGTGAAGGATTTGCATTGAAGAAGACGAAGCTTCAGAACTGTGTGTGAAGAATCAAGTCAAGCATTAGCTCAAAACCAATCTGTGTGAACGGTTTAAGCTAAGATCTTTATATCAATCTGTGTGAACGATATATTGATTGTGTGTGTTGTTATAATTACGTAGTTGTGTACGTAGTAATTATAATAATCTTTTTACTCCTGTGTGGAGGACCAGTGGACATAGATGGGTTTACCTCGAACCACTTTAATTACTGTGTTATTTACCTTCAGCTTTTACTGTTTTAAATTACTGTGATATATTAAGTATACACTATACACTTAGTTGCTGTATCCACAGCAACCTACTGTATCCAAGACTTCCGCTACGCACTCAGATTTAAAATCCATAAAGTTTGTTGTTTAAATTATTTTCCAAACTGTATCCAGTATACTTAGTGGCCAACAAGTGGTATCGGAGCGGTTGATTCTAAAAAGAATCAGTCGTATTTCTTTTTAACCGAATCAGATTCAAATCACTTATTTTCAAAACAGTCTCTTTCATTCCTATATTATCAGTATGGATACTTCTATGATTAACAAAGTCCCTATGTTCTCTATCAACGAATTTGATGACTGGAGAATTAGAATGGAAGCTCATCTTGCAGCAATGCACGAAGAGATGATTTTTGTTATACAGGATGGTCCTATCAAGATCATGAAGGTAAATCCGGCCGCAAGGATTGAGGGCCAAGCCCATGCTGAAATGCTCGAGAAGGAACGCGAGCAATGGACAACAAATGAAAGGAAGCGAGCCAATCTCGACAACGTGGCTAAGAACGCGTTATTTGTCACTCTTGACAAAGGCACGTTCTCAAAGGTAAAGAGCTGCAAAACAGCCAAAGAAATCTGGGATAAACTCAAGTTAATTTGTGAGGAAACTGGGCTCTCAAAAGAAAACAAGATTTCAAAACTAACTCAGCAATTTGAATCTTTTGAAATGAAACCAACGGAAACACTTGAGGAACTTGACCTCAGATTCACTGGTATTGTTGGTGAACTTGAAGCGTTGGGCAAAATTTACACCCAAAAGGAGAAGAACTTAAAAATCTTCAGATCTCTCCCAGCCCGATGGGACATTGAGACCACAGCTATGCGTGTATCCTGTAATCTTAATGAAATATATACTTTTGATCTCTTCTCTGACCTCAAAGCTTTTGAGTATGATATTGACAGAAGAGAGAAAGCTGAAGAATCTCCTTCAAAGATCACAGCTCTCGCCGCCAGACAACTGTCGACACAAAGATGCCCACTGGCCGGGCCCACCACAAGAATGCCGACAGATTCTACGACGACATCCCGTCTCAAGATGAAATGGCGCTTCTCATGCATAAATTCAAAAGTTCATCAAACCTGAAAGACTCCCTACAGGCCCAAACCTGTCCACAAGGTAAGTACCGAAACATCATCTGGTGATGCTAACCTGTGCTATAACTGCAGGAAACCAGGCCATTATGCAAACAAATGTCCTCATCCCAAAGTCCAAAGATTGCCTGAGGCCGAGCAACAAGAGAGAGATGAAAGAAGACGTGCTTGGAAAGACAAGCTCAAGGCCCTGATTGGAGAATCAGAAGCCTCCCCCACACCATCCAAATCAGCAGAATGTCTTCAGGTGGTCACTGAAAGTGATTCATCTGACGATGAGTTCGATGATAAGGCATACATGTGCTTTATGGCCAAAGATGTTCCAGAAGGTGAAGACAGCGATGATGAGGTAAGTTCAACCTTAGCTATTCCGTCAAATGCATCTCATACCTTCGAAAATATGATGAATGAATTTAAAAACATTCAAAAGACCCATGAGACTCTAAAAACTGAGAATATACAGCTTCAATTAACAAATTTAGAGCTGAAAGATGAAAATGACTTGCTGAAAATAAATTATGAAAATATGTCTCTTGATTGTGAAACCAGCAAGGTCGATTTTGAAAAACTCATGGAGAGCAATCATCAACTTGCTCATGAACTAAATGAGGTTAAAACCCACAATGAGAGCAAGATAAATGATTTGGTTCTACTACAAACCAAAATCACAACTCTCGAAAAGCGAGAAACTGAACTTGAGACCATTCTGAAGTCGTTTGAAAAATCGTCCAAAAGAATGGAAGAAATTCTGAGCACTGGGCAACATGCTCATGATAAAAGTGGCTTAGGATACCGCTCATGTTCGAACAAAGGGAAAACTAGTACGGTGTTCGTCAAGAGTGTGGAACACATTCCAGACGGAAGATACCCCTAGTCCCGTGAAGGAACTCTGTATCGAGAAAACCGAAGGCTGCAATTCCGCCCCACAATCCTATACCAGATCGCGGAATCATAAGCCATTCCAACCTGTGAGGCGCACTCAACAAAGATGCTCCCGAGCATATCAACAGCGTCACGGCCATTCGAAGGAAGGTCAGATCCAACCACCACAGCCCGCACGGCGATTTATCGCTGACTCGCCGAGGTATTGATACAGGAGCCCCGTTATCCCTCAAGACAACAGATGCGCCAAGATCATCAACAAGATTGGGAATCCAACCGGAGACCCGTAAGACAAGTCATAGGCCTAAGAAAATGGCTCCACCTCCTAGACGGCACTCGTACTGGAATAATAATAATAACCCTGAATTTTACATGCATAATAATTATCATAATTATAACGACTATGGATATGCTCCCCGTAGATATCGTAACACTGTACCGAGTATGTCCTACAGTAAACCAATTGCTGCCAGGAAAGCTTGGGTACCTAAAAGAACTAACATACATGGACCCAAAAATCAAAGGGGACCTAAATCTTGTTGGGAGTATGCCCTCGAATGCCACTCAGAGGATATTGAGTAAGGGCATTGTACTTGTAATTATGTAAATCATTAATATAAGGCAATGAATGTTTCTTTATTTACTGGTAGTTGCTGGCGTTCCTAACTCGTAAATATACATATAGAAACTACTCCATGTATTTGAGAGAAAAACGTTCCACTCCTTATTGGATAAGGAGGTCGGCACTGGAAAGGTTTATAGCTCAAATACTTAATCGTTCGCAAGTCGATGAAACTTGACTGGGCATTATGTTTATGTGAAGACTTGTATGACATGTTCTTTGACATGGAGAGTGCCTGTCGAACGCTAATGTTTAGTGGGAGCACACGTTATAGGTATGCTAATTGGATTAGTATACTCGAACCGACTCACCCTCGATTCGTCACACGGATTTCACTCTGGGACAGTCAATGACGGAATCGAAAGGTTGTGATAGGTATTCGTGAACCTTCGACTTGAGGATTTAGTAGGGATGTGCTTGTGATGTCAAGATTTTCATTAGAGTAGTTCGACCCCGTAAACCGGAAGGCGGGGGTCAACCTCGACGTGCATCTTGATGGGCAAGTAGCAGGTCCTACTGAATACCAAGATAGAATTCTTTCTCCTGTTAGTGAACGGGTTAAATGTCCTATGCGGTTATTGGCAGATGAGATCATAAGTCTTTAGCCAAAGCATTGGAGCTAGTTGTATTGGATACATGAGAGCTCAATGATCTTGATTTGCATTAACGCATGCATAGCGTCAAGTAACAGATAGGGTTTGACTGACCGTGACCCTATAACTTGATCGGGACATTTGAAAGAAGGGTTTATACGTATACTGGTATTCACGACAGAATGGTTCTTGAATGATCCCAATCATTCGTTCTCAGTTGGGGTACGGTGTAGGCCGCCAGGCTGGCTAGGTGGTGCTACTACTCTTTGGTTCCTCCCATTGCTGACTGAGACGAACCTACCGAGTCGCGCAATAGGATTGACGACGGAATGAATCTAGCTTGTTCTCTCATTATTAATATTAGATATTGGATATCTAATTTATTGGACATTGGATGTCTAATTAAATTTGGGACATTGGATGTCTAAATTGATTTATTGGATAAATTAATTTACGGCCAAATGAATTAAATAAATTACTGGGTGATTAATTTAATTCATAAATATAATTATTTCTTGGAGAAATTAATTATGTTGTTATATATTATATATGATTAATTAATTGGATTAATTAATTAATATAAATACATCAGAACGGATTCGGAGTTTATCTGTTTGGATCATGAGTCCGAAACGGACCGAACTCCACCTACCCTTCTAGATGGCTGCCCCCCCATTTCCACCACCTTTCATCTTGTCTTTTGTTTCCATTTTTAAATGGAAGACAATGACTTGAAAGGCATCTCTCATGTGAGATGAGATCTTTAGTGGGTTGTTGATGAATAAAGAATGAATAAAGGGAGAAGACTTATGACTCTCTTACACACAATTGATTCTATACGTAAGTAGGAGAGAGAGAAACAGTGAGAAAGAACTTAGAGTTCATTCCAAAGTCTTCATCTCATTCTTCATCTTGTTCTTGTTGTTCTTGGAGAAAAATCAAGAAATTAATTGAGAGAAATTATACACTTACACTGCTACAAAATATACTTTTTACGACGCTCAATTTACATCGGTTTAACGAAAATCGATGTAAAAATTAAAAATACGGTCAATTTACATCGGTTATCAAATAAAACCGATGTAAAAAATAAAATTTTGGTCAATTTACATCGGTTGTTCAAATAACCGATGTAAAATTATTATATATTTACATCGGTTGTCCAAATAATCGATGTAAAAACTAAAATTACTATATTTTACATCGGTTGTTAAAATAACTGATGTAAAAAAAATTATATATTTACATCGGTTGTCCAAGTAACCGATGTAAAAATTAAAATTACTATTTTTTACATCGGTTGTTATAATAACCGATGTAAAATTATTATATTTTTACATCGGTTGTTCAAATAACCGATGTAAAATTATTATACTTTACATCGGTTGTTCAAATAACCGATGTAAAAACTAAAATTACTCTTTTTACATCGGTTGTTCAAATAATCGATGTAAAATTATTATTCTTTTACATCAGTTATACAAACAACCGATGTAAAATTTTAAATATTGTAATTTACATACGTTATTCCAAAATCGATATAAAATAAAGTATTAATTTTACATCGGTTATAGAATAATTGATGTAAAAATTAAAAATACGATAAATTTACACGAGTTATTCCAAAATCGATGTAATTAATACTTTTTACATCGGTTTTGGAATAAAAAATAAAAATGGTAAATTTTACATCGGTTTCTCTAAAACGGTCATAAAATCATTTTTTTGAAAACATGTATTTTTATTTACGATGATTCTTTAAAATATAAAAGAAATGAAAAATAAAAAATAAAAATAAAAAATTATTTTTTCGAAATAATACAAAAAATAATAAAATTGACTAATCCAAAACCGATGTATAAAATAGTAATTTTACGTTGATTTTGAATAAATGATGTAAAAATTAAAATTAGGTTAATTTACGTTAGTTATTCCAAAAACGATGTAAAATTAATACTTTTTCATCAATTTTAGAATAACCCATGTAAATAATAAAAAGGGAAAAACTTTACATCGATTTTTCTAAAACCGTCATAAAATCCTTTTTTTTAAAAATATGTATTTTTATTTACGATGATTCTTTGAAATATAAAATAAATGAAAAATAAAAAATCTAAAAAAATCATTTTTTCCAAAATAATACAAAAAGAATAAAATTGATTTTTTTATTTTTATTTAAAAGGTAGAGACCAAAATGTATTTAAATATAATATAAATATAAATTGTTCAAACAAATAACTATAGCCTAGTGGTTGGGACTTGACTCTCCAACCCCAAGGTCGAGGGTTCGAATCATTATGGTGACAAAGTGCAATATATTGTTATTTCAGGTGCGGGTTCGGGTTGGGTTTGAGTGGGTTTCGGGTCGGGCCTCATTCGGGTTGGGGTCGGGGTGCCAAACCTTCCATAAAACATAAGACATTTTACATCGGTTCTTTTCAAAACCGATGTAAATTTAAGACATTTTACATCGGTTCTTTTCAAAACCGATGTAAATTTAAGACATTTTACATCGGTTCTTATTAAAACCGATGTAGAATGTAAATATTTTTACATCGGTTTTAAAAAGAACCGATGTAAAATGTGAATGTTTTATGACGGTTTTGGAAGAACCGACGTAAAATGTATATTTTTTATGACGGTTTTGGAAGAACCGATGTAAAATGTGAACTTTTACTACGGTTTTACAACCGTCGTAAAATGTGCCCACTTTCTACGACGGTGGATTTTACGACGGTTCCAAAACCGTCGTAGAAACCCTTCCAAAACCGTCGTTAAAACCCCTTTTTGTAGTAGTGTTAGAGTGTTATAATCAAAGCTTCATCACTTGATTCTAGCCATAACCTTAGAGGTTAATCGAGTGTTGTCATTCCGTTCGTTTCTCCGACGCGTGACAAGTAGAGACGCGGTTTTTTCGGTGTTGGATCATCCAGGGGCTTGGAGCATTTTGGATCGTTAGGGGAATAGCTCAAGAGAAGGAAATCCATATAATCAACGGACGACAAGGGTATGATTTCGAATCTTCCTTTGCTTATTTTATATTCGTATATGCGTAGCTCGATCGATCCTCGTAGGGATTCGGATCGAATTAATTTTCGTTTTACCGCTTCCGCTGGGCCTTCGTTTTAGGCACCGAATCCCAACAGTGGTATCGGAGCGAGGTCTTGCGATCGTATATACGATATTTAGCATTTGGAATTCTTATTTAGTGATTTAGAATCACTTTGATAATCGTAGATATTTTATTGTTCGTCGTAGTGTTGTTTTTCCGTGTTTTTATGTTATGGTATAAATCAGGTTTTTCTTGGAAATATGATTTATATTAATAATATTCAGATCAGGAATAACAGGATTTTAGAAATCGCCGAAAATGAGTCAGATCGAATCGTTGGACGATTTTCCATACCGCCGAGTATGGCCGAGCACGTCCGGCCCGTGGCGACGCTTGCCGATTCTCGCCGAGTGCGGCCGAGCGCCTTGTCAGACGAGCCGAGTGCTCTGGATCCGGCCGACGCTTGCCGTATTCGCCGAGTCCGGCCGAGCGCCTTTGTCAGATCGAGCCGAGTGCTCGCTGATCCGGCCGGACGCTTGCCGTATTCTCGCCGAGTCCGTCCGAGCGCCTTGCCGTGTCGAGCCGAGTGCTCGTGATCCGCCAGACACTTGCCGATCGAGCCGAGTCTGCCGGGCGTGTTGTCAGACGAGCCGAGTGCTCGCCGGATCCCGGGACGCTGCTATATCGAGCCGAGTCCCGCCGTCGTGTCCGGCATGACCGGGCCCCCTTTCCTATCTGGAGCGGCGTGGCTGTAGGCCGCCGGTCAGTGCTCAGTGCTATTAGGCGGTTTCAGTGTCGGTCACTGGGTCTCGTTTTTCAGTATATTTTCGATTATTGAATTTTCCTGTATTAAAATCATTAATTTAGAATTTTTGATGAAGGAAAATTCAAAGAAAATATTTTAAGGGTACACTACGGACTAAAATTAAATTGTCGATTATTGTTGAATTGATTGGATCAATTCTATTTATTGTTGATTATTGATTGGATCATATGTAATCTTCTCGCTATCCATTTATGGAGTATTTATTGGATGAATGCTTTTGAATGGGGATGTGGTTCATGGACTTAGTTTGAATCGTTCGTTTTATTCGATTGGGTTGTAATGGCCGTTTTGAGCCTATTTATTTTACTAGAAATATTTGTATCTAGGATGCAATTTTTCAATGTAAAATTTATATGTAATGACGAAGACCGGAGGAAGATCCGTTTCGAGAAGACGAAGATTCAAGACGAAGACTTGTAATTAGATTACGGAGTTTTTGTTTTCTAGGAACGGTCCATGAACCACATGTTGGTAGCAACTAGGTTGTGAATGGTTGTTACATATTGTATGAATCCAACAAACGCGCTAAAATGATTAATGTGCAAAGTGTAACGTTAATCGCGAAAATTCTCCCACAACAAATTATTAAGTTTATAAGGTTTCAAGGTTTTCCTTCCCTTCATCGAGCTTTCGGGAAATTGAAATCCAAACCGGATGTGCTATGCTTCCGAGTTATCGGGGTAGTCGTTCGGGGAGGACGGATAAATTACCGGGAGCGCATTGGATGCCTTCGGTTGGAGCAAATTTTATCCCTAGAAACCTGATAGGTTGCCGGATAAGATTCAACTGTAAAACTGATTTGCGTCAATGGTGTAAACTTAACTTGTTCACGAACCATAGAAACCGTATAGGTTGAGGGGAGTGAACAAGGGGAAAAAGAAGATCGAATCATTCATTAGATGGGTTGGTGTTGGACACCACTTTATGAAAATTAATAGACTAGAAACCTGTTCGGTTGCCCTCTATTAAGATTTATAAAGAACTCGATCACCACTATGAAGTAGAGCGACGATACTTCCGGATTTCACATGGGAGTGTGTTGTTCCGATAAAATAGTGGGAGCTGGGTAATAAGAATAGAAAAGACCTTAATTCTATACTCAGATTATAATATAACAAGTCACTAATTAATCTGTTATACTTAATGCAGACATAACTCTCAATATGACAATGAATCCACTCGCAATTCTACTCGAAAAGAACACCTTAATGGGACCTAACTTTGTGGATTGGCTCCGCAATCTGATGATTGTCCTCAGTATAGAGGCACTGGGATACGTCTTGGAGACGGACATTCCCGCGCCTCCTGTGCGGACCCGAGCCATTCAGGAAGAGATTGAAAACCACGAAAAGTGGGTTAAGGATGACGTGAAAGTCCGTGCTTATATGATGGCTTCCATTTCTAATGAGCTTCAGAGAGCTCATGAGAAAATGACTTCTGCTAGGCAGATTCTATCTCACTTAACCGAACTTTATGGTGAGCACAGCAGAACTGCTAGATATGAGATATCCAAGCAACTGTTCGGTGCAAGGATGAAGGAAGGTGAGAAGGTTGGGGAACACGTCCTCAAAATGATATCCATGATCGAGAGATTGGAGGCTCTTGATTTTAAAATGGATACTTCTCTCCAAACCGACATTATCCTACAGTCTCTCCCTGATTCCTTCTCACAGTTTGTTATGAACTTTAACTGCAGTGAGATTGCATGTAATTTATCTGGGCTAATGAACAAACTTGTGACCGCTCAGTCTCAGATGAAGACTCCGCGGATGAAGGAGTCGGCCCTTGTGATTTCTTCTGGACTTAGGAAGTCTAAGAATAAGAAGAAAAAGACCAAGAAGCGGACTAGACCACAAGCAAAGGACCTTAAGGGTAAGGGCAAGGCCCCGATGGTTCCGAAGAACAAGAAGAAGAAGGATGCTTGTCTCAAGTGCGGTGAGCTGGGCCACTGGGCTAGAGACTGTCCGATTCTTCATGGCACTTGTGCATGTAACTTTTAGTTTTGGAAACAAATTGTTCTCGCTCTTGTATTTTTACTTCCTGGATACTGGATTCTGGTGCTAGTTCTCATATTTGTACCGTGAATCAGGATCTGGAACAAAGTAGGAAGCTTGGAGCTGGAGAAGTTATGATCACAGTCGGAAGCGGGCATAGTGTCGAGGCGACCGACATAGGATCACTTGTTTTGGGTTTAGAATCCGGCTTTGTTTTGACTTTAGAAGATGTACTTGTTTTGCCCAAGGGGCACAAAACATTGTATCCATTCCGGTCATGGACCGAAAAGGTTTTTCATTTTTCATTGGTGATGGTTCCTGCAAAATTTATTTCAGAAATAAACTAGTGGGTACTGCTACATTGTTAAATGGATTGTATCATCTAAATCTCAGCAACAAAGTAGTTGTGAATACTATGACTAGAAAACGTGGTAGGGATGAAACCAATCAAGTTTTGAAAGGGCATCTTAGACTTGGTCATGTTGGTCAGATCAAGGTTTACAAGATGGAAAAGGATGGACTTATGGGTCCATTGGGATCGGATCCCTTTCCTACTTGTGAATCTTGACTTAAAGGTAAAATGACTAAGTCCCCCTTCACAGGGACTTTTGAAAGAGCCGCTGATAAACTGGGATTAATCCATACTGATGTTTGTGGTGCTTTGGAAGCAGCACATGATGGATATCAATATTTCATTACGTTTACAGATGATCATACTAGGTATGGTTATGTATACTTAATGAAACATAAATCCGAGGCTTTTGAGAAATTCCAGGAATTCAAGGCCCTAGTCGAGAAACAAACTGGTAATCATATTAAAGCACTTCGGTCGGACCGAGGTGGCGAGTATATGAGTACGGAGTTTGACGAGTTCCTTAAGGAACCTGGAATAGTTTCACAACTAACACCTCCACGTACTCCTCAGTTAAATGGTGTGTCAGAAAGAGGGAACCGGACCTTTTTAAACATGGTCCGTTCCATGCTGGACTACACTGACTTACCAATTTACCTGTGGGGGTATGCACTCCTGACTGCCGCGTATATCTTGAACAGATGTCCTTCCAAATCCGTTCCTAAAACTCCACATGAGATGTGGGAGGGCAGGAAACCAAGTCTTAATCACATTAGGATTTGGGGATGTCCCGCTTATGTCAAGAAGACTAAGGTGGAGAAGTTGGAAGCTAGGTCCGCAAAGGGACGTTTCATTGGATTCCCATCTGGGACGATGGGATATCTATTCTATATGCCCGAAGATCGAAAGATCGTTGTTGCTTTACAAGCACACTTCCTGGAAGATGAGTTCATTCAGGAAGGCGGAGCAGGTAGAAGTATTTCTTTAGAAGAATACAATGAAACTCCTCGGGAGACACTGCAAGAAATCGGAACCGAACCTTCAAACACAAGTACAACCACCTCGTAGGTCAAGCAGGTGTCTCAATTACTCGAGAGGTATAGTTTTATGCACTTGGAGGAACCGGGTTTCTACGAGGTTCCAGTGATAAACAAGAGACCGACCCGCGACCAAATGACCTAGCAATGGTGGATGTAGACTCCATGAAATAGATCAGTAGCCTTCATGTAGTTGGGACCTTTTCGTTTTGACGAGGCAACAAAGAGTTTGACTTCATGCAAACGAAGAGGAACCTTGTGTATACAAGAGGGTTAGTGGGAGCTAGATCATATTCTTAGTACTATGTGTAAATGACATTCTACTAATAGGAAATGATGTGGGAATGCTCGGTTACGTGAAAGATTGGCTTTTGAGTAATTTCTCCATGAAAGACTTGGGAGAAGCTACCTATATTCTTGGTATTCGACTCTACCGGGATAGAGCGAAGAGAACAATAGGTTTTTCCCAAGCCCTCTATATAGATAAAATCTTAAAGCAATTTAAGATGGATGATTCTAAAAGAGGGTTCCTACCGATGCGACATGGAATAAAACTCTCCTTGAAGATGTGTCCTCAAAGTGAGGAACAACGGAAGGAAATGAGTAATATACCATATTCTTCGGCCATGGGTAGCCTTATGTATGCTATATTGTGTACGAGACCTGACATTGCGCATGCTGTAAGCGTGGTGAGTAGGTTTCAGGCAAACCCAGGCAGGGAACATTAGACTACCGTAAAGAACGCTCTCAAGTACTTTAGAAGGACTATAGATATGGTTCTTAAATATGGCGGTGGAGAACTGAATGTGATGGGATTCACTGTATTGAACTTCCAAGGACAGAAAGACGATTCTATCTCTACTTCTGGCTACATTTACTCTTAATGGAGGAGCAGTATCTTGGCATAGTGCCAAGTATAGCGCGACTGCTGATTCCACCAGTTAGGCTGAGTATAAAGAGGACTCGGAGGCCTCCAAAGGAAGGGTTAAGAAGTTACTAGGTAAACTTCTCGTGAGACTGTGTGTTACGCTGCCAGAGCTTGATAGAATGTGCCTAGGAGCCGAGGTTTCACAACAGCACCAAACATATTGAGAGGAAGTATCATCTCGTAAGAGAATTTGTTCGCAAGGGATACATTGTGCTGCACAGAGCAGACTCAGCCGACAACGTTGCTGATCCACTGACCAAGCCACTTTCTCAGACTAGCTTGGAGCGTCATCTGGAGAATATGGGTATTAGATACCATAGTGTGTGGCATTGAGTGCAAGTGGGATATTGTTGGGAGTATGCCCTCGAATGCCACTCAGAGGATATTGAGTGAGGGCATTGTACTTGTAATTATGTAAATCATTAATATAAGGCAATGAATGTTTCTTTATTTACTGGTAGTTGCTGGCGTTCCTAACTCGTAAATATACATATAGAAACTAGTCCATGTATTTGAGAGCAAAACGTTCCACTCCTTATTGGATAAGGAGGTCGGCACTGGAAAGGTTTATAGCTCAAATACTTAATCGTTCGCAAGTCGATGAAACTTGACTGGGCATTAAGTTTATGTGAAGACTTGTATGACGTGTTCTTTGACATGGAGAGTGCCTGTCGAATGCTAATGTTTAGTGGGAGCACACGTTATAGGTATGCTAATTGGATTAGTATACTCGAACCGACTCACCCTCGATTCGTCACACGGATTTCACTCTGGGACAGTCAATGACGGAATCGAAAGGTTGTGATAGGTATTCGTGAACCTTCGACTTGAGGATTTAGTAGGGATGTGCTTGTGACGTCAAGATTTTCATTAGAGTAGTTCGACCCTGTAAACCGGAAGGCGGGGGTCAACCTCGACGTGCATCTTGATGGGCAAGTAGCAGGTCCTACTGAATACCAAGATAGAATTCTTTCTCCTGTTAGTGAACGGGTTAAATGTCCTATGCGGTTATTGGCAGATGAGATCATAAGTCTTTGGCCAAAGCATTGGAGCTAGTTGTATTGGATACATGAGAGATCAATGATCTCGATTTGCATTAACGCATGCATAGCGTCAAGTAACAGATAGGGTTTGACTGACCGTGACCCTATAACTTGATCGGGACATTTGAAAGAAGGGTTTATACGTATACTGGTATTCACGACAGAATGGTTCTTGAATGATCCCAATCATTCGTTCTCAGTTGGGGTACGGTGTAGGCCGCCAGGCTGGCTAGGTGGTGCTACTACTCTTTGGTTCCTCCCATTGCTGACTGAGACGAACCTACCGAGTCGCGCAATAGGATTGACGATGGAATGAATCTAGCTTGTTCTCTCATTATTAATATTAGATATTGGATATCTAATTTATTGGACATTGGATGTCTAATTAAATTTGGGACATTGGATGTCTAAATTGATTTATTGGATAAATTAATTTATGGCCAAATGAATTAAATAAATTACTGGGTGATTAATTTAATTCATAAATATAATTATTTCTTGGAGAAATTAATTATGTTGTTATGTATTATATATGATTAATTAATTGGATTAATTAATTAATATAAATACATCAGAACGGATTCGGAGTTTATCTGTTTGGACTCGCGGGAGTCCGAAACGGACCGAACTCCACCTACCCTTCTAGATGGCTGCCCCCCCATTTCCACCACCTTTCATCTTGTCTTTTGTTTCCATTTTTAAATGGAAGACAATGACTTGAAAGGCATCTCTCATGTGAGATGAGATCTTTAGTGGGTTGTTGGTGAATAAAGAATGAATAAAGGGAGAAGACTTATGACTCTCTTACACACAATTGATTCCATACGTAAGTAGGAGAGAGAGAAACAGTGAGAAAGAACTTAGAGTTCATTCCAAAGTCTTCATCTCATTCTTCATCTTGCTCTTGTTGTTCTTGGAGAAAAATCAAGAAATTAATTGAGAGAAATGAATTATACACTTAAAGTGTTATAATCAAAGCTTCATCACTTGATTCTAGCCGTAACCTTAGAGGTTAATCGAGTGTTGTCATTCCGTTCGTTTCTCCAACGCGTGACAAGTAGAGACGCGGTTTTTTCGGCGTTGGATCATCCAAGGGCTTGGAGCATTTTGGATCGTTAGGGGAATAGCTCAAGAGAAGGAAATCCATATAATCAACGGACGACAAGGGTATGATTTCGAATCTTCTTTTCCTTATTTTATATTCGTATATGCGTAGCTCGATCGATCCTCGTAGGGATTCGGATCGAATCAATTTTCGTTTTACCGCTTCCGTTGGGCCTTCGTTTTAGGCACCGAATCCCAACAAATCTACCTAATTTCTTTGTTACAGGACATTCTAGCGGAGGATACCTGATACTTTGATACTGGATGCTCTCGTCACATGACCGGAGATAGGAGCAAGCTATCTGACTTTGATACTGATTCGCTTCGGTGATAAGTCTAAAGGAAGAACAAGAGGGAAAGGAAACCTACTTGTCGGGAAATTCAAGGTCACCGATGTTGCATATGTTGAAGGCTTACAGTATAATCTACTTAGTATTAGCCAGTTCTATGATAAACAGTTCTCGGTGAAGTTCTATATAGATCGCTGTAGAGTCAAGAACACCCAAACCAAGGAAGTTGTGCTTACAGGAAGCAGATCAGGTAATATGTACATTGCTCACTGGAAGCCTATGAGCTCCTCAATTCCATGTTTTGTTGCCAAAGGCACTACAGATATTAGCTGGTTATGGCACAAGAGGATGTCTCACGTCAACTTCAAGACGATCAACAAGCTTTCAAGACAGGGAATGGTTAGAGGTTTTCCAAATGTGTCATTCAAGAAGGACAGCGTCTGCGGACCATGCCAGAAAGGCAAGCAAATCAAGTCAACCCTGAAAAGCAAATCCTACCTTTCAACCCAAAGAGTGTTGGAAATGCTACACATGGATCTCTACGGTCCTGTAGACCCGATAAGTTTGGGAGGTAAGAAATACCGCATGGTTGTTGTTGATGATTATTCCGTATGCTTGGACGATCTTTCTTAGCAAGAAGAAGGAAACAACATCAAGGCCGCCCGAGCTCCGAGAAAGTTGCAAAATGAAAAAGCATCGAGTATCGTGTGCATTCGTTCCGGCCAGGTACCGAATTTACTAACCTCTTTATAGAGCAATACTGCTCGAGAATGGAATACAAAGACGAATACTCACCGCCCGTACACCTCAACAAAATGGTGTTGCCGAGCGAAAGAATAGGACGTTGAAAGAAGCAACAAGGACAATGATTGCCGCAAGCAAATTGCCACAGCGTTTCTGGGGTGAAGCAACCAATACAGCGTGCTACACTCAAAACCGCTGTATCGTCAACAAGCATCACAACAAAACAGCATATGAGGTATGGAATAACAAAACTCCGTTAGTTTCGTATTTTCACATTTTTGGATGCAGGTGTTATGTATTGAACAATGGGAAGGACCAACTTAGAACCTTTGATGAAAAATCAGATGAAGGAATATTTGTAGGATACTCCTCCGTTAGCAAAGCTTTCAGAATCTTTAATAAAAGGAAGCTGACGATCGAGGAATCAGTTCATGTAGTGTTCGACGAACCACACCATGACCCTACAGAAGTAGATGATATCACTCAGAACATTCACCATCTATCTATCTTGGATCCACCTACACCCATAGAACCTGTCGTTGATTTAGAAATCAACCACGCAGCTGTAAGAATCAATGTGGATGAAGCCGACGCTGTATAAGCTGAAGCTGTATCCACAGAAACTTTCGATACAGTACGGGATCCTGAATTAGAACCCGACCGAAGATGGTTGAGAGATCACCCACAAGAGCTGATCATTGGAAACATTAATGCCGGTGTTTCTCCTCGTAGGAGAATACAGAGTACACAAGGAAATGTACTTTGTGCACAAGAAGAATATAATGCTGAAGTTTCACAGTTTCCTGAATGGAAATCTCAATCCGAACTTAGAAGACTCAATATGTGCACTATCGCTGTATTCTTAGCCCAGTCCGAACCTGTTTCAACCATAGACGCTCTTAACAATTCTCATTGGATAACATCTATGGAAGAAGAGCTTAACAGTTTCGAAAGAAACAATGTATGGTATCTTGTACCAGACCAACACACCAATCGGTTATAGGAACCAAATGGGTATTTCGAAAAAAAAAGGATCGAAATGGACTTATCATAAGGAACAAATCCAGACTAGTAGCACAAGGCTATTGTCAGGAAGAAGGAATCGACTATGATGAAACCTTCGCCCCTGTAGCGAGACTAGAAGCCATTAGGATATTTTTAGCCTTTGCCGCCCATAAGAGTTTTATCGTATACCAAATGGACGTCAAGAGTGCTTTCCTGAATGGAGATCTTGCAGAAGAAGTTTATGTTGAACAACCACCAGGGTTTGCCAACACAGACGGTATCGATCTAGTTTACAGGCTAAGGAAAGCCCTGTATGGACTTAAACAAGCCCCTAGAGCCTGGTACGAAACCCTGTCCCAGTATCTAACCAACAACGGATTTGAGAAAGGTGTTGTGGACAAAACCTTGTTCAAGATACAGGAAGGTGATGACCTTTTAATGGTACAAATCTATGTGGATGACATTATTTTTGGTTCAACTAACCTTGCTCTATGTCAAAAGTTCTCTCATCTCATGCAAAGTAAATTTGAAATGAGTATGATGGGGGAACTTAGTTATTTCCTAGGTTTGCAGGTAAATCAGTTGCCTACAGGTATATTCATCAACCAGGAGAAATACTGTAACACCCCGAGATATTCGGAAATATGTTACAGCGCCGTAGACCCCTACATGGGACCTACCAGGCTACAATAGGAAAACTCCGCTCGACTAACCATCTTGGTTAGCGAGGATACATAATTAAATAATATGACATATAAATATACGCCCGAACAACCGGCAGAATAAGCATCAACCAACAGCGTGACAATTTAAAGTAATACAATACGGAGTTTGAAACGAAAAGCCTAAGTACTCGCGAGTACAATCTATAAGTTTAAAACTGTGGGAACAACCATATCGAAATAGACAAAGGAAATAAGTAGACCCAAATGCACATGTCAACGACCCTGGCCAACATCCTCGTCGTCCTGGTGCTCGCTCGTCCGGGTAGTCATAACCTGAAATCCATAACAAGAATTTCCCCAAAACGGGTCCCCAGAGGGGTTAGCAATTACGCTAGTACAAGTAATCCAGGCAAACCAATCGCTTACACATTCCATAGTACATGCACCAATATCATTTCAAAAACCAAAACAAGACATGTCTTTTTCCGGAAAATAAACAGTCAAACAATTAGCCTTGAGAACAGGGCGGCAGCATACATTCTCACTCGGGGCCTCACAGGGACCCTAACGAGTTGGCTACAAATACAGGAAAACAAAACCACGCACACGCTAAGCCGTGAGAACAGGGCGGCAGCATACATTCTCACTCGAGGCCTTGCAAGGACCTTAACGAGTTGGCTAGCGGTACGAAACTCGTGAAATCCAGGGCGGCAGCATAGATTTCCCTCCTTGACCCCGTCGGGCCAACACAAGGTGAGTTACAACAAGTAATATACATAACCATTTCATGTTAAGCTTAAAGGTTTCCAAAAATACTTGCCTCGATTAAATAGACGATGACACGAACGGAACGGAAGAGTTGAACACGACCGCAAGGAACCGGCGGAAATGAACCTAACGATTTGAATAGCACAATCACAACCACTTCTAAACGATTATGGAAATGGAATACTCCCGGAAACCCGCCTACGATTCATGTATATTCGTATACAAACAACAACGAGGGCGGACCACAACCGAACCCTCTCGATTCCGTAAAAAATCCACAAATTATCCATGAATCCGTAGGAAACTAAAGATACTAACAATATTAATCGTATTCCTCAAAAATCCACCAACAAAACGGGACTAATCGGAAGAAAAACCCAAAACCCCCAAATTAATCGAAAATAGGTTTCTAGAGATGTTACCTTCGGAGATTCAAGTACTAAGATCCGTAGAACACGCGTTGGATTGGTTGTCCGGGCTTCACGATCAAAAGGAGATGAAGAAAATCAACACTCAAATGATTTGTGAAGGAAGAAGTCTCCCTCATTCTCTCTCTTTCGTTTGCAGTTGAAGAAAAAGGTAAAAATGAGATTAAATGCCGATAAAACGAATTTTTTGGGCGTACATACTCGGCCGTGTCCGACATGACACGGTCGTGGCGCGCAATCGGCAGCGAGGACTCGGCCGTGTCCGCATGACACGGTCGCGCGCGAAGGGGACCTCTGCGATAGTGACCGTCGGCGCTCGGCAATGGCTCGACCGTGTCCTCGAACACGATCGGGCCTCAGGCGACGCTTCCGGCTTATCCGGACGAGTACGGCACGGGCCGTGTCGGACGACACGGTCGGGTCCTGAGGCGGTCGCTTCCGGCTTATCCGGACGAGTACGGCACGGGCCGTGTCGGACGACACGGCCGAGTCCGGCCGGCGTGATCGGCCGAAAGCTGGAAAATGAGCGGGTGAACGAAAACGATCATAACTCTCTCGTCCGGACTCCGATTGACTCACCGTTTGAACCATTGGAAAGCTAATTCGATGCTCTATAATATTGCAGGATTTAGAATTTTGGAGTTACCAAAAATTAATGGTGATCTAACAAAGTCGAACTCATATGAGGAAAGTTGAAACAATGAACAATAACGAGAATACGGTTCAACGGTTGTGAAAGGACATCTTGAAAGATACACGAGGTCACTATGACCGAGAAATATACCAAAAATGAAAATACAAGGGAAAGAAAAATACCGGATATTACATTCTACCCCTCTAAAAATAAGTTTCGTCCGAAATTTAAGAAACAAACAACTCGGGGTACCTAGCACGCATGCTATCCTCGGTTTCCCAAGTTGCCTCCTCGACACCGTGTCTCGACCACCGCACTTTGACCAAAGGGATGGTCTTATGCCTCGATCGTTTCTCACGATGCTCCAAAATCTTCAAAGGACGCTCCTCAAAAGTAATATCTTGACAATATCAATCTCGCCATAATCAATGACGTGACTAGGATCCTAACATATTTCCTCACCGGGAAACATGAAAACGCTATGAACATGACTCGGGGCGGGTAACGCCAAACGGTATGCTAACCCACCGACTCGCTCGAGAATCTCGAAGGGTCCAATAAATCTCGGACTCAACTTCCCTTCTTCCCGAAACGGAAAACTCCTCTCGTTGGCGACACCTTCAGCAAAACGTGGTCTCCCACCTCGAATTCTAAAGGTCGACGACGGACATCGGCATATGACTTCTGTCGACTCTGGGCGGTCAACATCCGTTCTCGAATTAATTCTATCTTCCGTCTCGTCTCTAACACAACATCCGGCTCGGTCCCGACTAAATCGGACGCCTCATTCCAACAAATCGGCGATCGACATCGTCGCCCATAAAGTGCCTCATACGGTGCCATCCGAATCGACGCGTGCCAACTATTGTTGTACGTGAATTCGATCAATGGCAAATGCTCCTCCCAGTCGCTACTCCAATCGAGGGCACAAGCACGCAACATGTCCTCGAATGTTTGGATAGTGCATTCCGACTGTCCATCTGACTGAGGATGGAAAGAGGTACTCAAATGCAAACGGGTACCCAATGCCTTATGCACCGCCTTCCAAAAGTACGAAACGGCCATCACGATCCGAAACGATAGACTTCGGAGTACCGTGAAGCCTCACAATCTGCGCGATAAACACACGAGCCAATTTCTCCGGGCCCCAAGTGTCCTTGATGCCCAGAAAATGTGCCGACTTGGTCAGACGATCAACAATCACCCAAACCATATTCATGCCTGATCTCGATCTCGGCAAACTCGTAATGAAATCCATCGATATATCTTCCCATTTCCATTCCGAGCGAAGTGATCGCAATAACTCAATGGTCGGCGATGCTCGATTTTGACTGGGCAAGTCAAACATCTCGCCACAAACCGTGCGACCTCCTCCTTCATATCATTCCACCTGAAGTTCCTCCTCGTGTCCTTGTACATCTTACTCGAACCAGATGAACGGAATAGGGTGTGGAATGGGCCTCACGCAAAATACTCTGCCGCAACTCGATCGTTCGGCACACAAAGCCGACTCTGGAATCTCAAAACGCCATCCTCGTGAATCACAAACCCAGAGACTTTCCTTTAAGAACGTTCTCTCGGATTTGAGTAATCATCGGATCCTCTAATTGCTTTAGCTTAATCTCATCGATCAAAGACAGCGAAATTTCTAAAGCACAAAGTTGCTGTGACTCGAGCAACAAAACCTCAATATCAAACTCAATCAAAGCCCGCCGAAGCTCAGACTGAGACGTAAGGATCTCAAGCGTTCGCAACGCAATCGGTTTCCGACTCAAGGCGTCGGCCACGACATTCGCCTTACCCGGATGATAAAGGATTTCGAGGTCATAATCCTTAATCAACTCTAACCACCTCCTCTGCCTCATATTCAACTCTCGCTGAGTAAATATGTATTTCAGACTTTTATGATCGGTAAAAATCTGACATGCAGAGCCGAAAAGATAGTGACGCCAAATCTTGAGTGCAAAGACAACCGCCGCTAACTCCAAATCATGAGTAGGGTAGTTAAGCTCATACGGCCTCAACTGTCTCGACGCATAGGCAATGGTCTTGCCGTGCTGCATCAATACGCACCCAAGACCCTGACCCGAAGCATCGCTAAAAACGGCGAAACCCTCGTTGCCACATGGCAATGCCAAAACCGGGGCTGAAGTCAAACGCTTCTTCAGCTCCTCAAAACTCGACTGCCTCTCATCGGTCCAGACGAACTTCTCGGATTTCTGGAGCAACTGTGTAAGTGGTCGGGCTAGTTTTGAGAAACCCTCGACGAACCTACGGTAGTAGCCAGCCAAACCCAAGAAACTACGGATCTCCTTCACATTCTTGGGCGGTGCCCAATCCAATACTGCCTCTATCTTCTGTGGATCCACCCGAACCCCCTCGGCTGAAATCACGTGACCTAGAAACATCACCTCCTTCAGCCAGAACTCACATTTCGAGAACTTCGCATAGAGTTGCTCGGTCCTCAAAATGTCTAACACTACCCGCAAATGATGGGCATGCTCTTCCTCGTTCCTCGAATAAATAAGAATATCGTCAATGAAGACGACGACACACTTATCCAAATACTCGATAAAGACTTTGTTCATCAACTGCATGAACACCGCCGGCGCGTTAGTTAACCCGAAAGGCATAACTACAAACTCATAATGTCCGTATCTCGTCCGAAAAGCCGTTTTCGGCACGTCGGACTCTCTCACCCGGAGCTGATAGTACCCCGATTTTAAATCAATCTTCGAGAATACCGCAGCTCCCTGCAACTGGTCGAACAAGTCGTCAATTCTCGGCAAAGGATACTTGTTCTTGATGGTCACCTTGTTCGATTCACGATAGTCGACACACAAACGTAGTGAACCATCCTTCTTACGCACAAACAAGACCGGTGCGCCCCAAGGCGAGGCGCTCGGTCGAACATACCCCGACTCAAGAAGTTCACTCAATCAAGCTTTCTTCAACTCGGCCATCTCTCGAAGGTGCCATGCGATACGGCGCCTTGAAATCGGAGCCGCGCCCGGCTCTAACTCTATAGTAAACTCAACCTCACGATCCGGCGGCAATCCCGCAACTCGTCAGAAATACATCGGGAACTCACTAACGACCGGAATCGATGAAAACTCGACTCCACCATTCTCCGCCTTCAAGGCGTAGCACCAATAACCAAGACACCCCTTTCGCAGAGTTTCACCGCCTTCAAGGCGTTAATAACAAACTGGTTTCTCTTCGCCCGCGAAAGAGTGTTCATGCCGTCCTCGGCTAACATGGTAATGATCCTCGTGCGGTAGTTCATGATTGCACCATGCCGCTCGAGCTAATCATTCCCGAGAATTAAATCCTCGCCCTCGATACCCACAACAATAAGATTAGAGAGCCAAGCCCTCTCACAAATAATCACGAATCAGTCCGGACTTCCCGATCACCGACAATTCTATCACCGCCAGAAGTTTAACGATGAAAGGCTCACAAGGTGACAAGGCCGAGACTCAAACGGCGTACACACTCTAGAGAAATGAATGAATGCGTAGCACCCGAATCAAAAGCACACCGACAGATGAGAATGGATATGAACGGTACTGCCGCCACAAAGAGCCGCTGATCATCGGTCCTCCTCATCTCGTAGATACGCGGCCGGGCGAGCCGACACCGGATGCTCCTCCTAGCGGGCTGACCCCGACCCTACCTCGGCCGGCACTCGGTGGAGGCGGCGGAGCAAACGAGCCTCGGTTCACACTCGGCTCCATAGGTGCCGGTGAGAAGAACGGCACCGCGGAATCGTTTAACTGCTCACAAAGGGGCCTTGTGGCCTAGCTGCCCACAAGTATGACAGGTAAGCTTCGACGAGAACACCGCCGGCTCCTATGGCCCGCACACCACGCTTAAAACATGTGGTTTCATGAGCGGAGGTTCCGGCACTCGAAAGCTCCCAGAGAAACGAGCCGAACCGCCCGTTGAAATATTTGTAGCTTGAGATTTCGCCGCCTCCACTCTTGGGACCAAAAATTTCCGACCGACTTCGCTTCTTGCTCTCACGAGCCAAATCGCTAGCCGTCACCGACATATCATAAGCAAGAGCTCGACTCGATAATCCTTCAAGGTAGTACAGACGAGCCTGCATATAGTCCCGAATGGACAGTTTCATCCTCCCGAAAAATGGAAAATTTTGTCGCTCTCGCGACAACTGGGTCTTCACATAACCCAACTCCTTGTTAAAGTCGGCAATGGCCTCGAGATACGGGATATCCCGTGGTTGAGCATCGTAGAAAGCATGCACTCGAGCCTGTCTCGACCGGCCACGGACAATACTCGTCTCCATCAACTCCCGAAACTCGGCCCACGAAGCAACATGATCTTTGGGACCGACGGCCTCCCACCAATCCGTAGCATCTCCCGTGTGAGAAAATATTGAGCAATAGGGACCTTACGGTCCCTGGGCGATTGGTAGCAAGGAATACTTTGGATATCTCCTTGATCCACCCTTCCTAGCCGATCGGGTCCGAAGCTCCCGAACCGGGAGGATGCATCTTGATGACATCCTCAAGCCAACGATCCGTTCCGCCCGATTAGCATGGGCCTCGATCGGGTTCTGACCACAGGCTATAGCCGCCATCCAGTTAACCATTTGCCGCATAATGCCCGCAATACCAAGATCGGCGTGCTCTCGAGAAGAAGCATGATCGTGACGGTCACCGATCGCCGGCTCCCAAGAATGTGACGTGGCCGCCCACCGGGCCGCCCCACGTCCTCGGCCGCATCCACGACCACGACCACGACCACGACCACGGTTACCTCCGCGTCCATACCGGTGTTAAGAGATAATGTAAGTACATTGATGATGAGTAAGGGAGGAAAAGCAACTTCAACTCGAAAAGCAAAAATACAATGTAAGAAAACAAAGGATCGAGTAGGAAAACTTACGAGCACCGGAAGTACCGAGATGTCAGAGGCGGTGTGACAATGTGCAAACAAAACATGACTAGACCCAAATAACCAACAAGCCTAGGTATCCATAAACCTAGGGCTCCGATACCATTTTCTCGTAACACCCCGAGATATTCGGAAATATGTTACAGCCGTAGACCCCTACATGGGACCTACCAGCTACAATAGGAAAACTCCGCTCGACTAACCATCTTGGTTAGCGAGGATACATAATTAAATAATATGACATATAAATATACGCCCAACAACCGTAATAAGCATCAACCAACAAATAAGTGACAATTTAAAGTAATACAATACGGAGTTTGAAACGAAAGCCTAAGTACTCGCGAGTACAATCTATAAGTTTAAAATCGTGGGAACAACCATATCGAAATAGACAAAGGAAATAAGTAGACCCAAATGCACATGTCAACGACCCCGGCCAACATCCTCGTACCGTCCCGGTGCTCGCTCGTCCGGTAGTCATAACCCGAAATCCATAACAAGAATTTCCCCAAAACGGGTCCCCAGAGGGGTTAGCAATTACGCTAGTACAAGTAATCCAGCAAACCAATCGCTTACACATTCCATAGTACATGCACCAATATCATTTCAAAAACCAAAACAAGACATGTCTTTTTCCTAAAATAAACAATAAACAATTAGCCTTGAGAACAGGCGGCAAAGATACATTCTCACTCGGGGCCTCACAGGACCCTAACGAGTTGGCTACAAATACAGAAAACAAAACCACGCACACGCTAAGCCGTGAGAACAGGCGGCAGATACATTCTCACTCGAGGCCTTGCAAGGACCTTAACGAGTCAAGAAGGTACGAAACTCGTGAAATCCAGCATGGCAAAGATAGATTTCCTCCTTGACTCCCGTCTGCCAACACAAGGTGAGTTACAACAAGTAATATACATAACCATTTCATGTTAAGCTTAAAGGTTTCCAAAAATACTTGCCTCGATTAAATAGACGATGACACGAACGGAACGGAAGAGTTGAACACGACCGCAAGGAACCGGCGGAAATGAACCTAACGATTTGAATAGCACAATCACAACCACTTCTAAACGATTATGGAAATGGAATACTCCCGGAAACCCGCCTACGATTCATGTATATTCGTATACAAACAACAACGACCGAACCCTCTCGATTCCGTAAAAAATCCACAAATTATCCATGAATCCGTAGGAAACTAAAGATACTAACAATATTAATCGTATTCCTCAAAAATCCACCAACAAAACGGGACTAATCGGAAGAAAAACCCAAAACCCCCAAATTAATCGAAAATAGGTTTCTAGAGATGTTACCTTCGGAGATTCAAGTACTAAGATCCGTAGAACACGCGTTGGATTGGTTGTCCGGGCTTCACGATCAAAAGGAGATGAAGAAAATCAACACTCAAATGATTTGTGAAGGAAGAACTCTCCTCAAGCTCTCTCTCGGTTGCCAGTGAAGAAAAAGGGAAAATGAGTCAAATGCCGAGAAAACGAATTTATAGGGCGGACAGACTCGACCGTGTCCGACATGACACGGTCGTGGCGCGCAGTCGGCCGGCAGGGACTCGACCGTGTCCTGCATGACACGGTCGCGGCGCGAAGGGGACCTACCGATAGTGACCCGTCCGGCGCTCGGCAATGACTCGACCGTGTCCTGGAACACGGTCGGGCCTCTGGGCAGACGCTTCCGGCTTATCCGGACGAGTACGGCACGGGCCGTGTCGGACGACACGGTCGGGTCCTGAGGCAGTCGCTTCCGGCTTATCCGGACGAGTACGGCACGGGCCGTGTCGGACGACACGGCCGAGTCCGGTCGGCAGTGATCGGCCGAAAGCTGGAAAATGAGCGGGTGAACGAAAACGATCATAACTCTCTCGTCCGGACTCCGATTGACTCACCGTTTGAACCATTGGAAAGCTAATTCGATGCTCTATAATATTGCAAGGATTTAGAATTTTTGGAGTTACCAAAAATTAATGGTGATCTAACAAAGTCGAACTCATATGAGGAAAGTTGAAACAATGAACAATAACGAGAATACAGTTCAACAGTTGACAGAAAGGACATACTGAAAGATACACGAGGGTCACTATGACCGAGAAATATACCAAAAATGAAAATACAAGGGAAAGAAAAATACCGGATATTACAAATACAGCAAGGAGCTTCTCAACAAATTTGGAATGAACACTTCCAAATCCTCGCCAACCCCCATGAGCACTTCCGTGCAAATTAGTGCTGATGAAGCAGGAAAGCCGTTTGACCAATCACTCTACAGGAAACTCATTGGTTCGCTCCTGTACCTAACGGCTAGCAGGCCCGATATCCAGTTTGCTGTTGGAGTGTGTGCGAGATACCAAGTTGCACCTAAGGAATCACACTTCAATACAGCTAAACGAATCCTGAAGTACATTAAAGGAACAGTCGATGAAAGACTATGGTATCCTAAGGAAGGCGGATTCGATTTAGTTGGATACAATGACTCGGATCTCGGAGGTCGCAAGCTAGATAGGAAGAGTACAAGTGGAACTTGTCACTTTCTGACCTAGACTCGTTTCTTGGTTCAAGAAGAAGCAATTGGCTAACTCTCTTCCACGGCCGAATCGAGTACTATGTCACCGTAGTCAGCCGTATGCATCCTTCGATGTAGCAACAATCGCCGACTATGGAATCGATGCTAGAGAGACTCCAATCATGTGTGATAGCACGAGTGCAATTGCAATCACGCACAATCTCGCTCGCACTCGCGCACTAAGCATATCAACATGAAGCATCACTTTATAAGGAATCACGCCGAGAACAAGGATGTTCGCACGAAAAGGTTCATACAGACGCTCACCGGCCGACATCTTCACCAAGCCGCCGACACAGCAAGATTCAACATGCTCACAAGAATTGGGAATGCTACAAATGCACTTCGTAAGTAATTTACTGTTTTTACTCAACAATTGAGGGGGAATGCTGTAAGACCCAAGAATACAGTATCCAACATTAATTATTTGTACACTCAGAATCGTCAATACAACACTGTAGCGAGGAAAGACATATGAATCCTACAGCTGGCGTGTGTAATAATTAAAGGGGAATACTGTAGGACCCATGAATACAGCATTAATCCAAATATTGATGTATGGAATTCAAAACCTATAAGTACCTTTTTGAGGGGGAACGTCAGATCGACGCGGAAACAAAGACATGCTATAGGATTTTGATTCAAGATATAATATAATATTATTTCCTTTCAAAACAATTTTTGTCCACGTGCCCTGCTTTTATGTCAAACGTCATGTACATTAAATGCCTTACACGACATCTGGACAATCAATCTCAAAAGCCGCGATGTTTTTAAATTGTTTATTATTTTTAAACCGCCGTTTTAGGCATTTAGGTATCAACCTATGTCGAAGTGGGACCCGCTCAATTTTTAAACATTTCAATGGATTAGCGTATCAGCTTACACTTAGTCCATCTTAACCGTTGATTTCAAAACCGGTTCCCATCCCTTAAAATCGACCATTCGTACTCGCAAAACACTATTTCGCCGCCTAACTATAAAAGGATCGACCGCCATTAGAGACTCTTTACGCTTTCTGCAAATTCAAGAGTTCTCAAGCAAATACAGCCTACATATTTTTCTGCATTTTACCGCATATTTCGATTGTTTTCTTGCACCTTTTTCTTAAGAAAACATCAATGGCTGGACAATCTTCTTCTCATGTTCTGAAGAAATCTGCTAACATCATTGATGGCCGGATCTTCTCCAAACCTGTCATCATTGAGCGTATTCTCTCAGAAACCAACGACGCAGATCCCATGGAATATATCATAACTCGTCTTCAACAACAAGGCCTCTATCGCCTTGGAAGCAAGACCGCCGACAAATTCGACGCCCATCTGGTTGAGGAATTCTACCTCAACGCCGCCATCCGTTTTCTGTCATTGGCCCAGGGAGGACATGTTGCTGACATCACTGCTACAATCCAGGGAGTGGAGATCTGTATCGATCGCGATCTGCTCCAGAGAATCTACAGGCTATCCGCTGATGGCCTGACCATGGATCAACTTGAGACGTTCGGGTCTCAAGAGCTCATTACAAAATTTTATGGACTGTTTACAGGGTCCAAAGTTGTTGACATGGTGACGACTACTTGTCACAAGAAAAACTTTCTTCTTCCTTTTGTGTATCTTCATGACTTTTGCTCCAGGATTATTGAGAATCGAACCGGTGCGTTCGAGATGTGCACCAACTTAAGGTTTAGGATGATGGTGGCTATTTTGACCTGTGAAAAGGTCAATTGGTGCCAAATAATCCTGAAACGCCTACAAGAGGAGGTGTGCAAACCTGTCACCCAGAAGAAATCTTTCGGTTTAATGTTGAATTATATCCTGACGAAGTGCAGACTGACGCAATCCGCCGATGCGAAGAAGAATAGCTCGAGGATATACTTAGGAGGCGTCAAGCCTCATCACAGATAACTGAGCACCTTGTCTTGCAACCACCCAAGAACCGTGCACATGCCAATCTCTCGATAATCCAAGAGATGAATCCTTGAAGGTCCTAAGTGGAATCTTCAAAGAAGCGAAAGAGATCTCACAAAGAAGAAACACTCTGGGTGAGAAGCCCAAGAAGAGACTCAGAGGCTTTCGAAAATCAAATCACAAGCCCGCCAAGGAAGTCTCCCGTGGCTCAACCCATCGATGAAGAACCCTGTGGCCCAACCCCGTGGAAGAGGTGTCTCCTACCGTATCGACAAGATCCCGAGCCTTTGGCGGCTAGGACGGATATTGAGACATCCGCCAACGATCAAGACTTTAGCGAGCCTACGCCCATTCGCAGCCAAAAGCTACTTCTCCTCTCAAGGATCCCACACCCGCAGATCCATCTTCCTTCAGGCACCATCCCCTGTAAGGAGTCCCTCTTCCGCATGTGATCCCATACTGCACAGAATCCTCGATACAGCCGCTCTGCACGTTGTTCAAGTCCCTCCCCGACTCGATCATTAATCGACCTTCTTTCGGTTCAAATTGAACACGCCTACGAAAGATTTTTCCAATGGAAAGGCTACGCCTAGCTCGTATGATACACTGCATAACCGGAGCGATTGGAGCCACGAAGAGAGATTCGTCTCGAAGTGACGACTCAACAGAATTGAGGCCCCGCTTCGATGGGACAACCCTCTTGCAAGGATCTAATTGAAAGCCATCTTCTCGCACAACCGACGCCGGAGGAAAGGAAAGAAAAGTCGAGGATTCTCCCACTAATCCAAAAGACGACGAAGATCATGACTCGTGACGACGACGACGATGCTTTACAAGGTGTCCGAGGATGAGTCGTGAAGAGGTCAAGCTCGAGATGCCTCTCCACCCGAGACGATGAAGGGCCTTCTACTGCACTAATCCCCTTCGCCACACTGAGAACATTCCCGACGAAGAGGAATCACCCTCCAATGAGGAAGTACAAGATATTTTGTAATAGGCACTGAGCTCGCCGCGATCAAGAAGCTGCTCGAAAGACAACAGGAGGATTCACCCTCCCGTATCCATGTTTGTCAAGAATATTCGCAACAGAAGCTTCTCAACCCTCGTCGCCGAACCACGTGAAGCCGCTCCCGTCCCTTCAACCGTGGAATCCGAGGACGGTATCGAACTCCGAGGATGTCCAACTTACTTCACGCCCATCCGTGAATGTAAGAAGGTTGAACTCTGCACCTTGACCAACCGATTCTCCGATTTCGCCGCACGGAAAGAGCGCCCGCTCGCTCTTGGCCTTCAAACCGTATTCATCCAGATGCAGAAATGCTCTATCTTCCGTTGAAAAAGCATTAAATGGATGCATACTGGCCGTCGAAGAAATGACCACTATTCAACATGAAGTATCTCGTGTTGTCGACGCATTCATTCTTTTGCCGAAGTTTTCAAACAAGCTTTGAAGATCATGGAAGATAAGCAGAGCAATCAAGGAAGAAGCAACAAAAACGAGGATAGCTGAAGCCAAGACCGCTTGTGCTATGATTAAAAACAGCTCTCAACTGCGTGCTCACGACAAATGCATTCAGGAAATGTCGCAGACTCTTTCCTCCCTTGTAGAGAGAATTACTAGCATCGAGACAAAACATGACGCTCCTCTAGAAATCCTGCAAAGTCTTGATGAAGCCAAAAAGGGGGAAGAGGCACGAGAAACTGCTAGGAGAATCAGGCTGCAACAAGAAAGGGAATTTGAGGCTGCTCAGAACAGTATCACTGCCGAGTTGAACAAACTAGCACCTCCCTCCCAAAGTTTTAAAATTTCAGGCTCCAGATCGGAATTTCATGATCCCAATGTCCCTTGGCAAACTCTTATTCAGAGACCTTTGGAAATTCGTCTGCCGACCAACCGCAATCCTACTGCCGACGAAGTGAAGCACTGGAGGAAGAACGAACTGATGAGATACTTTGTCAAACTGATTAGGGAATCCGCCATCTTCAAGAACTATAAAACGTTAGCGGAGGCCGCAGACAAATTTATGAAGATGCTAGAAGACGGGAAACTCCCTCTCCAAGTCGAGATGAAATCCAAACACAGAAGAGGAGATCGGATCACCCATCCAGAAGACTGGATACTTGCCTTTGATGGATCCTATGATGGAAGAGCTATATACCAGGATCGAGGCAATGATTCTCTTCAGAACTGGTGGCGTGGTACCGAAAATGAACCAGGGAAAAAGCCATGGAGGCATGCGGATTATAGATAAGGAGCTGAAATCTATGTATATTTTTGTTTTGTAATTTCTATTCAAAACAGCAAACTCTGTACTCAATTCATTTTGAATATCAATAAAAACGTTTGTTTGTCTTGAAAGATTACAACTCGTAATCTACTGCGTTGATGTATGATTACTTAAATTGTTTGATAGCAATCTCAAGTTAGATAAACTTGATTGAAAATTAAGGTATACGAACTAGTCTACGAACAGTTCATAATTTCAGTTGTAAGCTTAGAATACATTGTAAGATTGTGCCTGCGCGCCAATCATAAGCTTAAGTTGTAATAATCCTTAAACTGTATCGAACTTGCCTGCGAGCAGTTCATCATTTAGACTAAGTCAGATCTTTGACGAAAGACCAAGAAATCTGCCAGAAGTCATCAAAGAAGATCGCTTCATGAAGAAGGTTTTGGCATCATCAAGAAGACTTGAAAAGTTAAGAAAGAAAGTCTTGGCAAATTGTCAAAAAGGGGGAAATTGTTGGGAAAACAAAGACCTCAGATTTAAACAAATGATACCCGATCCTCGTATCGAATGATATTTGATAAAGAGGTTTTGACATATATGCCAATCCGAATACAAGAAAGGAAATCAGATCGAAGCTTTGAGGCTTTATCTCGTATCGAAGACCCGCCTCGAATCAAAGATATAGTGAAGCTCTTCAAGATGAAGAAGTCTTGTAAAAAGACCAAGTATGGAAATTGTCTCGAAACTCAAAATACAGTTATCTTCCATACAGCTCACAACAGGACAAAGAAGGAATATCCAGAAGTCAAGTCCCGTTGAATAAAGAAGTATTTAAATACTCAAGGATAAAGTATTTAAATACTGCCGCCTTCGATCTTCGAATCCCGAGAAATCCGGATCGTGTCATAATCCCGTTGGAACGAAATCTCATTCAAACGGATACATCTCAACGGATATATGCATCAGAGACTATATATATCTTATGAAGGCATTGAAGATCTGACACCAGTAACCTAACACTCAAGCTATCAAAAGTTATCATCAGAGCAAAACATATATCCAAAGCTTACTGCAATTAAGATCTAAAGAGATATATAGTGCTCATCATCCTGAACAACACTTCATCAGCTGAAAGCTCTTAAAGTCAAAGTTGTTGTTCACCATCTGTTCTATACGTTGAACAAACTCAAGATCAGCCAGGTGGACCGAACAATGCGGCTTCTCCTGAATCGTGTGTGAAGGATTTGCATTGAAGAAGACGAAGCTTCGTAATCGTGTGTGAAGAAGCAAGTCAAGCATTAGCTCAAAACCAATCTGTGTGAACGGTTTAAGCTAAGATCTTTATATCAATCTGTGTGAACGATATATTGATTGTGTGTGTTGTTATAATTACGTAGTTGTGTACGTAGTAATTATAATAATCTTTTTACTCCTGTGTGGAGGACCAGTGGACGTAGAGGGGTTTACCTCAAACCACTTTAATTACTGTGTTATTTACCTTCAGCTTTTACTGTTTTAAATTACTGTGATATATTAAGTATACACTATACACTTAGTTGCTGTATCCACAAAGAACTCATCAGTATCCAAGACTTCCCCTACGCACTCAGATTTAAAATCCATATAGTTTGTTGTTTAAATTATTTTCCAAACTGTATCCAGTATACTTAGTGGCCAACACGATCCATCAATTCCTTTGATCAACTGGCGAACAGCTTCACAGCTTACTTCACCGCCAAGGTCGCTCAGCCGGAAGGTCCCCATCGTATGATGCAAATCAGGCAGGGAGAAGAAGAGTCCGACGCAGACTACATCGACCGGGTAGACGAGATCATCCTCAACGGCGCGCCCGTAAGCGATGAGATCGCCCTCTACTTGGTCTTAGGGGGATTCCATGGTCTTTTGCCTATGTTCAGACATCTTACGAAGGACCATCCCCCAACCTACGCGATCTTCCGCGCTAAAGCCGCAGACTTTCTGTCCAGGCAAAGGTTTCTTCTTAGCCTATGAGCAGCGCGATCGGCGCCCGAACGACGATCTCCAGTCTTCCAGCCCGATCGCCGATATCAAGCAACGTCACCTAAACTGGAGGACTCGCTCGCCATCTACAGTTCATCATCTAACATGTTGGACTAAGGCACGAGATCGCCTCCCCCGCACAACGTACACCGTAGAAGGTCGGCATTTAACATGACGATCCGAGGTGGAAGTGTACAACCATGGTCCTGGTGGTCAATGGAACCGACTGCTTAGGCCATGCAAGGTTCCTTTGGGCTGAGTCGCTCGCCCTTAGTTTAAATACGAGGCGGGCGTAGTCGAAGGACCCTCCAAGCAAATCAGTGGACACGATCGCCCGCCCTCAAAGGTTCATCATCTAACATGATGAACCCGGACAATACAACGCGTCACTACCTCCGTCTCAACGTATACCATCGAGGATTGCCATCTAACATGACGATCCTAGCTAGAAAAGAGCTAGCTTGCCGCGGACGTGGAGTCGATTAATCCGACGACGCCCCGCGCAAGGACTCCTCTAGACCAAGACTGCACGCCCTTCGTTTAAATACGAGGCGAGCCGCAGCCTAACAGAGGACCCTTACAATAAAATGAGTCACGAGACAGACAATGTCGCTCGCGCATAATACACGGTCATGGAGTCGGTCCATCGAACTCCGCGACTGTGCACGATTCCTCAATGACGAAACAATCAGCTTTCTACGAGGGATCGGCCAAAATTGTTTATTGCAGGTACAAGACCGAAGATAGCTAGCCAATCGACCAGATCGCCCAAGTCCGAAACCAAAGTCCGCTCAACGGGTCGCCCGTCTTCATCCTACGCGATCGCCAGCAAGAACCACCTCACCCCGTGTCTTCAACATCGGAACAAGCTGGGGGGCAATTGTTGTGTCGAGATTTATACGTCTCAACAGGTGATCGCCTCAGAGACCGGGCGACCGAGCCAGAGCCCAGCAACCAAGGCAGATTGGCCGACCGAAGGTCCCAGGACAAGTCCCGGTTCCGAGCGATCGACATCTAAGGCGATCATCTCTCGGTACTTGGCGATCGACCCCTGGCGACCGACCAAGTGACGACCGCCTCATGCCACGCGAAGCCATCGATCGTCCAGTCGGCAAAGGCCGAAGCTCGAAGCAAGGACCCATGTGCAGATCCGGAAAAGGCGCCGCTAGACATGGATCGTTGACCACAGCCTATCAGCATCTTCCCACCAACCGACAGACCCGCCGAAAGGTGTACTGTGGGACCGCCCATGACAGCAACTCAGGACGCGTGCTGGCTCCTCATCGACCGCATGATAGCCGCCAAAGAAGAATGGCAGCTTTAAGGCAGACATCCCATGTGACATAAAGACGATCGCCCCTTATTATATTACCTAAAAGGCGATCGCCCGCCAGTAAACAGGGCATCTCAGCTCCTATAAATAGAAGGCTTCCTGCATTTGGACAGAGGGCTGCTTCTTGACAAGTTCAACTCATAACTTGGATTTCTTACTCTTGGCAACAGCTATCTCTCGGTTCTTTCTTCTCTCTCAGCACCTCTTACATGAAAGACGGTCGACAGAGATGAAACACGCAGAGCTTCGCTCAAGAGCTAGATAAATAGGATCTTTTACACTCATTGTAATCGCATTCTTACATTAATACTTGTATCCCCGAATATTTGTATTAATAACATCTCGCGAGAGCATTCAAGCTCGGGCCTAACAAACCCGGCAAATCTTGTGTTTTCCATTCCCTCGGACGTGCTCTCGCAATTTGCTGTTGCTCGACCATTCCAGCAATATCTATCTTCGGATAATATTTCGGGCAACAACAACATGTTTACTAATACTACCTCCGTTCTCTTATAATTGCAATATCTGGACTTTCACGCTTGTCAATGCATAACTTTGATTATTAATATCTTTGATTTTTTATTTTTAAAAATTATAAGAAGTTGATATTTTGAAAGTATATTTCGAGATGAATCTAATAAGATCTCACATGACCATATTTTTTCATATATATAAATCACAAAAGATGGTCAAAAGAGAGTATGTAAACAGTGTAATAGTCAATAAGTTGCAATAATAAAGTAACGGAGAAAGTATATCAAGTCAATAATTAGTCAATTTATATATATTACTCCAGAATTTATATTTATTACTCCCTCCGTTCATTTATATAAGCTTGTCCATTTTCAAGCTGGGCACGGAAATTAAGGAGGGAGTATTAAATAAATAAAGTAGTGGATAAAAGTAGGAGAGAGAAAATATAAATAGTTTTAAATAATGTAAAAGTAGGAGAGAGAAAATATAAATAGGTTTAAATAATGTAAAAATATGAGAGATAAAGTATAAATAATTTTAAATAATGTACAAGTAGAAGAGAGAATGGAACATTTTTTTTCTTTATTTAGAAAGACAAGCTTATTGGGACTAACCCAATAAGTAAAAATGGACAAGCTTATTGGAACGGAGGAATAAAATATATATTGGTTCTTCCAAAACATACAGACGTATGTGATTATACATTTACAGCAAATTCATATATAAGCAAACCACATGTTATTATTTAAATTTTTATATTTTTATTTATAATTTGTTGGATAAGAAATATATTTTATATTATATTATGAGAAAAAATAATATAGATAAATTTAGAAATAATAAAAGTTAAAATTTTAATATTATTACATTAACTTTTTTCAAGAGAATATTATTATTATACTATAAAATGTTACGTATGAATGACATAGTAGGGGTGATTATTCGGATTTTATTTTATATTGTTGTCTAACCTAAATCAATTTGAAAATTTAAATTTTGAAGAAAAATGAATGCAGACTATACCAAATTACCAAAATCTATATGTGAAAATCAAAAAATGAGAAAGAAAATTCAAAGTTCAACATTTTATTATTATTTTAAGTAACACATAATATATATATATATATTATAACAATAATTTGGATATTTAAGTTTTGAAATAGACCAATCCAAACTAATTCGAAAATTTTGAAAGAAATCGCTTTGTTCTAGACCGAAAGTTTGAAAACTACAAACCAAAATTAAAATTGTGATTTGTATTGTTTGAATATTTGGGTTCCAGATATTTTGCTTATGCCTGTCGCACAAAGATACTATAATAGTCCATGTACGATAGTTTGATTCATTTGAACATTCGAGTTTTAGATATTTTGTTCACCCCTATCATATAGGAATAATTAATAACTCTTGTGAATCGCACAGGTGGTATACTAGTCTACAATAAACATAAATCAAAATTATCTATATCTATATAAAAATTGAGTTCCATGTATTAATGTAAGCATTTATGTCAATTTATATATATATATATATATATATATTAATGTGAGATTTACGCTATAAGTAGAGGCCATTCATATCAATCGAATATCGCTACTTTCTAAAGCCTTTTCTAAAGCCTTTAAAGAGCTTTTACAAACCACAATAAAAAAATGCACGAATAAAAACGATGCATACATGTTCATTGTCATTATGTTTCAAATTAATTCAACCAATTAAAACACGCCAAAGTCTCATTATTAAATTTTAAGAATTTCTATACTATACCACACAAAGATGTTTATTGTTTAACTCTTTCAACTTCTTCTTTGAGGTATTATACTCCCTTATAAACAAACAAAAAAAGTCACACAACTCACCCACAAAACAGGTCACAACCATCACCTCCAGTAAAGCAGATTCTTCTGCCGCCACAGCCACCGGAACCGCTGCCAACATCAACTGCTTCCGCCGCCGACACCAATGAATATTAATTCAATAGGTGGTGTTTCGAGCTTGAGTGGTTTCATTGTTGTTTTAGTGGTTCCGCTGCCGACATACCAAACTTGAAATCTCAAACAATTTTCTTATAAACAATTAAACAATTAAAACGTTTCTATTCAAAATAGCCTACAGATACCTACAAACCATGAGATATCCAAAATATTATAAAATCAAATTGTCAATTCTCACCAAATCTTTAAAAAATAAAGATAATATCAAGTTCTTTATAGCCAAAATAATGGATTGATTGCAAAGATGGGTTTTCAATATTTATGAGTATCAAATGAATTGAGCTAAGGGTGTCCACATCGTTGGTTCTACCTTCTCGACCACCGAAACCCCACCACCATCGTCATAACCGCCGTCGGCCACTGAAATATCCAGATCTGAACACAAAACCAAAACCCGAGTTTGTAACTTACTTATAAGCTCGAAACACATTCTAGAGGAGACCCGAGATTCCAGCGATGGAGGTTTGTTGGTGGTGGTTTGGCGACAAGGGTGTGGTTACGTGGTAGTTTTGGCCGGTGTTTGGTTATTGATGGATGATGGTTTAGCGAGAGAAATGAAAGGGTCGTATATGTTTTGTGATGAGAAAAAAAAAGTGTGTTTTTGGGTGGAGGATACAACTTACAAGTAGTTAATTTTGATAGATATAATAAAATTAAAGAAAATATTATGAAAGAACAAAAATACCCTCTTATTTAACAGTCAAACTAATGGAGTTAGGAAATTCGGATCAAATCCGAAACGGATGTTTCACTTTTTTGGGGCAATTCTATATATACTCAACTTAAACATAATAATTTCATATTTTCTTAACAAATTATTTAAAGGCATTGTACTTATGCACTAAAAATTTGTGTTTGGGGGAAATATGGTATTTTGATTTTCAGATTGGGTAAATATAGAATTATCCTTTCACTTTTGGACCAAACCTAAAACTTTTCAAAATTTGACTGAAAATGAAATACCCCGCAAACCACAAGGAGTAAAAATATAGTTAACTCTAATTTTAAAGGATAATAAATTCAAGTCTGTCAATTCAAAATGGAAGGCAATGCAAAGATGATAGACATTAAAAAAAATTTGATTATATTACAGGAAAATAAAGATGGTTTTAACTAATTTTGAAAATTTACAAATTTGAAAATTTGAGGTTATACAGTCTTGAGAACACACATACCACGAATTACATGCACGTGACGCAAAATAACATTTTTACATAAAAAAAATACTCTATGAACAACTAAGAGTGTAATTTTTTACATCTAAAAAATATAAACAACTAAGGAGTAAGAGTGAAATATGTAATAAAAATCATAATATTTGCCATAAGAATTTTAAAGTATAAAAATGTGTGAGAAAAATTAATTCAAATACGTAGCATCGTAGGCGTAATAAGTGTTTGATTAAATGGCAACAAATCATTCATTTTAGATGATCGTACATGTTTGGTAACTTGACTATATAGATGTCAATTCGATATCTTAATATGTTATATATGAACCCATTGTTTGAAATCAACCTCATATAGTACTCCACATATTGACGCTAGGATGCACCACCGAATAAGCTATATATGATAGTTTGATGCTACTAATTAAAAAGTAGTTCGTATTGATTTCTGTAAACACGAACAAATGTTTTGCTTCAGTGATAAATAATTCATCTTAAGAAATGCGCATGTAGTTTTTTTTTGTGTTAGTATCATGTATAAATATATTGCACATTTTGAGTACAAGTCATTTTAACCTGTCAATTACCCAGCTTAGGCCATACTTGATATTAAATACATTAGATAAAAATACGATATTTTAACTTAGAATAATTTCACTCGAATAATAAAAACTGTGAATGCTCGGGCTTTGAAATAATATGTAATATAAATATGATATTCGATATTAACGAAGATAAGTACCCGTGCTTTAGAGTGAATAAAGCCCGTGCATCGCACGGGCCATGATGTCTCGTGAAATTAATATTCGAGCCACACTTCCACGCGGTGCTCTAATCATTAGGCCCAGCCGGCAGACCCTTTTTTTAATAATTATATTAAGTACCATTTACCAATATATGTAATTATTGTAAATTAGAAAGAATAAGAGATAAGTTTAGAGAGAACCAATGGAGAGAATATTGTTTTATTCTTGTGTAGCCTACAATGAGGTTTAACGCCTCTATTTATAGGGAGAACAAAGGATTAGGGTTAGGGTTTTAGACATCACTTATACAAGAAAGGTGAATATATACCATAATATAATATTCTATAACACTCTCCCTTGATGTTGAACCCTACAAGAATGCTGTCTCGTTAAAATCTTGTCAAGAAAAACCCAATGGGACAAAAACTTGATCGAAGGAAAAAGAGTACAGCTGCTCCCCCTAAAAATGATCATTGAAGATCTTTGAGCCGGCGCATGCCGATCTCGTGTACCAACTTTCCGAATGTCGATGTTGGTAATGCCTTGGTGAATAGGTCTGCCAGATTATCACTTGAGCGAATTTGTTGAACGTCGATATCGCCATCCTTTTGAAGGTCGTGTGTGTAGAAGAGCTTGGGAGAAATATGTTTCGTCCTATCGCCTTTGATGTATCCTTCCTTGAGTTGCGTGATGCAAGCAGCATTGTCTTCATATAAAATAGTTGGTTTGCCCTTTGATGAAGCTAACCCGCACGATTTTTGGATATGACTCGTCACATTTCTCAACCATATACATTCTCGACTTGTTTCGTGGATTTCAATAATTTCAGAATGATTTGAGGATGTTGCTGTAATATCCGTACTTTCTATTTTTGGTAATTTTTATTTTTGGTGTATGTTCATTTCGGACGACTCGCTTGTTACTGTTTTGGGATTCTGGATCTATTTTGTTCTTGGAGTTTCCCCATTTGGACGAGTTTCAGATATGTTTTTACGTAATTTCATTTTGAGTTATGCTTTGTCGCATGTGCGTTCGTTTCTCGTAAAACTCGTTCGATTTCACTGTTTCTTGGTTTCCATAAGTTCGTATGGTTGAGTTGCTCATGTTGTGAGTTTTAGATCGTTAATCCGACGTCGTATCGTGAATTCCGAATGTTTGGGGTCATTTTTGTAAATTCTGATTTATCTTGGGCATTGCTGTTGTTATTCGTTTATTCTGACCTCCGGACGGTCGGGGCCATGTGTCAATTATGGTAATCATCCCATCAGTAGGAAATCTTTGTATACTCGTTAGTATACCTCTGTGCTCTCTATTTGTTTGTCGTTGAGCCTCATTTTTCTCACAACTGTTGTCTGTAGCAGGTTACGGCCGTAAGCCCAGATGTTACGGCCGTAATGTTCGAGAGTTACGGCCGTAAGTCCTTCACCGTACGGCCGTAAGCCAGCTTCGTTTTTCTTCCGGCATGGGACTCCAGTAGCAGTTTACGGGCGTATAATGTACCAATTACGACCCTAAGAAATGTTACGGCCGTAGCCCTTAGATCATATGGCCATAAGTGAGCTTCGTCGGTTTTGCCCAGACCTGTCCATAGAGCCTATTACGGCCATAAATGCATGTACTTATGGCCGTAATATCCACAAGTTACGACCGTATGGATGAGGTGTTACGGCCATAACACCTGTCAGTTTATAAGCTGGCAGGAGTCGTTTTTTTTCTGTCATTTCCTCATTCCTCTTCTCTTCTTCGCGTCGGGGCGACTTCCAAGTCAATGGTTCGCCAGATTTTCATCCAAACTCCGTTTGGAAAGTATAACTTAGCATCATATCATCACCACAACACCAAATTATCTATTGTTCGTCTTCGAATCAAGGTAAGATCTCTATAACCCTAGTATGATTTTGGGGAGGGTTTGGTGGTGATCTTGTCTTTTAATCCGATTTAACCGATGTTGTTGTTAGATTTCGATAGTATAGTCATGATCCTTGGTTCCCTTGTTATTGGATGGGATGAAATCCCGTTATTACACCGTTGACTGATTTCAACTCCCTATGCACTCTTGATGTTCGATGAATTGTCCCAACGGGTAGAACTAGGATGTATTCCTTTGTATTTGTAATGTTGAGATACATTGTATATCATTCTTGTGTTAGGGATGGATTTGTGAAGATTGTTCGGACCGAAACCTTTTCCTTCGCCGTTTTCTTCACTTCATTTTATTCAAGACAAGTACATGTATTACATTCCTTTATGTGTATTACGGTTTCGATATGAGTGATGAATCTTGATATTTTGGATCTGTGAGTTACTTGTTCCTTCCACCCGGAGTGTTTGATGGGACGTCTGGGGGTCGATACTAAGGGGTACGGCCGCGGAAGTGGACTTGGGTGCGTGTGTGGTTGAACTTCCACCCGGAGCGTTCGACGGGGCGTCTGGGGGTCGATACTAAGGGGTACGACTGCGAAAGTGGTTTCCCACCCGGAGCGTTCGATGGGGCGTCTGGGGTCGATACTAAGGGGTACGACCATGGGTTACCGGTTATGAATGGTTGTGATATTGCGATGATTTCTTAAACTGTTTGAATGCCAATGTGATATTATGGAATATGGCTTTTCAAATGTTTTCTTAATGAGATGATTGTATAAATCATATCTGTATATAATGTAGTGTAATTGTGTACTTGCACTAGCTATTCGAATGTTAACCCCTTAAATTGGGGAAATGCGTCTTATGCATTTCAGGTACTGGTCGAGCTGAGGAGCTGGCACGGGATGCGCACGCAAAGGATGGTCTGGCATGATGATGAGGCCCGAGTCTATATTTTTATGCTTTGTCATTGTATCTGTTTGGGTATTGAAGTTAGAGTGAGTGTTTTATAAATTGGTTAAAGTCCCCTGCGTGGGCAATGGATTCATGTGGAGCTACATTCTTCGATACTTGATTAAAATATTTTTGCTGAAGCCATGGCCCTATTTTACTATGATGATTGTGTCTTTTGGGAGTTCATATTCGGTTTGTGTGTTATGCGTTAGCCTGGTAGACCTCATGAAGGTTCTATGGCATGTAATGTCCCATTTGTGATTTGGGGTGTTACATTTATAGTATTAGAGTCTTAGGTTATGAATACCTAGGCTGTTGGTTAATTTGGGTATGTCAGTCATGTCCTTAGAGTCAGTTGTTGAGCCTAATATCATCGTGCTACCATCTCTTCGTGCGACCCGTGGCTGCAAGTCTCCTTGAACTCTTATATTTCTGTAATTCATTTCCTTGTGTTGTTTGGAATTATGAATTGTGGTACCGACTTTGCAAACTGTGAATTTTTCTAATCTTGTTCCTTTCATATCTTTTCTTCAGTATGTTGAGAGGTCGCGGTAGACCATCTAGGGGACGCGGCCGAGGCCGTGGTCGGGGTGCTATTAATGAGCAAGTCACACTTTCTCAGTCCTCTGCAGATTCGGCCTCTCAGTCAGTGCCGAGCAATCTACCTCGTGAGCTCGACGGCGTAGGATATGTCGGCCACCAGATCTATCGTCGGGTAATAATGCCGACGCCGGGGCTACTGCCGTACTTCAGCAGTTGGTAGCCCAGCTTACCCAGATAGCTCAAGGAGGACGCCAGAATCCGCCCCCGACTCCTGAGGAAGAAGCTAGTAAGTGGCTTCACACGGTGACTAAGATACACCCTCCTCGTTTCTCTTGATCTTCTGACTCCCTCGGTTGGGAGAATTGGCTCTTCCAGTTGAGCAGGACTTTTGATGTCGTAGCTTGTCCCGATGAAAGGAGGGTACATATTGCTCAGTACCTCCTGGATAAGGAAGCTGCGGAATGGTGGGAGGCTGTGGCGCCCAGAGACCGCCGATCCACTTGGGAGGAATTCAAGGCTGCTATGGAAGCGGAATATTATCCGCCGCCAGTCAAAGAACACAGGATTGTGGAGTTCTTCACTGCCACACCTCAGGATGTGCCGATTTCTCAGACCATTATCTCTTACAATCAACAGTTGGGGTTCGTGAAGGATCAGGTGAGGACTGAGGCCGATAAAATCCGTTATTTCAATATGCATATGAAGCCACATATCAGGCAGAGTATGGCACCGCTCATGTGTGCCACCTTGAAAGAATACCAGGATGGCGCCCTAGCGATCGAGATGGCTGCCCCGGAATCAGAGTTGGGTTACGAGGCTAAGAAATAGAAGACAGCTGGCAGTTTTTTAGCCGGCAAGAGTGGCCGATTTTCGAAATCTCAGTCTGCTCCTACGTCAGGGAAGAGGCCGTTTCATCAGGCTGGTGGATCTCAGGGTAACCGTTTAGTCCAGTCTTTTGCATCTGGTGGCAGAGTTTGTTTTAACCGCAACCAATATGAGCATTTGATGAAGTATTGCCCATTCCCTTTAGTTACTTGCTTTACTTGCGGACAGACCGGGCACCGGGCCACTCATTACGAGAGGGCTACTAGAGTCGCCATAGCTCCATATACCACCGCCGTTCAGAAGGAGCTTAGCATCGATCAGAAGACTCCAGTCACTCAGGTTTCTCAGAGTTCGGGCCGTGGTAGGGGTCGGAGTCAGCCGGACTGCCGAGCTGCATCTAGTTCGGGCTCAGTCCACCCTCGGTTGTATCAGATGAGGCGCACGGAGGAGGCAGACGTTCCGGTGGCACCAGGTACCACTCAGATCCTTTCTCATCCAGTTTTGGTGCTTTTTGATTCGGGTGCTACCCACTCTTTTATTGCTTTGGATTGTGTGTGCCGTATTGGTATTGACTGCTTGTTTGAGTGTGAACCGTTTGTAGTGGGTATGCCTAGTGGGGATCGTATGGTTGGAAACCGGGAGGTTAGGGATTGCCCAGTGAGGATCAGGAGCCGGGATTAGCCCTCGAATCTCATTATTGTAGATCTTAAGGGCGAGGATTTGATCCTCGTGGACAATTGGTTGGATCATCACGGTGCCATCATGAACTATCGGACTCGTACTATCTCAATAGTGGCTGAGGATGGCACGGAGCATACACTTGTCGGTTGTAAGCCGGGTAGATCGGGCAATGTGATTAGTGCCTTGAAGGCGGTAAAACTTCTGAACCAGGGCTGTGTAGGCTGCTGGTGTTACGCTTTGAAGGCGGAGGAGGGTGAAATTGATATGTCGTCGATTCCAGTTGTGAATGAGTATCCTGACGTATTTCCGGATGACTTGCCGGGATTACCACCTCAGCGAGAAGTTGAGTTCCCTATCATTCTAGAGCCGAATGCGGCCCCTGTTTCTCGAGCGCCGTACCGTATGGCACCGTCGGAGATGTTAGAGTTGAAGAAACAGTTGGAAGAGTTGCTAGATAAAGGGTATATTCGACCGAGCGCATCAACTTGGGGTGCGCCTGTGCTTTTTGTTAATAAGAAGGATGGATCGCTTCGTTTATGCATCGATTATCGAGAATTAAACAAGTTAACCTTAAAAAACAAGTACCCTTTGCCCAGGATCGACGATTTGTTTGATCAGCTTCAAGGAGCGACAGTCTCTCGAAGATTGATTTACGATCGGGCTACTACCAGTTGAGTATTCGGGACAGTGATATACCGAAAGCTGTCTTTCGGACGAGATATGGCCACTACGAGTTTGTGGTTATGCCTTTCGGGCTAACCAATGCCCCAACAGTGTTCATGCAGTTAATGAACAAAGTTTTTATCGAGTATCTGGACAAATTTGTAGTCGTCTTTATCGACGACATCCTTATCTATTCCCGGAGGCGATAGGAGCATGCTTTACATCTCCAGATTGTGTTGGACATTTTGAGATCTGAGCGGTTATACATGAAGCTCTCTAAGTGTGAGTTTTAGCTCAAGGAAGTGATGTTCCTCGGGCATGTGATTTCAGCGGAGGGAGTTCATGTAGATCCGCAGAAGATAGAGGCAGTGATGTCTTGGGAATCGCCGAGAAATGTGAAGGAAGTGAGGAGTTTTCTGGGACTTGCAGGCTATTACCGTAGATTCGTCGAAGGATTTTCCAAAATCGCTAGACCACTCACCCAGTTACTTCAAAAGACTCAGAAGTTTGAGTGGACCACAGACAGGCAGGACAATTTTGATGAGTTGAAGATACGGTTGACTACCACACCCGTTCTAGCCTTACCTCAGGGGAACAAGGATTTTGTGGTTTATAGTGATGTTTCGGGCCTCGGGATTGGATGTGTCTTGATGCAGAGAGATAGAGTCATTGCTCATGCGTCCCGTCAGTTGAAACCATATGAAGCAAACTACCCTACTCATGATTTAGAATTAGCAGCAGTCGTCTCCGCTTTAAAAATTTGGAGGCATTATCTCTATGGGTCGTCGTTGTAACACCCCCAATCCGCTCAGGGATATTACACGCCGTAGAACCTTTCCTCAAGGATCTACTAGGCTGGTAACAACATCAAACAACTCAACAATGCCTTCAAGGCTAAAATGACTCAGTAGACCGATTTGGTTTTTCAATAAAAATATACAACTCGATTACAACTCATGCCCACGCAGGGGTCAAAATACAACCACACCCGTACAACGGGAAAAATATATAGCAGCAGAAAATAAAGTACAACTGAACCAATACACAGCATACGGTTCCTCATGTGATTAGTATCGATCATCTTTCATCACCCTTCGTGCCAACCCTGCGTTACGCTCCCAAAGCCTGAATGCAAAAACAGACATCCACCCCCCGAATACTCGGGGGTTAGCAAAACATCACTGTTTTGCTGGTGCAAGAACAAAGTGCAAAATATGAGTCATATAATTCACATTCCACAAATAACAATAACCAGGAATCCTCAAAGATCCAAACGAAACGAAAAGTACTTCCCGAGGCAAGAGTTTGAGAAAAAACATTCCAAAACCGAAAGATCACAAATCGGTGGAATTAATTTATAAAACAGTTTAAAATGCCATCTGTTGTTGCCCGAAATATTATCCGAAGATAGATATTGCTGGAATGGTCGAGCAACAGCAAATTGCGAGAGCACGTCCATGGAATGGAAAAAACACAAGATTTGCCGGGTTTGTTAGGCCCGAGCTTGAATGCTCTCGCGAGATGATATTAATACAAATATTTGCGGATACAAGTATTAATGTAAGAATCTAATTACAATGAGTGTAAAAGATCCTATTTATCTAAATCTTGAGCGAAGCTTTGGTGTTCTTGCCCTCTGCCGATCGTCTTTTGTGTAAGAGATGCTGAGGGAGAAGAAAGAACCGAGAGATAGCTGTTGCCAAGAGTGAGAAAGCCAAGTTGTGGATCAATCGGAAGCCCGTGTCCAAGTGCAGGGAGCCTTCAATTTATAGGGGCTGGGATGCCTTGTTTTCTGGTGGGCGATCGCCTTTCGTGCAATATAATAATGGGGCGATCGTCTTTATGTCACATGGGCTATCTGCATAAAGCTTGTGGCTGCTGCTGGCAGCTAGCTGTGCGGTCCAATGAAGAGCCGGCATGCGTCCCGAGTTGCTGTCACGGGCGGTCCCACTGACACCTTTCGGCGGGTCTGTCGGCTGGTGGAAAGATGCTGACAGGCTGTGGTCAATGATCCATGAAATGCGGATCTTGTCTCAGAACTTCACGTGGGCTCTTGCTTCGCGCATCGGCCCTTGCCGACTGGATGATCGATGGCTTCACGTGGCATGAGGCGGTCGTCATTCGGTCGGTCACTAGGGGTCGATCGGCAAGTACCGAGAGACGATCGCCTTAGATGTCGATCGCTCGACACCGGGACTTGTCCTGGGACCTTCGGTCGTCAGCTAGTCGGCCACCAGGAGTCGATCGCCAAGTATCGATAGACGATCGTCTTAGATGTCGATCGCTCGGCACCGGGACTTGTCCTGGGACCTTCGGTCGGCCAATCTGCCTTGGCTGCTGGGCTCCGGCTCGGTCTCCCGGTCTCTGAGGAGATCGCCTGTCGAGATGTATAATTCTCGACACAACAATTGCCCTCCAGCTTGCTCCGATGTTGAAGACATGGGGCGAGGTGGTTCTTGCTGGCGATTGTGTAGGATGAGGACGGGCGATCCGTTTGAGCGGACTTTGGTTTCGGACTTGGGCGATCTGGTCGATTGGCTAGCTATCTTCGGTCTTGTACCTGCAATAAACAATTTTGCCGATCCCTCTTAGAAACTTGATAGTTTCGTCATTGAGGAATCGTGCACAGTCGCGGAGTTCGATGGACCGACTCCATGACCATGTCTTGTGCGCGAGCGACATTGTCTGTCTCGTGACTCATTTTATTGTGAGGGTCCTCCGTTAGGCTGCGCCTCGCCTCATATTTAAACGAAGGGCGTGCGGTCTTGGTCTAGAGAAGTCCTTGCGCGGGGCGTCGTCGGATGAATCGACTCCACGTCCGCGGCTAGTTAGCTCTGCTTCCACCTCGGCCCGCCATGAAGATGGCGACCCTCGACGGTGTACGTTGAGACGGGGGTAGTGACACGTCGCATTGTTCGGGTTCACCAAGTTAGATGATGAACCTTTGAGGGCGGGCGATCGTGTCCACAGATTGACTTGGAGGGTCCTTCGACTCCACCCGCCTCGTATTTAAACGAAGGGCGAGCGATCTAAGCCCAAATGAACCTTGCATGGCCTAAGCAGTCGGTTCCATCGACCACCAGGACCATGGCTGCACTCTTCCACCTCAGATCGTCATGTCAGATGCCGACCTTCGACGGCACGCAGCGGGGAGGCGATCTTGTGCCTTAGTCCAACATGTTAGATGATGAATCGTAGATGGCGAGCGAGTCCTCCAGCTGGTGATGTTGCTTGATATCGGCGATCGGGCCGAAGACTCGAGATCGTTGCCGGGCGCCCGATCGCGCCGCTGTGCTAAGAAGAAACCTTTGTCCGGCCAGAAGTTCGCGGCTTTAGCGCGAATATCGCGTAAGTCGGGGATGGTCCTTCGTAAGATGCCCGAACATAGGCGAAAGACCATGGAATCCTCCTAGGACCGAGTATAGGCGATCTCATCGCTACGGTAGACCTGCAAAATAGGCCCAGACTCATGGGCTAGCCCGCCTGCTTTTGGGCGGCATTGGGTCGCATATTATTAGCCCAAAAACTCGGCCTTTTGGCCCGGCCCAGATTTGGCCCGCCCAGAGGTCTGCATGCCCGCCTACCAGTTTTTTTTTTTTTTTTAATTTATGTTATGTGTAATTATAATATTTAATTTTTTTCCTTGTTTGTTAGATTATAATATATCTATATGTTAATTATTGATGTAATTTTATTTTTTTGGGGACTTTGTGATTATTTGTAGTATCTCGTATCAATAATAATATTATTTTATGATTTTATAAGAAATTAGTAGTGATAAATGATATGATGATCAAATAAAAATATTTGTATATTTGTCTTTTGATTATGGTAGTGTAGTAAATAATGTAATTATCAAATAAAAATAATTGTATATTTATTTATCTGATTGTGATAGTATAGTGAATAATATAATAATTAAGGATCGAAAAATACTTGTATATTTATTTCAGAATTAATATTTCAAAAAAAAAAAAAAAAAAAGCCGAGGCCCGCGGGCCGGGCCGAGCCCGCCCGAGGCGGGCCACGGGCCTAATAATTTTGGCCCAGGAAAAAACGGGCCTTTTTGGCCCGGCCCAAAAAAGGCCCGCCCGTTTTATGCCCGACCCGTTTGAGCCGGGCCCGCCCGTTTGCCAGGTCTACTTACGGGCTCGCCGTTGAGGACGATCTCGTCTACCCGGTCGATGTAGTCCGAGTCGGACTCTTCTTCCCCTCGCCTGATCTGCATCATGCGATGGGGACCTTCTGGCCGAGCGACCTTGGTGGCGAAGTACGCTGTGAAATCGTTCGCCAGTTGATTAAATGAACCGATGGATTGAGGCGGCAATGACGTGTACCACCTGTGGGCAAGGTCATCCAGCGTCAGAGGGAACATTCGGTACCTGGTCGCGTCTGATGCCCCACACCTGGTCATGTAGATGTGGAACTTGCTCAGGTGAGTTTCGGGGTCTGATCTCCCCTCGTACATAGGTGTTTGCGGAGGAGCGATCTTATGCTGCACGGGGGCGAGCTCGATGTGGACCGCGAGCGGCTCGCTCGGCCCGGCGATCTTGCTCTTGGCGCCTGCCCCAGATTCTAGGAGCGCCTTCATGTCGTCGAGCTGGCGTTGCATTGCGGCCATCGCTGTAGCTTGGTCGCTCGTGGATCGACTTTTGGAGCGGGAGCGGAGGCGATCGTGTACCGATCTCCTGACTCCGCTGCTGCCGACCTCGGCTCTTTGGCGAGGGGGAGCCAGATGGCTGGCCTGCCTTCTGGGAGTTGGATACGCCGAACTCCTGGTGACGGACTCGAGCTACGTCGTCTCGTGGCTGGGGCCGGACTGCCCCGGTCGCCAAGATGGGTCGCTGCCTAGGCGATCGAAAACAGAGGTGCCCCGGCTGGCGAGCGCCTCTTCTTGCGAATGGGAGCCTCCTGGCGATCGCTCGGTCAGTAACGCCTTGAACTTCCATTTGGTCATGCGGCGGACGACTGAGGGGGTTATAGCGGGCGGCGCGTCGAGAGCACTCCGTCGCTCCTGTAGGATAGCCATGGCCTCCTCGATCTGTTCTGCGGTTTGGAACTGATCGAGTGAGAGGCTTGGTCCGTCCCTCAGGGGCGGGATCGGGAGTCTCGGACCGCGACAGCTACCCTCCGCCATCAGCTGTGGCTCGGACAGAGATGGAAGGAGGCGTCTGGTGGATCGGCCAGCGGCTTTCTTTGATGCAGAGGCGGAAGACATGATTCTGAAAGCTTTCTCTGAAGAACAGTGAGTGTTTCTTCAGGTATATGCCCCGGAGAACAGTGAGTGTTCTTCGAGACGGTAGGAATAAAAATGAGGGTTAGATCCCCTTCCTCTAGCTCCAATTGTTGTTGCCCGAAATATTATCCGAAGATAGATATTGCTGGAATGGTCGAGCAACAGCAAATTGCGAGAGCACGTCCGTGGGAATGGAAAAAACACAAGATTTGCCGGGTTTGTTAGGCCCGGGCTTGAATGCTCTCGCGAGATGTTATTAATACAAATATTCGCGGATACAAGTATTAATGTAAGAATCTAATTACAATGAGTGTAAAAGAACCTATTTATCTAACTCTTGAGCGAAGCTTTGGTCTTCTTGCCCTCTGCCGATCGTCTTATGTGTAAGAGATGCTGAGAGAGAAGAAAGAACCGAGAGATAGCTGTTGCCAAGAGTGAGAAAGCCAAGTTGTGGATCAATCCGAAGCCCGTGTCCAAGTGCAGGGAGCCTTCTATTTATAGGGGCTGAGATGCCTTGTTTTCTGGTGGGCGATCGCCTTTCGTGCAATATAATAATGGGGCGATCGTCTTTATGCCACATGGGCTGTCTGCATAAAGCTTGCGGCTGCTGCTGGCAGCCAGCTGTGCGGTCCAATGAGAAGCCGGCACGCGTCCTGAGTTGCTGTCACGGGCGGTCCCACTAACACATTTCGGTGGGTCTGTCGGCTGGTGGAAAGATGCTGACAGGATGTGGTCAATGATCCATGAAATGCGGATCTTGTCTCGGAACTGCACGTGGGCTCTTGCTTCGCGCATCGGCCCTTGCCGACTGGACGATCGATGGCTTCGCGTGGCATGAGGCGGTCGTCATTCGGTCGGTCACCAGGGGTCGATGGGCAAGTACCGAGAGACAATCGCCTTAGATGTCGATCGCTCGGCACCGGGACTTGTCCTGGGACCTTCGGTCATCAGCTAGTCGGCCACCAGGAGTCGATCGCCAAGTACCGAGAGACGATCGTCTTAGATGTCGATCGCTCGGCACCGGGACTTGTCTTGGGACCTTCGGTCGGCCAATCTGCCTTGGATGCTGGGCTCTGGCTCGGTCGCCCGGTCTCTGAGGTGATCGCCTGTCGAGATGTATAATTCTCGACACAACACCATCGAGAGTTTTAATAGAAGACAATTTAGGATTATCAAATTCTACTTTTCAAAACCCAAAAGATGAAAGGGGTCACCGCCCCAAAGGTTTACTTTCCGTAAAATAACATTTACCATACTGTTGGGATTTTAGCCCCAATTTCTCATCAACTCACAGTATATAAGAACGATAAAAAGGTTCGTTTTACAACATCAAAACTCCTTAATTAAAGGATTTAACACAAACAACAAAATACCCTAGTGCCATCCTAGCCAAGTAGGCCAAACGAACAACTTACCTCTTACACACTTAGTCAATGCATGCAATCATGAAAGCCGTTCAAAACACTCGTTTCCGGAAACGCTAATATCAAAACACATTTTTGAAATACACCACAATTAACCGTGGTCCACCCCTCCGTGGACTCCTACCGAGACCCATCGGATCTAACCTATAGTGGTTAAAAGCAAGCTCGCGGATCCACCCCTCCGTGGACCCCTACCGAGACCCCGTCGGATCTAACCCATAGTGAGCATACACACACACACACGTTACTCATGCAATACTAATATGCTAAGAATGTAAGTTCATTAAGAATACTCACTAGAGATGGCCACTAATCCGACACCATTATCAAACTCTTCAAAACACAATAATAAGATTAAACACGGAATACACGATTCCATAACTTTAAACAACAGGGCTATCATCAAAGCTTTCAATGTTTAAAATAATCAAACCATAATCAATTCCCAAAACACACCGTTCACAAAAAACACACGTATTTTGAAAGAGAGCCTTTAACGAGGCCAAATCAAAACCTTTTGAAAATTCATTTTAAATAACCAAATAAACACACCAAGACGATCTCCGATCATAATGTCCACAAAATAAGAAATGTATGAGCAAGGTACTTGCCTAGGAACCACGATCGTAACAAGATGACGGATGGAAAAGCGGTCGAATAGCCTCGAACTCCCGAACACTATCAAGAACGCGATAGCACCGAAATTACTACGGGAAAACACTACACGAATCATCAATCACCAATGGAATTCAACATCAGAATCATCGAACACCTTTAATCCTCCGTAAGGAACAACAAAACATGATTACGACGAGAATCAAGGCCAAAACAATGGAAATCCCAATAAACTATCGAAGGGAACTCACTCGAGCAATTAATCGAACATTAAATGTTCGAGACCCTCCAAGAACAAGGAAATCACCCCTCGGGTCGAACGAATCAAAGATACGAGTATCCAATCCGTAGAACATGTTCAAAACAACATTTATACAACAATTAATTGAACAAAAACGGATTGGAATAGAAATCAAAAGGAAAATCTCTAAAATCTTCAAAAACAAGGGTTCAAGTCAAAATACCTTGATTTGTCGAAAAACAAGGATTAGATGTTGTTAAACACATGAATAATACTAATATTAATCATACCCATCATGGATTAATCAACAATACGGAACGAATCGGCCAAAAACGCAAAAACCCCAAAATTTCTCAAAATAGGGTTCTAGGAAATCTCACCTTGATTCGCTGGATCAAAGGATGATATAGGACTGACAATTGATAATATGAGATCCAAGACTTCATGGATTTGTTGTATGACAACATGTCTCCACGCCTAAGAGGTCTCCAGCCGCGGAAGAAAAAGAATGAACTGAGAAAATGGTGAAGAAAACGTCTGCCCGACCATATATACTGCCCAGCGACGCACGAGCAGGCATGCACGAGTGGCCCGTCGTGCGCCGGGTCATGCGCGCCCACTGCCAGCAATCTGCCGGGACGCACGAGCACTGAGCACGAGCACTCGCTTGTGCGTGTGCAGTCAGGGCCGCACGAGCACCGGATCGTGCGCGCAGCTCGTGCGCACCTGGCCGGTCCCTGCCGCACGTGGCCGGCCCGTGCCTAGCCGCCATGACTCGATGACTCGAATCCCCGAAAATGCTCGAAACGAACACGACGAAATGCTCTCGGACAACAACATCGATCCGAAAAGAAATACCATGCAACGATTTATCGCACGCGACCATGAAAAGGGTCAAAACAACAAATACGAATGCGGATACCCACAACTTTGGGTAAATTACAAAATGGCCCAAAACGCCCGAAAATCACGATACGTGATCGAATAACCAAACCGAAGTTCACAACACGTCTAACAAAGTTAAACGGACTTACGGGAAACTCAAACAAGAGCCAACGAGATTCGCAAGAATCGAACTCAAGTGCGGAAAAGTCGCCAAAAAGCACGGAACTCAACAAAACGACACCGAAACGAATTCGGATGACAAAAAGTGCAGAATTAATCATTCTCGGAATGACGAAACGGTCATGAGCAAGTCGTCAAAACGGACTTTCTCCGAAAAAAAAGAATTACCGGAAATCGAAATTACGGGTATTACACACTACCCTCCTTAAATGAAGTTTCGTCCCGAAATTTAAAACAAGTAGGGAGGAGTAATATCCTGCCAGGAAACACTAAACAAGATACACAAGAAACGCGTAGCTTACGCCCAATAGCAAAACGTTACAAGCAACGCAAAGGGACAAACGACGTGAAAACACGCTCCACGACGGCTAACACAACGCCACCGGTAGAGGCATAATAAAATCAACAAGTGATAAGCATCATCAAACAGATAATACAATCGAGTTGATTATCCTAACAATCACAAAACACAACGAACAAAAATCAATATGATTGACCAACCCAACGGTATATCAATCAAAACGCGAGCCAATCGCTGAACAAATACGGAATTCCACCGCCCAAGGGTTGGAAGATCGAAAACGAGACTAATTTCCCGAACTAAGGGAATTACGAAGGAGCCTGAACGTTCAACAATCACGAAACGAGATCAACAAAAACCGAACAATCAAACGATCGAACCACAACGATCGAGACAACAAAAATCGAACAAACATGTTCGAATCACGAAGAACCATAAGGTTCAACCGACAACTCCGACGTTCACATCTCGACTCGAGACAAAACATGATCCGGTGAAAACAACAAGATGTGTATTCCCATAAGATCCACAGGAAAGGGAATAGCAATCGAAAAGTCACAACGACAAACGAGTTATTCCGAAACAATACCACACTCGTTTGATCAACAAAAGCAAGGGGCAGAACAAGCTCAGAAAATGTCAACGAACATAAACGAGTCGACAGAGTCGAAAATACAGAAGTTCAAAATCCGATCCACTTCGAATAGAAGAGTTAATATAAGTCACTTCCGAACAAGGTTCACAAGAATCGAACCGAACTCGAAAAAGTCACAGCGATAACCAGATCAACCCAAAACAAGATCACAACTCGTTCAAACGATGAAACCGAAATACAAAAAAAGTTCAGAAAGTATCAACGAACACGAGCGAGTTGAAATAATGGTGAAAGAGAAAATACAGAAGTCAAAATAGTACGGGTATTACCTTCAACCTCGTCCACGAAACTCACAAAAATGGAAGCAAGGTAACAATACATTAAACAACCGACACATAACGGAATAATCACCGATGCACACGGTCATACCAAACCAAGCTCTAATAGTTCGCACACGCGCGATAATGCAGAAATCACCACGGGGCGACAACATTAAATACCAACATCCCACCTCTCACAGAGGGCTAACACAACAAATGCGTGGCAACGCCTCGACGTTCATGCCACTAATTCGATCATACTCGGGAGCAAACATCATAAAGACAACGCGAACATCATACATACATACCCAGCCCTCAAACGGGAATGGATAGGTTTTAAAAACGAAAACCTCCCTTTTGAAAATAATTTAGAAAAAAAAAACAGGTTGATCTTGAGTATTACCTTTCAGAAAAATACAAACGTGAAACATCGTTATCGAGACTTTGGAGAACCATTTCGCATTTGATAAAAATGAGGACGCTTTCTCTTAGTGAAAAACTTTCAGAATATTCGACCCTCGGGTCTAAGTAAAAGTGTTTCTAAAACATTAAAAATATCTCAAAACATTTTGGTCCTCGAGGTAGAAGAATTTTGAAACATATTGTGGCACCTTGGATGTACCACGAGAAAATAAATCATTCTAAAGGTACGTCTCGAAATTTATTTTTTAAGATACTCAAGGTTTTCAAAGATATTTCAATGGGCTAGAATGCCCAAAAATTTCAGGTAATTACACGGAACATTATAGCGCCGTGGGTCCCGCACCGGAACCCACCAGTATAAAACCATTTACAAAAATGCCAAAAAGGCCGATGACGGTAATATTTCAAAAACTCACAAAAGCCATTTACCAAAATACTAAATACCGTCATAAGAATTTCGCCAAAATGATCAAGGCCATAATGCCAAAAACTCTGTTAAAGGAATCGGTTTTCGAAATAAAACTCAGTCGGTAAAATACCGAAAGCTATTACAAAAGAACTCACGCAGCGGATAAAAGAAATACAGTCCAACATGCACAATCCAGCAACACTACTCCTCATATGAAGGAAACATGAGAGTCAAATAACCACATATCACGAAATCAAAATCCATAAGAGGATTCCGTCACTTAACAAATAATCATAAAATAGCTCGTGTCACACGAGGCACAACACAAAGAAGGGAGACTTACATCCACAGGTCGCACGAAGGTGATGATCACCCCACGATACTAATCACGACCAACAAACTCAGACGACGCGTCGCGACATGACTCAGTCAGATAAAATCCGATGAAACAAGACTCAAACAACACGACTTGACCCGACAGCCTAGGTTTCCACAACCTAAGCTCTGATACCATTTATGTAACACCCCCAATCCGCTCAGGGATATTACACGCCGTAGAACCTTTCCTCAAGGATCTACCAGGATGGTAACAACATCGAACAACTCAACAATGCCTTCAAGGCTAAAATGACTCAGTAGACCGATTTGGTCTTTCAATAAAAATATACCACTCGATTACAACTCATGCCCACGTAGGGGTCAAAATACAACCACACCCGTACAACGGGAAAAATATATAGCAGCAGAAAATAAAGTACAACTGAACCAATACACAGCATACGGTTCCTCATGTGATTAGTATCGATCATCTTTCATCACCCTTCGTGCCAACCCTGCGTTACGCTCCCAAAACCTGAATGCAAAAACAGACATCCACCCCCCGAATACTCGGGGGTTAGCAAAACATCACTGTTTTGCTAGTGCAAGAACAAAGTGCAAAATACGAGTCATACAATTCACATTCCACGAATAACAATAATCAGGAATCCTCAAAGATCCAAACGAAACCAAAAGTACTTCCCGAGGCAAGAGTTTGAGAAAAACATTCCAAAACCGAAAGATCACAAATCGGTGGAATTAATTTATAAAACAGTTTAAAATGCCATCGAGAGTTTTAATAGAAGACAATTTAGGATTATCAAATCCTACTTTTCAAAACCCAAAAGACGAAAGGGGTCACCGCCCCAAAGGTTTACTTTCCGTAAAATAACCTTTACCAAACCGTTGAGATTTTAGCCCCAATTTCTCATCAACTCACAGTATACGAGAACGATAACAAGGTTCGTTTTCCAATATCAAAACTCCGCAATTAAAGGATTTAACACAAACAACAAAATACCCTAGTGCCATCCTAGCCAAGTAGGCCAAACGAACAACTTACCTCTTACACACTTAGTCAATGCATGCAATCATGAAAGCCGTTCAAAATACTCATTTCCAGAAACGCTAATATCAAAACACATTTGTGAAATACACCACAATTAACCATGGATCCACCCCTCCATGGAACCCTACCGAGACCCCGTCGGATCTAACCCATAGTGGTTAAAAACAAGCTCGCGGATCCACCCCTCCGTGGACCCCTACCGAGACCCCGTCGGATCTAACCCATAGTGAGTATACACACACACGTTACTCATGCAATACTAATATGCTAAGAATGTAAGTTCATTAAGAATACTCACTAGAGATGGCCACTAATCCGACACCATTATCAAACTCTTCAAAATACAATAATAAGATTAAACACGGAATACACGATTCCATAACTTTAAACAACAGGGGTATCATCAAAGCTTTCAACGTTCAAAATAATCAAACCATAATCAATTCTCAAAACACACCGTTCACAAAAAATACACGCATTTTGAAAGAGAGCCTTTAACGAGGCCAAACCGAAACCTTTTGAAAATTCATTTTAAATAACCAAATAAACACACCAAGACAATCACCGATCATAATGTCCACAAAATAAGAAATTTATGAGCAAGGTACTTTCCTAGGAACCACGATCGTAACAAGACGATGGATGGAACTCCCGAACACTATCAAGAACGCGATAGCACCAAAATTACTATGGGAAAACACAACACGAATCATCAATCACCAACGGAATTCAACATCGGAATCATCGAACACCTATAATCCTCCGTAAGGAACAAAAAAACATGATTACGACGAGAATCAAGGCCAAAACAATGGAAATCCCAACAAACTATCGAAGGGAACTCATTCGAGCAATTAATCGAACATTAAATGTTCGAGACCCTCCAAGAACAAGGAAATCACCCCTCGGGTCGAACGAATCAAAGATAAGAGTATCCAATCCGTAGAAAATGTTCAAAACAACGTTTATACAACAATTAATTTAACAAAAACGGATTGGAATAGAAATCAAAAGGAAAATCCCCAAAATCTTCAAAAACAAGGGTTCAAGTCAAAATACGTTGAGTCGTCGAAAAACAAGGATTAGATGTTGTTAAACACATGAATAATACTAAGATTAATCATACCCATCATGGATTAATCAACAATACGGAACGAATCGGCCAAAAACGCAAAAACCCCAAAATTTCTCAAAATAGGGTTCTAGGAAATCTCACCTTGATTCGCTGGATCGAAGGATGATATAGGACTGACAATTGATGATATGAACTCCAAGACTTCATGGATTTGTTGTATGACAACATGTCTCCACGCCCAAGAGGTCTCCGGCCATGGAAGAAAAAGAATGAAGTGAGAAAATGGTGAAGAAAACGTCTGCCCAACCATATATACTGCCCAGCGACGCACGAGCAGGCACGCACGAGCGCTGGTGGCGCCGGGTCGCGGCGCGCCACCGCCAAAGAATCGCCGACGCACGAGCACTGGGCACGAGCACTCGCTCGTGCATGTGCAGTCAGGGCCGCACGAGCACCGGATCGTGCGCGCAGCTCGTGCGCCATGCTCGTGCGCACCTGGCCGATCCCTACCGCACGTGCCGGCCCGTGCCTAGCCGCCATGACTCGACTACTCGAATCCCCAAAAACGCTCGAAACGAACACGACGAAATGCTCTCGGACAACAACATCGATCCTAAAAGAAATACCATGCAACGATTTATCGCACGCGACCATGAAAAGGGTCAAAACAACAAATACGAATGCGGATACCCACAACTTTGGGTAAATTACAAAATGGCCCAAAACGCCCAAAAATCACGATACGTGATCGAATAACCAAACCGAAGTTCCCAACACGTCTAACAAAGTTAAACGGACTTACGGGAAACTCGAAACAGCAGTTTCGAACGAGATTCGCAAGAATCGAACTCAAGTACGGAAAAGTCGCCAAAAAGCACGGAACTCAACAAAAGGACACCGAAACGAATTCGGATGACAAAAAGTGCAGAATTAATCATTCTCGGAATGACGAAATGGTCATGACAGAGTCGTCAAAATGGACTTTCTTCGAAAAAAAGAATTACCGGAAATCGAAATGACGGGTATTACAGTCGTGTAAGATTTTTACGGATCACAAGAGTCTCAAGTACATCTTCAGTCAAAAGGAGTTGAACATGAGACAGCGTAGGTGGTTGGAGCTAATTAAAGATTATGACCTCGAAATACTTTATCATCCGGGTAAGGCTAATGTAGTGGCAGATGCGTTGAGTCGTAAGCCGATGGCCCTACAGATGTTAGAGGTACTCACATCTCAGAGCAGAATCCAGCGAGATTTGATTTGTCAGGATATCGAGGTTTGGGTTCAGAGGGTTCAGGGCTAGTTATGTGCGTTAGAGATCACTTCGTCCTTGGTCGACGATATCAAGGCGAGGCAATATGATGATCCACTCTTAGTCCAGTTGAGATAGGACGTGAAGAAGGGGAAAGCCCCTGGATTTGTGGTTCAGGATGATGGAGTTTTGAGATTTCGTGGCAGATTATGTGTATCGAGTGATATTGAGTTGAGACAGAAGGTCTTGAGTGAAGCTCATACCACACCTTACTCCATACATCCTGGTACGAGCAAAATATATAAGGATGTGAGGAGTAACTACTGGTGGAGTAATTTGAAGACGGACGTTAGTGAGTTTGTGGCGAAGTGTTTGACCTGTCAGCAGGTTAAGATTGAGCATCAACGGCCCGTGGGTTTTCTACGACGACTTCCTATTCCAGAGTGGAAGTAGACATTTCTATGGATTTCATCACCGGTATGCCGAGGACTCGGACCGGAATGAACATGATTTGGGTTATTGTCGATCGACTAACCAAATCAGCTCACTTTCTGGGTATTAAGGACACTTGGGGGCCGGAGAGGCTAGCACGAGTGTTTATAGCAGAGATCGTGAGGTTACACGGGACTCCTAGAAGTATCATTTCGGATCGAGATGGCCGATTTATGTTGCATTTTTTGCAAGTTGTTCATAGAGCTTTGGGGACTGAGTTGAGACTCAGTACATCATACCACCCTCAGACATATGGGCAGTCAGAGCGGACGATTCATACGCTGGAGGATATGTTGAGAGCCTGTGCTTTAGACTGGAAGGATGATTATGAGTCACACTTGCCATTGATCGAGTTCACGTACAACAATAGTTGGCACGCCTCGATCAAAATGGCACTATTTGAGGCATTGTATGGGAGGAGGTGAAGATCACCGTTGTGTTGGGATGACGCGTCTGAGTTTGTTGGTACCGAACCAGATATGGTAGTTGAGATGAGAGAGAAGATTGCTTTGATTCGTGATAGATTGTTGACAGCCCAGAGTCGACAGAAGTCTTATGCCGACACGCGCCGCCGGCCATTGGAGTTTGAGGTGGGAGACCATGTGTTGCTTAAGGTGTCACCGACACGGGGAGTTTACCGCTTCGGTCGTAAGGGTAAACTTAGTCCGAGTTATATTGGACCATTCGAGATTTTGGAGAGAGTTGGAGAGCTCGCATATCGGTTAGGCTTACCGCCGTCCTTGAGTCACGTGCATAACGTGTTTCATGTTTCCCAGCTTAGGAGGTACGCACCGGATCCTAGCCATATTATTGATTTTGGAGAGATTGAGTTGGGGCCCGACATTACCATCGAGGAGAGGCCGATTCAGATTTTAGAGCGTCGGGTGAAACAACTTAGGCACAAGACTATTCCTTTGGTTAAGGTGCAGTGGTCGAGACATGGATCCGAGGAAGCCACGTGGGAGACGGAAGAGGATATGAAGTCGAGATACCCCGAGTTATTTGTGTTGTAAGTTTCGGGACGAAACTTATTTTTTAGGGGGAGAGAATCTAATATCCGTACTTTTTATTTTTGGTAATTTCTATTTTTGGTGTATGTTAATTTCGGACGATTCGCTTGTTACTGTTTTGGGATTCTGGATCTATTTTGTTCTTGAAGTTTCCCCATTTGGACGGGTTTTAGATATGTTTTTACGTAATTTCATTTTGAGTTATTCATTGTCGCATGTGCGTTCGTTTCTCGTAAAACTCGTTCGATTTCACTATTTCTTGGTTTCCATAAGTTCGTATGGTTGAGTTGCTCATGTTGTGAGTTTTAGATCGTTAATCTGACGTTGTATCGTGAATTTCGGATGTTTGGGGTCATTTTTATAAATTCCGATTTATCTTGGGCATTGCTGTTGTTATTCGTTTATTCTGACCTCCGGACGGTCGGGGCCATGTGTCGATTATGGTAATCATCCCATCAGTAGGAAATCTTCGTATACTCGTTAGTATACCTCTGTACTCTCTGTTTGTTTGTCGTTGAGCCTCATTTTTCTCACAACTGCTGTCTGTAGCAGGTTACGGCCGTAAGCCCAGATGTTACGGCCGTAATGTTCGAGAGTTACGGCCGTAAGTCCTTCACCATACGTCCGTAAGCCAACTTCATTTTTCTTCCCTCATGGGACTCTAGTCGCAGTTTACGGGCGTATAATGTACCAATTACGGCCCTAAGAAATGTTACGGCCGTAGCCCTTAGATCATACGGCCATAAGTGAGCTTCGTCGGTTTTGCCCAGACCTGTCCATAGAGCCTGTTACAGCCATAAATGCATGTACTTACGACCATATATCCACAAGTTACGGCCATATGGATGAGGTGTTTCGGCCGTAACACCAGTCAGTTTATAAACTCGCAGGAGTCATTTTTTTCTGTCATTTCCTCATTCCTCTTCTCTTCTTCCCGTCGGGGCGACTTCCAAGTCAAGGGTTCACCAGGTTTTCATCCAAACTTTGTTGGAAAGTATAACTTAGCATCATATCATCACCACAACACCAAATCATCTATTGTTCATCTTCGAATCAAGATAAGATCTCCTATAACCCCAGTATGATTTTGGGGAGGGTTTGGTGGTGATCTTGTCTTTTAATCCGATTTAACCGATGTTGTTGTTAGATTTCGATAGTATACTCATGATCCTTGGTTTCCTTGTTATTGGATGGGATGAAATCCCGTTATTACACCGTTGACCGATTTCAACTCCCTATCCACTCTTGATGTTCGATGAATTGTCCCAACGGGTAGAACTAGGATGAATTTCTTCGTATTCATAATGTTGAGATTGGTTGTATATCATTCTTGTGTGTGGGACGGATTTGTGAAGATTGTTCGGACCGAAACCTTTTCCTTCTCCGTTTTATTCACTTCATTTTATTCAAGGCAAGTACATGTATTAAATTCCGTTATGTGTATTACGGTTTCGATATGAATGATGAATCTTGATATTTTGGATGTGTGAGTTACTTGTTCCTTCCACCCGGAGCGTTCGAAGGGATGTTTGGGGGTCGATACTAAGGGGTACGGCTGCGGAAGTGGACTTGGGTGCGTGTGTGGTTGAACTTCCACCCGGAGCGTTCGATGGGGCGTCTGGGGGTCGATACTAAGGGGTACGGCCGCGGAAGTGGTTTCCCACCCGGAGCGTTCGATGGGGTGTCTGGGGGCCGATACTAAGGGGTACGGCCACGGGTTACCAGTTATGAATGGTTGTGATATTGCGATGATTTCTTAAACTGTTTGAATGCTAATGTGATATTCCGGAATATGGCTTTTCAAATGTTTTCTTAATGAGATGATTGTATAAATCATATCTGTATATAATGTAGTGTAATTGTGTACTTGCACTAGCTATTTGAATGCTAACCCCTTAAATAGGGGAAATGCGTCTTATGCATTTCAGGTACTGGTCGAGCTGAGGAGCTGGCACGGGATGCGCACACAAAGGATGGTCTGGCATGATGATGAGGCTCGAGTCTATATTTTTATGCTTTGTCATTGTATCTGTTTGGGTATTGAAGACTGCGTGTTTTATAAATTGGTTAAAGTCCCCTGCGTGGGCAATGGATTCATGTGGAGCTACACTCTTCGATACTTGATTAAAATATTTTGGCCGAGGCCACGACCCTATTTTACTATGATGATTGTGTCTTTTGGGAGTTCAAATTCGGTTTGTGTATTATGTGTTAGCCTGGTAGACCTCATAAAGGTTCTACGGCGTGTAATGTCCCATTTGTGATTTGGGGTGTTACAGTTGCGGTTAAGGTTTGCTTCACCAACTTCCAAGATATAGCAGTTCCACCACATGTGAAAATGTAGCCAGTTTGGGACTTGGCTTGATGTGGATCGGATAAATATTCGGCATGCGAATACCCTACTAAAGTGTTATCAGAATTTTCTGGATAATATAATCCATGATCAATGGTACCTTTTAGATAACGTAGAATATGTTTAACACCATTCCAATGTCTCAAAGTGGGTGCAACACTAAATCTTGCTAGAAGGTTGACAGAAAAAGCTATATCTGGTCTAGTATTATTAGCCAGATAAGTCAACGCTCCAATTGCACTTAGATATGGTACTTCAGGACCAAGTATCGTTTCACCCTTTTCAATTGGTCGAAATGGATCTTTCTTAGTATTAAGAGATCTAACGACCATTGGTGATGCTAATGGATGTGCATTATCTATGTAAAAGCATTTTAACACTTTTTCTATATATGTGGATTGATGGATAAATGTTCCTCCACGGATACGTTCAATTTGCAAACCAAGACAAAACTTTGTCTTTCCCAAATCTTTCATCTCAAATTCTTTCTTCAAATATTCAGCAGTTTTATTGAGCTCTTCAGGAGTCCCAATTAAATTTAAATTATCAACATAAATGGCTATGATTGCAAATCCACTTTTGGTTTTCTTAATGAAAACACAAGGGCATATATCTTTATTCTTGTATACTTCTTTCAAAAGATACTCGTTCAGTCTATTGTACCACATACGACCGTACTGTTTCAACCCATATAATGATTTTTGCAGTTTAATTGAATACATGCTTTTGGTTTTTGACTGCAATCCTTCAGGCATTTTAAATCCTTCAGGAATTTTCATATATATGTCATTATCTAATGATGCATATAGATAATCAGTTACTACATCCATGAGGCGCATATCAAGCCTTTGTGACACAGCCAGACTAATCAAGAATCTGAAAGTATTCGCATTCATTATGAGAGAGTATGTTTCCTCATAATCAATTCCTGGTCTTTGAGAGAAACCTTGAGCTACGAGTCTTGCTCTATATATCATAACTTCATTTTTATCGTTTCTCTTTCTAACAAAGATCCACCTGTATCCCACAGGAATTTTAGATTCCGGAGTTAGGACTACAGGTCCAAATACTTTTCGGTTATCACAGGAATTTAAAGCTTCTCACTTTGGCCAATCAATTCTCCGTTTGCATTCTGCAACGGATTGTGGTTCAGGATCCTCATCTAAAACTTGAAGAGCTATATGAAAGGCAAATATATCATTAACAATAACATTTTCTCTCTACAGTATCTGATTAGAATATAAGTAATTTATTGAGATCTCATGATTTTCAGATACTTGTAATTCTTCAGGAATTACATCACTTTCATTTGATTGATTAGTCATTTTCGTCATTGTTTGGTTTCCATCTTGCCCCTTTCTTTTTATAGGCATAGAATCTTTGGAACCAACTGGTCGACCACGTTTTTGATGAATTTTAAACTCATTTGCTGCCAAAGCTAGTTGTCCTTCACGGACATCAATTTTAGCTGGAGTGTTTGCAGCATGTATATGAGATTGTGTCACTTTTCTTGTATCTATGAAAGCATCAGGAATTTGATTTGCAATCTTTTGCAAGTGAATGATCTTTTCAACTTCTTGTTCACATTGATTAGTCCTAGAATCAAAATGTGACAAGTTTTTCTCATTCCAAGATATTTCCTTGTGCTTTTCTGGATGTAGATTTGTTCCTCCTAATATTGGAAATGTCATTTCGTCAAAATGACAATATGCAAAACGTGCAGTAAATAAATCACCTGTTAAAGGTTCTAAATACCTTATAATCGATGGTGAATCAAATCCAACATATATCCCAAGTCTTCGTTGGGGACCAATTTTTGTTCGTTGTGGGGGTACAATTGGGACTTGAACCGCGCAACCAAAAGTTCGTAAGTGGGAAACATCAGGTTCTTGGCCAAAAATAATTTGCATTGGGGAGTATTCATGATTGGCGGATGGCCTTAGTCGAACTAATGTTGCAGCATGTAATATGGCATGACTCCAAGCAATAGCTGGGAGTTTTTATTTCATAAGTAATGGTCTAGCAATAATTTGAAGGCGTTTAATAAACGATTCTGCTAAACTATTCTGAGTATGGACATGAGCGACTGGATGTTCAATTTCAATTCCAATAGCCATACAATAGTTTTCAAATGCTTGAGACGTAAATTCACTAGCATTATCAAGACGAATTCTTTTAATTGAATTATCTGGGAATTGAGCTCTTACAAATGTTTCCACGTTTCATATAGGGTAGGATCCGTTCCGAAATTATTAACTAGGATCCAAGCATAACATCTATATATATAACAGGCAAATGATTTGAAGCTCTTCCCTTAATTCATGGTCCTATGTGGCATTTATACGATCCTCTATTTTTATTATCTCAATTCTACATGTAAATCACTAATAATAATAACAATAGGGGGTTTCAAACTTAGACTTTTTTAAGTGAATTAAATGTAATTCATCTCATCAAATACACTAGTGCTTTAGCCACATTTTCGCCTCCTAGTATTCGGACCTCCGGTGACTTTTGAAGAAGCGATTTTGTTAATTCACGTGAGTTAGCATGAAGAAGTCACTCCCACCCAAAACTCTCGTAGAATAAAACACTTCTTCAAAATGCTCCGTCTCCAATCAACCTCCGCTTGCGTGCCTCTCCGGTCTCCCATCGCAAATCCTCCCTTCGGTGTCTATCTTCATCGCGCTTAGCTCCATTCATGCTCAACCCATCATGGAACCTTCAGTCCTTTAAATCCCCATTTTTTTCTCGATCCGTATCTCTTCCAAGTTGGTACGTTTTTCGATCCATATTCTGTGAATCTTATTTTTTATCGCGCTTTGTTTGTTTAAGGCTGTCAAGGTAGTTGGAATCACTTTGATTGGGGTTACGCAGAAGAAAGGCCCGGTTAGTTAAGATTCCACTTCTATGCTTATGCTTATGATTTCTGTAGGATTTTTCTGAAATTTGGATTATGATTTCTTGGTGATGTTTACTTTTGTTAGACAATCATTTGGATTAGAGTATCGTATCTCATCTCTTTGCTATCATCAAGTATATTGGCTCCCAAATTGTGAAGCACCCAATTTCTGCAGTTTCCCAAAATAGTAGTTCACAAGAACCAACCAAGTTTAACCCTATCTGTAAAGCTAAAATAAAACATGAGTGCTATTAAAGAAAGTGCATATTGAAGTTGAGTTGATGTATTGTCATAACACAAGTCATTCAGTACAAGTGTCAAAGGCTGATGATTTAATAATATGATTCATTAAAGCTCCTCTTTATCCATGGAAAAAGAATCTGCCATCAGCATAAGTTGGTGCACTTTGTAGCTAATCATGATCTTCGCATGTATGTTTTGGAAAAGAACATGTATGTTTAACAAGATTTCTAATGTTTTATGTAGTTGCAGTTTAGCTTGTTTCTTAGCATTACGTTTAATTGGATATTAAGTACAACCTCACTTTCTGAAATCATGAGTATTAAACAATAAAGCTAAGATGGAGAGAAGTGATTTGAGAGAAATGTGTTAGAAGGCTTTGAATCAATAAGAATGGTAACTAGTATAAGATTTAATGTCTATATGCTAAGATGAAGAGAAGTAAAAGGCACGGATAGATCCACAATTATGTGCAAGGACTTTGCTACTTTTGGTGTTTTGTTTTTCCACTTGTTTTTCCACTCATATATATGTCCTTTATTAGTGAAAATGCAAATTTTAGCCATAGAAGTAATAATGTCCTAATGAGTTGAACAAATGTTATTACACGCTTTAGATAATCTTTTTTTTTTTGGAGAAACATTATGATAATCTTTTATTGTAACACAAATGCAAACTATAGGTTTTTTGTGTTGCTGATTACTGAACTATATAGTATTTACTCCAGAATATTCTTGTTCCACGGGGTTTCTACTCTACAAGTTGAGGCACGCCATGTCCACCCAGCAAAACTCCAAATTCAGCGGCGAGCAGTATGCATTGATTCTTAACTTTCTAGAGGATCCACAGAATAAGGTCAAGATATGGGGTGTACCTGGCAAGACGGAGGTAGGAGTGGCGCCTCCGCGCAAAATTGAAGCTTGGAAGGAATTGGCCACCATCATTAACAGTAGATTCAGAGGCAAGTTTAACCTAGACCACAAATCAATGGCCGACCGTTGGCGTACATACATGAAGAAGTATATAACTGCTCGTGAGAAAAGCAGTTCAACTGGATTTGGCGTAACTGATGAAGACAAGAAGCGGAATATTCACACAAGCAGTGCAAAGCCGACATGATATGCCCCCATTATGAGCGAATGCATGCTCTGGTTGGTGAACGAGCCAATGTCACTCCTGCTGCAGTTTTCGATAGTTGCAACATTACTTCAGAAACTGACCTCAATGAACTTCTAAGGTACGTTGGTAATTTTGAAGTTCTCAGCTTGATTGCATAATTGCATGCTTTCCAGAATGCTTTTGACGAATAATCTGTTTGTTGGTATATGGTTGTTGTTTCCAAATGTGTATATCATCAAAACGCTTGTTGTTTACTTCAGAAAAGTCACTATTGTTGATTTTGTTTTTTGGGTGATATAGTTATGGTTTGCTCATCAATGCTATTGTCCTACTACGTTCAGTGCAGAAAAGGCTCCAAACTTTCTCAATGATGATGCACTAACTGCAACCGAAGATAGTTCAGAGCCTCAAGATATTGTACCACATGCAAATGAGAATACTGTCATTCCCAACGCCCTTGTGCTCAGCAATGAAGAGGTCGTTCTCAGCCCACCGTCTCAGCACTATCAGGCATCAACAGACCCTGAACTTGAGGATGATTCCATTTCCCCTGGTGACTTAGACGTATCTCCAATGTTGGCAGCTGGAACTAAGCGTCAAGTGAAATTGGACAACACGAATGCTAAGAAATCAAAAAAGGATCGCATGAAGGAGCTGCCAAGCCTTTCTGGAACAAAAACTCCAACACATGCACGCAACCTGTTGGCACAAACAATTCAAGAGAGCGCAACCGCCAAGGCTGTTGTTCTTGCAACCATTGAGGAAAAGAAGTTGAAATTTGAACAAATGAAGTGGGAAACAGAGCGAGCAGATAGGGAAGCCAGGCGCAAAGAAGACATGGAGGCGGAGAGAAAAAGACGTGCCGAAGATAATGCAGAGAAATGTAGGGAGAGGAGGTTTTCATTGTTGCAAACCATGATAGCGCTAGGAAAGTCAGAAGATGAAATCATGAAACTTTTAAGCATGCTATTGTAAAAAAAAAATCAATTAAACAATATATGTTTCTGGTAATGCTAGCTAATGCCATTCATCGTTTTTGGAATGATATATTTTAATTGGATTGGTTATTGGGTGTTGAAGATAAATGCCTTCGTTTACAGATTTAGTGATTGGCTTGAGTAACTGATATACCTTTTTTTAATTTATAGAATTCTAATTTAAAGTTCTGGATGTCAAATAGTTAGTGCTAGAACAGATTTGGTTGATCTGCTAATTAAAACTAAGTTTATCATATGGGATAAAGCGCCAATGATGAACAAATATTATTTTCATGCTTCGGACAAAAGTTTGAAAGCAATTATGCAACCTTCAGTAGAAGAAAATGATCGACTCTCATTTGGTGGAGAAGTTTTGATTCTCGGGTGAGAACTTACAAAAACTTATGCCAGTCATTCCTAATTATATAATGGGACAAGATTAGTAATCAGGCAACTCAGTCCAAGATGATAATATTAAAGCCATTCCAATAGCAAGAAATATGGCAGCAACATCAAAGGGAGAAACAGGCCCAATATTTAAGGAATCAACAAGCATATTTCCAAACAACCCAGATAGAATGGCAACGAGACCATTGCCAAGAAATATTGCCTTGGAGAAAGTTAATGAGAGCCATTGCTGATCAAAACCTCTCTGCATACATGTATAAAATTAAAAGCGGCAATTGATAAACACTCTACATGTAACCATGCATAGTATACAAAAAATTTGACTTATAAATTTGTAATTGGTGAGCAAAATACAATTTAAGTTACGAGAAAACTTCATTACAACGGCGAAACAAAATCTTCACATGCACCATATCAGCAAAGTGCAAGTTCACAACTGCAGGAAATAAGAGAATAGGAACCAGCAACAAAATTGAAGAGAACTTAAATTTACCATGTTAACAAGAAGAAATGTGCAAGTTAGAATATTTAAAGAGACCAACACGAGTCCAACATTCCTCAACTTGCAACTTGAAACAAAATTCAACAATCAAAATAACAAACCCAAATTGATGCTCAAGTTATAACACGAACTTAAACTTATAACAGGTAGCATATAATTTTTGTTACTCGGCAATGGGAAGTAAGCCATTCATGTAACCTTTTTCAATGGCATAACTCTTGACTTCCTCTCTAAAAGCTGTTGCACATTCCACGTCACTGCCTTCAAGATTTTCTACTATGGGGACCTCCATTGGATTCACTTCTCTAAACTTTTCCTCCCATGAGTCGCCCAGATTGGCCAACATGTTGTGCAGAATTACACATGAAGTTGACACTCGTATGATGGCTTCTACATCACTCGGTGATTTTATTTGCTGACGATGCTCACGCAAACATGACCATCTTCCTTTCAAAATGCCAATTGTGTGCTCGTTCCTCACTCTTGCTTTCGCAAGTACGTAATTGAACTCTTTGTTCACCTGGATGTCTGCTGCAGGTGACTTGAATGCAGGAATAAGATATTTTGACACACCATAGGCCGAGTCCCCAATTATGTATTCACCTTTGCTGAAGAACTGATTTGGGTTTTTCGTTTGTGCTGACTTTCTCCATACGCCAGCATCATGCATAGAGCCAGGCCAGCCACAGGAAAAACCAATGATACGTCTATCAACATCGCAGACAACTTGCATATTGATGGAATATCGATGTTTGCGGTCCCAGTAACATTCACCATCCATGGCTGGCTTTTCAGATAGTGGAATGGTGGTGCCGTCAACAAATCCAACATATCCTAGAAAGCCCTCCGCCTCCATGACCTGTCGGATCTCCCTCCTTCTTTCTTTACTAGGCCATAAAATGTACCTACTTCCAACCTGCAATAATGCGGTGATAACCCTTCTGGTAAACAGAACAATGGTTCCAACCCCAAAGCGAAAAAGCATCGACTGCATTGCCGTAGCTGCCCCGTTTCCATTGTGTCCAAGACGCCATAGGGCAATACAGACCTGCCAGGTTACTGCAGTTTGGGGACACCTGCTCTGGTTGTGAAACACAGGACATAGTCTGAGAAGTTCTACTAATCGGTTGAATGACTCAAGGTCGCACCGGAAGTTCTGCTGAAATTCTGTAGCATTCAGATTGAGCGCACAATTCAGTAAGAATTCTGTGGAGCGCGGTGACCTGACTCGTTTGTTAAGGTATCACGAGTTGTTTATTGAGATAAAGGCATCAGGTAAATCCTCCAGTATATCATCATCCTCGTCAATGTTTGTAGCTATGGACATTTGTTGCTCGAGGACGGATAGAACGAGACGACGATCTGATATTTTGGGCATGTCTTACAACAATCGCAAATCTTTGAGTATGAATGGCTGGTTCATGAAAATATATAAGAAAAAAAAATTAATTAAGAAGGCGATGGCTTCTCAAAAGGTGATAGCTTGGTAAAGATACTCAGGGAAAAAAAAGAGCGCTTAATTTTTTAACAAGCGGGTAAAAGCCCGCTTAAAATTAAAATTTGAACCCGCTTAGAATCAAAATTTTCACCTTCAAATAGAAATATTTTTCACGGACACTCAAACTTCAATCCCAATTTTACTGGTGAAATAGAAAATCTAAATCACTTCTCAATTGCACCCTAATTATGTGGAAAAAAAATTCTCCCACATTTTAAGTTTGAAACCCACTAGTATATTATCTTCTATAACATCTTATATAAAAGGGGAATTTCTGTTCTCTCACATAACAAGAAAACTGCAATAGTTATCTTAGTACTCATGGAATGACTCCGATGTTCTCATCTGGATGGCCGCGATGCGCTTCCTCATATTTTAAATTCGGGCAGCTGGGAAGTATTGCTCCAGGAATTGCTTTTGCATCTGTGCCCAAGTCGTGACACTTCCCGTGGGCAAGGTGTAGAGCCATTCTCTTGCCTTATCATGTAGTGAAAACGGAAACGCCGCGAAACTGGCGTATTCTGCCACATTGTTGGCATTCTTCACCGTGCTACACACCATCTCAAAGTCTTGCAAGTGGCATTGAATGTCCTCCCCGGGCATGTCACTGAAACGGGGCAGGTTTTGATGGAAGGAGTGAGTGAGCTCCCAATCTCCTAGATTGTTGGGCAAGGTGATGCCAGATGGCTTCAGATTCACATTGCCATGTGATGCCATCTCGCGAAGAGCCCTCTCCGCGTTGTTGTTGATGGCCGCCATCTCATCTCGGGCGGGAAGGGATGGCCTGGTTTGGTGAATGAATTTTCTTCCGGCACAGGGTCAAGATGAGTTGCCTGTTCGTCTGAAACTCCTCCATTCAGGATAGCTTTGTACGCTTGCCTCGCCTTCCCTGCTAATGCTCTTCTCTTTCTTGTGATGCGTTCGATCTCAGGGTCGTAAAGAAGATCCCCGTTCTCTCCTGCAGGGCTAGGCTGAAGCATAAACAAGTATACCAAAGCAAGTGTTTTGAAATTTACCACTGGAAACCGCAACTCCCCAACTACGGCGCCAATTTGATGGAGCTATCGTTTTCTCTCCGGTCAAATAGATTTATATTTTACCTTGTCCAGGACAGGCGTAGTGCACGTGATAACCAAGGGTTGATCCCATAGGGAGTTGGTGGTGGTAGGTTTCGGGTTTTGTCACAAAGGGAGTATATTGCCTCTCAAGACCGTCTTGGGCTCAAGAGGCGGGTTTGACCAACTAACTAACTAAAACAGGAATTTAAATGCAGCAAAGGCACGAAAGATATCTAAACTAAACAGCAAAAGAGAATCAATATAAAAGATAACCTGGGCAAGTCAATGGATCCACAAAAAATCTACTTATAATCGGTCATTGGTCAAGATGTTCATCACATGCATGTATCTATCAGTTATAGGGTCAAGATGGTCTGTGCCCCTTTGTCACGCCTTACTAACACTTCCAAACCAACCCCAATCTATCCTTATGTGAATGGATATGCAAGGGACACCCTAAACATAACAAACGACTCAATTAAACATAGCCCAAGGTGGAACCGCCTACGATAAAGGATAATTATTGAGAAGCATTGTCCCCTAGATAGACCTGATATTGACAAAGGCATATTGTAATCTACTTCAACCGCCCATGTTCCTAATAATCTTAAGACACAAAGTGATTGATGCACACCCTATAACCTTGATTTATTTGTGATCTAAATCTATACAATCAATTAGTATCTAACTAACTAATCAAGTTGAATTAAACCATTGTGAATCATAGCCAACACTTCGGGAACACACGCATGTGAATTCTAAGCCCTAGAGTGACCTCACGAATATCAAGTTCAACTCCGCTTCATCATGCCCGACCCAGGCTTAATAGCGTAGTCGTACATAAAGTAAATCATGCAATCAAATAATTAAAGGAAACCAAACATAAAAAGGAAACTTACTGAATTACTGAAAAAGAAAATCATCTTGCCCAAACCGGGACTTAATAGAAAAAACAGAAATTAAAATCTAACTACGAGCGTTTTTTGTTTGTAGAAAATAAACCCTGAGTAGCTGTGATCTCTCTCTCTCCTGATTCACGTTCGTCCCCGTTCATCCCCTTGGCAGAGTGAATTAATAGCATATTTATAAAAGAGAGCTTGGCATGGGTCGAAGGCCAACATGCATGGGTTTTGAGGACTTCTTCTTTGAGTAGAACTCGATCTCCTTGTTGACTTAGGACTCCTTCCTAATATGGATTTTGGCATCGGCGTTCCCTCGTCAGATTAGGCGATTTGGGCTTATCTCCTTCCGAGTTTTAAGGGCAGTGGGATTTACACCCTTATCTTCAAAGATTCGCTCTGCCTTTTTTGCTACCGCATCCTGCCCACGGCTTAATCCTCCTGCCATCTGCTGCTTCTTCACTCTCTACTGCTTGCCATCCGGCGTCATGCCCAAGTCTTGATCACGGGTGTGTTTGAGGTTTTGACATTGTGCCTCAGCCGGTGGTGTGTATGATTAACTCTTTGGCATCTGCTACGTATCCGCGAGTGCACTGCACGTCTTGACCTTGGGTGCTATCGTATCTCAGCTCATCCCTTTAGTGGCGTCTTGACCTGATCTTGATTAAGACTTCTCACTTCCTCTCCTTCAACTTCTTGCCCCTTATTGCCCTTCTTCATGCCTTTGTCTTCACCCAGAACCAGTGTGCCCTCCCAGACACAAAACGGACCAAATACACAAAAAGAACTCGATCTAGACCTAGACACAACACAAAAAAGAGCACAAACATGGGCTCCTTCAAGGGTCTACATCTGTTAGCTTCAGACGAACTGATACAAGATCAGCTGAGTCTGAACCTCGGCTGATTTAATATCTTCAGCTGGAGCGGAATCTTCAACTGAATGGAGTCTTCAGGTGTCTTAAGAATCATTAGATTGCTTTAACAGCTTTGAATTAGATTCCTGCTCTATACACTTCAGCTGGATACCTAAGAAAATAGAGAATGCCCGTTCCCTAACAGGTAAACTGAACTACTATTAATCATGTGGCTAAATCATCGAGGGAGGGTTTTGGTATTTGTCAGAAGTTGGAATTTTCCCAACATAGTCCTCCTATAAGACAAATTTCATTTTTAAGAATCATGCAATATGCAACGATTACGTTGTCTACTCTTTCTTAGGTCGACCTATATCCCAGACTCATCACTAGCTTTTAACATATCATGCACGTAGGTTCATTTTACTCTTTTACCTCGATGTTAAGCTACTGTCATAGCTTCCATTTGGACCATGGCTTCAACAAGATCATGAGGAAAATATAGAAAACTCACCCTTGAATCTTATAATATTCACTCTATACTTCACGCCTAACACACACCTTCCTCGCTCGCTCCTCGCCCTTCTACCCGATGCATTCGTGCTCTAGACCTCAAGAAAGTGGTCTTAAGGTGATTTCGCCGTGAGGGAGAAGAAAAATCGTGTGTGTGCGTGTATATGTATTCAGCCGAGAGGGAGAACAAGAGAATAGAGAGAGTTTCTTACTTAATGCAAGAATGAACAATGAAGAAAAATGAATGAAGGGTGGCTGGTAAAGGGAGTGTTTAATAGGAGGGAGAGAGAGGGTGGATATGATTGCCACTTTTGGAATGAGCCAATGCATGCCACCTTGTTAAACCCACCCTTAATTATTCTCTCTCATTTTTATTTTCCCACCTAGCTGAATAGGAATGGAATGGCTATTCCCGCCTCTATTCCAATTCCTTTGATTGGTAATTTATTTAGGTTAGGAATCACCATTCCATCAGGAATCTCTATTCCTACAAGGATGGGATTACACATTCCTTTCAAAATCCATGGTATTACGTATTCCATTCTTTCTTAGTTTTATATAATACCATCAATTATATATACATAATACTTTATAGAATCCAAGTTAAAAGACGTAACTTTACTCTTGAGAAACCCTTCGCGGCAAACTTGTTCTTCACCATAGCTTTTAAGAAACTCTTCGCGGCAGATTTGTTCGTCTCAATTATGATATGTATCGATTCTTCTGTTCTACCATGTTATTAACATTGATGCACTTTGATGGTGATTACTTGCTCCAGATAATGGTAATATTTGTTTTATTTTGTTTCACCACTTTGATGGTGATTACTTGCTCCAAACTATGGTAATATATATTCAAGTAGGGTGTTTATGGAAGAAATAATAAAATTTTTATGGATGATTGACGGCACCCCGCTTGCTATGGTCGTTGCGGTGCAGGGAGGTCAAGATTAAATTTATAAGTTTCCTATCTTGCCCAAGCTAGGTTCCGCTAACGGTAAGTCTGGGTCGATCCCACAGGGAGCTGGTGTCTTTCATATTTCGTTGCCACTTTCAAATAAAGGGAAAAGTATTTGGCAATATGCAAATGCTAAACTGAAACAAATATAATGAAATAAATCAAATAATAAAGGTAGCTTGGTCAGAGTGAAATCCCAAGGCCTTATCCACCTCAATACCCTTCTCTTATATCACGTGCCCAAGGACTATTCCCTTCTTGACTATGAAGTGGCATTTCTCGTAGTTCAACACTAGGATTTTTTCAACACAATGCTGCAAAACAAGCTCAAGATGCACCATACATTGATCGAATGTGTTACCATAAACAGTGAAATCATCCATAAACACCTCAATGCATTGCTCAAGCAAGTCAGAAAATATACTCATCGCATTCTACGGTATGTAAATGTTCCAAAGGGGCATGTGAATGTGGTCTTATATTGATCTTCTAAAGCTACCCAAATTTGCATATAACCCGAGTATCCATCAAGGAAATAGAAATACCTGTTCCCGGCGAGCCTCTCGAGCATCTGGTCAAGAAGGGCAGCGTGAAGTGATCCTTCCTTGTGACCTTGTTCAGTTTCCAGTAGTCAATACACACCATTCATCCCATCTAAAGTCGTGTTGCCACTATCTCTTTGTGCTCGTTATCGATCACCTGTACGCCAGACTTTTTGGGCACGTCGTGGATCGGGCTGACCCACCGGCTATCAGAAACAATATATATCATCCCAAGCTCGAGCAGCTTGAGGATCTCTTTCTTGATTACTTCCTTTGTCATCGGATTCAGCTTCCTTTGAGGGTCCCGCACATGAGCAGCTTCCTCCTCAAGCAAAATGCGATGTTGGCAAATAGTGGGGCTTATCCCCTTGAGATCGGCCAAGGTCTAGTCGATAGCTTCCTTATACTTTACCAAGAGGGCTTTCATCTTGCCTTCTTCCTCGATGGCCATCTCTAAATTAATGATGATTGGTAGCATGCCATCCTACCCAAGTTAGATGTACTTCAAATGTTTTGGGAAGTGCTTAAGCTCCAACTTCGGTGGCTTGATCAAGGATGGCACCAACCTTTCATTTGAAATTTCAAGGGGCAAGATGCTCCTTGGTTGGTCAGCTTCAGTTTCCAAGGCTTGGATTGCATCGGCCACTTTCTTTTTCTTGAGATGTGGGATCCCCTTAAATGACCCAGTAGTATTCATCCTTGATCACGATTTGGGGAAAGATTCTTCCCACGGCTTTCTCAATGGAATCCATAAAGTCCACCATCTCCATATCGGGTGGGTGTTGCTCGGCCTTGTAGATATCGAAGGTTACGATCTCCATACGAACTTGTAAGTCAGCTTGGCCATGTCACAGTCACTCAAGGTTCTAGTTATCTTGAGGAATGGATGTCCGAGAAGCATCAATGGATTCTTGCCCTGCGCACTGACCATGTTCAACACGTAAAAGTCAGCAGGAAATATTAAGTCCTGTATCTTAACCTGAACATCTTCGACAATGCCCTTGGAGTACACGCTTATCGGCCAACTGGATCACTACGCGTGATGGTTTAAGCGAGCCAATTCTGAGCTCTTAATACATCGTCAGGGGCATGACATTGATCGACGCTCCCAAGTCGAGCATGGCTTGATCATTTTTGGTTGAACCGATCACGTATGGGATAAAGAACATCCCAGGATCCTCGCACTTGATAGGCAAGTCTCTCTTCAAAACGGCAGAGACATGTTCTCCCATTTTAAACCTTGCATCATCACTGTACTTCACCCTCTTGGTGCACAACTCTTTCAAGAACTTAGCACACTTGGCATAGAGGTGATTGTGGTAATAAAGGGGATATTGACATCGACTTTCTTGAATATCTTGATCATCTCCTCAGTTTCTTTGTTCTTGGCCAGCCTTCCTGGAAAAGGTGGTCTGATCTCAATCTTTTTCTTCTCGGTTGCCTTGGGCAAGGCAGCTTTCTTGACTGGTTCGGGCTCCTTGTTTTGGACCTCTACCTCCTCGATCAGGTTCTCCACTTCCACTGCATCTTGGTCAGGACCTTCTGTACCTTCAGGCATCCTCCTTTCGGGCAAGAGCTTGCCGCTTCTTAGACCGATCGCATTAACATGTGCATTGGGTGGTACCTGGACTTGGGCAGGTAAGACCCCTTGCATTTGGTCAATCTTGGTGACAGCTTGATTCAGGTAGAAGACTTGGGTCACCATGGCTTGAAATGGCATGCGAGTTTCTGTCTTAAACTTCTTGAAGTCTTACCCAAATTTCTGGTGCTCCCTGGCCATGTTGTGGATTATCTCGGCCAGAGAGGGTCATCTTGCTTGGTTAAGCTATTGATCATGGGGTGCTTGGTAATGGTTACCCCCGTACCTTAGTTTCTCGTGGTTCTTCCATGCTGGATTGTAGTGGCCATAATGCTGTCTCATCCCATGTCCTTGATTTCCACCATTGGGGTTGTTTGCCCAAAGGCATTTACTTCTTCTTTTTCGAACAAGGATGGGCATTCGTCCGTCATGTGTATGGAGGCAAAGCATAGTTGGCATGCCTTGACTCCTTTATTCGTGGGTGGCTTCATCATCTCTATCAACTGCTTCATGGTGGCACACAAATCACTAAGCTCTGGGTTACTGGATCACACAGCTGGTGCATTGGGGGATGCCCTGACCACAGTGTGCAAATCATCTCGAGACTCCTCCAGCATATCTCCTAGGAGTTTGAACGCCTCGCTAGGTTGTTTGTTCAAGATGGAGCCTCCACAAGCAGTGCTTACAAACTGCCTCTCATTGGGTCTCAGACCATTCACAAAGTACTGGATGAGGTCTTGGTCAGAGATCTGTGTAACACCCCCAAAACCGACCGAGAATATTACAGCGCCGTGGGCTCCATATTGGAACCCACAAGGCTAAAATCATTTTCGCAAACGTTTAAAAATGCAAAAAGGCCCTTTGAAAGTACACACACACGCAACGGAAAACACAATTCAAAGAATACCGAAAGCCGTTTTAAAATATACACACGCAGTGGATAAAAACATAATTAAATACAATTGCAGCGGAATTAGAAAAACCAGAAAAGAATACACAATCCCGACAATCACACCATAGCCAGTATCACCGGAAATCTCATCCCTAGCTCGAACTCCGAGTTCCTAAAAGATAAAGCCCACGACGGGGTCAGCCATAATACTCAACAATGATAACGATCACATCACAAAAATAATACATATCAATGTAATTACAAGGTAAGGATAATTCCAGTGTAACCTTACTGATCCATCACAATCCATATCAAATCAGTTCTTACCATCATCCACATCCCGCGTCCTTAAGTAATGAACGAATTCAAATGTAATCACCTATACTGTATCCGAAACACTACCAAGATTTCCAAACATAAACATATCTCGAGTATAGAATAATCTAGCCAAGTTCGATTCTGCTGGCTGGGTCGCACAATCGGATCCCAATCCTGATAAAACCGATATCACACGATACATCTACTATCCCGAAACATTGGCAAGTCCCGGATATCAATACAAAGCATGAATGCTCACTTAATCAATAATGATAAACAATCAATGCATCACAACGGAAATATCAATGACATGATACTTCCACACAAGATCGACAAAGGATCAACCACGAACGAGAATACCATGATGTGGTAACTCCAACAAGATCAATGAAGAATCAATAACCGAGAATACCGGCAATACGGAAAATCCCATCAAGATCAATAAAAGGTTGACAACCGAGAATACCGACGACACGGTAGGGATCAACGAAGAATCAATAACCAAGAATACCGACGACATGGTAAGGATCAATGAAGAATCAATAACCGAGAATACCGACGATACGGTAAACTCCAACAATATCAATAAGGGCCGACAACCAGAAATACCAACAGTACAATAAACTCCAATAAGATCAATAAAGGGTCAACAATCGAGAATACTGACGACACAGTAAACTCTAGCAAGATCAATAAGGACCAACAACCGGGGATACCAACGATACGGTAAACTCCAACAAGAGCAATAAGGAATTGACAACCGAGAATACCGACGACACGGTAAATTCCAATAACATCAATCAAGGACTAACAACCAAGAATACCAACGGTGAGACAACTCCAAAACGGAATCAATAAGGATCAGTAACGAACGAGATTACCAATGACAGGGTGAACTCCAAACGAGATTTATAAAGGATCGATATCAATGAGTTGACCATCGATATGGTAACTCCGAACGAGATTAATAAAGGTTCAATGGCGACAGATACACGAGAGAATAAAATCGTCAACCATATACAAATCATATATACGGGATTTCAAAGACAACCCGAATATCGAACAGATCCAATTATACATGGACTGTGAACGACCAATCAATAAGACTTAAGGTGGACGTCACGATACGCTGGATCCGGACATGTGTCCGTGTACAAGCCAACCACATGTATTGATCAATACACGTCTGGTCTCGTACCTAATAAGCCTCACAAAGTACATCTCGTGTGCATGGTTCAATATGAGGTCGAAACCAACATATGCTACACGTGCCCGTCCCGAAAATCCTACACATGAATGATCAGAACGTATCTGACTCCAGATATGCCACGATACAACATGACAACCAATCTCGAAGAAACGTATATCCAACAAGGATCAGAAGATTTTCCAAGAGGGAAACAATAACTCGATCATGAAAGACCGGCACGACCACAATGTCGTATTCTGTCAGACAACAGTTCACAACATGCTCAACAATGCATATAATAATAGCACATAAACTCCCAAGGCAGCAGCCAAGGGTCACGGAAGCATCTACTCAGGAATACTCCGGATAATATCACATAAACTCCCAAGGCAGCAGCCGATGGTCATGGAAGCATCTACTCAGGAATACTCCGGACATAGGTGCCATTTAGGTCTTATCCCCTAACACAATTCCATTCGGGTACCATACAGGTTTTATCCCCAACAGATCAGCCCCACAGATTACGGCTCAAAGAAAGAGCACTTCACAAAACATAACAAACAATGGTGCACATTCACCGCACGAAATATCAACACACACATGCAATAATGCAACATGATGATTATCATAATCTAACAATATTAATTTACCTCAAGCTGGAGATGCTAACCTTTCCACGACCAACCGCCCTGAACGAATACACGGTTTATCCGACAATCCAAAATGAAGTACAGTCTATAACTAATACCAAACCACCATCCCGAGTTCAACATCGACACGATAACTAACCTTGATATCCAACTTCTCATGCAATAGACCAAATTATAATTCACGTTCCCATTTCCACTAGACATCCTTAAAATCATATACATTATGATTTATCTTACTCCAAAAATACCATACGTACCACCATTCCAACAATTCATATATTCCATAATACCATTGCTATATGAATCATAAATGAAATGAAAACGAAATCATGTATTAACATTATGAACTGAGCAAGCATAACTTGCCTTGATACCGATACGATGAATTTGTTACAATCCCGTCATCCTTATCTACAACTTCCACCGCCCCGACCAAGGCGATTCATGCGTCCTTCAATTCCAATCGCAGCACAACGGTTAATCATCAACGATTACTTAACGCAACCTAATGCAATAATCAATTAACGATACGTTCAATAACCATCAACAATCGATATAACCAACCAATCGAACTCAACGATATCTATACCATACGAAACCAAACCATACCAACTCTTAACAATACGAATTCAAGCCGAATTTCGATAATCAATAGTTCTAACAACGTCTACAACATTCTTGGTTCCGACTTCAATCTTAATTTCGGCTTAACACGGTTCATCTTTGTAAATTCATAGAAATTCAATTACCAGTTTTCATCATGAATAATCATATACCAAAATTAACTGCAATCCTTCTAATTTACGGACATATATTACTCAAGAAATCTTCAAGAACGTGAATTAACCCACAATCATGTTTGTAGCCAACAAAACGACGTAATTCGATATGTTCTAACATCTAACCATCATCTAGTTCATAATCCAAGGCATATATCATCATATTCTTCAATATACGATTCGTATAATCTCAAAATCATAACAACAATACCATAATCATCATCATACAGAGAAGAACATCAATAACAACATCAAAATCCGAATCGATGGAAGGAGTTTATCAACATACCTCTTGAAGAAGAACCACAAGGATCAAACACTTCCAAAAACATCAAGAACTTCGAGTTTCAAGCTTCTAATCATCTTCATCAAAGTCTTAACGAAGGTATAAGGGTCTGAAATGGATTTGAGAGTGAAGAGATGGGGAGTAGGAAATGTGTTTCCTTTCGTGAAGAAATGAAAGACCAGTTCTTATTTTATAAACTGCACATCACGTTACGTACGTTAAGTCACAACCTTAACGTACGTAAGGCTTTTAACGTACGCTATATGTCATGTATAGCATACGTAATCGTCATCCAGGGTTAACTGTACTATTTTGTGTCATGCATTATGTACGTAACATACTTGCCATAGCGTACGTAATGTAACAGTTGACTTGCTACAGTATTTCGCTTGCTTACGTACGTAATTCTTCATCCTTAACGTACGTAAGGCTCGAGGTTGACTCGCCTGTCCACATCTTGCGCCTAAAGCCGCCGACACCGGGCCCACCTGCCGACCAGGACTCGATCATGTCTGATTCCCTTCTTAACATACGTTATGTACCAAACTTTAACGTACGTTAAGCTTGCTCATTTACGTACGTAAGCTTCATCACTTAACGTACGTAATGGCTTTCATACTTAGCCATTTTTGCTCCAGTCTGCCGTCTCAATAAACCGAATACGTACACGCGACATACTGAATACATACGCTCGTTCCGACAACAATTCTCATACGATATATCTGATGCACGATATCCTCAAATACAACTGTCGACCGAGTATGACAATTATACAAATACTCATACGGTATATCCGACATCGAAAAACACACCAAGCATGTAATATCCCAGAATTAAAATAACCTCGACAGATATACTGGCACGACTGTCACAGTTTCCAAAATTATTTATCCACACTGTATTGGTCCCACTCTGTACGGTACAACTCGGATAAAATAATGCGAAAAATCATAGCGAAATTCAAGGATATTACATATCTACCCACTTAAATAAGTTTCGTCCTCGAAACTTAAAATCCTGTCATAATCAATATCTCAATCCCGAAATATCTCAAAATCACGACACCATACTCAAATAATCATCATCAAAACTGAAATAACTGAAAGAACATACTTACAGGTCCGTGAAGTCGATGATCTTCCGTGATACCAGCAAACGACTCCCATACAAAGTCTCAACACACTAACAACACATCGGCATCGCCAATACAACAAATTTGAAAATATTTCAAAAAGTTTGAAACCTCTAAAATTGGTTTGACTCAAAAGTCAGAAAATCATTTTCAAAAGTCACGCTACTACCACACTGGTAGAGCCACATAACACACACGCCCGGGTTTTACGAAACCCAAAGCTCCGATACCATCTTCTGTAACATCCCCAAAACCGACCGGGAATATTACAGCGCCGTGGGCCCCATATTGGAACCCACAAGGCTAAAATCATTTTCGCAAACGTTTAAAAATGCAAAAAGGCCCTTTGAAAGTACACACACACGCAGCGGAAAACACAATTCAAAGAATACCGAAAGCCATTTTAAAATATACACACGCAGCGGATAAAAACATAATTAAATACAATTGCAGCGGAATTAGAAAAACCAGAAAAGAATACACAATCCCGACAATCACGCCATAGCCAGTATCACCGGAAAGCTCATCCCTTCACGACCGCTACTAGATCGAACTCCGAGTACCTAAAAGATAAAGCCCACGACGGGGTCAGCCATAATACTCAACAATGATAACGATCACATCACAAAAACAATATATATCAATCTAATTACAAGGTAAGGATAATTCCAGTGTAACCTTACTGATCCATCACAATCCATATCAAATCAGTTCTTACCATAATCCACATCCCGCGTCCTTAAGTAATGAACGAATTCAAATGTAATCACCTGTACTGTATCCGAAACACTACCAAGATTTCCAAACATAAACATATCTCGAGTATAAAATAATCTAGCCAAGTTCGATTCGGCTGGCTGGGTCGCACAATCGGATTCCAATCCTGATAAAACCGATATCACACGATACATCTGCAATTCAACTGTCCCGAAACATTGCAAGTCCCGGATATCAATACAAAGCATGATGATCACGCAATCAATAATGATAAACAATCAATGTATCACAACGGAAATATCAATGACATGATACTTCCACACAAGATCGACAAAGGATCAACCACGAACGAGAATACCACGATGTGGTAACTCCAACAAGATCAATGAAGAATCAATAACCGAGAATACCGGCAATACGGCAAATCCCATCAAGATCAATAAAAGGTTGACAACCGAGAATACCGACGACACGGTAAGGATCAACGAAGAATTAATAACCGAGAATACCGACGACACGATAAGGATCAATGAAGAATCAATGACTGAGAATACCGACGATACGGTAAACTCCAACAAGATCAATAAGGGTCGACAACCAGAAATACCAACGATACAATAAACTCCAATAAGATCAATAAAGGGTCAACAACTGAGAATACTGACGACACAGTAAACTCTAGCAAGATCAATAAGGACCAACAACCGGGGATACCAACGATACGGTAAACTCCAACAAGAGCAATAAGGAATCGACAACCAAGAATACCGACGACATGGTAAATTCCAATAACATCAATCAAGGACTAACAACCAAGAATACCAACGGTGAGACAACTCCCAAACGGAATCAATAAGGATCAGTAACGAATGAGATTACCAATGACAGGGTGAACTCCAAACGAGATTTATAAAGGATCGATATCAATGAGTTGACCATCGATATGGTAACTCCGAACGAGATTAATAAAGGTTCAATGGCGACAGATACACGAGAGAATAAAATCGTCAACCATATACAAATCATATATATGGGATTTCAAAGACAACCCGAATATCGAATATATCCAATTATACATGGACTGTGAACGAACAATCAATAAGACTCAAGGTGGACGTCACGATACGCTCGATCAATCTCGAAGAAACGTATATCCAAGAAGGATCAGAAGATTTTCCAAGAGGGAAACAATAACTCGATCATGAAAGACCGGCACGACCACAATGTCGAATTCTGTCAGACAACAGTTCACAGCATGCTCAACAATGCATATAATAATAGCACATAAACTCCCAAGGCAGCAGCCAAGGATCACGGAAGCATCTACTCAGGAATACTCCGGACAATATCACATAAACTCCCAAGGCAGCAACCGAGGGTCACGGAAGCATCTACTCAGGAATACTCTGGACATAGGTGCCATTTAGGTCTTATCCCCTAACACATTTCCATTCGGGTACTATACAAGTTTTATCCCCAACACATCGGCCCCACAGATTACGGCTCAAAGAAAGAGCACTTCACAAAACATAACAAACAATGGTGCACATTCACCACATGAAATATCAACACACACATGCAATAATGCAACATGATGATTATCATAATCTAACAATATTAATTTACCTCAAGCTGGAGACGCTAACCTTTCCACGACCAACCACCCTGAATGAATACACGGTTTATCCGACAATCCAAAATGAAGTACAGTCCATAACTAATACCAAACCACCATCCCGAGTTCAACATCGACATGATAACTAACCTTGATATCCAACTTCTCATGCAATAGACCAAATTATAATTCACGTTCCCATTTCCACTGGACATCCTTAAAATCATATACATTATGATTTATCTTAGTCCAAAAATACCATACATACCACCATTCCGACAATTCATATATTCCATAATACCATTGCTATATGAATCATAAATGAAATGAAAACAAAATCATTTATTAACATTATGAACTGAGCAAGCATAACTTGCCTTGATACCGATACGACGAAGTTGTTACCAATCCCGTCATCCTCATATACAAGTTCCACTGCCCCGACCAAGGCGATTCATGCGTCCTCCAATTCCAATCGCAGCACAACGGTTAATCATCAACGATCACTTAACGCAACCTAATGCAATAATCAATTAACGATACGTTTAATAACCATCAACAATCGATATAACCAACCAATCGAACTCAACGATATCTTGACCATACGAAACCAAACCATACCAACTCTTAACAATACGAATTCAAGCCGAATTTCGATAGTCAATAGTTCTAACAACGTCTACAACATTCTTGGTTCCGACTTCAATCTTAATTTCGGATTAACACGGCTCATCTTTGTAAATTCATAGAAATTCAATTACCGGTTTTCATCACGAATAATCATATACCAAAATTAACTGCAATCCTTCTAATTTACGGACATATATTACTCAAGAACTCTTCAAGAACGTGAATTAACCCATAATCATGTTTGTAGCCAACAAAACGACGTAATTTGATATGTTCTAACATCTAACCATCATCTAGTTCATAATCCAAGGCATATATCATCATATTCTTCAGTATACGATTCGTATAATCTCAAAATCATAACAACAATACCATAATCATCATCATACGGAGAAGAACATCAATAACAACATCAAAATCTGAATCGATGGAAGGAGTTTATCAACATACCTCTTGAAGAAGAAACACAAGGATCAAACACTTCCAAAAACATCAAGAACTCCGAGTTTCAAGCTTCTAATCATATTCATCAAAGTCTTAACGAAGGTATAAGGGTCTGAAATGGATTTGAGAGTGAAGAGGGACGAGCTGGGGAGGAGGAAATTTGTTTCCTTTCATGAAGAAATGAAAGACCAGTTCTTATATTATAAACTGCACATCACGTTACGTACGTTAAGTCACAACCTTAACGTACGTAAGGCCTTTAACGTACGCTATATGTCCTGTATAGCATACGTAATCGTCATCCAGGGTTAAATGTACTATTTTGTGTCATGCATTACGTACGTAACATACTTGCCATAGCGTACGTAATGTAACAGTTGACTTGCTATAGTATTTCGCTTGCTTACGTACGTAATTCTTCATCCTTAACGTACGTAAGGCTCGAGGTTGACTCGCCTGTCCACATCCTGCGCCGAAAGCCGCCGACACTGGGCCCACCTGCCGACCAGGACTCGATCCTGTCTGATTCCATTCTTAACATACGTTATGTACCAACCTTTAACGTACGTTAAGCTTTCTCATTTACGTACGTAAGCTTCATCACTTATCGTACGTAATGGCTTTCATACTTAGCCATTTTTGCTCTAGCCTGCCGTCTCAATAAACCGAATACGTACACGCGACATACTGAATACATACGCTCGTTCCAACAACAATTCTCATACGATATATCTGATGCACGATATCCTCAAATACAACTGTCGACCGAGTATGACAATTATACACATACTCATATGGTATATCCGACATCGAAAAACACACCAAGCATATAATATCCTAGAATTAAAATAACCTCGACAGATATACTGGCACGGTAAAATCACCAGTTTCCAAAATTATTTATCCACATTGTATCGGTCCCACTCTGTACGGTACAACTCGGATAAAATAATGCGAAAAATCATAGCGAAATTCTAGGATATTACAATCTGGTGCTGAGGGTACTTGGCCAACATCTGCTTGAATCTGCACCAATACTCATAAATGACCCTCCAATTCCTATCTGGATAGATCTCATCCTCTTCCTCACATTTTGTAACTCGAGATGGGGTAGTACTTCTCCAAGAACTTTTCTTGGAGGCCTTGCCATGTGGTGATGTTAGGCGTATTTTTATACGCTTATTTATCATTATTTTGTATTCTTTTTGTGAGTAAATCTGCATAAATGAGCTTCTAATGCACTATTATTATATGTTTTGCAGGAAATTGGAGTCCGGAAACCGAAATGATGAAAAACGGGCGAAAACGGCGATTTTTGGTTCGGGGCCGCGGCACAAACCAACTGAGCCGCGACACTCGAAGGCAATCAGCAGGCACCGATCGCACTGTACTGTGAGCCGCAGCACGTAGAAGCTGAGCCGCGGCCCAGAAGAAAAAAATAGCGCCCAGGCATAGGCGCTGAGTGCCGTGAGCCGCGGCACAGATTAAGTGAGCCGCGGCCCACGGAGCGGTTTTGACAGAAAGTGCCGCGTTTCTGGGCCGTTTTGGAGCCTGTTCTCGACCTAATTACACGGACGCGTTTTTGAAGCAAAAGAGGATTATAAATAAGGGTTTAGGCTTGGAATCAGACGAATATCGCGGAAGAGAGCAATCGATCATAAGAAGCAGAAGACACCAAGAGCTGAGGGCGGAAGTCAGAAGAACGGAGGAATCCGAGTCTTCATTTGCGTTTGATTTCAATGCTTTCATTCATTAATTCTGTATTTTTATCCTTTAGCATGTCAGGCTAAAACCCTGTTCTAGGATTTTGATGAAACCAAAGTTTTGACGGATTTGCTTTTGATTATCTATATAATTCCCTTTTTTGTTGAGTTTTCCCAATCGATTTTAATGCTTTCAATTGTCTGGCCAATAATTGGATTGTTTTAATTACGCAACTCGAATCGGGAGAGGAGAGTTGGTGAGGAACTATTGGTGAGAACCGTTTTATCTTGTGAGATAGGAATATACTCATAGGAACTACGTGGCCTTTTGAAGATTTTGTGCTTTTTGCCTATTGTCGAATTAATTTACCTAGGGATAGAGTGCGTTATTCGCCTTTAGAAAAATCTATCGACCTCGGGAGAGGCGGTAGAGTATTTTAGCAATCTTCGCCTTCAATAAATTGGGGAAATCATTAACTTCAGATAATCGAGAGTAAATTCGGATAAACCGAGGTGGATTCACAATCCTAGACTTTTTCATCATTTGATTTTCTTTCTTCGAGCGATCGTTTTTCTGTTTATTATTGATTTTCTTTAGTCATTAATTGCAACCCAAATTTCGGCTGTTCAAATAAAATTAGAATACATATAAATCGGTACTTAGTAATTCAGTCCTCGTGGGAACGATACTCACTCATCACTTTATTACTTGTCTACGATAACGTGCACTTGCGTTTAACGAAATATCGCAACAAGTTTTTGGCGCCGTTGCCGGGGACTGATTTTTCTACTAATATCGATTTCAGTATTTCTAGTCTTATTTTGAACATTTTTATTGTTTTTGTGTAATTTTATTTATTTGTTTGTTTTTCTTTTCAGGAGTTTCCGGTTAGTGCATGAGAAAATTCGGTAACGAAGGCCTACTACCTTTGGATACCGAACTCGAGCGCACTCTTCGGAGAAGCAAGAAGGAGAAACGAGAACCACCAGCAAAAGTCACTATGGCCGATAACACGGGAAATCACGAAGCATACAATCCCATTTAGCAAGTTCAACCGGCATTAGCACTCCGCGATTATGCTATGCCGCAAATCAATGCGAAATTTTCGGGAATTCGGCGCCCAACCATTCAGGCGAATAATTTCGAAATCAAGCCGGCTATCATTCAGATGGTACAAACGAGCCAGTTCTGTGGATTGCCGAATGATGACCCCAACGCACACATTGCGTCTTTTCTCGATATTTGTGACACGTTAAAAAACAACGGTGTCACCGATGATGCTATTCGTCTACGGCTTTTCCCTTTCTCTTTGAGGGACAAAGCCAAATTTTGGTTGAATTCTTTACCGCCGGGCTCGATCACTACTTGGGCAGAATTAGCGCAAGTCTTCCTGGCTAAATTCTTCCCACCATCGAAGATGGCAAGGTTACAGAACGAGATCACTACCTTTGGGCAATTTGATATGGAGTCGCTTCACGAGGCGTGGGAGCGATACAAAGATTTATTACGGAGATGCCCACATCACGGCCTACCGGATTGGCTCCAAATACAAACATTTTACAACGGATTGAGTGCTTCTACACGCACTCTCATCGATGCGGCCGCTGGAGGAGCCTTAATGGGAAAAACTATGGCCGAGGCACACTCTTTATTGGAAGCAATAGCCGCAAATGCGTATCAGTGGCCTTCTGAACGAGTAAACCCGAAACGAGTTATGGAAATCTCCAATAATGATCTGATCTCTACATTATTAGCTCAAGTCGCCGCTTTGATGTAGCAACTTCAAGCCTTTTCACATGCTCCTTCCCCCGTTACCATTGAATCGTGCAATTGGTGTAATGTGTAATATCCGCAATTTTCGATTTCCGGTAATTCTTTTTTTTCGGTCGGAGTCCGTTTTGACGACTCGCTCATGACCGTTTCGTCATTCTGAGAATGATTAATTCTACACTTTTTGACATCCGAGTTCGTTTCGGTGTTGTTTCGTTGAGTTCTGTGCTTTTTAGCGACATTTCCGCACTTGAGTTCGATTCTTGCGAATCTCATCCGAAACTGTTGTTTCGAGTTTCCCGCAAGTCCGTTTATCTTTGTTGGACGTGTTGTGAACTTCGGTTTGGTTATTCGATCACGTATCGTGATTTTCGGGCCTTTGGGCCATTTTCGTAATTTCCCAAAGTTTGGGGTAATTACCTTCCGTTGTCGAATTTCGAGCCTTCGGGTGGTCGGAATCGTGTGTCCTACTAGCTCTTAGATTCGTCTTTGTGAGTACTTCGTAACCGTATCTTCGGTTCGTATTCAGGTTCGGGTTTCGGTGTCGTTTTGTTGAATTCAGGATTTCTAAACGACTTTTCTAAGTATGAGTTCGTCTTTGTTAGATCACCATTAATTTTTGGTAACTCCAAAAATTATAAATCTTTGCAATATTATAGAACATCGAGTTAGCTTTCCAATGGTTCAAACGGTGAGTCAATCTGAGTCCTGACGAGAGAGTTATGGTCGTTTTGGCTGACCGAGCACTTCCAGAGCCTTTCGGCCGATAGGGGGCCGATAGACTCTCTGCCGGCATCCCGTAGGGTATCGGTTGGGCCTATCGGCCGATAGGCCGGCCGATAGGTTCTCATTGTGTTGCACTATAAATGTGGTTTTGAGCGTGAGCAGCTCATTCTTTCCCATTTTTCCACCGAGTCGCGAGAGAGAGAGTTAGAGAGGGAGAGAGTTCTTCATCCGGGGTCGATTTTCATCATTTCTTTTCGGTTGTGAGGCTCGGATAATCAATCTAACGCGCGTTCTACGGATCTTAGTACTCGAATCTTCCAAGGTAATGCTCTAAAACCCTATTTCGATCAATTTGGGGGTTTTGGGTTTTTCTTCCGATTCGTTCCATTTCGTTGGTGGATTCATGGTGTATACGATTGATATTGTTAGTATCTTTAGTTTTCCTACGGATTCATGGATATTTTGTGGATTTTTATGGAATCGAGAGGGTTTGGTTGTGGTCCGCCTCGTTGTTATTTTTGTATGAATATACATGAATCGTAGGCGGTTTCCGTGTATTCCTTTTCCGTAATCGCTTAGAAGTGGTTGTGATTGTGCTATTCGAATCGTTAGGTTCATTTTCGCCGATTCCTCGTGGTCGTGCTTGATTCTTCCGCTCCGTTCGTTGTCGTATTCCTTTTCGTTAGCATCGGCGTTCCCGCTTCCCGCTGAGCCGTATCCGTTCGTGGTTCCGTGCTCGTGGTATCGAGGCAAGTACCTTGCCCATACTTTTCTTATTTTGTGGATATGATGATCGGTGATCGTATTAGTGTGTTGTTTGGTTATTTGAAATGAAGTTTCAAAAGGATTTGGCCTCGTTAAAGGCTTTCTTTCAAAACGCGTGAGTTTTGTGAACGGTGTTTTGAGAATTGATTATGATTTGATTATTTTGAACGTTGAAGGATTTTATGAGGATACTCCTCTTGTTTAAAGTTATGGAATCGTGTATTCCGTATTTAAGCTTGTTATTGTATTTTTGAAGAGTTTGGTAATGGTGTCGAGTTAATGGCCATCTCTAGTGGGTATTCTTAATGAACTTACATTCTTAGCATGTTAGTATTGCATGAGTAACGTGTATTGTGTGTAATTTACTCACCTTGTGTTGGCCCGACGGGGTCAAGGAGGGAAATCTATGCTGCCGCCCTGGATTTCACGAGTTTCGTACCGCTAGCCAACTCGTTAGGGTCCTTGCAAGGCCTCGAGTGAGAATGTATGCTGCCGCCCTGTTCTCACGGCTTAGCGTGTGCGTGGTTTTGTTTTTTTGTAATTGTAGCCAACTCGGTAGGGTCCCTATGAGGCCTCGAGCGAGAATGTATGCTGCCGCCCTGTTCTCGAGGCTAATTGTGGACTGTTCATTTCCGGAAATGAGTGCTTTCGAACGGTTTTCATGATTGCATGCATTGACTAAGTGTGTAAGAGGTAAGTGTTCGTTTGGCTTACTTGGCTAGGATGGCAATGGAGTATTTTGTTGTTTGTTTTAAATCCTTTATTTGTGGATTTTGATGTTGGGATACGAACCTCCTGGTCGTTCTTGTGTCTTGTGAGTTGATGAGATTTGGGGCTAAAATCCCAATGGTTTTGTAAAAGTCGTTTACTGGATTTGGGGCTAAAATCCCAACGGTTGGTTAATGTCATTTTTCGTAAAGTAAACCTTTGGGGCGGTGACCCCTTTGTCTTTCGGTTTTGAAAAGTAGGATTTGATAATCCTAAATTGTTTTCTATTAAAACTCTCGATGGCATTCTAAATGTTTTATAAATTACTTCCATTGATTTATGATATTTCGTTTTTGAAATGTTTTCTCAAACCCTTGCCTCGGGAAGTACTTTTCGTTTCGTTTGGATCTTTGAGGATCCTCGGTTATTGTTATTCGTGGAATGTGAATTGTATGGCTCGTATTTGCACTTTGTATTTGCACTAGCAAAACAAGGAGTTTTGCTAACCCGAGTATTCGGGGTGGATGTCTGTTTTGCATTCGGGTTTTGGAGCATAACACGGAGTCGGCACGAAGGATGATGAAAGATGATCGATACTAATCACATGAGGAACCCTACATCGGGTCTAGGTTCAGATGTACTTTATTTTCCGATGCAGTATAGTTCCCGTTGTACGGGGGTAGTTGTATTTTGTCCTCGCGTGGGCATGAGTTGTATTTGAGTTGTATGTATTTGTGGAAAGACCAAATCGGTCCATCGAGTCATTGTAGCCTCGAAGGCATTGTCGAGATGTTAAATGTCGTTACACCTGGTAGATCCTTGAGGAAAGGTTCTACGGCGTGTAATATCCACGAGCGGATTGGGGTGTTACATAAATGGTATCCGAGCTTAGGTTGAGGAAACCTAGGCCGTCGGGTCAAGTCGTGTTGTTTGAGTCTTGTTTCGTTGGATTTTTATCTCGATCGAGTCGTCGCGACGCGTCGTTTGAGTTTGATGGTCGTGATAAGTATCGAGGGGCTATCAGCATCTACGTCCGACCTGTGGAAGTAAGTCTCCCTTCTTTGTGTTGTGCCTCGTGTGACACGAGCTATTTTTATGATTATTTGTTAAGTGGTGGAATTTTATGTGAATTTTGATTTCACGATATGTATTTAGTCGACTCGTATTTGATGTATACTAGTAGTGTCGTCGTTTGTGATGTACTTTTATTGTTGTTTTTCTCCGTTGTTGATGATTTTCGAATCGATTTGCACGTATTACAAGTCTCTTGTGGAAGCTTTGTGCTTATACACGTTCGACTTGTTCACTAGCCAAAGGGAGGGTATTTTATCACGGTTTTGTTCTGAATGTGGTATTTTATCGTTTATTTTCGTTTAAAGACATGTATTGTCTTGATTTTAAACGCTTTGATGCGTGTGCTAGGAGTTGTTTCATTGAACGTCGGTATGTGTGAGTTTTGGGCATTCGCCTATTGGATTTTTGAAAACCTTGAGTATCTTAGAAAAATAAATTTGAGACATACTTTTCAAATGAGTTATTTTCTTGTGGTACATCCTAGATGCCACAATGTATTTCAAAAATTTTCTACCTCGAGGACCAAAAGGTTTTGAGATATTTTCAACACTTTTATTTAGACCCGAGGGTCGAATAATTTGAAAGTTTTCACTAAGAGAAAGTGTCTTCATTTTTATCAAATGCGAAATGGTTCTCCAATGTCTCGATAACGATGTTTCACGTTTGTACTTTTTTTGAAAGATGATACTCAAGATCAATCGGTGTTCTTCTAAATTATTTTCAAAATGAGGTTTTCGTTTTTTTTTTAAAACCTATCCATTCCCGTTTGAGGGCTGGGTATGTATGTGTGATGTTCGCGTTGTCATTTGGATACTTTCTCCCGAGTATGATCGAATTGGCGGTGTGAGCGTTGAGACGCTTTCCACACATTGGTTGTGCTAGCCCCTGTGAGAGGCGGAGTGTTGGTATTGAATGTTGTCGCCTCATGGCAATCTCTGCGTTGTCGCGCATGTGCGAGTTGTTAGAGCTTGGTTTGGTATGACCGTGTGCATCGGTGATGGTTCCGTTATGCGTCGATTGTTTAATGTCTTGTTACCTTGCTCCCGTTTTTGTGAATTTCGTGGACGAGGTCGGGGGTAATGCCCGTACTATTTTGACTTCTGTATTTTCTCTTCCTCCAGTCTATCGATTCGCTCATGTTCGTTGGCACTTTATGAACTTGTTCTGTATTTCGATTTCATCGTCCGAACGAGCTGTGGTCTTGTTGTGGGTCGATCTGGTTATCGATGTTACTTTTTCGGGTTCAGTTCGATTCTTGTGAACCTTGTTTGGGAGTGACATCATCTGGTTCTACTAGTTCTTTTATTCGAAGTGGATCGGATTTGGAACTCTTATGTTTTCGACTCTGTCGACTCATTTATGTTTGTTGACATTTCTGAGATTGTCCGCCCTTGTTTTTGTTTATCGAACGAGTGTGGTATCGTTTGAATAACTCGTTCGTCGTTGTGACTTTTCAATTGCTATTCCCTTTCTGTGGATCTTATGTGAATGCACATCCTGTTGTTTTCACCGGATCATATATTGTCTCGAGTCGAGATGTGAACCTTGGAGTTGTTGTTTGAATTTTATTATCCTTCGTGTTTCGGACATGATTGTTCGATTTTTGTTGTCTCGATCGTTTGTTTGTTCGGTTTTTGTTCTCGTTTCGTGATTATTGAGCATTCAGACTCCTTCGTAATTCCCTTCAGTTCGGGAAATTAGTTTCGTTTTCGATCTTCCATCCCTTAGGCGGTGGGATTCCGTGTTTGTTCAGCGGTTGGCTCGCGTTTTGATTGATGTGCCGTTGGGTTGGTCAATCATATTGATTTTCGTTCGTTGTGTTTTGCGATTGTCGGATAATTGACTTGGCTATATTATCCGTTTGATGACGCTTGTCATTTGTTGGTTTTATTATATCCCTAACAGCGACGTTGTGTTGGTCACCGTGGAGCGTGTTTACACGCCGTATATTCCTTTGCGTTGTTTGTAACATTTCGCCGTTGGGCATTAGTTACGCATTCTTGTGTGTCTCGTTGAGTTTTTCCTGGCGGAATATTTCTTCTCCCTACTTGTTTTAAGTTTCGGGACGAAACTTCTTTTAAGGAGGGTAGAATGTAATATCCGCAATTTTCGATTTCCGGTAATTCTTTTTTTTCGGTCGGAGTCCGTTTTGACGACTCGCTCATGACCGTTTCGTCATTCTGAGAATGATTAATTCTACACTTTTTGACATCCGAGTTCGTTTCGGTGTTGTTTCGTTGAGTTCTGTGCTTTTTAGCGACATTTCCGCACTTGAGTTCGATTCTTGCGAATCTCATCCGAAACTGTTGTTTCGAGTTTCCCGCAAGTCCGTTTATCTTTGTTGGACGTGTTGTGAACTTCGGTTTGGTTATTCGATCACGTATCGTGATTTTCGGGCCTTTGGGCCATTTTCGTAATTTCCCAAAGTTTGGGGTAATTACCTTCCGTTGTCGAATTTGAGCCTTCGGGTGGTCGGAATCGTGTGTCCTACTAGCTCTTAGATTCGTCTTTGTGAGTACTTCGTAACCGTATCTTCGGTTCGTATTCGTGTTCGGGTTTCGGTGTCGTTTTGTTGAATTCGGGATTTCTAAACGACTTTTCTAAGTATGAGTTCGTCTTTGTTAGATCACCATTAATTTTGGTAACTCCAAAAATTATAAATCTTTGCAATATTATAGAACATCGAGTTAGCTTTCCAATGGTTCAAACGGTGAGTCAATCGGAGTCCTGACGAGAGAGTTATGGTCGTTTGATTTTTCGAGCACTTCCGGGAGCCTTTCGGCCGATAGGGGGCCGATAGACTCTCTTGCCGGCATCCCGTAGGGGTATCGGTTGGGCCTATCGGCCGATAGGCGGCCGATAGGTTCTGTTGTGTTGCACTATAAATGTGGTTTTGAGCGTGAACGGCTCATTCTTTCCCATTTTTCCACCGAGTCGCGAGAGAGAGTTAGAGAGGGAGAGAGTTCTTCATCCGGTCGATTTTCATCATTTCTTTTTGGTTGTGAGGCTCGGATAATCAATCTAGCAGCGTTCTACGGATCTTAGTACTCGAATCTTCCAAGGTAATGCTCTAAAACCCTATTTCGATCAATTTGGGGTTTTGGGTTTTCTTAGATTCGTTCCGTTTCGTTGGTGGATTCATGGTGTATACGATTGATATTGTTAGTATCTTTAGTTTTCCTACGGATTCATGGATATTTTGTGGATTTTTATGGAATCGAGAGGGTTTGGTTGTGGTCGCCCTCGTTGTTATTTTTGTATGAATATACATGAATCGTAGGCGGGTTTCGGGTGTATTCCTTTTCCGTAATCGTTTAGAAGTGGTTGTGATTGTGCTATTCGAATCGTTAGGTTCATTTTAAATCGATTCCTCGTGGTCGTGCTTGATTCTTCCGTTCCGTTCGTTGTCGTATTCCTTTTCGTTAGCATCGGGCGTTCGAAGCTTCCGGTTGAGCCGTATCCGTTCGTGGTTCCGTGCTCGTGGTATCGAGGCAAGTACCTTGCCCATACTTTTCTTATTTTGTGGATATGATGATCGGTGATCGTATTAGTGTGTTGTTTGGTTATTTGAAATGAAGTTTCAAAAGGATTTGATTTGGCCTCGTTAAAGGCTTTCTTTCAAAAGCAGCGTGAGTTTTGTGAACGGTGTTTTGAGAATTGATTATGATTTGATTATTTTGAGCGTTGAAGGATTTTATGAGGATACTCCTCTTGTTTAAAGTTATGGAATCGTGTATTCCGTATTTAAGCTTGTTATTGTATTTTTGAAGAGTTTGGTAATGGTGTCGAGTTAATGGCCATCTCTAGTGGGTATTCTTAATGAACTTACATTCTTAGCATGTTAGTATTGCATGAGTAACGTGTATTGTGTGTAATTTACTCACCTTGTGTTGGCCCGACGGGGTCAAGGAGGGAAATCTATGCTGCCGCCCTGGATTTCACGAGTTTCGTACCGCTAGCCAACTCGTTAGGGTCCTTGCAAGGCCTCGAGTGAGAATGTATGCTGCCGCCCTGTTCTCACGGCTTAGCGTGTGCGTGGTTTTGTTTTTTTTGTAATTGTAGCCAACTCGGTAGGGTCCCTATGAGGCCTCGAGCGAGAATGTATGCTGCCGCCCTGTTCTCGAGGCTAATTGTGGACTGTTCATTTCCGGAAATGAGTGCTTTCGAACGGTTTTCATGATTGCATGCATTGACTAAGTGTGTAAGAGGTAAGTGTTCGTTTGGCTTACTTGGCTAGGATGGCACTGGAGTATTTTGTTGTTTGTTTTAAATCCTTTATTTGTGGATTTTGATGTTGGGATACGAACCTCCTGGTCGTTCTTGTGTACTGTGAGTTGATGAGATTTGGGGCTAAAATCCCAATGGTTTTGTAAAAGTCGTTTTACGGATTTGGGGCTAAAATCCCAACGGTTGGTTAATGTCATTTTTCAGAAAGTAAACCTTTGGGGCGGTGACCCCTTTTGTCTTTCGGTTTTCGAAAAGTAGGATTTGATAATCCTAAATTGTTTTCTATTAAAACTCTCGATGGCATTCTAAACTGTTTTATAAATTACTTCCATTGATTTATGATATTTAGTTTTTGAAATGTTTTCTAAAACCCTTGCCTCGGGAAGTACTTTTCGTTTCGTTTGGATCTTTGAGGATCCTCGGTTATTGTTATTCATGGAATGTGAATTGTATGGCTCGTATTTGCACTTTGTATTTGCACTAGCAAAACAGTGGAGTTTTGCTAACCCCCGAGTATTCGGGGGGTGGATGTCTGTTTTTGCATTCAGGTTTTGGAGCATAACACAGGGTCGGTACGAAGGATGATGAAAGATGATCGATACTAATCACATGAGGAACCGTACATCGTGTGATGGTTCAGTTGTACTTTATTTTCCGCTGCTGTATTGTTCCCGTTGTACGGGTGTAGTTGTATTTTGTCCCCTGCGTGGGCATGAGTTGTATTTGAGTTGTATGTATTTGTGGAAAGACCAAATCGGTCTACTGAGTCATTGTAGCCTCGAAGGCATTGTCGAGATGTTAAATGTCGTTACCAGCCTGGTAGATCCTTGAGGAAAGGTTCTACGGCGTGTAATATCCCTGAGCGGATTGGGGGTGTTACATAATGGATCTCATCCTAGCGCAGAGTGCCAATTCGGAAACCCTTTCGAGCAACCGTCGATTGAACAAGCTCAGTTTGTGGGGAACGGGAACCGGCAAAATAATCCTTACTCCAACACTTATAATCTGGGATGGCGAAATCATCCTAACTTTTCATGGAGGAACGGACAAAGCTCAAACCAGCCTCAGTTTGCTCAACACCAACAACAACCTTCTCCCGCTTCAAAAATCTCTCTAGAAGAAGTAATGGCGAAATTTTCAGCAAGCACGAGTCAGTTCATGGCCCGTACGGAGGCGACCTTGCAGAACCATTCCACTTCTATCCGCAACTTGGAAGTCCAACTGGGCCAGATTGCTAATGTATTAACAGCCCGCCCGGAGGGTACCTTGCCAAGTACGACTGAAACGAATCCCAGAGAGAGTGTCAATGCCATTGGTTTGAGAAGTAGGAAGGAAGTGTGCGAGCTGCCTGGACAGAACAAAAAGAGAAGTGAGGATGAGGAGAAGAAAAATTCAGCGACTGAGGAATCACAAGATTTGAGACCCTCGATACTGTTTTCGGACAATCCAAAGGCATATGTACCACCCATCCCGTTTCCGCAGCGATTACAACAGAAAAAGGTGGACAAGCAATTCTCTAAGTTCCTCGACGTCTTCAAGAAACTGCATATTAACATCCCATTTGCCGACGCCTTGGAGCAAATGCCGAGTTACGTGAAATTCATGAAGGAAATTTTGTCAAACAAAAGAAAGATCGATGAGTATGAGACAGTCGCATTGACGGAGGAGTGCAGCGCTATTCTTCAGAAAAAGCTTCCGCCAAAATTGAAGGATCCGGGAAGCTTCAACATACCATGCACCATAGGGAACCTCTCTTTTGAAAGGGCATTGTGCGATCTCGGCGCTAGTGTTAATCTCATGCCTCTGTCTATTTTCAAGAAGCTAGGAATTGGGGAAGCGAAACCTACTACGGTCTCCTTACAATTAGCTGATAGATCCATCAAATATCCGAGTGGAGTGATAGAGGACGTCTTAGTCAAAGTCGATAAGTTCATCTTTCTGGACGATTTCATTGTGCTTGACATGGAGGAGGATCAAGACATCCCAATTATTTTGGGAAGACCATTCTTATCTACCGGTCGAACTCTTATAGATGTGGAAAGAAGGGAACTCACTCTACGGGTTCAAGACGAGCATGTCACTTTCCAAGTGTTTAAATCCTTTCCGTGCCCAAGTAGTGTTGAGAAGAGCTCGCAAATTGAAAGTGTAGATACCTTTGGGAAAGACACACACCGGAAGAATCGTCGGTCGAAAAATTCAGAATCCGTTTCAGCTGCCCCGGCGCCTAATAAGAATGAAGAGCAAGTCACATATCTTAGGCATTTGAACATGCTGTCTTCAACATCCGTTCATCCACAATCGGAAAATTCTCATTCTGTCCTAAATTCGCCCGTGGAGTTGAAAATTAAGACAGATGTCAAACGGGCACCAAGTCATGTGAAAAATGGGTGTTTCGGAAAGTTGTTTTCGTTAAAATCTTTTCGCAAAGAACATTTGGTGTCCAAACCGAAAATTGGATCGTTAAAGACCAATGGTCAAAATTTTAAAACACATATTAACGGTTTGATGAACGGGGCGGAGTTCAAATGGTGTTTGCAAAAAGCGAACTGATTTTCAATAGGTCCGGCTGAAGACTATAAACTTAGCGCTTCTCGGGAGGCAACCCGAGCATTAGTTGTAGATTTTTGCGTTTCAGTATTTTCTTGCATTTTTAGGATCTTTTTTTTTCGTCATTTTAGCTTGGACATGCTTATCTCTCATGCTCTTGTTGTTTTCTGTTGAAAATTCTGTGCAGAAATTATCCTTTGGGAAAAATCAGCATTGGTCCGCGGCATAAGGATTGTGAGCCGCGGCACACACAGGTCGACAAAGAAGGCTAAACTTGCTGTACTCTGTGCCGCGGCACAACCTTACTAAGCCGCGGAACACTTGATCACTGAGCCGAGGCACGTTGCTTCTGAGCCGCGGCACACCAGATGCACCAGATATGCCCAGGGATCTGTACTATGGGCCGCGGCACATATGTGCTGAGCCGCGGCACACTAACACTTTCGAGCCGCGGCACAAGGATGATGAGCCGCGGCACATGGCGTTGGAACAAATCTGCCCAAGCGGACTGTACTCTGGGCCGCGGCTCACTTAAGTTGTGCTGCGGCCCCCGTTCGGAAGTTAGACGGCCCAGGTACTTTTATAAAACGAATTGGCCGACACAAACAGGTATACTTCCTTCTCTTCCTCTGCACAAGCGATCGGCCAAGATTTTTTTTTCTCTTCTTCTTCTGGCATTCTTCTTGCATTCTTCAAGATCTAAGCAAGGTAAGTCTAAATTCCTAATCTTAATTGCTCTATGAATTGAAAGGTGAAGTTTTGTTATTCATTTGATGATTGATTATGCTTTTTTTTTCTTTTTTTTTAAAAGTTCGATCAAGTTAAGTTGAAAATATGATGATTTTGATTGATTTTTAATGATTATTTTTGATTATGAATGAATTGAATATGTCGTTTGTCTTGACGATCGATTTGTGTTGTTGTTCTTGGGATTGAATGAAGCTATGGTTATGTTTATTCCTAAATTAAAATTATGCACACAAGGTGTTTGATGAAAAGCTTGAATGAAAATTTTTATTTGTTAAGACAATGTTTTGAAACTAGTTGCAACGAATTTGTTTCTGGGAATTACAACGTACCCCAACCAACGTCAAGTTTATACGTTAAAGCCCAATTTTATTCTTCTCTCACGGCGGTGCTAGCTCGTTAAATTCTTGATTCACAGTTGGATATCCTTAGCCGAGTAATGTTATTCTCATTATTGCTTAAGTATGTAAACTCCGGTGTTTATCTTTTCAGGACTCGCTATGGCTAGAACCAAAAAGATTAGCAAAAGGGCCAGGACGCAATCGTCCCCCACACGAGGGGAAACGTCTCAGAGCCGAGCCGAGTTGGAGGCGCACCAATTCTCCGACCCGGAGATTTATAAAATCTTCAATGAAAAGATCCGCCCTCGACCTATGATCCCGGAGAGGGGATTCACCCCAGCCCCCCCGGACAGGGAGCTTCTGACCATGATCGACGAGATGGGGTGGGCCCGTTTTGCTGCACCTCCTGAGCCGACGGTGATCTCCATCGTACAAGAGTTTTATGCGAGCGCTCTGTTGAAACATATTCGGGCAGGGCAGGTGATGCCGCAGTCGGACACTCGGACGCAGGTTGTCGTCCGAGGCATTACAGTAGATTTTTCGGTGGCCGCCATTCGGAGATTATTCGAGCTTTCGGTGGTGGATGATATGGCATATACGCGAGCTATGAGTGGCGTCACGAAGGAGGCCCTGCTCGAGACACTCACACAGCCCGGTTCCGACTGGGAGCTGCGTGCTCCGGGCTCTTCGGCTTTCTATTTTAAGAGCTCGCGCCTCAGTCGGCTCGGCCGAGCCTGGTTGTACTTCATCTGCGCACGTATTGACCCTACCTCGCAGATCCGCACTATTCTACTCTCTCGCGCCCGTACTTTATATGCTATCACTTCCGGGGTCAGATTCGATGTGGCCCCTCTGCTGGTCCGATCTATCTTCCAGTGTATTCAGGGAGGGGCCAAGACGGGGCTGAAGCACCATCTCTTATTTGCGCTCTTTGCCGCCAGTCAGGCATGACTTGGTCGGATGACCAGCCGATGTTAGCACCCCAGGGCCCGATCGACCATCGAATCATTTCTGACTTCGATCAGTGGGGAGGAGCGCCAGCACACGCTCGGGGGCGAGGATTTCTACTTGATGAGGCACACGAGCAGTCCCCCGAGCCTCTTCTTCTGACGCAGGGGCAGATGGAGTCCAGCCCGCCGCCCGACAGAGAGCACTTGCAGACGATGTTCAATGGGTTGAGAGAGGAGATGAGGAGAGAGAGAGAAGAGATGAGGAGAGAGCGAGAGAGAGCCTTTTGGCTGCACTGAGAGAGGAGAGGCGGACGGAGAGGGAGAGCATCATTGCTGCCGTCCCAGATGAGATGAGAGAGCAGGCCTGCCGGGCCAACCGGCGTGAGATGAGGCGCTTGGCAGCGAGGGATGCCTACCACCAGGAGCACCTTGCTGCATGGACGGCCCACATTATGCACCCGGACGGGCCATTCATTCAACCTGTTCGGCCAGCCACACCACCCTCCTCGCCGGACGACGCCGGCACCAGTTCATGAGCAGACTGTAGGGGAGTACTTGACCCTTTTTCTTTTATTGCATATTACATTTTGTGTACATCGAGGTCAATGTACGTCCTAAGTTTGGGGGGGGAGGAGTTTACTTTTTGTCGCTATACTTATTGCTGTACTTATTGCTGTACTTATTCGTTTGCACTTTTGTTATTTTTAGTTATATTTTTGTTGCTAGCCTTGCTTGTCGTGTTTTAATTGCATTCGTGAATTTTTCGTGCTTCTTTTTATGTAAAACTGATGTTACGATACTGATTTCTCTCTGAAGAAACGGTTGAGTTTTAGTTGAGTTGCAGTCAGCGATATCTGTTTCTGTTAAGTCTTCATTTAGGTCTGAATTTTTTTTTTGTTTTTGTAGAAATCTTAGCAGATAAGAAAGGAGACATACGTGTTTTTAAATCGCCGTCTATACGTTTGGTTACACTTTTCGCGTAGCTAGTCGTCCAGTAACATAAGTCGTGTGGGCACCTAATTTGAGTTTAGAGTCGGACAGTTTTTCCTAAAAGTCGAGATGTTATTTGTTCTATGATGGGAAGTCTAGTAACCGGGGGTATTCACGTGACCCGTTGATTACTCTCGCGTAAAACGACGACCCTGATTAGACTAGTGGTTTAGAGATTTCGCATGTGCCGATGATGGGGAGCCTAGTAACCGGGGGTATTCGCGTGACCCGTTGTTTACTCTCGCGTAAAACAGCGACCTTGAATCGGACATGCGGGAATAGCTATTCGAGTTGTTTCTCCGCTGAAGAGGGGAACTTAGTAACTAGAAGCATCCATGTGCCCCATGAGTGTCTTTTACGTCAAACGGTTCCCCAATACATGAGAATGGAATGTCACCCTAGGATTGTCCCGATGAAACATCCCGAGATCCGAACCTAGTGGTCAACTCGAATCATCTTATCGAGCATATATAAGGGAATACTGTCCGATGGTTATTTTTGATGATGAAACTCTTGAAATTTTGGCCACTAGACTGTGGAACTGGGCGACTTGGCTTGTTTATTTTAACCCTTCATATTGGCGGTCGATTAAATTCACCCTTGTTAATCTTTGAGCTTGATTTTCTTCATGAACGATTGATTAGGACTGAAATTGGTTACTTTGTGGAATCAATGTCCTGAACGTGGCTCACTATTACGATACTTGTACTGTTCTTTGAGATTTTCAGGGTAGTATTGATTAGGTTGAGCACTATGAAATTGCACGATTATTCACGATTATTCTTTTATTTGTTATCAATTCTTTTTGCTTGAGGACAAGCAAAGGCTCAAGTTTGGGGGTATTTGTTAGGCATATTTTTATACGCTTATTTATCATTATTTTGTATTCTTTTTGTGAGTAAATCTGCATAAATGAGCTTCTAATGCACTGTTATTATATGTTTTGCAGGAAATTGAAGTCCGGAAACCGAAACGATGAAAAACACGCGAAAACGGCGATTTTTGGTCCGGGGCCGCGGCACAAACCAACTGAGCCGCAGCACTCGAAGGCAATCAGCAGGCACCGATCGCACTGTACTGTGAGCCGCGGCACGTAGAAGCTGAGCCGCGGCCCAGAAGAAAAAAATAGCGCCCAGGCATAGGCGCTGAGTGCCGTGAGCCGCGGCACATATTAAGTGAGCCGCGGCCCACAGAGCGGTTTTGACAGAAAGTGCCGTGTTTCTGGGCCGTTTTGGAGCCTGTTCTCGACCTAATTACACGGACGCGTTTTTGAGGCAAAAGAGGATTATAAATAAGGGTTTAGGCTTGGAATCAGACGAATATCGCGGAAGAGAGGAATAGATCATAAGAAGCAGAAGACACCAAGAGCAGAGGGCGGAAGCCAGAAGAACGGAGGAATCCGAGTCTTTATTTGCGTTTGATTTCAATGCTTTCATTCATTAATTCTGTATTTTATCCTTTAGCATGTCAGGCTAAAACCCTGTTCTAGGATTTTGATGAAACCAAAGTTTTGACGGATTTGCTTTTGATTATCTATTTAATTTCCTTTTCTGTTGAGTTTTCCCAATCTATTTTAATGCTTTCAATTGTCTGGCCAATAATTGGATTGTTTTAATTACGCAACTCGATCGAGAGAGGAGAGTTGGTGAGGAACTATTGGTGAGAACCGTTTTATCTTGTGAGATAGGAATATACTCATAGGAACTATGTGGCCTTTTGAAGATTTTGTGCTTTTTGCCTATTGTCGAATTAATTCACCTAGGGATAGAGTGCGTTATTCGCCTTTAGAAAATCTATTGACCTCGGGAGAGGCGGTAGAGTATTTTAGCAATCTTCGCCTTCAATAAATTGGGGAAATCATTAACTTCAGATAATCGAGAGTAAATTCGGATAAACCGAGGTGGATTCACAATCCTAGACTTTTTCATCATTTGATTTTGTTTCTTCGAGCGATCGTTTTTCTATTTATTATTGATTTTCTTTAGTCATTAATTGCAACCCAAATTTCGACTGTTCAAATAAAATTAGAATACATATAAATCGGTACTTAGTGATTCAGTCCTCGTAGGAACGATACTCACTCATCATTTTATTACTTGTCTATGATAACGTGCACTTGCGTTTAACGAAATATCGCAACAGGTGACACTTCCCATGGGCAAGGTGTTGGTGATGATGGGGATAAAGGAAAAAAAACTTTGTATAGATGAGAGATGTGTGAAGAAAAAAAAATTGAGTGTTATTCATCCCTATAAGCTCTAAGGAAAAAAAGGAGAAAAAATAAATTGTGAAAAAGTTGATTATGTGAAAAGCACAAAATGCTAATTTGTTGGTATCAACTTAAAAAAATGAGTATAAAGGGATGTGTGATACAAATTTGAGTTTGAAGCTTGTGGTTGAGTTGTTCTATATATTAATACTATGGTGATTAGTTGGGGATGAATATGGAGGATAATTCCATACTTATTTGGTATTGATAAAGGTTGGTACTTGGATTGTTTAATTTGAGTCACTTAGCCTATATTTCCCTACCCTAAACCATGTGCCTACATTAAAACCTTTTTGATCTTAGTTTGACCAAACAACAAAGTGGTGGAGAGAGTAGATAAGAGGCAACCCTATGGTAAGATATTGCATTGCATTTGATGTTAAGTGAACACTTTTACACATGGTTTTCTTTTGTGAGTTGAGAGTTCACTTATACACATTCACATATACACTTTATTGGTGAGAGTTGAAATTCAAATGAGCATTACTTGAATTTGTCATTTTGTGAAGTTGATTCGAGTGTCTACTTGTGATGAGGATTGATATTGATTTTTATAAAATTTCGAGGCCTTACAATTTGCGTGCTTGCGTGTCGTGTTTGGTCCTTTTTGTTTCCTTGCTTGGGAACAAGCTATGGGTATGTGATGAACTCACATTTTCACATGTTTTTAAGGTTTATATGATGTTGTTTTCTAAGGAAGCGAGCCTTCATTAACCAATTTGAGCTTGATTTGTTATATTTTCTAAAATATGCTACTCGTTGGTGTTTTTGGTCTAAAATGCAGATAATCAGGCATGTTTGTGAAGATTTGGGCTCAACGTGGTCGTAGTCCTTCTCAAAATGAATCCGAAGCAGAAAACGGATCGAGCATCGGATTATAAACGAAGGAAAATGAGCCGATTGAAGAAATGAGTCGCATACCACATGATGAGCTCGCATACCGCGACTATCGGTCGGGATACCGAGTGGATCAAGCGGTAACCGCGTGAAAAGAATGGATAATTTTGGAACGAATGCTGCGGTCACACCCACGGCCACCATCATGACCGCGTGTCCTGTCCAGAACCTTCTGTAGACCACCCACGGTCAGGCCCGTGGCCGCGGCCTCTACCGCCACGGTGACACGGCCCCGCTCGCGGCCGCTACCCCCTTCGCCTTGGTGACCGCGAGTCTCTGCGTAAAAGTGATACTTTTTTACCACCCTATAAATAGCGATCAAAAAGCCACCTTTTGTAACACCCCCAATCCGCTCAGGGATATTACACGCCGTAGAACCTTTCGTCAAGGATCTACCAGGCTGGTAACAATAAACGAACAACTCGACAATGCCTTTAAGGCTAAAAAGACTCAGTAGCCCGATCTGGCCTTTCAATAAAAATATACAACTCGATTACAATACTTGCCCACGCAGGGGTCGAATACAACACATTCCCATACAACGGGGAAAGAATACTACAGCGGAAAGTAAAATACAACTAAACCAATACGACATCAACGGGTCCTCGTGTGATTGGTATCGTTCATCTTTCATCATCCTTCATGCCGACCCTGTGCTATGCTCCAAAACCTGAATGCAAAAACAGACATCCACCCCCCGAATACTCGGGGGTTAGCAAAACTCCACTGTTTTGCTAGTGCAAGAACAAAGTGCAAAATACGAGTCATACAATTCACATTCCACGAATAACAATAACCAGAAATCCTCAAAGATCCAAACGAAATGAAAAGTACTTCCCGAGGCAAGTGTTTGGGTAAGACATTCCAAAACCGAAAGATCACAAATTAAGGAAAACAATTTATAAAACGGTTTAAAATGCCATCGAGAGTTTTAAATAGAAAACAATTTAGGATTTATCAAATCCTACTTTTCAAAACCCAAAAGACGAAAGGGGTCACCGCCCCAAAGGTTTCCTTTCCGTAAAATGACCTTTACAAAACCGTTGGGATTTTAGCCCCAAATTTCAACTCACAATAAACCTCTACAAAACCGTTGGGATTTTAGCCCCAAATTTCATCAACTCACAGTACACGAGAATGACAACAAGGTTCGTCTGTTGTTACCCAAAATATTATCCGGAGATAGTATTGCTGGAATGACCGAGTAACAAACAAATGCGAGAACACTTCCGTGAGAAAATAGATGACACAAGATTTGCCGGGGTTGTTAATCCCGGGCTTGAATGCTCTCGCGAGATGTTATTAATAAATATACTGTCGAGTACAAATATTAATGTTAGAATCTATTACAAGGAGTGTAAAGACTTATAGTTATCTAGGCTTTAGAGCGCGTAGATTGCCGGAAGAACCAGATAGGTAAATATGTGAGTTCTTGCTTGGGATATATGATAAATGTGTATGAATATCACTATGAGTGTATAAGTGGTTGCCAGAAGAGTCTTTGATTCTCTTTTTGTGTGTATTTTGCCCTGAATTCACAGTAAATTTGCGTCCCCTTTGGCCACTGCAGTGAGTTCTCTATTTATAGGGGACAAGGTAGTTGGGACCCCTCAGGCGATCGCGGGCGACCGCCGTTTTCTATAATATAATAAGATGGCCGATCATCCCATCACGTGGGCCTGTTCCCTTGAGGTTCGAGGTCGCTGCTGGTGGCCAGCTAGACGAACCAATGGGAAGCCAGCACGCGTCTTGAGTCGCTGTCCGGGGAGGACCCACTTTGTACCTTTCGGCGGCCTTGTCGGTAGGTGAGGTAGGTGACAGGATGTGGTCAAATGTCCTATCTGTCGGCGCCCTTTGTGGATCTGCACGTGGGCCACCGTCCAAGATTCGGTCTTCGACAACTTTGACGGATGTTGGATCCACACGTGGCACGAGACGATTGCCTCCGGTTCGCTCATTAAAGACGATCACCAGATATCAAAAGACGATCGCTGGGTACCAAAAGACGGTCGCCGTATTGTGTCGATCGCTGGGCGTTTGCCCAGAGTATGTCTTCTATGGTTGACTTTTCTGATCATGATGCCGATCGCCTATCGAGGCGTATTAATCGCCACACAACAATTGCCCCCCAGCTCGCCTCGATGTTGAAAACACTGGGTGAGGTGGCACTGTTGGCGATCGCCGATGTTTAGACGATCAGGCGATCTTCTTTCAACTTTGGACGATCTCTTTTTGCGCTGGGAGTAGCGGAAAATGAAGGCGGGCTCTCGCAACATCGCAAGGACACGCGTCGCGCTACTGTTGGGGGATTCCGACGATTTGTCAGACTTTGTCGCCTGGCGTGCCCTCGAAAAGACGCGTCCGCGGGATTCGAGGGCAGCATTTAATGCGTCCCCACTATGACGGTTGCGATCCAGCCCTCGAGATTTCTCCTATTTGCATTTAGACCCTCGCCTCCATCTATAAAGGGGCTAGGGCTTCTTCACTTTCATTCTTTACGCGTCCTTACATCCATAGCCGAAACTCTGCAAAAATTTCTGGAGCTTCTTGCACCGATCTTCTTCTTTTATCTAGGTAAGAAAAATCAATCTTCTATCTCCCTCTTTTTTATAATATGTCGGGAGGATCCAAGACCTTCGAGGCCGGAAGTTCTTACGCGCGGCTTCGCTCGACAGGAGGAGATTCCCGTTGGAGTCGACATGGAAACGGCCGTTGAGGCCATTCGTGTGGGGATTGCACCCGTAGAACTCGAAGAGCTTTTCAACGAGGCCGCAGTGGCAAAGACGGCGGCGACGGCAGAGCAGGGGGGCTCGTCGGCGGATGAGGACGAACTGGAGCGGCTAACTTGGGAACGGTAGAGTGTTTTTGGCCCCGCCTATATGGCTTTTGCCAAGATTATGGAGGGGATTGCCGTACCCTGTCCGGAATTTAACTTCGAAGCCTACTCCGCCGCTCATCCTTATGAACATGTGAAGCGGACGGTTTTTCGGGCCGCCGACCCGTCTCCGTGGACTCTCGAAAAGATCCGGAGTACGGCGACCAAGAAAGACCTGAGCCGTTGGAGGGCCAAATATCACTTCCCCTATGACGTTTCCTTGCACGTGCCCTCGGAGAATGAACGTGCCGATCAACCGCCCGAGGATATGGTTGCCGTCAGCGAAATGATTATGGAGGCCGACCTGCGATTCCCTCTGCCATTCGCCGTCTCCTACTTGTTGATCGCCTGGAATTTGGCGCCGCTTCAACTGACGCCGAACGCTTGGCTACAGGTCATCTGCACGTTGACACTGTTTGGTGGTAATCGGTTGTTCCGCCTCCTTACTGCGCTGGAGATGAATTATCTGTTTAAACTGTCCGCGCAGAAAGGGTCGAATGGGGAGAGTGGTCCTCGGTGTGCCGAACAAGACCAGGGGCGACCTGGCTAAATGGTGCTGGGTCGGCGGAGCGTTGCGATCGGCATCGAGTGACAGGCCGAATGAGGAGTTAGAGATCCCCACCACTTTTCGGGAGAGGAATCCGAGTAAGGATTTTAACTCTCCCCTTGATTGAGCTTGTCTTGGACTGATCTAATTTTGTTTTCTTTTTGCAGGACCTCTCGTTCCAGCGATCGGCGATCTCCCTTTCGATTTCTTGATCGTTTGGGAGCGGATTCGTGCCTTGCCGGATTCCTTCATTGACGTTCGCTCGCTTGGTAACGAACTTCATCGATTGGGGGCTCGACTGTTTTGCTTCCCTCGTCACTTGAGAGTTCCGGGTACGAACTTAAGTGGTGCTTTCTTGCCTGTCGATCGTCTCTAGGAGGTCGCAGCGTTTAAGTTGCTGTCTAACTTGTTTGTACTTCTTCTTTGACAGAGGTTCATTTTCCCCGACTTGCCGAGCCACCACCAGAGATTGCCATGTCGAATCCAGGACTCATCGGTCGCCTCCACTTGGGTAAGACGACTGGTCGCGTTCCTGCGACGACGTCTCGCCCTGCTCCGGTGGTGAGGCCTGCTGAGGTGCCGGTCGCCGAGCCGGTAGTTCAGGGAGAGGAACAACTTCAGCGCCGCAAGAGGCGGAGGTCGGAGAGTCCCTACCGATTACTGAGGCGGATGTGTCCATTCTTGAGCCTCCGGTTGCTGCGGCTCCTATTTCTGCCATCCCGATGATGGAGTGATCAGGCCCTAGGCCCCCGGCGTCTGGCTCTCGGTCATCGGACGGCCCAACGAAGAAGGTGGCGATCGCTGAGGCGGAAACCTCTCGGGGCAAGCCTTATTTTGGTCGCGATCCCGAGCTGGTCAACAGGTAAGAAAGGATCAAAATTTTCTGAGTTAGGCATTCTGAGCAAGGTATAGGCTAAATCCTTGGTTTCTTTTGTTTGTGCTGTAGGGTTCGTCTTGCCGACCCGGATGTCGCTCCTATGGTGCTGGACTTTTTGTCGAGTAAGGCCCCGCAAAAATCTCTCGACGTCCCTACTTACGTCCAGCAGGCTATCACCTCTCTGCCCAAGGCCTGGACGACCGATCTTGATGCGATCGCTCGTCGGCGATCTGGAGATGCCATGCAGGCGACCGTTGCCCTGGCTCTCCAGACGGCGACGATGGCCGTCCAAGCTGCTAGGGATTTTGAGGGGCGACCCTCCACTGCTCGTCTCCATAGCGACCTCGAGGCCGCCCAGAATAAAAACATTGAATTTGCCAACCGGGTCCAGTCTATGGAGAAGGAGTATGCGGAGACGGCCAAAAGGGCTAAACAGGACGTTGATCGATTGAAGCAGGAGCTGAGCCGCTCTAAGTAGGCTGCCGACCGGTCCCGTGATCAGGAGAAAGAAACCCGCCAGAAGTATGCGGCTTCGCAGGAGGAGGCGGCCGGTCTGAAGGCGATAGTGGATCGGCTCAGTGGTGAGATGGAGGCGGCGAAGAAAGAGCTGGAGATGGCCAAGGGAGAGAATGCCGCCAAGGTGGTCGAGCTGGCGGAGGCTGAGAAGATGACCGTGGAGTTGAAGGGGCAACTGAAGGCAATCGAGACTGATCCCTATCTCAATGTGGCGCTCGTCGGCGAGTTCGCCTATTACCTGGCCTACGCCGATGCTGTCAGAGCCGCCAAGAAGGTAGGGATCGAGATCAGTCCCTTGATGGAGAGCTTCAAAGCCTATGCGCTCGAGCACCCTCTGCACCCGGAGTTCTCTTTGCCGATCCTTGACCTTGTCGACTTTGGGATCGACTTGAGTTGGTATACTGGCAAACTCATTCATCCTGAGGCCGATGGGGGGGCCCAAGCCGATCCACAACCTGAGGGCGATGACCAGCCGGCGGGGCCTTGAGAGATATTTTTGTTTCCCTTGTATCTTCGTAATTTTTGCTTTCTCTTTGTATTGCCTTCGGGCTTCATGTTGTACGAACTCCTTTTGATAATGAATGAAATATTCCTTTTTCGCACTGTCTTTTTTATGTACGATCGCTCTTGAATGTTTGCGTGCAATTTTTACAAGTATGTGTATGGTTGCATCCGATGTCTTGTTCGTCCGACTGGTCATTTGAATGTCGAATGTATTGACATGTTTCAAATCAAAATTCTTACTTGTAGATATTGTTTGAAAAATGGCGATCGTCCTGCGTGTATCTGAGCGAAGCCGATCAGGTGCGGTTCCTTTCTTTCGATTACACTTAAGACTAGCTCCCCTATTCACTGCCCCCTTGTTTTTGTTTACTTATCGTAAGTAAGGGTACAAAAACAAGTTTGTTGGGCGAGCTATCTTCCGTTTTGCCGACTCTGAGGGATCGTGCACGGTCACGGAGTTCGATGGACCGATCTCCACTACCGTGTCTTTGTATGCGAGGGACATTGCCTATCCCGCGACTCACTTTATTGTGAGGGTCCTCCGTTAGGCTGCGCCTGCCTTGTATTTAAACGAAAGGTAGGCAATCTTGGTCTAGAGGAGTCCTTGCACGGGGCGTCGTCGGTTTATTCGACTCCACGTCCGTGGCTTTGGAAGCACCTTTCTACCTTGGGTCGGCACGTTAAATGACGACCCTCGACGGTATACGTTGTGACGGGGTAGGGACGCGTCGCCTTGTCCAAGTACATCATGTTAGATGACGTAATTTGAGGACGTGCGAACGTGTCCCCTGATCATTTTGGAGGGTCCTTTGGCTACGCCGGCCTCGTATTTAAACGAAGGGCGGGCGGTCTCAGCCCGAAGGAACCTTGCATGGGCGAAGCTGTCAGTTCCATCGACCTCCAGGACCATGGCTGCATTGATTCTACCTCGGATCGTCATGATCAACGATCGTCGGCGGTATGCGATATGCCTGGTGGGGCGATCGCTAGAATAGATGGGATAGGAAAAATCTCATTATATTCCTTGTACATTGGGCGATTGAAATTGAATACAAAATTTTCACTGGTAGTATTTTTTCAGATGCACGGCGTTCCAGGGATATTGATCCGGGGTACCGTCAGGATGTTCGAGTTCGTAGGCTCCCTTAGTCAGCCATTTAGATATCCTAAAAGGTCCTTCCCAGTTCGGACCAAAAACGCCTGTGTGGGTTTGAATCTTCTTGAGGACGAGATTGCCCACTTGAAATCTTCTTTCTTTGACCTTTGAATTGAAGAACTTCTCGGCTCTCCTTTTGTGGATTGTGTTCTTCATTTCTGAGGTCAGCCGTCGTTCTTCGAGCATGTCTAGGTCGATTCGTCGGGCCACATCGTTGTCGGTCGTCATCTCCTGTTCGGTTCGATGGCTGAGGACGGCGATCTCCGAAGGAATCACCGCTTCTGTTCCGAAGGCGAGGGCGAATGGGGTTTCGCCGGTGGAATTACGGGTCGTCGTTCGATAAGACCACAAAACATCTGGAAGCTCGCTCGCCCATCGCCCTTGCCTGGATTCGAGTCGCGCTTTAATTGTGTGTTTGAGGATCTTGTTCACAGCCTCTACCTGTCCGTTCGTCTGAGGGTGATAGGGTGCTGAAAACAATCTTTTGATTCCCCATTTCTCACAGAATTGCATGACTTCTAAGCCGTCGAACTGCTTTCCGTTGTCGGAGATGATGGCCTGGGGCAGACCGAATCGGCATACGACGTTTCTCCATATAAACTTGATCACTTGCTCTTGGCCGATCTTGTTGAGCGGTTCGGCCTCAGCCCATTTGGTGAAATAGTCGACCCCTACGATGGCGAACTTACAGCCCCCTGGAGCCGTCGGCAAGGGACCTATAAGGTCGATGCCCCATTGCGCAAATGTCCAAGGGCTATACATGGAGGTGAGCTGTTCGGGGGACAGTTTAATGTTGGGTCCCATTATCTGACACCTATGACACGATCTGGCATAGGCGATCGCATCCTTCTGAAGTGATGGCCAGAAAAACCCTTGCCTGGTTGTCTTATGGATGAGAGCTCGCCCGCCCGCATGGTTTCCACAAATCCCGTCATGGATCTCAGCTAAAACAAGCCGACCTTCCTCCGGTGTAATACACTTGAGGAGGGGAAGGCTGAAGGCTCGCTTGTAAAGCCGGTCGTCCAATAGGGTATATCTGGTCGCACGGAGCTGGAGTTGGTGAGCTTTAACACGGTCGTCAGGGACCGTTCCGTCCTTTAAGTATTTGATGAACGGAGTCATCCAGTTCTCCTCGGCGATGGTGACCGTGGTAACCATGCTTCTGTCGATCACCGCCCTTGCTGACTTTGCGATTTGGATATTGGAGAAATCGACTGCCCCATCCGATGATGCAAGTTTGGAAAGGGCATTGGCCTGGGAGTTGTGTTCTCTCGGGACTTGTTCGATTAGCACTTCTTCAAATTTTGTGCACATTTCGGCGACCAGCTCTTGGTATTTGACCATCTGTTCGCCGCGCGCCTCATATTCTCCCTTAACATGGTTCACGACCAAAAGGGAGTCCATGAAGATATGGAGGCGACGAACATCTAGGGCGAGGGCTAGATCGAGCCCGCCTACCAAGGCTTCGTATTCGGCTTCATTGTTGGTCGCACGAAAGCTGAAACGCACAGCATTAGTGAAACTTTGTCCGTCGGGACTGATGAGGACAATCCCTGCCCCTGCTCTCGAATTGGTCGCCGAACCATCCACATATAACTTCCAGGCAGGTCGGCCGACCTGGGTTGGACTGTGAAGGAACGTCAGTTCCACCACGAAGTCCGCCAGAGCTTGGCCTTTGATCGCCGTGCGAGGAGCATAAGTGATATCGTATTGGGCGATCTCCAGCGACCACTTGAGGAGTCGCCCGTTGGTGTCTGGTCGATGCAGAACTTGTCTTAGAGGTAGAGTTGTCAGGACTTCCACTTGATGTTCGAAGAAATAAGCCCTTAGTTTACGGACACTCATGACAAGGGCGTAGGCGATCTTCTCCAATGGTGTATAACGTGTTTCAGTGTCATGGAGCGCTTGACTAACATAGTAGATCGGCAAGTGGACTTGACCCTCTGCTCGCACCAGAACGGCACTTAGTGCGACCTCCGAGGCTGCCAGGTAAAGGAATAGTTTCTCACCGGGGATCGGCTTTGCCAGGATCTGGGGGTTAGATAGATATTCCTTTATTTTGGCGAACGCTATCTGACTTTCCTTCGTCCATGCGAACTTCTTGTTCTTGATGGTCGTGAAGAAAGGCTTGCTTTTATCGCCGAGTCGAGATATGAAATGGTTGAGGGCGGCTAGACAACCTGTAAGGCGTTGTACCTGCTTGATGTTTCGCGGCTCCTGCATGTCAAGGATCGCCTGTATCTTGGTGGGGTTCTCCTCGATCCCCCTTTGGCTCACAATGTGCCCCAGGAATTTCCCGGAGCCCACCCCGAAGTTGCATTTCTTGGGGTTTAGATTCATGTTGAATCTTTCGAGGATGGCGAACGTCTCAGCGAGATCATTGAGGTGATCTTCCTTCTTGAGACTTTTGACCACGATGTCGTCAATGTAGACCTCCATGGTCTTGCCGATCTGATTGGCGAACATTCTATTGACTAGTCGCTGGTAGGTTGCCCATGCGTTTTTCAAGCCGAACGGCATTCGGACCCAAAAGTATATGCCTTTTTCCGTGTGGAAAGATGTGTGTTTTATGTCTTTCTCCGCCATTGGGATTTGATGGTATCCGGCAAAGTCATCCATAAACGACATCATTTCGCAACCTGCCGTGCTATCGACCAAGTGATCAATATAAGGCATCGGAAAGTGATCTTTTGGACATGCCGCGTTGAGGTCGGTGAAGTCGATGCATAACCTCCAGGAACCAGTCGGCTTCTTGACGAGTACCGCGTTGGCGACCCATTGTGGTTCGTCTGTAGCTACCCCGATTAATTTGTTGTTGAGTAATTTTTGGACTTCTACGTCGAGCACCGCATATTTTTCGGGACCGAATTTCCTACGTTTTTGGTGAACAGGCTTCATTGCCGGGTCGATCTTTAGATAGTGGAAAGCGTGCTCAGGACTTATGGCGACCATATCTTGATGCGACCAGGCAAAGACTCCGATGTTCTTATGTAGCAAATTGATCAGATCCCTTTTTAGTTCGCGGTCGATGCTCGCGCCGATCTGTACTTCCCGTTCTGGATGAGCCGGATCTATCATTATACTCTCCAACTCTTCGACGGGGACGGTCGCCTCTCGTTTGGAACGATTTTCGGACTCGATTCTCGGATCGATGTCGAGACTTGGCTCGAAACCGATCCTTGGCTCGATGTCGTCCGTTAACCGAAACGAGATGGCGTCCCCTAAGTCGGGTTGGTATGATGTGCTCGGCTCGTCGATCTCCATGGGTTGATCGTCGATCGTTTCAATGTTACATATAGCAAGGGACATATTGAAAGCAGTAACGACATAGGAGTAATTCAAACATCTTTTTTCCATTAGCTGATCTCCTTTTACAGTACCGACCGTCCCATCGGCAGTGGGGAATTTGATACAGTAAAAGAAAGACGAAGCGACCGCCTCAAAGGTTTCTAAAAAGGGGCGACCTAGGAACCCATTATAGATGCTGGGCCTATCCATGATTACAAAACTTAGGTTCCTAGTAATCCTAACCTTGGGATCATAAAAGCATATTAGCTCGACGGAGAGCTTGATCTTCCCGTAGGCTTGTACTGTGTTGTCGCCGAACCCTTGGAGCACGGTGTCGAACGGCTTGATGAATTTGATTAAGTTGCCGAGTTGGTCTAGGGCGGATTTGAATATGATGTTGCAGAAACTCCCATTGTCGACCAGCACGCGATCGACCGTCTTCCCAAGGATACAGGCGGAGATCACCAGTGCATCCTCTTTGGGGCAGTGCACTCCCTCCCTGTCTTTGTTGGAGAAGGTGATGAGTGCGTCTTTAGAGATGGTCGGCTCCGGAGGTACCACGACATGGACCCCGACGAACGTTCTCAGCTCGGCCTTTCGCTTCCTATTTGACATGGTGGATACCGGGGAAAGGCCCCCGAGGTTTCCACCTCCTGCTTGAAGCATGTTGATCCGACCGCCAGGGTTGATCGGAGGGACCGATTCATCAGAGTACTCCGGCTCATGCTCGATTCTGGCGACCGGATTGGGAGGAGTTCTTTCGTTTGGTCGGCGCTCGCGCCCTCCGGCTCTCTCCGTCCTAGGTTCTGGCTTGGTGATCAAGTTGTCCAGTTTGCCTTCCTCAAACAGTCGCCAGAGCTGTCTGAGGAGGTCGCGGCATTGGCTGGTGTTGTGGTCGGGACTCTTATGGTAGGCACAGAATTTGCTACGGTCTAGATGACCGTGGTCCCTTATCGGCTTTGGTTTGGAAAGCCATTCGCGACCCTTGATTGCGTTGAAGATGTGGGCCGGAGATAAGTTGAGGTTGTGGAGAAGGTGGACCTCTACATCCTCGAAGGCTTTGAACTCGCCAGGCGGCTTGGCGACCGCCTTTCTGGGCTTGGCGACCGACTTCTTCTGGACATGGGATGGCGCCTTTCCTTCTTCGGACGGTCCCTCGCCTAAGCGGAGGGAGAGCATCCTCTGCCTGGCCAGAAAATAGGCGGCTCTGCCGCGGAAGACCGAGTAGGTCGGGGGGATATCCTTTGTGAGGTGCCTGAACATGGGCGAGCGTCCTTGGAATCCGCTAAGGACTGAGTGGAGAGCGAGCTCGTCGCTGATGGGCTCGCCAGTGAGGACTATCTCGTCTACCCGGTCTATGTAATCTTCATCTGACTCGTCTTTCCCCTGCCTGATTTTCATCACGCGGTGGGGACCTTCTGGCCGAACAACTTTGGCGGCGAAGTACGTCGTGAAGTCGTTCGCCAGCTTTTCAAAGCAATTGATTGAGCGGGGTGGTAGTGAGATGTACCACCTGTGGGCGAGGTCGCCTAGGGTTAATGGGAACATCCGACACTTGGTCGCATCTGACGCTCCGCATCCGGTCATGTAGATCCGGAACTTGCTCAAATAGGTTTCCGGATCCGATCTCCCCTCATATAGAGGTGTTTGTGGGGGATTGATCGTTTGTTGGACTGGGGCGAGCTCGATCTGATCCGTGAGTGGTTCGCTTGGCGCAACGATCGATCTTCTGGCGCCTGCCCCATTTTCCAGGAGCGCCTTCATCTCGTCGAGCTGGCGTTGCATGGCGGCCATCGCCGTCGCCTGACTGCTCGCTGATTGACTCTCAGAGCGCGAACCAAGGTGATCGTGTACTGATCCCCTAGCCCCGTGGTGAATGACGAGCTCCCTGCTAGTGGGTTCCTTCCTTGGGCGAGCAGGGGCTCGCTGGCCGACTTGTCTCCTGGGAGTCGGATATGCCGAACTCCTGGTAAAGGATTCGGATTCCGATGTCTCCCGGCTGGGGCCTGAGTGCCCGGGTCGCCATGAGGGATCGCTCCCTAGGCGGCTGAAGATGGAATCGTCCCGCCTCACGAGAGCCTTCTCCTGTGGCTCGGGACTTTCTGTCGATTTCTCAACATAGGTGCCCTTAAGCTTCCGCTTGACTGCCCGGCTGATGGCCGATGGAGTGATGGTGGGCGAGTCGTAGGCCTTCCGTCGCTCCCTGAGGATGGCTATAGCCTCCTCAATCTGTTCCGCGGTCTGGAACTGATCGAGTGAGAGGCTTGAACCGTCCCTCGGGGGCGGGAGTGAGAGCCTAGCGTTGCCACGGTCGCCTTCCGCCGTGGGCTGGGATTCAGTCCAGGCCGGAACGAGATTTCCGGCGGATCTTAGGGTGGCTCTCTTGGAAGTCGTTGCAGATGTCATTTTTCTGAAGGCTTTTCTATTGAAGAACAGTGAGTGTTTCTTCAAGTATATGTCTGGAGAACAGTGAGTGTTCTTCAAGACGGTAGGAATAAAAATGAAGGTTTAGATCCCCTTCTTCTAGCGCCAATTGTTGTTACCCAAAATATTATCCGGAGATAGTATTGCTGGAATGATCGAGTAACAAACAAATGCAAGAACACTTCCGTGAGAAAATAGATGACACAAGATTTGCCGGGGTTGTTAATCCCGGGCTTGAATGATCTCGCGAGATGTTATGAATAAATATACTGTCGAGTACAAATATTAATGTTAGAATCTATTACAAGGAGTGTAAAGACTTCTAGTTATCTAGGCTTTAGAGCGCGTAGATTGCCGGAAGAACCAGATAGGTAAATATGTGAGTTCTTGCTTGGGATATATGATAAATGTGTATGAATATCACTATGAGTGTATAAGTGGTTGCCAGAAGAGTCTTTGATTCTCTTTTTGTGTGTATTTTGCCCTGAATTCACAGTAAATTTGCGTCCTTTGGCCACTGCAGTGAGTTCTCTATTTATAGGGGACAAGGTAGTTGGGGACCCCTCAGGCGATCGCGGGCGACCGCCGTTTTCTATAATATAATAAGATGGCCGATCGTCCCATCACATGGGCCTGTTCCCTTGAGGTCCGAGGTCGCTGCTGGTGGCCAGCTGGACGAACCAATGGGAAGCCAGCACGCGTCTTGAGTCGCTGTCCGGGGAAGACCCACTTTGTACCTTTCGGCGGCCTTGTCGGTAGGTGAGGTAGGTGACAGGTTATGGTCAAATGTCCTATCTGTCGGCGCCCTTTGTGGATCTTCACGTGGGCCACCGTCCAAGATTCGGTCTTCGACGACTTTGACGGATGTTGGATCCACACGTGGCACGAGACGATCGCCTCCGGTTCGCTCATTAAGGACGATCGCCATATATCAAAAGACGATCGCTGGGTACCAAAAGACAGTCGCCGTATTGTGTCGATCGTTGGGCGTTTTCCCAGAGTATGTCTTCTATGGTTGGCTTTTCTGATCATGATGCCGATCGCCTATCGAGGCGTATTAATCGCCGCACAACATCGTCTTCCAACATCAAAATCCACAATTAAAGGATTTAACACAAACAACAAAATACTCTAGTGCCATCCTAGCCAAGTAGGCCAAACGAACACCTTACCTCTTATACACTTAGTCAATGCATGCAATCATGAAAGCCATTCAAAATACTCGTTTTCGGAAACGCCAATAATCCAAATCACATTGTAAAATGCACCACAATTAACCGCGGACCCACAGCTTAGTGGACCCCTACCGAGACCCCGTCGGATCTTACCCGTAGTGGTTAAAAGCAAGCTCGCGATTCCACAGCTTTGTGGAGCCCTACCGAGACCCCGTCGGATCTAACCCGTAGTGAGCATACACACACACACGTTACTCATGCAATACTAATATGCTAAGAATGTAAGTTCATTAAGAATACTCACTAGAGATGGCCACTAATCCAACACCATTATCAAACTCTTCAAAACACGATAACAAGATTAAATACGGAATACACGATTCCATAACTTTAAACAACAGGGGTATCATCAAAGCCTTCAACGTTCAAAATAATCAAATCATAATCAATTCCCAAAACTCACCGTTCACAAAACACACACGCATTTTGAAAGAAAGCCTTTAACGAGGCCAAAACAAATCTTTTGAAAATTCATTTTAAAATAACCAAACGAACACACCAAGACGACCACCGATCAATCATATCCACAAAACGAGAAGCGTATGAACAAGGTACTTGCCTAGGAACCACGTTCGAAACAAGAAGACGGATGGAAAGCGGTCGAACAGCCCCGAACTCCCGAACACTATCAAGAACGCGATAACACCGCAATTACTACGAGAATAACACCACACGAATCATCAATCACCAACGAAATTCAACATCGGAATCATCGAGCACCTATAATCCTCCGTAAGGAACAATAACACATGGTTACGACGAGAATCAAGGCTAAAACAACGGAAATCCCAACAAACTATCGAAGGGAACTCATTTGAGCATTTAATCGAACATTAAATGTTCGAGACACTCCAAGAACAAAGAAATCACCCCTCGGGTCGAACGAATCAAAGATACTAGTATTCCATCCGTAGAGCATGTTCAAAACAACGTTTATACAACAATCAATTGAACAAAAACGGATTGGAATTGAAATCAAAAGGAAAATCCCCAAAATCTTCAAAAACAAGGGTTCGAGTCAAAATACTTTGATTCGACGGAAAACAAGGATTAGATGTTGTTAAACACATGAATAATACTAAGATTAATCATACCCATCATGGATTAATCAACAATACGGAACGAATCGGACAAAAACCCAAAAACCCCAAAATTCAAGAAACTAGGGTTCTAAGAAAGATTACCTTGATTCGCTGGATCAAAGGATGATATAGGATGATTGATTGATGTTAGAAACTCAAGAACTTCGTGAATTTGTTGTTCAACAACATGGCTCCATGTTAACCACACCACCAGCCGCGTAAGAGAAGGCGAAAATGAGAAAATGGTGAAGAAAACGCTCACCGCCATATATCGCCGGTGACGCACGAGCAGCACGCACGAGCGCTGCCGCGGCGCCGTCGCGGCGCGCCCACCGCCAGAAATCGCCGACGCACGAGCATCGGGCACGAGCACTCGCCGCGGCGCGTGTGCCAGTGGCCGCACGAGCACGGGTCGTGCACGCAGCTCGCGCGCTACCGAAGGTCCTCGCCGCACGTGGCGGCCGTTTGCCTAGCCGCCAAGACTCGACGACTCGAATTCCCGAAAACGTACGGAACGAACACGATGAATAGTATAACATTCAAGACACGAGTAAAACACTAAACAAACACATGGTTCTGACCACCCGGAGACTCGAAATTCGACAACGGAAAGTAATTACCCCAAACTTTGGGAAATTACGAAAATGGCCCAAAACGCTCGAAAATCGCGATACGTGATCGAATAACCAAACCGAAGTTCACAACACATCTAACAAAGTTAAACGGACTTACCGGAAACTCGAAACAGCAGTTTCGAACGAAATTCGCAAGAATCGAACTCAAGTGCGGAAAAGTCGCCAAAAAGCACGGAACTCAACAAAACGACACCGAAACGAACTCGGATGACAAAAAGTGCATAATTAATCATTATCGGAATGACGAAATGGTCATGAGCGAGTCGTCAAGATGGACTTTCGCTGAAAAAAAGAAATTACCGGAAATCGAAATTACGGGTATTACACACTACCCTCTTTAAAAGAAGTTTCGTCCCGAAACTTAAAACAAGTAGGGAGAAGCAATATCCTGCCAGGAAAACTCAACGAGATACACAAGAAACGCGTAAATTACGCCCATCGGCGAAACGTTACAAGCAATGCAAAGGAATATACGGCGTGAAAACACGCTCCACGACGGCTAACATAATGCCACCGGTAGAGACATAATAAAATCAACAAGTAATAAGCGTGATCAACCAGATAGTACGATCAAGTCGATTATCCGAACAATCACAAAACACAACGAACGAAAATCAATACGATTGACCAACCCAACGGTTCATCAATCAAAACGCGTGCCAAACACTGAACAAATGCGGAATTCCACCGCCCAAGGGTATGATCGAAAACGAGACTAATTTCCCGAACTCAAGGGAATTAAGAAGGAGCTTGAACGTTCAACAATCACGAAACGAGATCAACAAAAACCGACCAATCAAACGATCGAACCACAACGATCGAGACAACAAAAATCGAACAATCATGTTCGAATCACGAAGAACAATAAAATTCAAACAACAACTCCAAGGTTCACATCTCGACTCGAGACAATATATGATCTGGTGAAAACAACAACATGTGCATTCACATAAGATCCACAGGAAAGGGAATAGAAATTGAAAAGTCACAACGACAAACGAGTTATTCCGAAACAATACCACCCTCGTTCGATCAACAAAAGCAAGGGGCAGGGCAAGCGCAGAAGATATTAACGAGCATAAACGAACCGACAGAGTCGAAAACACAGGAGTTACAAATCCGATCCACTTCTAATAAAAGAACTAATAAAACCAAATGATGTCGCTTCCGAACAAGGTTCACAAGAATCGAACCGAACTCGAAAAAGTCACAGCGATAACCAGATCGACCCACAACAAGATCACAGCTCGTTCGGACGATGAAACCGAAATACAGAACAAGTTCATAAAGTATCAACGAACACGAGCGAGTTGAAAGAATCGAGAAAGAGAAAATACAGAAGTCAAAACAGTACGGGTATTACCTTCAACCTCGTCCACGAAATTCACAAAAACAGAAACGAGGTAATAATACATTAAGCAACCGACACATAACGGCATAATCACCGATGCACACGGTCATACCAAACCAAGCTCTAACAGCTCGCACATGCGTGATAACGCAGAAATCACCACGAGACGACAACACTCAATACCAACATCCCACCTCTCACAGAGGGCTAACATAACAAATGCGTGGCAACGCCTCGACGTTCATGCCACCAATTCGATCATACTCGGGAGCAAACACCATAATGACAACGCGAACATCATACATACATACCCAGCCCTCAAACGGAAATGGATAGGTTTTAAAAACAAAAATCTCCTTTTGAAAATAATTTAGAAAAATACCGGTTCATCTTGAGTATCACCTTTCAAAAAGTACAAACGTGAAACATCGTTATCGAGACTTTGGAGAACCATTTCGCATTTGATAAAAATGAGGACACTTTCTCTTAGTGAAAAACTTTCAGAATACCTCAAAATATTTTTGGTCCTCAACTGGAAATTTTTCGAAATGTATTGCGGCATTAGAAAACATCTTGAAAACACCACAAGAAAATAATTCGTTTTAAAAGTACGTCTCGAAATTTAATTTTCTAAGATACTCAAGGTTTTCAAAAATTCGATAGGCCAGAATGCCTAAAAACTCACACGTATCGACATACGCTAAACCATCTCCTAGTACATGCATCAAAACGTTTAAAATCAAGACAATACGTGTCTTTTAACGGAAAATAAACGGTGAAATACCACAGTCGAAGACCGCCTAGGATTCAGAACGAAATCGCTAACCCCATTCGAGGCCTCTAAGGACCCTCCCGCACGGGCTAGTGAACAAGTCGAACGCATATAAGCACAAGCTTCCACAAGAGAACTTGTAAAACGAGCAAATTGATTCGAAAATCACCAGCAACGGACTAAAACAACAGTAAAAAGACATCAGCAGCGACGACACTCCTCGTATAAACCAACTACGAGATTCGACTAAATACACATCGTGAAATCAAAATCCACAGAAGAATTCCATCACTTACCAAATAATCATAAAAATAGCTCGGGTCACACGAGGCACAACACAAAGAAGGGAGACTTACATCCGCAGGTCGCATGAAGATGATGATCGCCCCACGATACTAATCACGACCAACAAACTCAGACGACGCGTCGCGACACGACTCAGTCAGACAAAATCCGACGAGACAAAACTCAACAGACACAACTAAACCCGATAGCCTAGGTATCCACAACCTGGCTCCGATACCATTTATGTAACACCCCCAATCCGCTCAGGGATATTACACGCTGTAGAACCTTTCCTCAAGGATCTACCAGACTGGTAACAACAAACGAACAACTCGACAATGCTTTTAAGGCTAAAAAGACTCAGTAGGCCGATCTGGACTTTCAATAAAAACATACAACTCGATTACAATACTTGCCCACGCAGGGGTCGGATACAACACATTCCCTTACAACAGGGAAAGAATACTGCAGCGGAAAATAAAATATAACTAAATCAATACGACATCAACGGGTCCTCGTGTGATTAGTATCGTTCATCTTTCATCATCCTTCATGCCGACCCTGTGCTATGCTCCAAAACCTGAATGCAAAAACAGACATCCACCCCCTGAATACTCGGGGGTTAGCAAAACTCCATTGTTTTGCTAGTGCAAGAACAAAGTGCAAAATACGAGTCATACAATTCACATTCCACGAATAACAATAACCAGGAATCCTCAAAGATCCAAACGAAACGAAAAGTACTTCCCGAGGCAAGTGTTTGGGTAAGACATTCTAAAACCGAAAGATCACAAATTAAGGGAAACAATTTATAAAACGGTTTAAAATGCCATTGAGAGTTTTAAATAGAAAAAATTTTAGGATTTATTAAATCCTACTTTTCAAAACCCAAAAGACGAAAGGGGTCACCGACTCAAAGGTTTTCTTTCCGTAAAATGACCTTTACAAAACCGTTGGGATTTTAGCCCCAAATTTCATCAACTCACAGTACACGAGAACGACAACAAGGTTCGTCTTCCAACATCAAAATCCACAATTAAAGGATTTAACACAAACAACAAAATACTCTAGTGCCATCCTAGCCAAGTAGGCCAAACGAACAACTTACCTCTTATACACTTAGTCAATGCATGCAATCATGAAAGCCGTTCAAAATACTCATTTCCGGAAGCGCCAATAATCCAAATCACATTGGAAAATGCACCACAATTAACCGCGGACCCACAGCTTCGTGGACCCCTACCGAGACCCCATCGGATCTAACCTGTACTGGTTAAAAGCAAGCTCGCGATTCCACAGCTTCGTGGAGCCCTACCAAGACCCCGTCGGATCTAACCCGTAGTGAGCATACACACACACGTTACTCATGCAATACTGATATGCTAAGAATGTAAGTTCATTAAGAATACTCACTAGAGATGGCCACTAATCCGACACCATTATCAAACTCTTCAAAACACAATAACAAAATTAAATACGGAATACACGATTCCATAACTTTAAACAACAGGGGTATCATCAAAGCCTTCAACGTTCAAAATAATCAAATTATAATCAATTCCCAAAACGCGCCGTTCACAAAACACACACGCATTTTGAAAGAAAGCCTTTAACGAGGCCAAAACAAATCTTTTGAAAATTCATTTTAAAATAACCAAACGAACACACCAAGACGACCACCGATCAATCATATCCACAAAACGAGAAGCGTATGAACAAGGTACTTGCCTAGGAACCACGTTCGAAACAAGACGACGGATGGAAAGCGGTCGAACAGCCCCGAACTCCAGAACACTATCAAGAACGCGATAACACCGCAATTACTACGAGAATAACACCACACGAATCATCAATCACCAACGGAATTCAATATCGGAATCATCGAGCACCTATAATCCTCCGTAAGGAACAATAACACATGGTTACGACGAGAATCAAGGCCAAAACAATGGAAATCCCAACAAACTATCGAAGGGAACTCATTCGAGCATTTAATCGAACATTAAATGTTCGAGACCCTCCAAGAACAAAGAAATCACCCCTCGGGTCGAACGAATCAAAGATACGAGTATCCCATCCATAGAACATGTTCAAAACAACATTTATACAACAATCAATTGAACAAAAACGGATTGGAATTGAAATCAAAAGGAAAATTCCCAAAATCTTCAAAAACAAGGGTTCGAGTCAAAATACTTTGATTCGACGGAAAACAAGGATTAGATGTTGTTAAACACATGAATAATACTAAGATTAATCATACCCATCATGGATTAATCAACAATACGGAACGAATCGGACAAAAACCCAAAAACCCCAAAATTCAAGAAACTAGGGTTCTAAGAAAGATTACCTTGATTCGCTGGATCAAAGGATGATATAGGATGATTGATTGATGTTAGAAACTCAAGAACTTCGTGAATTTGTTGTTCAACAACATGGCTCCATGTTAACCACACCACCAGCCGCGTAAGAGAAGGCGAAAATGAGAAAAATGGTGAAGAAAACGTCTGCCTGGCCATATATACTGCCCAGTGACGCACGAGCAGGCACGCACGAGCGGCCGGTCGTGCGCGGCCCACCGCCAAAGAAATCGCCGGACGCACGAGCACCGGCACGAGCACTCGCCGTGCGCAGTGGCCGTGGCCGCACGAGCACCGGTCGTGGCGCGCAGCTCAGGCGCCACGCTGCGCGCGCTGGCAGTCCTCGCCGCACGTGGCGGCCAAAGGTTTAGCCGCCAAGACTCGACGACTCGAAATCCCAAAAACGTACGGAACAAACATGATGAATAGTATAACATTCAAGACACGAGTGAAGCACTAAACAAACACATGGTTCTGACCACCCGGAGACTCGAAATTCGACAACGGAAAGTAATTACCCCAAACTTTGGGAAATTACGAAAATGGCCCAAAACGCCCGAAAATCACGATACGTGATCGAATAATCAAACCGAAGTTCACAACACGTCTAACAAAGTTAAACGGACTTACGGGAAACTCGAAACAGCAGTTTCGAACGAGATTCGCAAGAATCGAACTCAAGTGCGGAAAAATCGCCAAAAAGCACGGAACTCAACAAAACGACACCGAAACGAACTCGGATGACAAAAAGTGCAGAATTAATCATTCTCGTAATGACGAAAAGGTCATGACCGAGTCGTCAAAATAGACTTTCGCCGAAAAAAAGAAATTACCGGAAATCGAAATTACGGGTATTACACCTTTGAGGGATTTAGCAGACTCGGAGACAAAGTGGCGGTAAGTGAGCACAAGGAGGCTCTTGTGGCGGTAGATTGAGTAATTCAACAAGGAGAAGGAGAGGAGACAATCGGAGCATTCAAGTGACGCAACGAGACACCACAGATTCATCCTCAATTTTGTTGTTCATGTTTTATCTACATTTTGATGATTCTAGATTGATTACTCATATGTCTATGTGTGAGTAAACATCTTGTATCCTAGAGCGAGGGAGTAGATGGATAAATGATTGATTACACTTATTTGGATTGATTAATCGATACCCCTTCTTGCTTTCATATTATTGGTTGCTTGATCCCCAATTTTACATGATTTATTGTGTTAGTCTAACTCGAGAGATGATTTCTAATGCTTGATTGAGAATATGAAACGTTCTCTTCAATAATAGCCGAGAGGACTTGAGATTTGGGCGAGGGCTTGTAATTTTATCGTACTTTTGGGAGTTGCATGCTGACGGAGCTGTCGTTTGCACTCCGGTCAAATAAGTTTATATTTTACCTTGCCCACTACTAGCTTAGTACTCGTGATAAGCAAGGGTCGATCCCACAGGGAGTTGTGTGTGGCAGGTTTCGGGTTTGTCACAAGAGGGGGGGGGGGGGTGTATTGCAAGACCATCTTGGGCTCTAGAGGCGAGTTGCCGACTAACTAACTAAAATAGGAAAATAAATAGCAGCAAGGGCACAACAGAAATATGAAATAGCAATTTAAGGAATCAAATATAAAAACAATCCTGGGCAGGATAATGAATCCACGAAATCTCTTCTTTCAATCGTGCATGGGTCTAGATGTTCATCACATGCATGTATCAATCGGTTATAGGGTCAAGATGGCCTGTGCCCCCTTGTCACTTGTCACGTGCACGTCCAAATCAACCCCAATCTATCCTTACGTGCATGATATGCAAGGGACACCCTAAACATACCAATCGACTCAGATAAACATAGCCCAAGGTGGAACCCCTACAACAAGGGTTAATTACTGAGAAGCATTGTGCTCTAGATAGACCCGATATTGACAAAGGCATATCGTAATCTACTTCAACCGCTCGTGTTCCTAATACTCTCAAGACACAAAGTGATTGATGCACACCCTTTAACCTTGATTTATTTGTGATCTAAAACTACTCAATTAATTAGTGATCAGCCAACCAATCAAGTTGAATTAAACCACTGTGAATCATAGCCAACACTTCGGGAACACACGCATGCAAATCCTAAGCCCTAGACTGATCTCACGATTATCAAGTTCAATTCCATTTCATCGTGCCCTACCCAAGCTTATGACTTAGCCGGACATAAAGTAAATCATGCAATCAAATAAATAGAAGGAAATAACCATAAAGGAAAGCTTACTGAATTACTGAAAAAGGAAATCATCTTGCCCAAGCCGGGACTTAACAGCCAAAATGCAGGAATAAACCTAACTATGAGTGTTTCTTGCAACGGATAATAAAGCATAACTAGTGGTGATCTCCTCTCTGATTTCACCCTTGGAAGAGTGAATTGGCAGCTTATTTATATGGGAGAACTTGGCAGGGGCTGAAGGCCAACATATCTGGGCTTCGAGGACTTCTTCTCTGAGTAGGACTCGTAATACTTGTTGAACTGGGACTCCTTCCTCGCTTAGGATTTGACAGCAGCGTGCCCTCGTCGGATTAGGTCTCCACGATTAGGGCTTATCTCCTTTCAAGTTTCAAGGGCCGTGCATTTCACGCTCTCATCTTCAAGAATCTGATCGGCCTTTTCTGCTACCGCATCTTGCCCACAGCTCAATCCCCCTGCCATGCGCTGCTTTTTCACTTTCCATTGTCTGCCATCCGGTGCCATGCCCAAGTCTTGGTCACGATGATACTGCCATGGGTGTGTATGAGGTTTTGACGTCGTGCCTCAAGCGATGTGTATGTTTAAATCTTAAAGCATCTGATGCTTATCCGCGAGCTCACTGCACATCTTAACCTTGGTTGCCATCGTATCTCAGCTCATCCCTCAGATGGCGTCTTGACTTGATATTGACCTGGAACTTCTCACTTACTTCCTTCACCTTCCTGCCCTATTTGCCCAACTTCTTTCCCTTTCCTGCACCAAAAACCAGTTAGTCCTCCCAGACACAAAATGGACCAAAAATACACAAAAAAGGACACACTTTGACCAAGACACGACACAAAAAAGAGCACAAACATGGGCTCCATCACACGCACACACTTTAACCATAGTTGTCCTCAAGTATGCACGTATAATCTTACCCATGTCGTGTCTAAAAGAAAAGAAAGCAAAAGACGCAAACAACAAACAACAAAGCATGCACGGATCATGTTGTCGAGGGCATAACGAATTGGGCATGAATCGCAAAGTGTAGAGCAGTAAAGCGCATGCATCTAGGAAGCAGGGATTCTTCAGTTAGCTGCCGTACTGCGTATGGGATTCGCGGGAGTGCGGGGATTCGCCGGGGATTCGCCGGGGTGCGTACGGGGTGCGCCACGTGGCGTATCCCTGTATTTTGGAGCAGGGGTGCGGGAGAGGGGGTGCGGGGGTGCGGGAAGGGTATTGACCAGTGTTTGAAAAAGCGCTGCACAAGCGTCCGCTTTTGTTTATTTTTTAAAAAACCCATACTACAAAAACGAAATTGTTACTGGGCCTAAAAAATAAAAACGGGAAACGAGATTTAAGCCCATAAAGGGAAAAGGGTCTTAGCACCAAAAAACCCTATTATCACTGCTGCTCGCAAGTTCTCTCATTCTCTCTTCTAAGCTCTCTCACAGAAAAAAGCCCTTTAGACAACTTGAATTTGTTATATATATATATATATATATATATATATATATATATATATATGCCGTATCCCCCCGCACTCGAATCCCCATATTTTCAAATTTATCGAATCCCCGTATCCCCGTACTACGCACCCGCACCCGCACCCCCGCACCCGTGCTTCTTAGGCATGCATCATCAAACAAGTCAAAACATGTTTCGAGCCTTAGAGTTTTCTTCTCACTGTCACTCGACAGTCATGTGTATAGGATACTTTTTACGCTCAAGACATGCTCTCATCATGGGCTCACCATAGGCTTGCGTGACTTCTAACATCTCCACCCCTTAGACTAGACTGTGAATACCTATCTTTAGGTCTTTTATTTGTTTGTAATGAGGCTTTAGGCATAGGGTAGGGAGTATTTGGAACTGGGCTAAGGTCAATTGGACTCGTGGCCAAGATAATTTTTGTCTTGTCCTAGATGAATACCTTGCCTCTTCTTACGGGCCTGAGCACCCAAAACAAACAACCATTTTCAGACTCTTTTGATTTTTTTCGTTTATTACTTTTTTCGGAGTCTCTTTTTCTTTCATCTTGCCTTCTAAAGATTTGGGCTTTTTGGCCTCTTTTCCTCTTGGCATTTTGCCCCAAATTATACTCATTGTGCCCCTTTCTCTTTTCTTTTCTCCTCCTAAACAACTTGAGCCCTCTTAACCGGGTAAGGCTTTAATTTTCAAGGTTTGTTTTATGAGTAGATCGAAAGAATTTATTCTTTTGGCTCAAAGAGGCTAGCAAAGGGCATGACAGTGGATTGGATATTTTCGGCTCATTGGGCTATATGAAAGAAAGTGCCTAAATCATCTAAGTATTCACATCCTAGTTCAATAGGGTTTCAACAAGAAATTTACGCAATTTCTAGCTAATACCAAAATGAGAATGTCGTAAATCACACAAGAATGAAGCAGTGTTGATATATATATATATATATATATATATATCACATTTTGGCTCAAATCTCACAGGGCAGGTATCGAACAAATTCATCATACTTATTTACATATGATCATGCTCAAGACTGTAAAACTACTTAAACAATTCAGCCAACTCATCATGCCAAGATAACATGAACACAAGCATGCCCGACACAAATAAAAGAAAAGAAAAACAAAACAAACCACCCCCTGGAGGGTCAGTAGGCGGCCCCCCACTCACACACTTTTCCTTAGGCAAAGTGGGTCAGGGAGGAAGGATGACCAAGACACAACCAAAAGAAAAACAACAACAAAGCAGCCCCCTCCACTCACACACTTTGCCTTAAGCAAAGTGAGTGTGCGAGACCAGCAAAAACAAAAAGAAAAGGGCTATGTTAATCCCCCCTCTTTTGCTAATCCCCCCTCTTGACAAAAAAGACCAAAATATCTTTTTTGTCCCTCCCACTTTTTTAAAACACACACACACACACACACACATATATATATATATATATATATATATAATACTTTAAATTTTTTTCAATTTTTTACTGATATTTTTTCGATAATTTTTTTACTAATTTATAAATTTATTTCTATACAATATATTTATATTTATAAAAAATATTTAGAAAATATGTTCGAACAGATCTAGATTCAACCGATCTAAGAATTTCAATAAAATTTAGAGAAAACTTCAATTCATTGAACGTCTGAAATAATGGCCTTACACGCATATATATATATACCCTATGGAAGCTAGAGTTAAAATCACGGCAATTAATAACAACCACACAAACTTTTAAAAAATTACAATTAAGTCCCTAAAAACAGAAAAAAGCAAAATCGAAGGCCTAAACGTCGTTTTTTGGCCAATTCCGATAAAAAAAGGCCGAGTTTATCCCAAAATCGAAGTGAGTCTTATTCAGTGGGTCGATTCCGATAAAAAAAGGCCGAGTTTATCCCAAAATTCACCAACAAATATTTTCCATATATTTCAAAAACAACCATTTTTCTAAATAACAAATTGCAATATCCTCCACTACATCAATAGTCATCTATACAAATAATATATATTATTATTCAGATTATATATTATTATCTTGATATATATTATTATTATTATTAGCTACCAATTGAGTTGTCATTTCAAAGTCTTTCAACAAAATAGTTACTTAACCTATATCTACCTATTGAATTGTCATTTCAAAGTCTTTCACCAAAATAGTTCCCTAATCTATACTACCTATTGAATTGTCATGTCAATTATTTTTATTATTTAGTAATCTTGTTTGGCTATAAATAGGGAGTGAAGAAGAAATATAACTCATCATCTCTCTATATTTTCTTCTTAAATTTCTCATGTAATATCACTTATTTGTTCACATTTCTGAAACATTATTCTGTTTATAATAAATGGAAGAATATAATTCAACAAATAATGGGAATATGTCGTGTGAATTTATCACTGATCAGGTACGACTTCGTGTAAATATCTTTTTTTTTTGTGTTTCGTCATTTTTTTGGTATATATATATATATATATATATATATATATATATATATATATATTGCTCTTTTTTCGTATAAATATATTTTTCTCGTTTGGTCTTTTCATTTAATTAGTTTAGTATATATATTGCTCATTTAATCAGTTTTACTCTTTTTATTTTTTACAGATTTTTGAAAGTAGAGATGCGATGTTAGATTGGGTGAGGACGACCGGAAGGAAAAATGGATTCGTCATAGTTATTGATAAATCCGCAAAGAAAATAGGTAACAAACTCCCGAAATGCACTCTAATTTGTGAAAAGGGAGGAAAATATCAACCACCAAGATATTTAAAAAGTGGAGAAACTTTAAAAAGATGTACTAGTACAAAAAAAATGGTTGTCCATTCTCTCTACGAGGTGTACCGATTCCTCCAGATGGTATTTTGTGGGAATTATCATGTGTGCGGAGAGCATAATCATGTCCCAGCACAATATTTAGAGGGTCATGAGTACACATCAAGACTAACACGAGATGAAAAGTGCATTGTGAGTAAAATGGCCGAGATTACTGCTCCTCGGTTTATTCTGAGCGCCTTGAAGGAACGTGACCCATCTAATACTACAGGCATTAAAAGTATTTACAATGCAGTACAAAGCGAAAGGAAGGCCAAAAAGGGTTTATTAAGCAACGTCCAATATGCTTTATCTCAATTAATTCATAAAGGTAATTAAGTTTTTTTTCCATTTGAAATATTAATATAATTTGTCCATCTATTAACTAACTATTTTTGGTACATGCAGGTTATTTTCATATGTACCGTGTGCATCCGGAGACACAAGCAATTGATGTTCTTGGGGATGGTAACTGCGGATACAGAGCGATAGCTGCACAAGTCGGGTATAATTCAGAAGATGGTTGGAAGCAGGTTCGGGCAGATCTTTACTTTGAAATTGAGCAAAATATGGAGTTCTACGATCGTGTTTATCTTGAACGAGGTGCTGCCAATAATATGATGCGAGCACTAAATTTCTTCGAATCTCCGGCACCACAGTGGAGTTGGATGGACATTATGTGTGCGGCTGTCATTGCAACACGATATAATGTTGTGCTGCATGCATTTACTCCTCTTAGTGGAAGTTGTTTTACACACTTGCCATTAAGGTCAGCTCCAATTCCGTTTCAACAACGTCAACATATAGCAATTGCATTAGTTAATGGTAATCACTTTGTACAAGTTTTTGAACTCCGATTATCTGTACTCACCAATTCCACTTTTATGGTGGAATAATGTGAGTGAAGATTGTAAAGGATGAGTGATCCATATGGAGAAAGGATACAATCTTGGTTCGATTTGATGACGGATAATGTAATTGAATAATTTATTTATCAATGTTGATCGTATTTTCCGCATTTATTATTTATTATATTGTGTCGTAGTTATTTTTAATCATAAATAATATAAATAAAAATAAATAAATAAATAAATAATAGAAATTTTTAATTTTGATAATAATAAAGTAAAATAAAAATTCAAAGAAAAAAGAACAAATAAATAAATAATATGAAAAAAAAATTAAAGTGCAAAGGAGTAAAGGATAGAAAAGAAAAAAAAAATAAAGTTTCTAACAATATATTTTAAAATAATATATAAAATATGAGAAACTATTAATTTTAATAATAATAAAAAATAATATTAATATTAAATATATTAAGATAAGGATAGAATGGAAAAAAAAAAAAAAAAAAAGAAGGGGGAGACAACGGGTGTCGGGGGGAATAGCACCTCTCAAAAGAAAATCAGTAGCAAACGGTGAGCACACAGGCCCACCCCTAAACCTAAAAACCTAAGACGCAAAACAAAAACAAAAAAAACAAACTAAGCTACAACAAACAGGGGGGAGGACAACTAGTTCGAGATCGAGGGTGAAGGCGGGTACCTGAACCCTTGACACTCAAAGTAGGCAAGAAGGGCATTGTGGGTGGCATCTATCTTCTCTGTCAGGGCAAGCTGGGCTGTCTCTATTCGGGTAAGACGATCGTCGAGGTCGATACTGGCGGATCCTGTTGGGGTATGAGCTCGACTCATAGACTTAGATGGAGTAGGAGACTACATCTTGCCCACGGGCTCTGCAGTCTTCTTCGGCTAAACAAACTTCCAGACCTCCTCATCCTCGTCCCACTCGATCTCTTGCATTCTTTGGAGGCACGTTGCATCTAGGATTTCTTGTTGTGGGCTGGTCAGCTTTGTAGTGTTCTCGTCAAGCGCACCCAGTCCCTTGGCCAAGACAGTGATGAGATGGGCCAGGGAGATCCTTTGCTTGGAGTGGTTGACGATCTCCTTGATGCGCGCTATGACAAATGATCCGAATTTCACCCTCTTGACCATGACCATGTACCACAGCATAAAGAGCTCTTCCTGGGCGACGAAATTGCTGCTATCTTTCTTCCCAAAGACTTGAACTTGAACTCGTAGGCTTTAGTATATCCTGACTTGAACTTCCCTCCAAGACCAACCGCCTTCCATTTCTCTTCCCAGCCACGTGAGGTATGCTCTGGAATAGCTCTGTACCCTTCACGGTATGCTTCTGACTTTGTGCTCATGAGAGACGTCATGCCCAGGAACTGGTTCAAGTCATTCACGGAGAGGTTGTAGGAAACCCTCATCAGTTTGAACTCCAGGCACTCGACGGCCAGTTCCACTTTCCCTGCATTTTTCACCTTTGCCGTATGGATAAACTCTCTTGCCAACATCGGGTATACCCTTCCCGGCCAATCCATAAAATACTCGCAACCGATCACTTTAAAATACCCCCGCACCTTCGCTTAAGTCCCTAAGGTGACCAGGACACCATGGTCCATCGTCTTGGAAAAAATGATGGCCCTTGTGGGTGTGTTGGGAAAATATATAAATACTTATTTGGTTTGATTGATCCCAAAACTCCCTGCAGATGATACTGAATCAGTCTACTATTTCAAATGCTCAAGTGTTAGGGAGCATCATTTTTAGTACAAGTCTTTTTGAAGATCGAAGACCGAAGGCTGAAGATTGAAGTAGAGCTGAAATCTGAAGTTTCACTTAAGGCTGAAAGATCGTCGAAGTCTGATAACTGAAGGATCGCTGAAATCTGAAGTCTGAATGAAGACCGAAGAGTTGGTTAAGTCTGACTAATCCCTCATGACTGATCAACGCCTACAGATCCTAGAAGACTGACTGAAGCCTTCATACTTAGTCAGATTCCAGAATATTCGCGCAGCAATTTCGAGGAAGATATTCTTAAAATATCCTTGAAATCAAAGTACATTGCGTATCTTAAACAGTGACAAGATGAAGTTTGATTTCCCGAGCAAAGCAATCCCGCTTTTTCTGAGAAGACAGATATTTGGTGCAACATAGACCAATCAAAGTAGATACCATGCGCGATATTTTAGGTTGTTCACCTAACACTCTACAAAACCCTTGTCGCAGGTTGCAGAAACAACCAAGACCTGTCAGAGATTCAACGAATCTTATTCCTCTCCTAAACGGCGAAATTCAGATTTCAATCACCTTCTAATGGATTGAATTCGAAGAAGCCTATAAATAAGAGGACTCGGTCGAGTTTCAAATAATCCGACTGTTGTTGCCCAAAATATTTATCCGAAGATTAATACTGCTGGAAGACGGACAACAAACAAATGCGGGAGCACTTCCGAGAGAAGATAAATAATACAAGATTTGCCGGGTTTGTTAGGCCGGCGAATGCTTCATGAGATGTTATTAATACAAATATTCGTGGATACAAGTATTAATGAGAGAAATCTAAATACAATGAGTGTAAAAAGACTCTGTTAATCCGGCTCTTGAGCGAAGCTTGGTGTTCTTCGTCCCGCCGATAATCTGCTCGAGGAGAAAAGGCCGGGAGAAGTAAGACCGAAAGAAAGCTGTTGCCAAGAGTTGGAGATTTGCCAAGTGCTTGAAGTTTGCTCCTGTATTGCGTATGTATTGCAAGAATGTCAGAGAGTGCAGATCCAGTCTACAAATGCAGGGGGCTTCGTTTATATAGAGGCAGCCGGGTCCTGTCCTGTAGTGGCCGATCGTCTGCCGGCCATTTTAATATTCTGCCGATCGCCTGCCGGCCAATACTTTAATGGGGCGATCTCAGGGTCAAGCTAAAGTCCAAGGAAGATCTTGTTTGTCGGGCTAAAGTCCAAGAAGAGGCCGGCAGGCGGTCGATAAGGAGCCATCACGTGTCCGAGTCGGTCAACATGTGGCCCTACCGACAAGCTTTCGGCTGTTTACCGGCTGGTGGAGGGAATCTGTCAGATTGTGGTCAATGGCCCGGGATTCGCGGATCTTGTCCCGGCCTTTGCACATGGTGCCAGTCCTGGTGCTCGGCCTTCGCCGACTGGGTGTCCATCGGTGGTGATCGACATGAGCGGTCGTCTCTAGCTGATCATCCGAGGTCGTCATCGGCCAGTGGGTGGAGGTCGCCAATAGTCGGTCACCAAGGGTAGGTCGGCAAGATGCCGAGAGGAGATCGTCCGTTCGTAGGTCGCCAGGGGTCGATCGCCGAGTACCGAGAGGCGATCGTCTTGAGGTCGATCGCTCGCAGACGGATCGGGTCTCCGGGGCCTTCTTGGTCGGTCGATGTAGCTTGTCCATTGGGCTAAGGCTCGGTCGCCAAAGTTGCCGATCGGGCAGAATCGACTTGCCGCTCAGCGGTGACTCGGTCGCCCGTCCTCCTAGTCGATCGCGGTCGGAAGGTGTTAATTCTTGACACAACAATTGCCCCGACTTGCTCCTATGTTGAAGACATGGGGCGAGGTGGTTCTTGGCCGTGATCGTGTATGGATGAGGACGGGTGATCCGAGTGACTTAGGACTCGGACTGGGCTATTATGGTCGATTGGCTTAGCTATCTTAGGTCTTGTACCGCAAAAACAACATTGGCCGATCCCCACTAAACTTGGTGGTTTCGCTTGTTTGAGGAATCGTGCACGATCGCGGAGATCGATGGACCGACCCCATGACCGTGTCTTGGTGCACAAAGACAATGAGTGCCTCGTGACTCACTTTATTATGAGGGTCCTCTGTTAGCCGCGCCGCCTTGTATTTAAACGAAAGGCGTGCGGTCTCGGCCTAGAGGAGTCCTTGCGGCGGCGTCGGATGAATCAACTCCACGCCGCGGCTTGTTAGCTCTGCTTCCACCTCGGCCACCACGGAGATGGCCGACCTCGGCGGTGTACGTTGAGACGGGGTTGTGGAATGAGTCCACCGATTAATGTTGGAGAGCCCTCAGACTACGCCGCCTCGTATTTAAACGAAGGCGGCGATCTCGGCGAAGGACCTTGCATGGCCGGGCAATGGTTCCATCGATCGCCGTGGCCATGGCTTTATGATGTGCGGTGGAGGCGATCTTATGCCTTAGTCCGTCATGTTATATCCGGATCAGTAGTTGCGATCGTGTCCACCGGGTTCTTGATGATGTTGCGATCGGCGGAAGATCGGCGATCGTCGCTCGCGGCCGATCGCTTCATTCGTAGGTCGAAATTGGCGATCGGGCGCGGCTAGTCACTCATGTTAGAATGGATCAGAAGCGGGATCGAGTCCTCCGCTCGCTGGGTAGTAGCGATCGGGCCGAGATCGAGGTCGTCGCGCGGTGCCGATCGTTCTACTCCTAGCCAAGGAGAAGCCTTTGCACAGACAGAAATCTGCGGCTCGCCGGAAGGCTGCGTAGGTCGTCGGTAGGGTCTTCGTGAGATGCTGAACATAGGCGAAGCCCCAAAACCTCCTAGGACCGCGTAGAGGGCGGTCTCATCGCTACGGCTCGCCGTTGAGGATGATCATGTCAACTCAGTCGATGTAGTCCGAGTCGGACTCCTGTTCTCCCTGCCTCGATCCGCCACATGCGATGGGGACCTTCCGCCGAGCGGCCCCAGTGGCGAAGTATTCCGCGAAGACGTGCGCCACTCGTTAAAGGAGCCATGGACCGAGGTGGCAATGAGGTGTACCACCGGTGGCGAGGTCGTCTAGTGTCGAGGGAACATTCGGCACTGGTCGCGTCCGATGCCCCACACCCGGTCATGTAGATGTTGAACTTGTGCAGTGTGCTTGGGGTCCGATCGCCCCCGGTACACGGGTGTCTTAGGAGGGGCGATCGTGTGCCGCACCGGCGAGCTCGATGTCGATCGCGAGCGGCTCGCTCGGCGGGCGATCGTCCTCACGGCGCTGTTCGGATTGCAGGAGCGCCTTCATGTCGTCGATCCGACGTTGCATTGCGCGATCGCCGCGGCTCGGCCGCTATGGATCGGCTTTGGGAGCGGGGCCGAGGCGATCGTGTACCGATCTCGGACCCGCCGCCGCGACCTCGGGAATTTTGCGGCGGGAGCCGAGCGGCTGGATCGCCTTGTGGGAGCCGGGTAGGCCGAGCTCTCGGTGACGGACACCAACTCCGCTGCCTCGTAGGCCGGGCCGACCGCCGGCCGCTGTGTCGGGTGCCGCCCGTGCGATCGAAGACAGACGTGCCCAGGCTGCGAGCGCCTCTTCTTGCGGGCGAGAGCCTCCCGCACTTGTTCGGCCAAGTAGTGCCTTAAGCTTCCGCTTGAACTTCCGGCGAGAGACCGGGGGCGAGCCGGAGGCGCGTCGAGAGCACTCCGTCGCTCTGTAGACGGCCGCCAGGCCCCTTCGATCTGTTCCTTGGTTCGAACCGATCGAGCGAGAGGCTTGGGCCGCCGTCCGAGTGGACGGATCGAGCGTCTCGATCATGGCGGCTACCTTCCACCATCGGCCGCGGCTCGGACCGGGACGGAATCGGGTCGCCGGCCGCCGGCGGCTTTCTTCGACGCGGATGCGGAAGACATGATTTCTGAAGGATTTCTTTGAAGTGCAGTGAGTGTCACTTCAAGTATCTGCCCCGAGAACAGTGAGTGTTCTTCGGGACGGTAGGTGTAAAAATTCGAGGGTTGGATGCCCTCCTTCTAGCGCCAATTGTTGTTGCCCAAAATATTTATCCGAAGATTAATACTGCTGGAAGACGGACAACAAACAAATGCGGGAGCACTTCCGAGAGAAGATAAATAATACAAAATTTGCCGGGTTTGTTAGTCCCGGGCTTGAATGCTCTCGCGAGATGTTATTAATACAAATATTCGTGGATACAAGTATTAATGAGAGAAATCTAAATACAATGAGTGTAAAAAGACTCTGTTAATCCGGCTCTTGAGCGAAGCTTGGTGTTCTTCGTCCCGCCGATAATCTGCTCGAGGAGAAAATGCCGGGAGAAGTAAGACCGAAAGAAAGCTGTTGCCAAGAGTTGGAGATTTGCCAAGTGCTTGAAGTTTGCTCCTGTATTGCGTATGTATTGCAAGAATGTCAGAGAGTGCAGAGCCAGTCTACAAATGCAGGGGGCTTCGTTTATATAGAGGCAATGTCTGTCTGTAGTGGCCGATCGTCACGGCCATTTTAATATTCTGCCGATCGCTGCCGGCCAATACTTTAATGGGGCGATCCACAGGGCTGTCAGGCTAAAGTCCAAGGAAGATCTTGTTGTCGGGCTAAAGTCGAGAAGAGGCACGGCAGGCGGCCCAATAAGGAGCCATCACGTGTCCGAGTCGGGCCAACATGTGGCCCTACCGACAAGCTTTGGCGGGTCGGGTGGTGGAGGGAATCGCTGATTGTGGTCAATGGCCCGGGATTCGCGGATCTTGTCCCGGCCTTTGCACATGGTGCCAGTCCTGGTGCTCGGCCTTCGCCGACTGGGTGTCCATCGGTGGTGATCGACATGAGCGGTCGTCTCTAGCTGATCATCCGAGGTCGTCATCGGCCAGTGGGTGGAGGTCGCCAATAGTCGGTCACCAAGGGTAGGTCGGCAAGATGCCGAGAGGAGATCGTCCGTTCGTAGGTCGCCAGGGGTCGATCGCCGAGTACCGAGAGGCGATCGTCTTGAGGTCGATCGCTCGGCATCGGGACTGGTCCTGGGGCCTTCGGTCGGTCGATGTAGCTTGTCCGCTGGGCTAAGGCTCGGTCGCCAGGTTGCTGATCGGCAGAACTGACTTGGCCGCTCGGCAGTGACTCGGTCGCCCGTCCTCCTAGTCGATCGCCGGTCGGAAGGTGTTAATTCTTGACACAACACCGACTACAAGCACAAAGCCAAAGCTCTGCCAAATTAAAATCTCAACGCAAATTCTTTCATTCTCAACCAGCTGTGCAAGCCGAAGAAGAGGTACAACCATACTTAGAGATTTCCCAGAAATATCTTCTATATCCTCTGGAAATTTCCATCCTTAAGCCCTCTTAAATCTAGGAGAAAACCCCGAGTTTTAACCTAGAAAAGGTTTCTGGAACTTATTCTAGAAAACCTAAGTTGGAGACCAACCAAACACTTTTCAAGCCTGTAAAGAGTTAGAAATGAGTGAAAGTTTGTTTGAGTTGTATCACTGTTGATACGAACTCAATAGGTTGTTAAGCACCCGTAAGCTTAACTGTATAGGCTCCTTGGTGCCCGCAAACTAAGTGTGTAAATCGACAGTTGTCGTCGCTGAGGCTGAACTCAGTGTGAAGGTTTGCTCTGCACCCGTAAGCACAGGCCTAATCCTTAGTGGATTGATTGAAGTCTCAGTCCGTGGACGTAGGAGCTGATTTCCCCGAACCACGTTAAAAACCCTTTGTCATTTATATTCTATATTCAGTCTATTACCTTGCTACATTATTCAATTACTGAACTATGTTAAAAACATTGTCAGCAAAATTATTCTGCACATTTTAACTGAACTGATATCTGAATATTGATTAAAGACTTATTTGACCTTAAGCTTTTAACGTTTTCTAAGACTATTCAGTAACCACCGAATTTCCGCACAGTATCAATTATCAGTCCAACTGACAAGTCATCTTGGCTATCAGTAAGATTTATAACTGATCTCACCTCACTGCTGAACTCTTACTTGGACTAAACACTCAGCCGACTGAACAACTCATCAATCACAGCCATAACTCTGATAAACTGAACTCGTTCAAATTTGCATTTTGTGAATCAGCATTTAAATGCGAAAATAGCCTACTGGTGTATTCCACCCATACACCGGTTCATTATACTCCGGGACCCAACAATTGGTATCAGAGCAGGTTGTTTGTCCGAACAGTCTACTCTGCATCTTATTTAGATAATTTGTTATTATGGAACTGTAGGTCACAAGTCGTCTAGGAATAAGTCTAGGGGGGTGAATAGACTTATTGAAACTCTTAAACTCTTTTCTTCGAAGAGTGAGTTTCTCAGCTGATAGATATGCGGAATCAGCTGATGACGAAAACAAAACTAAGCAATGGAACAGGAAAGTATGAATGCAACAGTTAAGTATGATGCTGAAAACAGTAAAACACGCAGGCAGTTATAGTGGTCTCAGAGGTGGGGTAATCCTCTACTAATCCACTTTCTCCAAACCAGTTGGAGATGAATCCACTATAATTCTCAACCAGTGATAAATATTACAGTGATTCTTTTACTTAGCTACAACAACTTCCAACCAGTGGAAATCCCGTCGTTGCAACTCCTCTTTGACTGCCTAGCACCACTTGATTCTTCAAATACTCGGATGCCTATCAGTCTCGCAACTTCAACCAGTGAAGTACCCCGAACTCAGGTTTTAAGACAAGAGTGTTTGTCTTCTCCAACTAAGAGCTTTCTTCAAATAAGAACTTCGAGTACTGCTCTTTTCATGATGCTATATGATTGCTTTGATAACTTTTATCGCTTGAGAGTTTTTGTTCGCATTGTGCTGCTCAACTTCAAATCTTCGGATATATATATATATATATATAAGTGTCGATCCTTGAGCATACTTCATAACTGTTGCAAATCTTGTAACAAATCCGTCCGTTGGAGAAATAGACTTCTTTGTTTATTTTTCTGAACGTTGCAAGGCTGGATTCCCATATTTTAATCCATCTTTCGACCGTTGTGAAGACTTTGCATGTGAGGCGCCGAATCTTTTGAATATAATAAGATTAAAGTCTTCAGTGGTAGGTCTGGATGAATTATTTAATTCATATGCTTTGCGGGAATCTCTCCAATTTGTCCCTTCACGCTTGCATGTGACTTTCCGTAAGTATTGACTATTCAACGCATGCTGACGTGGACTTGGAGTACTTGGCTGATCTCTTATAGGTCAAGTTGTCCGATGTCCAGTCAACTTCTCTGCAGTTTGGACTTCTCTGATGATGGCTTCTCTGATGTTCTGTTGAGACTTGCGTGATCAGATGACTTGTCTGAAGTCTTCTATCTTGATGAATTTTGACTTATCTGTTGGTCAGACTTCAGATGTCTTGGTCTGCTGATCACTCGACTGCAGTCTGGTCAACCATCATTGATGAATTTTTGTTTCTCTAATTTAGACTTGACTATGACTTCGGCTTTACTGCAACGTTTGGTTTACACTTCTGTGAAGTACTTATCTGTACTTTTGTACTTAGCCGATTTTGAGCCTAACTTAAATGGCCTATAGAAGATACTCATATGGTTCTTCTTTACATTTTGCTAAGTATTTAACTTAACATAATCTGGCCTATGGAAGATACTCATCTGGTTCTTCCTTACATTTTTGCCAAGTAATAAACATTTGAATTACAATAATGACATCATCTCCTAACAAATCCCCCCTATTTTGATGATGGCAAAACTTAAGCAAATTATTCAAATGAACAGGTCTGCACTTGAGTGCTAGACACAAACTAAAATCAGTCTAGTTTTGAGACAACTGGTAATTGTCGTTCAAAAGACTGTTATATTAATTTTTCTGTATTGTTTTACAAGTACATAGCTTTCAATGATCAAAACAAATACAGGAAAATTATATGTACAGAATTTACATAAAAACTATGAGTACAAACAAATCACCTGCCTCTGCCTCTGCCTCTGCGGATAGGCTGCTTGGCAGGTCTGAGAGGCTTAGCTCCAATTGGCCTTCTCTTGATGGGGGCTAGGCCGTATTTTCTCCTGACAATGAGGGCAGCAAAGTCTTGTTCTTCTTGTGAAGAGAACCTATGCTCGTCACACAGCTTCTTTATCTTCCTCTGCAGTGCTAACTCATCCAATTCATTATTTGGTAAGGTGGGAGGATCTTTAGGCCTGAAAGGAGGAATCATGGGGTATGCGTTATATCCCTTTGCATGTTTTAGTTGGACGGACCAGAGATTTGAATATGATGTTTCCATGAAGTTAATAAAAGTCTATCGTGGGGAGCAATTTTTATCCTGGAGTAACTCCCAGATATAAAAATCTCCGATGAACTTTTTCTTTGCAGATCCCCACATAGGTGCAGCTTCGACAGGAAAGAAATCTTCAACAAACCACAACTCTCTGCCTTCCCATTCTAGTGTAGGCTCGTCCCCAATTCTGGTCCTCCTTCTTTTGGCTGCAGGCTGATCATCAGTCTGGTCTTGGTCAGCTTCTTCCTTCCTCTTTGCAGATGATGTCCCAGCTGTAATTAATTGGACATCTTGCTTCCTCTTCGTCCTCAGCTCCTGAACTCCTCTTACTTCCCCCTGCCTGCTTCCTTCCCCCTGTAACCTCTCTTCCCCCTTTTTGCCAGCATCAACCAATAAAGTTAACTGCTGCTCCATTCTGTGCATCCAGTCAGACATGCCAAGGGGCATTCTGTTATTTGTAGGAGGAGGTGGTTGAGGGATATTCCGCTGCAGCAAGGTATCTATCTTGGCATTAATGGACTGCAGGTCAGGAGTGATTTGTGTGGCAAGCAGCTCTCCAACAGTGTCTTTTACAATCTGTCGGATCAGCTCAGTCATCATAGGTGTAATGTGTGATGTCTGCGGAGAGTGCTCGCCTGAGCCTTCGACGCCTGCAGGTAGGTGTGCGGATGACCCACCTGTCTGCAGACTCCTGTCTGCAGCTGGCTTACCAGATGGGGTCTGCTCTGGGGTCCCCGATCTGGAATCCTCAGCTAGGTCTGCATCTAGGCTGGTATAGCGGTGTAACGCCCCGACTTTCTAGGGTAAATATTGGGGAAAAATAAATAAAAGGTAAACTTTGAGAAAAATAATTTTCTTGAGAATATAAAAATTATCGCCTACAAAGTCGAGTCGCTACAATGTCGTGAAAATAAATACCTTTAAATAAGGTAACATTTCATCATAAATACGAGGTAAAAATTTGCGGCGGAAGAAAATAAATCGTAATTTAATATTTCTAGTCAAAGTTTCCCCAAAAGTTTCAAACAGTTGACATAAAGAAAACAACATTTAATAAATTCTTTTTCATATGCTCCCTCGGCTCGCTCCTTCATCCATCCGGCTCGGTTCAACCTGCGGGATCAATAAAGGTGGGGGTGAGCTTCCTTCAGCTCGTGGAAATCACACTGATCACAGTAATATACAATCTCATGGAAAACATAACATGAATAAATTATCACATTTTTCCTCAACATGAATGCATACTCACAATATTATGTACAGCATGAATCGAGCACGCATAACATGAATATTGAGGTTGCGCAGGTGCCCCCGCAACAACATGAAACATACACGCAATACCACATATAACGTGAATACTGGGTTGAGCAGGTGTCCCCACACAACATGAAACATACACGCAATACCACATATAACATGAAACGAGTTCATATGTGAATACTGGGTTGTGCAGGTGTCCCCACACAACATGATAACCTCTTACACGAATACAGGTGAGCCTGATTTACAACGTGTATCATAATTTATAAACATGAAATGAATATCACATATGCAGTCCAATCAAAGCAATTAAAGTGATAGTGAAGATTCCCACCTGAATAAATGATGATGATGTCTGACTGAAATGAATGTGCTCGACTCACGATCCTAAGCAGAAATCCTTGACAAAGTCTACATATAATAATAATATTAATTAAAATCCTTACAATTTATTATTTATATAATAGATAAAAGGATATGAATATCACTATATAATAGCGAAAATAAATTATAATTGCTAATTAATATTAACCAAGGGTTAACATTATTAATGATGAAATTAAAACACTTATGCATAATTTCTTATTAATTATTAATATTAATTGGAAGTCAATATTTTAAATGTTTCGGTCAAAATTAGGATTTAATTTAAGTTTGAAGGTTGATTGATTGTAAAACTTGAGAAGTGAATGGGTTAAAATCGAATTAATCATCTTGGTCAAATTTGAATTGAACAACGATGGAAAATCGAGGGCTAAATTGAATAACCCTAATAATTGGCGGGTATATATACCCTTACCCTAATCAAGTAGACCTATTTCTCATTTCTTTCTCCGTGAAACTCTCTCCCTCTCTGCACTCTTACCTCTCTCTCTCTAACCTTCTCGGCCGGGAGAAAAAAAAAACACACACACACTGAATCGGACGCACACACACAGGAATCATACACACTCGGGGTCGGAAAACACCCACACACACACATCGATCGACTGGCCTTGAAGGTCGCGGCTTCAGGACAGGCGGAGGCGGCAGAGGTTTCCGGATCCGGCGGCGATTGAAACCGCTGTGGTGAGGTCGGCGAGGTTAGACCGAGATGTTTCTGGTTGTTGAGTCCGTGGTGGGTGGCTTACGGTGGGGCTGCACCGATAAGGGTTTTGAAGTCGGGCTGGCGGAAGAGGGTTCCGAATTTGGTCCGTGTTGAAGGGTTTCGTCTGATGGGGCAATCGGATTTCAGTTAAATTTTCAAGCTTGGCCCGATTTCCTGACCCTTACATTCGTAAATTGAAAGTTTTATATTTTGGGTTCGAATTTGATTTTTCGGATTTGTGAAATTTCTCGATTCGTGTTTAACTTCGATTTGCATTTCAAATTTTCGCTTGATTCGGGCTATGGGTTGAAAAAGAATACTCGATGTGAGCCGAAACGGGTTTCGTATTTGGATGGTTTCGGGCCTGCCCGAATCCGGATTCTTACCTCGGGCAAGTTGAAAGCATTATGTTCTGATTTTATTTGATTATTGATGTTTTAAATTTTCTGGAAATTTTGATTTGTTTGGTTGAATACTGCAGAAGTCAATATGAATATGAACTCGAAATTAAAGAACTTGAGGATGGGAGTTACCTCTGTTGGGGGAGGAACTGAGAAGACGAATTCTTTTTCGATGGAATTTGGAAGGATGCTCCTGTAAACTTGATGGCCGAACTGGACTGGGAACCCCTTCACAGTGATGGGATTTGCAGAAGATGGAACTCTGGTGGGACTGGGAAAATTGGGCGAGAATTGATGTTTTGTATCTTCTTTTCTGTATTTTTTTTTTTTTGGAACGATGAAGAAAACGGCGCTGGGAAGAAAAGTGTATTTCTGTGTACTGTGTATTTGTACAGTAGAAGCTATATATTTATACTGTAGGTTTAGGGTTAAGGTTGATTATGGGCTTAATTAATTTTCTGGGCTTGTAATATTATTATGGGTCAGCACAATGTGTATTTGGGCCAATGATAAAAACAATAATAATAATGCTAATAATAATAATAATAATAATAATAATTATAAAATTAATAATAACAATGGTAATAATTAATAATATCGATACTAATAATAATATCGAAAGTAATATAAATGATGATATATAAATATAATGAAGATAAAAATATTAATACTATTAATATTAATATTGTTCCTATTATAAATATTATAATAATAATAATACCTTTAATTATCATAAAAATGACTAATATTAAATGTTCTGAAATTAACTTGAGAAATTGACTCGGGCTAGGACTTGTGATACGTCGAACTAAATGTTCATGATTCCCTAAATGAAATTAAATAACATGAAATGCATTATAATATTATTAAAATTAATAATATTGCATTATAAAAATGACGGGTATTACATCCTACCCCTCTTAGAAAAATTTTTGTCCTCGAAAATAAATGATATACCTTGATTAAAGAAATTCGGATAACGAGCTTGAAGTTCCTCTTCGCGCTCCCAAGTGGCTTCATCGTGGGTGTGGTTACGCCATTGGATCTTGACGAACACCTTTTTTTTATTCCTCAATTGCCGGACTGATCGATCGAGAATCGATTAAGTTGTTCTTCATAGGTAAGGTCTTTGTTCATCTCTACGGAGGTATAGTTGATGACGTGGTGAGATCGTGCACATACTTCCTCAACAATGATACGTGGAAGGCGTTGTGCACACCAAAGTTACAGGGGTAAAGCCAAACGGTAAGCTAACTCTCCAATCCGCTCGAGGATTTCGAGCAGTCAATATACCTTGGTCTCAACTTGCTCCTCGGACCAAAACGAACAATTCCCTTGGTAGGAGATACCTTCAGAATACTTTGTCGCCAACACGATTCGAAATCTTTCCTACGCTTGTCGGCGTAAGACTTCTGACGGTCCTGGGCTATCTTGATCCTCTCACGAATCTTATCCACCATGCCAACTGTTTGCTCGATCATCTCGGGACCCAAAATCCTACTTTCTCCTACCTCATCCCAATACAGTGGTGATCGACACTTCCTACCATATAGGGCTTCATACGGTGCCATACCGATCGTCGACTGGTAACTGTTGTTGTAAGCAAATTCTACCAAAGGCAACAGTCGTTCCCAATTATTTCCCATATCTAGCACACATGCTCTCAACATATTCTCAAGGATCTGGATGGTCCTCTCGGACTGACCATCAGTTTGAGGATGATAAGCCGTACTAAAATTCAACTGCGTTCCCAAAGCTTCTTGCAAACTCTCCCAAAAACGCGATGTGAAACGAGTATCCCTATCGGATACTATAGAGACTGGCACTCCATGCAACTTAATAATCTCCCTGATATACAGTTGAGCATACTGATCCATTCGAAAGTTCATCTTAACTGGGAGAAAATGAGCTGACTTTGTGAGTCGATCGACAACAACCCAAATAGCGTGGTTTCCTCTTTCCGTTCGAGGCAAACCTACCACAAAGTCCATCGTAATGTGTTCCCATTTCCATTCTGGGATATGAAGTGACTTAAGTAATCCAAAGGGGCGTTGGTGTTCTGCCTTCACTTGCTGACAAACAATACACTTTCTGACAAAGTCTGCCACATCTCTCTTCAAACCTTCCCACCAAAATGTCCCCTTAAGATCTTGATACATCTTTGTACTCCCAGGGTGTGCTGTATACGGAGTACTATGTGCCTCCTTCAATATAGCTTCTCTCAACTTAACAATATTGGGCACACAAATCCTCCCTTCATAATACATCGTGCCATCATCGGACACGCTAAAGCCTTTATTCTCACCTGAAAGAGTACGTTCTTTCATCTTGACCAAGAAGTCGTCCTGTCCTTGACCTTCTTTGATTTGTTCCCTCAAGGTTGGTTGTACCACCAAACTAGCCAATAATGACTCAGCTGGTCTCGATGGTGTAGCCACCTCAAGGTTCATCCTTGCAAATTCCTTGACCAAGTGTTCCTCCTTGGTCAACAAACAAGTCGGATCTCCTCTTGCCTTACGGCTTAGTGCATCAAGAACTACGTTTGCCTTCTGGGGTGGTAATGAATTGATAATCGTAGTCTTTGACCAACTCAAGCCATCTGCGGCCGCCTCATATTCAATTCCTTCGTGTGAAAATATATTTGAGACTTTTGTGGTGTATAAATTTCACACTTACCTCCATAAAGGTAGTGTCTCCAAATCTTCAAGGCATGAACTACCGCCGCTAATTCCAAATCATGAGTAGGTACTTGGCTCGTGTGGTTTCAACTGTCTCGAAGCATAGGCAACTACTTTGCCCTCTTGCATTAATACACATCCCAAACCTTGTTTGGATGCATCACTGTAGATGACAAATTCTTTCGTCGGATCGGGAATCGTCAATACTGGGGCGGCAGTCAATCTTCGCTTAAGTTCTTGGAAACACTTTTCGCATTTCTCATTCCATAAGAAAGCTTCTCCCTTTCGAGTCAATCTAGTCATAGGAGCAGCAATCTTCGAAAATCCCTCGATAAATCTCCGATAATAACCGGCTAATCCCAAGAAGCTTCGAACTTCATTCGCATTACTTGGTACTTTCCAATCATTGACTGCCTCAACTTTAATCGGGTCAACCTCGATTCCTTTAGAAGTGACCACATGACCCAAAAATGCAACTCGGTTAAGCCAAAATTCGCACTTGTTGAGTTTCGCATATAACTTCTCCTTGCGCAGTATTCCCAATACCGTTCTAAGATGCCGCTCATGTTCAACCTTGGTCTTTGAATATACAAGTATGTCATCAATAAACACAATGACAAACTTATCCAAATAAGGTAGAAATACACGGTTCATGAGGTCCATGAATACCGCTGGCGCATTAGTCAAACCAAATGGCATCACTATAAATTCATAGTGTCCATAACGAGTTCGAAATGCGGTCTTCGGGATATCATCACCCTTAATCCTCAGCTGGTGATATCCGGATCTCAAATCTATCTTCGAAAATACTCCCGACCCTCCAAGTTGATCGAATAGGTCCTCTATTCTAGGAAGTGGATATTTATTCTTTATCGTGAGTCGATTAAGTTCACGATAGTCAATGCACATCCTCAAACTTCCGTCCTTTTTCTTCACGAAGAGCACTGGCGCACCCCATGGCGAAAGACTCGGTCGGATGAATCCAGAGTCGAGCGGTTCTGAGTTGTACCTTCAACTCTTGTAACTCCTTAGGTGCCATCCTATAGGAGCCTTCGATATTGGTGCCGCTCCCGGCACTAGATCAATCGAGAACTCAACTTGACGATTCGGTGGAACTCGGGCAAGTCTTCGGAAAGACATCTGGATACTCTTTGACGATAGGTACATCGCCTACCGTCTTCTCCGAAGTTGTTTTCCCCATCACGTTCACCAAGAATCCTTGGCAACTTCGCTTCTACAACATTTTCCACGGCTTTCATGGCGAAATCACCTTCTGCACCGTGTCTAACTCCTCGAATACGGTCTTGACATCAACAGACGGACATAAAGTTACTCTCCTTTGGAGCATTCAACTACTGACTCTATGCTTCTCCAACCAATCCATACCCAAAATAACATCAAAATCGCTAAGTTCCACTATGTGCAAGTTGGCTAAGAAGCTATGTTCGTTAATCTCTATCTTCACATTGTTAGTTATTGAGTCCACACGCACTACTCCCCCCGCAGGCATGCTAACTAACAAGGATCTAGGGGCTTTACTACTTCTACAACCAGTCATCGTACAAAGCTTCCTAGAGATGAATGAATGAGACGCACCCGTATCAAACAACACCAAAACAGGAATATTTGCAACTGACAACATACCTGACATGGTTTGGGGTTCAGTCTCAGCTTCAGCCTCGGCCATGCTGTACACTCAAGCTCTACCTCCGGAGCCTTGACCCTGCACATAATTGCTTGGGCCTTGTCCCTTCTTCGGGCACGCTGAGGCCATGTGTCCTTCCTCATGGCAATAGTAGCACCGCCTCTGACCAAGCATACACGCACCTTTATGCCCTTTGCCACAAGTAGTACACATGGGGTTAGGCGATCGGGGTTTCACCCTGAAGGTCGATCTTAACAATCTTCTTGTTACCACCTCCTTGCTCGTGCCACTTGCGTTTGTTATTTGTTGCAATGGTGGTGCCCTTGCCTTCTCCACGTCTAAACTTGCTTTGAAATGTCCTCGGCCCTCGAAACGGCTTCCTTATAGCTCGGTAGACCATGACCACTAAATGGTGACGGATCCAGGTCACGAAGCCCATCCGGAATTTCGAGACTTCATATCATCCGTCTCGACCATGTGGGAGCGAAACGGCACATATGGTTAAACTTGCGCTCATACTCGGTGACCGACATTCCACCTTGGGTTAGATCAAGGAACTCCTTCGCATCTTGATCTTGTATGCTCTTGGGTAGTACTTTTCCATGATGGTCTCCTTAAACCGATCCCAAGTGAATGTGTCTTTCTCGTCTTGGGTCTTGAGCCTCCACACTCCCATCCACCATGTCCGAGCATCTTCCTTAAGTGGAACACGGCACATGACACCTTCGAGCGTCGGTGCACGCCATGTAGTCAAAAATGCTATCTAGATTCATCAACCATTCCTCTATGGCTTCTTGTCCTTCACGACCAAGAAAGACGGGCGGCTTGAAGTGGTTGAACCTCTTAATAACTTGAGCCCGAGCCTCGCCAGGTTATTAAGCGATACGATAGTCGCTCCTTGAAGCAAGGTGACCAATCCACCAAGAGTTGATCTTGTGTGGGTGGGGCATTGCGATTTCCGCGATTAGCCATGAGTCTGCCAACGAGTTGTAAAACTCATTAGTCATTTTAGGTTTGTCCATTCTAAATTCGTACATGCATAAATAATTATGTGAATAAAATAAAATGACATATGCATGAATAATGACTGAAATTTGGTACCTCAGACGGAGTGACGAAGTGGCGAAGCTGAGAGCATATGATACTTTTACATTTTAGCGAGTCTACAGAAAGGTAAAACCGGCTCTGATACCACTATGTAACGCCCCGACTTTCTAGGGTAAATATTGGGGAAAAATAAATAAAAGGTAAACTTTGAGAAAAATAATTTTCTTGAGAATATAAAAATTATCGCCTACAAAGTCGAGTTGCTACAATGTCGTGAAAATAAATACCTTTAAATAAGGTAACATTTCATCATAAATACGAGGTAAAAATTTGCGGCGGAAGAAAATAAATCGTAATTTAATATTTCTAGTCAAAGTTTCCCCAAAAGTTTCAAACAGTTGACATAAAGAAAACAACATTTAATAAATTCTTTTTCATATGCTCCCTCGGCTCGCTCCTTCATCCATCCGGCTCGGTTCAACCTGCGGGATCAATAAAGGTGGGGGTGAGCTTCCTTCAGCTCGTGGAAATCACACTGATCACAGTAATATACAATCTCATGGAAAACATAATATGAATAAATTATCACATTTATCCTCAACATGAATGCATACTCACAATATTACGTACAGCATGAATCGAGCACGCATAACATGAATATTGAGGTTGCGCAGGTACCCTCGCAACAACATGAAACATACACGCAATACCACATATAACGTGAATACTGGGTTGAGCAGGTGTCCCCACACAACATGAAACATACACGCAATACCACATATAACATGAAACGAGTTCATATGTGAATACTGGGTTGTGCAGGTGTCCCCACACAACATGATAACCTCTTACACGAATACAGGTGAGCCTGATTTACAACGTGTATCATAATTTATAAACATGAAATGAATATCACATATGCAGTCCAATCAAAGCAATTAAAGTGATAGTGAAGATTCCCACCTGAATAAATGATGATGATGTCTGACTGAAATGAATGTGCTCGACTCACAGTCCTAAGCCCGTAAATCCTTGACAAAGTCTACATATAATAATAATATTAATTAAAATCCTTACAATTTATTATTTATATAATAGATAAAAGGATATGAATATCACTATATAATAACTGAAAATAAATTATAATTGCTAATTAATATTAACCGAAGGGTTAACATTATTAATGATGAAATTAAAACACTTATGCATAATTTATTATTAATTATTAATATTAATTGGAAGTCAATATTTTAAATGTTTCTCAAAATTAGGATTTAATTTAAGTTTGAAGGTTGATTGGGTCGATTGTAAAACTTGAGAAGTGAATGGGTTAAAATCGAATTAATCATACTTGGTCAAATTTGAATTGAACACTGATGGAAAATCTGAGGGCTAAATTGAATAACCCTAATAATTGGCGGGTATATATACCCTTACCCTAACTGCAGCCGACCTATTTCTCATTTCTTTCTCCCGTGAAACTCTCTCCCTCTCTGCACTCTTACCTCTCTCTCTCTAACCTTCTCGGCCGGGAGAAAAAAAAACACACACACTGAATCGGACGCACACACACAGGAATCATACACACTCGGGGTCGGAAAACACCCACACACACACATCGATCGACTGGCCTTGAAGGTCGCGGCTTCAGGACAGGCGGAGGCGGTGGAGGTTTCTGGATCCGGCGGCGATTGAAACCGCTGTGGTGAGGTCGGCGAGGTTAGACCGAGATGTTTCTGGTTGTTGAGTCCGTGGTGGGTGGCTTACGGTGGGGCTGCACCGATAAGGGTTTTGAAGTCGGGCTGGCGGAAGAGGGTTCCGAATTTGGTCCGTGTTGAAGGGTTTCGTTTGATGGGGCAATCGGATTTCAGTTAAATTTTCAAGCTTGGCCCGATTTCATGACCCTTCTGTTCGGGTAAATTGAAAGTTTTATATTTTGGGTTCCCGAATTTGATTTTTCGGATTTGTGAAATTTCTGGATTCGTGTTTAACTTCGCTTTCGATTTGCATTTCAAATTTTCGTCGGATTCGGGCTATGGGTTGAAAAAGAATACTCGATGTGGTGAAACGGGTTTCGTATTTCGGATGGTTTCGGCCTGGCCCGAATCCGGATTCTTCTGCTCGGGCAAGTTGAAAGCATTACGTTCGATTTTATTTGATTATTGATGTTTTAAATTTTCTAAAATTTTGATTTGTTTGGTTGAATACTGCAGAAGTCAATATGAATATGAACTCGAAATTAAAGAACTTGAGGATGGGAGTTACCTCTGTTGGGGGACGAACTGAGAAGACGAATTCTTTTTCGATGGAATTTGGAAGGATGCTCCTGTAAACTTGATGGCCGAACTGGACTGGGAACCCCTTCACAGTGATGGGATTTGCAGAAGATGGAACTCTGGTGGCTGGGAAAATTGGGCGAGAATTGATGTTTTGTATCTTCTTTTCTGTATTTTTTTTTTTTTGGAACGATGAAGAAAACGGCGCTGGGAAGAAAAGTGTATTTCTGTGTACTGTGTATTTGTACAGTAGAAGCTATATATTTATACTGTAGGTTTAGGGTTAAGGTTGATTATGGGCTTAATTAATTTTCTGGGCTTGTAATATTATTATGGGTCAGCACAATGTGTATTTGGGCCAATGATAAAAACAATAATAATAATGCTAGTAATAATAATAATAATAATAATAATTATAAAATTAATAATAACAATGGTAATAATTAATAATATCGATACTAATAATAATATCGAAAGTAATATAAATGATGATATATAAATATAATGAAGATAAAAATATTAATACTATTAATATTAATATTGTTCCTATTATAAATATTATAATAATAATAATACCTTTAATTATCATAAAAATGACTAATATTAAATGTTCTGAAATTAACTTGAGAAATTGACTCGGGCTAGGACTTGTGATACGTCGAACTAAATGTTCATGATTCCCTAAATGAAATTAAATAACATGAAATGCATTATAATATTATTAAAATTAATAATATTGCATTATAAAAATGACGGGTATTACAAGCGGGTAGGTGCCCCAGCCTTGTCTGATGCAGCTACTTTTTCTGCCTCTTTTTCTTTTTCCTCCTCTTTTTCTCCTTCCTCCTTTTCTTCTTCCTTTTCTTCCTCTTCATCATTCTCCTTTTCTTTCTCAGCCTCCTTGTTTCTACTATCATTCTTACCATCATCACCACCATCATTTTTATCTTCATCTTCATCATCCTTTTTATCATCATCTTTATCATCATTATTTTTATCATCATCTTCTTTTTCCTCTTCTTCATCCTCCTGATCAACTTCTTCTTCTCCTTCTTCTTCTTCTTCATCCACTAATTCCATAGTTTTTTCGACTCCTTCTTCTCCAGATTATTTTTCAACTAAGATATTTTCTTCTTCTCTTTCTTCCTGTCTCTCCTCTTCATCATCAACAATAATACATTCTTCTTTTTCAACTTCTTCCTCCACTAACTCCTCTATCCTTATCTCTTTCTCTTAAACTTATTCTTCTTCATCAATAGATCCATCAAAAATACTGTACATAATAGTATGGATAAATTGGTCCATGTGGGTTTTAAAATTGGACATGAACCAATTTTCCTGAAGCAACAAGATCGCATCTGACACATTACAAAAATGCATCAGCGCTTCTTCAGTAGCCTGGGGATACTCCCAGCTACTCACCTCAACGAAAGATTGCAGTTGAGTGAATGAATATGATTTTAAAGTTTTCCATTCCTCATAAATATGAACAAAGGAATGTTTTAGAGCAAGGGGTTTTACCAATTTGAGTTGCTCTATTGACAGGTTGAAGATATTGTTGTCAAGCAGGTTGAAGGTGTAGTTTGCTTCAGGTATGTGAATTATCAACCCTGCTTCTTCTTCTTCTGACATGTACTGGGGAGTGAGAAGAGGGACAATCTGGGTCTCCAGGCTGGCAGGAGCAGACTGGTCTTCAATATGAACAGGTTCGGGAGTGGATAAGAACTCAGGCTGCTCTTCTTCATCAAATTCCAATCGCCTGGGCCTCTTGGGAGAGGGTTCTGGTAAAGAGTGAATGATTGATGGTTCTCCAGGGGCAGGTCCTCTTCTTTTGAAACGGAGGGCGATAGGGGTGTTGTCTGACTCGAGGCCAGATCGGGCCGCAGTGAGTTGTGGGTCAGCCTGAGTTATGATCGCAGTTGAGTTGCGGGTTGCAGCTTGGTGATCCTCCGACACATCTGAGCTTACAGGGTATCTGTAGGTATACGGCTTCTCAGACATTTCTCTTAATAGCTGAGCCGCTTTCCGCTCTCCACCCAATCGCCTTAAGGTTTCTTGGTCCAAATGGCCAAGTCTCTTATTGATGTGGAAAGGGTCTGCACTTCCCTTTGCCACACCGAGCTTCTCCAGCATCCAACTTATCTGCATCCCAAACGCAAGCTTTGATTTGAACTTCTTCTCCTCGACTAGCCACTCGGCCTTATTCACTTCCCGCACCAATTGACGAAAAATGTAGTCAGCCCAGTCAATTGGCTCATCTTGAATTAGTGCTTCCAGCACCTTGAACTTGGCTGATGATAATTGATCGTAGCTACCTGCCATCCCCATCACTATTTTGTTGGTGATGTCCAACGCATAGCGATATTCCTTTTTCAATTCGTTCCTTTTGGCATTCAGCTTCAATTTAGAGGGCTGTTCGATGGTTTTGATTTTCACCCACATGTCGGTTGCGTTCTGTTTCAAGGCTTCGAAAGATTTCATCCCGAAGATTTTTACGATTGTCCCCGGCATGATATCCACCTGACTTCCAAAGATTGTGCTCCGAAGGACCGATTCGAGAACTATGGCTTCCATATAGAAAGCAATAACAGCCTCCTTGCAGAGATGTTGGGGGCTAATATCCAGGAATGGGTAGATCCCATTCGTCTTCATCGCTTGGATAAGGTGTATCACGTCGTTGTTGTCTAGATTTGTCTCTAGGAGTCCTTCGAAATCGACGACCAGTGAAAAGATGATCTGGTCCTTCACCGCCTTGAGATCACTCCATCAAAGTAAGATTCCATTTCTGCACAGTAAGAGATTTCTGAGTGTATGTAGAGTTCGTACGAATTTCTGCTCTGAAGAATTAGGGTTTTGCGAGATTGACGAAGGTAAAGTGAAAAGGTTGTTCCCGTCTTTAAAAATAAAGTGAAACGACATTTTTAATTAAATATTCATTTATTTTAAACGGTGATCCACCTTTTGAGGCTTTTAAAATTTAAATTAGTAATCGGTGGTCCAGGTTTTGAAGATTTGAAAATGGACGGTTGAATTTTAATTGGTCACAGTGGAGGTCGATTGAACTCGTAGTTGCCACGTGTATTTTAAACATATAGTATTATGCCACTTGTGATCCAAATAGTAATATGATATTATACAAATAGCAGATAATAATATAATATTCAGAAGTCGGTCAGGTGTAGAAAACTTAGCTGGTTGACTGTTTGACTCTTGACTGCTCTGCATCAGATGAGTTGACTCCTTTGACTTCTCGCCTATGGTTTGATCAGCTAAGTTCCTTTGTCTGTCCTTCGTCTTCTTGCATGTATCAGGTAAGGGCTGATTCCTGTGATCAGCTTAGTCCGTCCTTCGTCTGATCTGCTTCAGCTAGCTTTTTCATCTGTACTAGATTCCCAATCTAGTAATCCAAGTTCCCTGCTCAGCTCCAAAAACCTTTCTTCTGGCAAAGGTTTGGTGAAAATGTCAGCAATTTGGTAGTCTGTGCTGACTCTTTCAACTCTAACTCTTTTGTTAAGCACATGGTCTCTAATGAAGTGATGCTTAACATCAATGTGCTTTGTCCTTGAATGCAATACCGGGTTGTTGGTTATTGCAATAGCACTATTGTTGTCACACCAGATTGGAACTTCATTGTCAATAATGTTGTAGTCCCTTAGCTGTTGTCTGATCCATAAGATCTGGGCACAACAACTACCTGCAACTAGGTATTCTAACTCTGTTGTGGAGATAGAGTTAGAAACCTGCTTCTTGCTATACCAAGATATCAGTTTTGTTCCTAGGTATTAGCACGTTCCACTAGTGCTTTTCCTATTTATTTTGCATCCTGCGAAATCTGCATCTGAGTATCCTGATAGCTCGAAGTTATCATCCTTAGGGTACCATAGTCCAACATTGACTGTAGACTTAAGGTATTTGATTATTCTCTTGGCTGCATCTTGGTGAGACTGCTTTGGCTTGGATTGAAATCGTGCGCATACTTCTACGGCATAAGATATATCTGGTCTGCTTGCAGTGAGGTATAGCAATGATCCAATGAGTCCTCTGTAGTGGGTTGAGTCTACTGATATGCCTCCCTCATCTGCATCTAGATGAGTGCTTGTGCTCATAGGAATTCTTGTTGGTTTGGCTGATTCCATTCCAAATCTCTTGATTAGATCTCGGGTATATTTGGCTTGATTAATGAAAATTCCATTTTCCATCTGCTTGACTTGTAATCCAAGAAAGAAATTAAGCTTTCCCATCATACTCATCTCAAATTCTCCTTGCATGAGATTTGAGAATTTCTCACGCAGCTCTGGGTTGGTTGAGCCAAATATGATGTCATCCACATATATCTGAACTAGTAATATGTGGCCTTCGTGCTCCACTCGGAATATGGTCTTATCCACTTTCCCTTTGCAGAAACCGTTCTTCTCAAGAAATACAGATAAGGTTTCATACCAAGCTCTTGGTGGCTGCTTGAGTCCATATAGAGCTTTCAATAGCTTGTAGACTTTGTCTCCTTTGACAAATCCTGGGGGTTGCTCCACATAGACTTCTTCTTATAGGATTCCATTAAGGAAAGCACTCTTTACATCCATCTGATAGACTTCAAAATCCTTGAATGCAGCATATGCGAGGAATACTTTGATGGCTTCTAATCTTGCAACAGGTGCATAGGTTTCATCAAAATCTATTCCTTCACACTGTGCATATCCTTTAGCAACAAGTCTGGCTTTATTCTTAACAACAGCTCCTTCTTCGTCGCATTTGTTTTTGTACAACCATTTAGTGCCAATAACCTTCTTATGATCTGGTCTTTCTGTTAGTTCCCAAACATTGTTTCTTTCCATCTGATTGAGCTCTTCTTGCAATGCATTGATCCAAGAGTAGTCTTCCAGGGCTTGCTCTGTTGTCTTGGGTTCTATTTGAGACATAAAGCATGAAAAAATTACCATTCCTACAGGTAGAGTAGACTGTCTTGTCTTGACTCCATCTGTTAGCTTCCCAATGATCTGTTGGATAGGGTGATCTTTGAGCCACTTAGGAATGTCTTCTTCTTCAGGGTCTGTTCCCCCTATAGATTTGCTTTGGTGGATTTCCTCTCTGTCTGCATCAGCTTGGTTCTGATCTCCGTGGTCTGCAACTGGATCATCTTCCGTCTTGTCATCTGCAGGTTGGGATCTGGTCTGGTCTGCAGATGAGTCTTTATCAGCTACAGTTTGGTCTTTATCAGGCGAATAGCTTCTAGGAATTGCGCTCCTTAGGAAACTGGATCAGGTAGGTTTGGTGGTCCTGTCTGATCTGCAGTTGGGTCTTCATCAGCTACAGATGGGTCTTCAGGCAGATCTGCAGGTGAGTCCATCATCCATGTGTCATGGATAATTACTTCTTCTAGGGTTACGGATTTGAGCTTATCCTCAATTAATTCCACTTGTTTCCTGTACTCAACGGTAGATTCATCAAATACAACATGAGGTGTTTCCTCCACAACTAAGGTTCTTTTGCTAAAAACTCTATATGCCTTGCTTCTTTGTGAATATCCCATAAAGAGACCGTCATCAGTTTTAGCATCAAAGGCATTTAGTTGGTGTTTACCATTGTTGTGGATGAAACACTTGCAACAAAAAATGTGAAAATAAGCAGCTGTAGGTGTTCTGCCATTCCAAACCTCATAGGGAGTTTTGCCATGTCTCCCTACTATCATACTCGTCTTCTGAGTGTGGCATGCTGTGTTGACAGCTTTAGCCCAGAACCTCTTGGGCAGGTCTGCTTCTGCAATCATAGACCTGGCTGCTTCCTTTAAGGTTCGGTTTCTTCTTTCAGCAACACCATTCTGCTGGGGGTCCTGGCTGCAGAGAGCTCATGCTGGATTCCATTCTGATCGCTGTAATCAGTGATCACCTTGTTGAGAAATTCACCTCCTTTATCTGATCTGATCTTGATCATTGAGAGGGATTTCTAATTTTGGATCCTTCTCAGCAGCTCAGGTAACTTGGTTAAGGTTTCACTCTTCTTATACAAAAAGATAATCCATGTGAACCTTGAGTAGTCATCCACTACTACTAGAGCATGCTTTCTGCCACTTAGAGTCCTTGGCTTGATAGGGCCAAATAGATCCATATGAAGTAGATCTAAGATCCTTGATGTGAGAGTTGTAGGCTGAACTGGCTTGAATGATGCTCTGGTCTGCTTTCCTTTCTGACATGCATCACAGAGAGATTCCTTCTTGAATGCTTCTTCTGGAAGTCCTCTGACCAGCTTCTGAGAACTAATCTTGTTGATGGCTTTGAAATTTAGATGACATAATCTTTTGTGCCACAGCCATCCATTCTCAGCTATTATCTTAGATAGAAAATAGGTATTAGGGGTTCCTGTGTTCCAATCTATCATGTAGAAGTCTCTCCTTCTGAATCCTTGTAGCTTCACCTCTCCAGATAGGATATCTATCACAATACATTTCCAAATGGTGAAGACTACTAGATTCTTTTCATCACAAAACTGGCTTATGCTCAGGAGATTATACTTGAGCCCTTTGACATAATGAACTTTGGATATAGTGATATTTCCTCGATGCAGCTCTCCAAAGCCTTTTGTTTGTCCTCTAGAGCTATCTCCAAATGTTAGGTCTGGACCTTTTTCTTTGGTATATTTTGTCAGCACCTTCTTGTTCCCGGTCATGTGCCTTGAGCATCCGGACCATTCTTCACCTCCAATGTTTGAATTTGTGGATATGTGGTAGTAGTCCTTCCACCTTTTCTGCAATCAGACAAGCAGAGATTTAGGTACCCAAATCTGTGTGGGTCCTCTGGGGTTAGATGGTTTCCTGTAGAATTGATTTCTCCTTGGATTGTGAAAACTAGATTGATTTCCCCTATAAGTTGTGTAAGGTCTGGGCCTATATCCTCTGTTAGGATTGTGTACCAGATATGCCTCATAAACTGGTGGTGTGTGCCATGCCTAAATCTTGGCTGAGACCATTTGTTAAATCTTTGAGGTCTCCACACCTGCTCGTTTTGAAAATTAGGATAACCTTGAGGTTTCCATTTGCCCCTCCCATTTTGAAATCTGTTTTTGGGGAGTCTTTGATAATAGTGGGCATGTTGTCCGGGCTGCTGCTTCTGTCTTGGCCATTGTCTAGTCTCATGTCTAGGTGGCTGCCTTGTATACCTTGGCTGTAGCCTAGACCTGTGACTTGGCTGTTGCCTATTTTGAAATACAGGTTTGTATATTGGCTCAGCAGTTGAGACAATTGTTTCTCCCTTGATGAAAGTGGTTTTAGAACTAGAGGGAGTGTGCGGGTCATATCCAAGGCCTGATCTGGAATACAATGGCCTTTTATTTGTACATAATTCGTCCAGGGTTAGAGATGCCTTCAGATAGGTTATTTCCTTCGCCTGATTTTTACTTAGCTGAGTCAATTTTGCCAACTCAGCTTTTACATGAGCAAGTGCAGTTGATTTTTCACTATTTAAAATAGTTAATCATTTTATCTCAGCTGTGGTATTATCAGCATGGTTTGTGGAGTTATCTGCAGCCTGTTTTTCAAGATCAGCTTTGGTTTTATTAAATTCTAGGCTGAGTTTTTCAAAGTCATTTTTCAGCTGCCCATTCTCATCTTGCAATTTGGGCCTCTCAACGATCTGATTTGGTGTGCAGTTTTTAATCTCTCAAAATCTTTGAGAAACTGATTTACAGACTCGTGTAAGTCCATGTCTTGTGACATGTCTGAGCTGTTATTATTTGAAACTGAGGGTTTAGATGTTACCTCTTCATCAGCTAGGTTGGCCATCAGACAATCATATTCTTCAACATCATCAGAGAAGGATCCGCTGCTTGATTCTACTCGCTCTTGATCTTCTCCTATGAGTGCCTTCCTTCGGTCTTCTTTTCTGCTCACCTCCTTCTTGCTCTCGTCTTTCTTGAGATCAAGACAGTAAATTTGAATGTGTCCTGTCTTGTGGCAATTATAACATTCCACCTTCCAGCTTCCAGCTTTTTGATTTCTCCTGGGGTTCTCCTTATAATTCTTTTTGTATTTGGAATAATTCTTTCTGAAGTTGCTGAACCTTTGCATTATGAACGCCATTTCTTCCTCAAAATCAAGTAGATTTGGAGGTTTTACAACAGATAGGCTCTTGGCGGGGGACTCGGCTGCAAAGGCTATTCCCTTCTCTGCAGGCTCGGTTGATGATGAACTTGGAAGCTCAAACTCATAAGCCTTTAGATCAGAGAACAACTCTTGGATCTTTATTTTGTTAAGATCCTTGGATTCTCTCATAGCCACTGCCTTCATATTCCATTCAGGATTGAGAGATCTTAAGACCTTCAGCGCCATTTCCCTGTTGCCATATGATTTTCCCAGGGAGTTATCTCATTGATGATTTCAGCGAACCTTGTGTCCACTTGGTCTATGGATTCGCCATTCTTCATTTTGAAGTTGTCAAATTTTTGGGTAGCAATTTACAACTTGTTTTCTTTTGTCAGCTCCGTTCCCTCACACATTAAGGCTAATGTGTCCCATATTTCTTTGGCGTTTTTGCCGTTCTTGATCTTGACCATTGTTGATTTGTCAAGAGTTTGGTACAGCACGTGTCTGGCCCGGTTGTCAAGGTTGGCCAGCTTTCTTTCTTCAATGGTCAGCTCCGTCCTCTTCTTTGGGATCTTCTCTGGCTTTCCGGCTGCAATCTCCTCAGGAGTGTTGTCCTTAAACTCTTAAACTCTTTTCTTCGAAGAGTGAGTTTCTCAGGTGATAGATATGCGGAAATCATCTGATGACGAAAACAAAACTAAGCAATGGAACAGGAAAGTATGAATGCAACAGTTATGTATGATGCTGAAAACAGTAAAACACGCAGGCAGTTATAGTGGTCTCAGAGGTGGGGTAATCCTCTACTAATCCACTTTCTCCAAACCAGTTGGAGATGAATCCACTATAATTCTCAACCAGTGATAAATATTACAGTGATTCTTTTACTTAGCTACAACAACTTCTAACCAGTGGAAATCCCATCGTTGCAACTCCTCTTTGACTGTCTAGCACCACTTGATTCTTCAAATACTCGGATGCCTATCAGTCTCGCAACTTCAACCACTGAAGTACCCCAAACTCAGGTTTTAAGACAAGAGTGTTTGTCTTCTCCAACTAAGAGCTTTCTTCAAATAAGAACTTCGAGTACTGCTCTTTTCACGATGCCATATGATTGCATTGATTGCTTTGATAACTTTTATTGCTTGAGAGTTTTTGTTCGCATCGTGCTGCTCAACTTCAAATCTTCGGATATATATAAGTGTCGATCCTTGATCATACTTCATAGCCGTTGCAAATCTTGTAACAAATCCGTCCGTTGGAGAAATAAACTTCTTTATTTATTTTTCTGAACGTTGCTAGGCTGGATTCCCATATTTTAATCCATCTTTCGACCGTTGTGAAGACTTAGCATGTGAGGCGCCGAATCTTTTGAATATAATAAGATTAAAGTCTTCAGTGGTAGGTCTGGATGAATTATTTAATTCATATCATTTGCGGGAATCTCTCCAATTTGTCCCTTCACGCTTGCATATGACTTTCCGTAAGTATTGACTATTCAACGCATGCTGACGTGGACTTGGAGTACTTGGCTGATCTCTTATAGGTCAAGCTGTCTGATGTCCAGTCAACTTCTCTGCAGTTTGGACTTCTCTAATGATGACTTCTCTGATGTTCTGTTGAGACTTGCGTGATCAGATGACTTGTCTGAAGTATTCTATCTTGATGAATTTTGACTTATCTGTTGGTCAGACTTCAGATGTCTTGGTCTGCTGATCACTCGGCTGCAGTTTGGTCAACCATCACTGATGAATTTTTGTTTTTCTGATTTAAACTTGATTGTGACTTCGGCTTTACTGCAACGTTTGGTTTACACTTCTCTGAAGTACTTATCTGTACTTTTGTACTTAGCCGATTTTGAGCCTAACTTAAATGACCTATAGAAGATACTCATATGGTTCTTCTTTACATTTTGCTAAGTATTTAACTTAACATAATTTGGCCTATGGAAGATACTCATCTGGTTCTTCCTTACATTTTTGCCAAGTAATAAACATTTGAATTACAATAATGACATCATCAAAATCTAACAAGTATTCCTAACAGGAACTAACTTCAGCAGGTCGACGTCATTTCCATCATTCTCAGTGGATAATTACGAAATATGGAAGTTCAGACTAAAAAGCTACCAGACTGCTCAGCACAGCAGGATGTGGGAAGTTATCACGAATGGTCCAATCATGATACTGGAAAGGACTCCCCAATTAGTTGTTGTTCCTGGTCGTGACATGGAATATGGTCAACAACCCAAGGCCAAAGCTGAGTTCACATATGAAGAAAGGAAGCAAGACGAACTCGAAAACCTTGCAAAAAACATCATCTCCAGCACTGTACTAGACAAACACATTGCAACGCTGATGACTTGCAACATGGCACAGGATATGTGGGATACCTTGGAAAGCCTCTGTGCAGGTTCTGAGTAGATCAAAGAGAACAAGCTGACCATCGCATGTCAAAAGTTCGAAAACTTCAAGATGCTGAAGGGAGAATCTATTGATGAAATGGAGATCAGATTCTCATCAATACTGAATGAGGTCAAAGCACTGAGAAGAGACAAATAGACTCAGCGGAAAATCAACCTCAAGATTCTATGGGCACTGCCACCCATTGACTGGCAAGTGTATGCTGTAGCTCACCAAAACAAACCAGGATTCGACGAGCCTAGCATGGAAAAGCTGTTTTCAGCTCTAAAAGTAAATGAATTAGACATTCGCTGAATGAAGTAATCCACAAAAGTAGGAGGATCAGATGAAGATATCACTCAATCTTCAAAAGGAGCTGCACTGAAATCCTCCACTAAAGAAGCCAAGAAACAAAAGGAGAAATCCGAGTGTAGTACTGAGGACTTGCTCACACAGTACACACTCATGGCTGAAAGATTCAACAAAATGGAGTCCTGCTGAAGAAATACAAGAATTTTTGAAAACAAGACAGCCGAGGACAAGATAGCAAGCCACGACATTGATCTTTCAAAGATCGAACAGAAGAGAGTAAGTCTTCTCAGACTGATCTGAAGGACGTAGAATGTTTTGGCTGCGGAAAGAAGGGACATTACAAGACAGACTGCCCTGAGCTCTCTCACACCGAATGAAAATCACCATGAGCTAAACGTGACAAGAAGTTCGAGAGCAAGAAGGCTATGGTGGCTGAAGAAAATGATGCTTCAAGTTCTACATCAACCAGCCCATCCAGCAACTCGTTCAGCTAAAATGCTGAAAGCCAATGCCTGATGGCTCATGATGTTGAAAGCTATGCTTGCATGATGGCATTCGACAATGGAATCGATGATCCCGAGGTTACCTCTCAACTTAAATATAACTCTTCAAATTTGTTGGTTCTGTCTGAACAGGTGTCAGACACAGAACACACTTCGGTCGGAATGGAATAAATGGAACAGATCATGGCCGACCATAAGCTTCTAAAGAACATGTATGAAAGGGCCATGACTGAGAATTTCAGACTACATAGTGAAATTCAACCGATCAAAGTAAAAGGAAAGTCAGCAACCAGAATTGAGGAAGTTCAGACTGAAGCTGAACTCCACAAGCTGAAAAGCAAGAATGCTGAACTAACCAAGTACATCGCTGTACTGAAGACTAAATAGGATTCTCAGCTGAGGAGTCAACTGAACTAAAAAGTGAGCAGACTCAGCAAAGAACTTAAGGAATCAACTGAAATTGCTGAAGTACTACAATGGCCAATATATCATTGGAATTCATCTTCCAAGAAGCTCGAAAATCTGGAAAGTGCTCAAAGAAATTCCAAAGTCAAGAAGGGTATAGGCAACATTGACAATGACTTAGACGTTCCAACAATAAGTGGAACAATCACGATGGTGTTTGTGAAGCCTACCATACCGAAGATCCCGCCAGTCAAGTCTCAGATGGTGATCAAGAACAAGATACCTGATCTAGGGCCCAAGTATAAATTACTTGTGAGATCTGATTCAATCAGACTGCCTCAGATTGGTCAAAAATTACTGAAGAATCAACAAAAGAAACCTGTACTGATATAATCAGCCTCAGTACAGAAATGCTCTGCCTCAATCAAATTAGTCAAAGCGAGTCTATCAGACTGATCGATCACTCAAGAAGGCACAACATACTGATCCGAAAAGGAAGCTGAAGCAGAAACATACTTCCTATCCTCCAGCTCAGTACCATCAATACAAGAGGAGACCTCAACCAATGAAAAATCCTGAAGTCAGAAATAATCAATATAAGTTCTATCCAAAGAAGAAAATCTAAAAGACTGTGTATATTGATTTTCAAGGAAGACAGATCGTGGCTGCACCAAATGTTCGAATCATCAGACATATCTGGGTTTCAAAATTAAAAACTAATATGGAAGGACCCAAACTCAAGTGGGTACCTAAGGTTTAGCTTTTTCAGGTGGTATTGATCGGGCACAACATAAAGAAGAAGGATACCCCAGCTCTCAAAAAGACATGGTACTTGGACAGTGGATGGTCAAAGCACATGACTGGATGCAAGGAGTATCTGACTCAGTACGTGGAGGAGGAAGGATCAAAGGTGGCATTTGGTGACAAGTCAGTTGGTCACCACAAAGGCTATGGCATCCTTTGATTGGTAACGTTTATATTAAAAATGTTAGCTATGTTTCTGGTCTTAAACATAATTTATTATCTGTGAGCCAATTCTGCGATAATGGTATCATTGTTAAGATCAAAAAAGAAGTTTTCACAGTCAGAAACATCCAGAAGAAGGTGGTTCTCAGTGGAGTCAGACAAGGAAACTTATATGTCGTATCATGGGAGGACTGCCCTCCAGAAACGTGTCTGGTATCCAAATCAAAAGCTGACATCAACTGGGTGTGGCACAGAAAGCTGAATCATCTCAACTTCAAGACCCTGAACAAGATGGCCAAACACAAGCTAGTCGAAGGACTGCCATCCATATTATTCGAGAAATACCAAGTGTGTGGAGCGTGTCAAAAAGGAAAACAAACAAGAGCATCGTTCAAAAGCAAGACATCTCATTCAACGAAATGCGTACTCCAGCTCCTACACATGGATTTATTCGGTCCAGTATCACCTCTTAGTTATAATCATAGAAAATACACCCTTGTGGTTGATGATGATTATTCCAAGTGCACTTGGGTGGTATTCATGTGAAAGAAGAGTGAGACGCTGGAAAAACTGCCTACGCTGCTAAAAAAGCTAAGTGTAGAAAAACAGACTGATGTAGTCAGTATCAGATTAGACAAAGGAACAGAGTTCCTGAATGCTGTGATAAAGAAGTACTGTTCTGTACTTCAACTGCAAGACCACTCAACAAAATGGAGTAGCTGAAACAAGGAATTGCACTCTCAAAGAAGCTGTGAGAATAATGTTAGCTGACTCCGATATACCGCTGAAATTCTGGGCTGAAGCTATCAACAGATCATGCTATACTCAGAACAGATCATTCCTGACTTAGTGACATGGGCGAACACCATATGAATTATGGAATAACAGGAAGCCTTCTATCTCATATTTTCATTCATTTAGATGCAAGTGTTATATTCAAGGATAAGAAGTACAAAGACTTTTGATAGCAAGGCTGGCCAAGGGATCTTTCTTGTTTATTTCTCTCCAAAGGAAGCTGAAAAGGGCTATCTTGATTTTAACACTCAGTCGTTGGCTGCTGAAGTAACACCCCATGTTGTGTTTGGAAGTTCCTAGCGAGTGCAGGACTCAAGCTGATACTGAAACTGGAACATCTTCAGGAACCAGAATAGAATCAACACTCAAAAGGGATAATGATGTCCTAATGTGAGGTCCAGGTGAAGAAGATGAAGCTGATGAAGCTCTACCTCAGCCAGACAAGGTTACAGCCAGGCAGGAAGTTCCAAATGGAGAAGTGTCTAATCAAGGGGGAACTCGAGCTGCTGCACCTATTGTCAGATCAAATCCAGATCAAAGCATGGATCACAATGTTGATACTGAAGACAAAAGAGACAACCAAGCTACCGAAGTCCCTCTTACTCAATAAGAAATGAAAAGATATCATAGATGGCTGAAGGATCATCCACAAGAAAATATTCTCGGTAATCCATCTGATTCAGTCAAGACAAGGAGATCGGTATGCAATTTGGCAATGGATATGAATCAATCAACTATCACTTAATCAGCTCACTTCAGTTGCTGTTTATCTCAAGCTGAACCAAAAGATGTGTTAGAAGCACTGAACTGTGTGCATTGGACGACAGCCATGCAAGAAGAGCTGAACGAATTCCTTAGAAATGCTGTATGGGAATTGGTTAATAGGCCAACTGATCGAAAACTGATAGGTATCAAATGGATATTCAAGAACAAGAAGGATGAAAAGGGTATCGTGATTAGAAACAAGACAAGACTCTTCGCCAAAGGATCCGGTCAAGAAGAAGGAATTGACTATGACGAGACCTTTGCACCAGTTGCAAGACTGGAAGCTGTTCTTTGGTTCCTTGCTTATGGTTCTCATCATGGTTTCAAAGTTCATCAAATGGATATCAAGTGTGCCTTCCTGAATGGCATACTGACTGATGAAGTGTATGTAGAGCATCCACCTGGTTTTGAAATCGCAGGACCAGACAAGGTGTACAAGATGAAGAAAGCACTTTATAGTCTGAAATAGGCAACTAGAGCCTGGTATGATACTCTCTCAGAATATCTCGTTGAACAAGGATTCAAGAAAGGTTCAGTGTGTAGAACCTTATTCACTCTGAAGGAAGAAAACAAGGTGCTGATGGTCCAGATCTACGTTGATGATATTATCTTTGGATCAAGATCTGGGAAGCTTTGCAAGAAATTTGCTGAGATAATGATGAGCAAATTTCAGATGTCCATGATGGGATAAATGAACTTCTTCCTAAGACTGCAAGTGAAACAATCGGCTAATGGAATCTTCATCAGTAAGTCAAAATACACCAATGAACTAATCAGCAAGTTCGGAGTTCAACATTAGAAGTCAGTAAAGATTCCCATGAACACAAACTGGAAGGTGGATCCAGGTACTGAAGCGAAATCTGTGAATCAGACTAAGTATCGAGAAATTATTGGATCACTTCTCTATCTTACGGCAAGCAGACCAGACATATCATATGCTATTGGAGTTTATGCAAGGTATCAAGCTGATCCGAAAGAAGCTCACATGGAAGGTCCTAAACGTACTTTGAGATATTTAAATGGCACTCCCAATATGGGATTATGGTATCCTGCTGATGATGGATTCGAACTGTCTGGATATTCAGATTGAGACTTTGTAGGATGTCGCATTGATCGAAATTCAACATCTGGAACCTGTCAGTTTTTGGGAAACAAACTCATATCGTTGTTCTCAAAGAAGCAGGCTTCAGTAGCCACGTCTACGACTGAAGCTGAATATATGGCTGCTGGAAGATGCTGTTCACAGATTATTTAGCTGGTTCAACAGTTAAAAGATTATGAAATTGAAGCCAAAGAAGTTCCCATCTATTGTGATAGTTCAAGTGCTATTGCAATATCTCAGAATCCAGTTTTTCAGAAACAGATGCAAGCATGTTGAAGTCAGACATCACTTTATCAGAGATCATGTCGAGAAGAAGGATGTCATTGTTGAGAAAATTTATATAGATATTCAGCGAGTTGACATTCTAACTAAAGCTCTTCCAGAAGATCGTTTCAATGATGTGTGGAAGACTTGGTTTACTCAATCGTGAAGAATGAAATGTCTGAGAGTGGCTGATGATTGATATTCAAACTGTGACTGATGCTGAAGCTCGTTTCAACTCAACAATCAATACTGAGATATCTCAGACTTCAGCTCATTCAGAAACACTCATCGAGGTATCATCTGAGTATGATGTTCAGCTGACCAGTAAGCAGTTACTTAAAAGTGCATTCAATAGTGAACACATTTATTATCTCATTTATGATAAATGATTGTTTATTCCTTGTACTTAACATGTTCCAAGGTGGCGCAGGATAATTTAATTCGGAAGTGATAGCCTCTGCATAGGATGACATGTGCACAGTGAAAAAGGTAAAAAGTAATCCGTCTTTTAATTTCCCAAGGCACGTGAAGGAAGGGTCCGACGATTCGAATTCCCCACGCGCGCGTGAATGCAGGAGAACCAAGCGTTTTTGGTGCTCTCTCAATTTTTAATTATTTTATCTCTCACACGTTTTCACATCACTCATACACGATCAAGTACATGCATTGATTCACATTACATATAAATTAGAACACTAAGAGATTTTGTCTTCACCAAGAATCACTCTAACTTTCCATTAATTGTGAAACTTGCGAAAATTCTCTCTACACTTTCTGTGTTTAAACCCTCTCTCAAAAACTCTCTAATCTTGAAAATATTTCAGGAACAACGGCACCTAAAATCATTCTAAATAAGAATTTATCTACATCTAGAGGTGAGGTGGAACCAACTTCCTCCGGTGGTGAGCCATCCTCGTCTATGTGCTACGAGGAGTCCGTATGTTTCACGGACACTCTGATTAGTGAGGAGGTGGATTCCCTTGAGATGTTCGAGGAATAGGGATGGAAGCAGTTCTTGTCCAGCTGGCCCCGTGTCTATCTCATTACTCTGGTGGTGGAGTTTTTAAAACCTTATCCATCGACAAGGAAGAAAAGGTGATTGCCGCCGTCACCATCAATGAGGAGACCGATTCCGGTCTCAAAACCTCCCGCATCACTCTCGATGTGTGAGGAATAGTGAGGAAGATTTTTTCACTTCCTCACGAGGAAGAAATCACCGGAGATCTCCCAACTTCCGCCATCTCCGAAGTCATGGCTGGAGCAGTCACTGGCGACAAGACCTCCGTCACTCTCAAACTCTCCTCCTTCAAGCCCATGTTCAAGATGGTAGTGAAGATCCTCCAAAGGGCCTTCTTTGTAATGCTGGGCTCCGGAGATCAAGTCTTCCTGCCTCAGCAAAGGATTCTGGCCGGACTGATGTTCGAGGAGAAGTGGAACTGGGAGGAGGCATTCCTCTCCCAGCTGTTCGAGTAGAAAGGAACGAAGAAGATCCGCCTTTGTGGGAAGGCCTTTTCCATAATTTTGGAGGCCGCCCGAGGGCGGAAAGTTGTCTGGGACAAAACCCTACCTGTCCCAGACAAGGATTGCTTCTTAAAGAAGCTGAAGAAGAGCGGAGCAGCTACAAAGAAGGCTGTGAAGCCCTTGAAGAAGGAGGCTGAGCTCTCCCTCCGTGATGAGTCGGAGAAGGAGGTTGAGCAAGAGGACAAGGAATATGATGTTAGGGGTACAGCTGAGGAAACTGATGCTGGCCTGTTACCAGCATCGGCACCTAACCAGCCAACTCCCCACCACTACACTGAGGCTGACCTCACGTCAACCCCAACTTCAAACCTACCACCCTATTCCTCTCAACCCCATCATATTGGACCCTCCACAGTTCCCTCTAACACTGAACTCCCCACAACTCTTTCTCCTTCTCCAGCCTCACCTACCCCCTCTGCTTTACCATTCCAGAGTCAACCACATCCCATCTCCCTCCAAATTGGTAGAGTCAACTTCTACTTCCTCTTCTTCATCTCTTAAAGCCACCAGCTCTCTCATCCCTAGAGATATTCAGCGCCAATCTGTCAATCACCTTAAGGCTACTTATTCGTCCAGGGTGAATTCTTTTTTGCAAGACATTATTCTTTCGTTTTTGACCATCCTTCTATTCTTGCTGATCTTCAGCAAATTTGGTTCTTCCTCTTCATCAAAAAATCTCATTGGTACCAGGCCATGGAACTAGTTTCCATTGAGTCATGGGAATCCCTCATTACTGAAGAAAATGAGATATTCAATAAATTCGGTATAACCAATGTGTTTAATGCTATATATCATTTTGGTCGTGTTGTCGCGCGTGTCTGTGCTGATGTACGTGTTGAAGTTCCTACGCCGGCAACACCTGAGGTAGATCATCAACTAGCCGATGAAGCTGGTCCGTTTGACCAACCAGCCGAGGCAGAAGAGGTCAGTGGCAAGCAAGTGTCCCCATCAGTCCAAAATGCTCAGCTGGAGGAACATCTTCTCAAAACTGATGAAGAGATAGCTGATACAATTTCCAGCGTCCTTGAGGATGTTTTCCCAGAATCTGCTGAAGCTGCCCAGGAGATGGCTGAGGCACCAGAGTCAATTGCTGATGAGCCAGAGCCAGCTATAGAAACAGAGAGAGCAGCTCAGCCCGAGCCTGAGATTGCAGCTGAATGGGCATTGACTCTGCTCACTCTGTTGCCATCAGTTCAGCCAGAATCGGAGACTGCTGGAGCAGCTGAGAAAGCTGCTCCTACAGACACCTCAATAAGTCACGAAGATCGAGACCTTCTGACTGAAGCTGCGCTCATAGATGCTTCTGTTGCTGCTGGAGGCAGACTGAATGCTGGACTCCAAGAACTGAGTCCCTCATATCCTTCCTCCCCTCACCGCTTTATTGTTCCGATTGAGGCTAAAATCTCCCTGGGGGATTCCATGGTTGAAACACTGAACAAGAAGATAGCCAAGGTCAATCAGATTCAGACCCAGCAGGAACATGTCCAATTCACATACAACGATAAAACCGAGAAAACTCTGAATGCATTTTTGGACATGAAGAAAGAATTCAAGACCATTGCCAAGCGGGCTGATCTGTACAAGGCTGAATTCATGGAGCTGATGAAGAAGCATATGATCCTGCAGGCTGTACATGATCATTTAAAGGAAATGTTCCTCAAGCATATGGATCACATATCCAGCATTCAAACCAGACTCCTCAAGATCTTGGAGGATGCATCCAGCCATGTTGAGGTTGAAGTCAAGGTCACTAAAGCAATTCTTTCCCTCAATAACCAACTCAACGAACTAGAGCTGAAGGCTGTTCAGACACCTTCTGCTTTAGCAATCAGAGTAGCTGCTCTAGAAGCTCAAGTGGCTGAGCTGAAGTCTCAAGTTAAGGCACTTACCAACATGATGACGATGAATACTGACCGCATCGAGGCTTTGGAGAAAGATGTCCAAGCCCTCAATGAGACTGTCAGAGAGATTCCTCAGTCGCACTCTCGCTGCCGACCCCCTCCTTGCAAGCGCTCAAGGGATGATGTCAAAAAGGGGGAAGGGAGCAGTGGAAGGATGAAAAAGCCAAGAGCTGAGAAGAGAAGGAGAGAAGAAGACTTACCTAAGGCTGTTGATCCTGAAGGCAAAAGACCTGCTACTGCCTCAGCCAAGGAAGGTAAGAAGATGGAAAGTGGAGGAGGAGCGGAGCCACCAAGAGAAAAACTGCTACACAGCTCAGTCAGCAGAAGCAGCAAGACAAGCTCCCAAGTAGTTAAATCCCTCAGCCCATCAACTTCCAAACAAGTATTACAAAAAGGGTCTGATGGTATCCCATCGTGCTGACAAGTTCACTGAAACTGCAGATTCGTGGGCAGCAGCAGACCAAATTGATGGCTGGGAAAGGATGAAGGAAATCTTCATCAAATTGTTCTACGTCTTTGGCAACTTCGAGCCTGATGAGGCGACAAAGCGAGAGAGCTGCAAGTACATTGTAAATCAGTATCCAGACCAGACTCTTGCTGATGCGAACAAATACAGGGCCAAAAACAAAAATGTTAATCTTCTGATCTAGGCTCCTGCATTACGTGTGGTCTCTCAGTATTTAGTCACTAACACTTGTTTTGCAGGAAGAAGACTGTTTCAGCAAAGGGGAAATTGTTCCTTTCTTTTTGTAGTTAGTCAACTGATCGAGTCAGTCTAGTTCTTCCTTGTATTAGGGTGTTTTGCCATCATCGAAAAGGGAGAAAATTTTGGGAAAGTATATAAATACTAATTTAGTTTTGACTGATCCTAAAACTTCCTGCAGATGATACTGAATTGGTCTAGTATTTCAAATTCTCAAGTGTTAGGGAGCATCATTTTTAGTGTAAGTCTTTTTGAAGACCGAAGACCGAAGGCTGAAAATTGAAGTAGAGTTGAAATCTGAAGGTGTACTTAAGGCTGAAAGATTGTCGAAGTCTGATAACTGAAGGATCACTGAAATCTGGAGTCTGACTAAAGACTGAAAAGTTGGTTAAGTCTGACTGATCACTCAATCTCATTGACTGATCCTAGCCTACATATCCAAAAGACTGATTGAAGCCTTCATACTTAGTCAGATTCCAGAATATTCGCGCAACAATTTTGGGGAAGATATTCTTAAAATATACTTGAAATCAAAGTACATTGCGTATCTTCAAACAATGACAAGATGAAGGTTGACTTCCCGAGCAAGACGAAAAGCAATCCCGCTTTTTCTGAGAAGACAGAGATTTGGTGCAACATGGACCAATCAAAGCGGATACCGTGTGTGGGATTTTAGGTTGTTCACCTAACACTCTGCAAAACCCTTGTCGCAAGTTGCAGAAACAGCCAAGACCTGTCAGAGATTATACGGATCTTATTCCTCTCTCTAAACGGCGAAATTCAAATTTCAATCTCCCTCCAATGGATTGAATTCGAAGACGCCTATAAATAAGAGGACTTGGTCGAGTTTCAAATAATCCGACTACAAGCACAAAGCCAAAGCTCTGCCAAATTAAAATCTCAACGCAAATTCTTTCATTCTCAACCAGCTGTGCAAGTCGAAGAAGAGGTGCAACCATACTTTGATATTTCCCAGAAATATCTTTATATCCTTTGGAAATTTCCATCCTTAAGCCCTCTTAAATCTAGGAGAAAACCATGAGTTTTAACCGAGAAAAGGTTTCTGGAACTTGTTTTAGAAAACCTAAGTTGGAGACCAACCAAACACTTTTCAAGCCTGTAAAGAGTGAGAAAAGAGTGAAAGTTTTTCTGAGTTGTATCACTGTTGATACGAACTCAATAGGTTGTTAAGAACCTGTAAGATTAACTGTATAAGCTCCTTAGTACCCGGAAACTAAGTGTGTAAATCGACAGTTATCATCGCCGAGGCTGAACTCAGCGTGAAGGTTTGCTGTGCACCCGTAAGCACAAGCCTAATCATTAGTGGATTGACTGAAGTCTCAGTCCGTGGACGTAGGATCTGATTTATCCAAACCATGTTAAAGACTCTGTGTCATTTATATTCAATTACTGAACTGTGTTAAAAACGTCGCCAGCAAAATTATCCTACACATTTTAATTGAACTGATATCTGAATATTGATTAAAGACTTATTTGACCTTAAGCCTTTAACATTTCCTAAGGCTATTCAGTAACCACCGAATTTCCACACAGTATCAATTATCAGTCCAACTGACAAGTCATCTTGGCTATCAGTAGGATTTATAACTGATCTCACCTCACTGCTGAAATCTTACTTGGACTAAATACTCAGCTCAGTCTTGTTGAAAGTTAAGTCACCCGACTGAACAACTCACTAGTCACAGATGTACCTCTGATAAACTGAACTCGTTCAAATTAGCATTTTGTGAATCATCATTTAAACATGAAAATAGGTTACTGGTGTATTCCCCCACACACCAGTTCAGTATACTCCGGGACCCAACAAGGTGGCCCGGTGAACCCAGGGGTTCCTTCGTTATCTGATGTTCGTATAGCAGTGTCCATAACCCCTTTACGCACTCCGTAGAAAGAAATTATATATTCTGTTAAAGAAAGCCCTTCGCGTAAATTGCTTTAAATGGGTAAATCAATCATCTATCCTTGAGGGTCCGACATTAATCCTCTCATAACTACTAATTGATGTACCTGAGATGCATTTCCTCTAGCTCCCTAAAAAGACATTATATGAACTAGATTAAAGGGGTCGATCATGTTAGGAATATGCCATCGAATGCCACTAAGGGGATGAGAGAGGGGCCATTGTACTTGTAATTATGGAATAATTAATAAAAGGCAATATGATTCATTCATTATTTATTGTATTTCAAATGAATTCTTGATTTGGTAAACATTGAAGTGAAGTCCATATAAATAAGAGCGAACATTCCACTCTCATTATCGGATAAAAGAAAATGCACTGGAAGTGTTTAAAGCTTATTTACGTAAACCGTTCGCAAGTCGATAAACTTAATTGGGCATTAAGTTTGAGTAAGACTTGTATAACTGATACTAGGACATGTGCATGTCTTGATAGCATAGTTATAAGTATAATGGTGGGACCAGTGTACTCGAACACGACTCATACTTGATTCAGTCACACGGTATTCACTATTGGAGAGTCGATGACGAATCGAAAGGTTGTGATAGTATACGTGGACCTTTGACTCGAGGGTTCAGTAAGAGATGTGCCTGTGATGTTTAGTTTGTCATTAGAGTAGTTAGACTCATTTACTTAATCGCTGGGTCAACCTCGAAGTGCGGACTATACGAGCAGGTAGCAGTCCTTACTGTACGCCAAGAAAGGATTCTATCTCCTGTTAGTGAGCAGGCGAATGTACTTACGGCTAATGGCAAATAAGATCACAAGTCTTTGGCCAAAGCATTCTGATCTAGTCGTATTGGATATACTAGTAATCAGTCGGTCTTGATTTGCGTTAACATATGTATAGTGTCTAGTCAACAGTAGGGTTTGACTTTACCGTGACCCGAAGACTTGACCGGGACATCTTATGAAGGGTTTATACGTATATGGTATTCACGACATAATAGTTCTGGAATGATCCCTTCATTCCTTTTCGGTCGGGGTTTACAGTGTGGCCCGCTAGGCTGGCTAAGTGCTGCCCGCACTCATTGGTTCCTCCCAATGCCGGTTGAGACGGACCTACAGAGTCGCGCATCAGGATCATTGTCGGATAAATATTCATTTACATATCTCTATTAATATTAGATATTTGATATCTAATTATGAATTTATTGGATAAATCAAATAGCGGTCTTATGAATTGAAATTAAGTTACTGGATAATTAATTTAATTTATAAATAATACTTCTTAGAGAAATATATTTGTATTTGATATAATTAATTAATTGGATTAATTAATTAAGTATAAATACATTGGAGATTAAACGGAGTGTATTCATCGGAGTCGTTTTGACGAACGTTTAGTACACGAGCCGAGTGACTCGGTCCGTTTCCTCCCACATTCACATGCCCCCCTCTCTTGGTGGTTTCATCTTTTGTTATTTTGTGATGAGTGATCCCACTATGTTATGTCAACTTATAATGCCACCATGACATTATATGGTGGGATTCCTTTTATACTCATTACATTATCACAACAACATCACCAACACGCCAACTCACTTCTTTGCTCACGGTCAAAAGAGAATTGAGAGAGGAGGAGAAATTTTTCTTCACTTGTTCTTCATCTTAGAGGTGAAAGAAAATCAAGAAAAATAAGAGAGAAAAATTCCTATAGTAATTCCGAGATGTGTTCTTCCAAGAACGGATTGCTATATATTTTTCTGGTCAAGTTCCGTCACGTGGTGATGTAGAGACATCGTATTTTCGGTGTTTGGGATGATGGGATTTCGTGCTCGTGCTCGGGTTCATGATCAACATCATATTGCGAAGATATTATCAAAGGCTTCAAAGGTATGAGACTTTAATCCTTTATCTTCATCATTTTATTTTTCGTATATACGTTACTTAATCAGTTTGGATTTATGCATGGAAGATCGACCATGGAAGCAATTTATCTTATCCGGAAGTTGATGGAACATTATCGAGATAAAAAGAAAGATCTGCATATGGTTTTTATTGATTTATAGAATGCATATGATAAAGTACCAAGAGAAGTACTTTGGTGGGCCTTAGCAAAGAAGGGTGTATCGCGGAAATATATTGACATTACAAAGGACATGTATGAGGGAGCTAGTACAAGTGTACGTACTAATGTTGGGAGGACAGAAGAATTCCCTATTACGATTGGGGTGCATCAAGGATCTGCTCTTAGTCCTTTTCTCTTTGCCATAGTCATGGATGAATTGACAAGAGAAATTCAAAATGACGTTCCGTGGTGTATGATGTTCGCAGATGATATTGTGTTGATTGATGAAACGAAGGTTGAAGTGCAATAGAAATTGGAACTTTGGAGGGATACTTTGGAAGCTCGAGGCTTTAGGCTGAGAAAAAGTAAGACTGAATATATGGAGTGTAGGTTTAGCGAAAACAGTGATAGAGAGGCGGGAATGATCACATTTGATGGGAAAGTTGTTCATGGATCCACTTTCTTTAGGTATCTTGGATCTATTATCCAAAAGGATGGAGAGCTAGATGGCGATGTGGCTCACAGAATAAAGGCAGGGTGGTTGAAGTGGAAGAGTGCCACAGGGGTTTTATGTGATCCTGGCATGCCTCATAGATTAAAGGGTAAATTTTACCGCACGAAAATTAGGCCTGCACTGTTATATGGCACCGAGTGTTGGGCTGTAAAACAGTGTCACGTTCAAAAGATGAATGTGGCAGAGATGCGTATGCTACGATGGATGTGTGGTCATACAAAAAAGATCGGTTCAGAAATGAGGTGATTAGAGAGAAGGTAAGAGTTGGGGGAAAATGTTTTTTTAGGCCCGTAACTTTGGTCTAGTTGGGTTATAAGGACATTATCTTTTCGGGCCTGGAGAAGAAGGACATTAATTTTAAAAAGTGGGAAAACAAGGACAATTAAGCCCGAAAGAGGTCCGATTGGGCTTAATTGTCCTTGTTTTCCCACTTTTTAAAATTAATGTCCTTCTTCTCCGTGCGAAAAGCTAATATCCTTATAACGCAACTAGGCCAAAGTTACGCCTAAAAATATTTCACTGCTCTAATAACTCATCTAACATGAAAATTAAATATATTCTTAAAGAATGTACTATTAAGAATTACATGTTTTAAGTTTTAACCGAACTGTATTTAGGGCTAGTTCATAGCATAGTTTAACAAAATTAGCTAGTGAGTCCGCTAAATATTAATATAGACATAATTTTAATATCTTATATTTATCATTAATTTATTCCTTATAATAAAATAAAATTAAATTTACCCATTTTTTGTTGGGCATCACGATCGTTTTGAAATATTTTTTTTCTAGTGTATGTAGTATTTAGTTAAATTTTAAAAATTATTTCTAGTTAATTTTTTAAAAATAATTATTACTTAAAATAAAATTTGAATTTAATTAGTTCTTAGAAATCATGGTTTAAACTGAAACCAAACCAAAAAAATAAGAATCAAACATGTATTTTTGTTAAAATATCAATTATGTATTTTTTGTTAAGAGTATTGCAGAGTTATTTAAAACAGTCGTGTGAAGCAAACGAATGCTCCTGTGAACATCAAGATCTTTTAATAAAAAATTATTTAAAAATAAAAGAAAAGAACATTTTGATATCTTTTCCGTCCAAAAAAATATTTATAATTCTCTTAATTTTTATATTTATATCGTAATATATGAACTAATAAATAATTTTAAAAATATTATTGATTAATTTATCAAAAAAATATTTCAATTATTTATAATTTTTTAAATCAAATCAATAAATTTTTATTATAAAATCAAATTTAATCGAGTTAACCAATTCGATTAGTTTAATTATTTTACCCCAGAATTTTTCAAATTGATTAATATAAATAAAAAACTATATCAATATTATTTTTAACTATATCAAAATATTCATGTTTTTACATATATTTTTTGCTATTAATTATTTGATGCATACTAAATTTTAAATTTTATACATAATTTTTTTATTTTAAATTATTTGATAGTTTTAATTTTGTGATGATTTTCAAATTTTAAAACTTAAATTTTGAGTACATTTTGGTTATTAAAATTTTAATGATATGTAATTATTAAAAATTTAAATATTTTTATTTTTAAAAATATATTTCAAAATAATTGAAATAAAAATATTAATAAAATTATAATAATTGAAAAGATAAATGGTAAAATAAATAAAAATGTAATTTATAAACTTTAAAAATAAAAAGTAATTTAGAAACTTTAGAAATAAATGGTAGTGTCAAAAGGATATTAGCTTTTTGGGTCTGGAGAAGAAGGACATTAATTTTAAAAAGTGGGAAAACAAGGACAATTAAGCCCAATCGGACCTCCTTCGGGCTTAATTGTCCTTGTTTTCCCACTTTTTAAAATTAATGTCCTTCTTCTCCAGGCCCGAAAAGATAATGTCCTTATAACCCAACTAGGCCAAAGTTACGGGCCTAAAAAAACATTTTTCCCGTAAGAGTTGCGTCTATAGAAGACAAGATGATGGAGAATCGATTACGATGGTTTGGTCATGTGAGAAGAAGACCTATTGATGCCCCAGTGAGGAGGCTAGAAAGTTGGGGAACAAGTAATGTTGTGAAAGGTAGAGAAAGACCCAAGAAAACTTGGATAAAGATGACTGAAAATGATATGCGGTTTCTTGGAATTGGAGAAAGTATGGCGATGGAGAGGCAAATGTGGCGGGAAAGAATACGGACGGTGGATGGAGTCTGATTCTTTTTTTTTTTTTTTTTTTACATTCATTCTCTTTTTTATTTGCTTTTTTCTCTACTTTTTCCCTCTTTTTTCCTTTTATGTTATTTATGTAACGATTATTGACGGTTTCAAAGTTTGATTCATATTATCCGACCCCAAATCATTTTGGGACTAAGGCTTAGATGTTGTTGTTGTATACGTTACTTAGTCGATCCCATTTTGGATTCTTTATATTGAGTTTTATTATTCTGCTGCATACTCGATTTTGTATCCGGAATCCCAACAGTGGTAGCGGAGAGAGGTCATTGATACCCTATATACGAATTATTTTAGCATTTGGAATGCTTGATAGTATGGTGTATGATTTGGAATCATTTTTGTCATAATCTTGGTATATGTTTATTCGTTCGTTGTAGTTATTTTCGTAAATTTATGTCTTAATATAAATCTTTAATTTCTTGGAAATATGATTTATATTGGAGATATGAATGTTGAAAAATATGGATATTGGATATCCAGTCGGAAATCAAGACCCGTATTGCCGTTGGACGGCACCCGAAACAGTGCCCGGGGGGCTGCCATGTGGTCCAACCTTTGGGACCGCGATCCGGGCCTGGTGCTGGCCCTGCCGAGCAGTCCAGGTAGTTTGGACCGCGGTTGAGCCCTCTTCCGTCTTGTTTCGGGCTCGTTTTGTTCGTGTATTCCTGAAAATTAATTCCTATTTTTTAAATTGGATTTAATATGGTTAAAAGATATATGGTATCTCATTTTATAAGGGAAAATTAATTAAATGGAATACATGTGATTGACCGAATTACTTTGAACGTTTTCATATTACCGATTGTGAGAATTGATTGGATCAATTCTATTTAATAATAGATTATATATATTGATTGCATCTGTATATTTAATTTGGAATCTATTTATTTAGTATTTGTTGGATGAATGCTTTTGAATGGGGATGTGGTTCATGGACCTAGTTTTGAATCGTTCGGTTTTATTCGATTGGGTTGTAAAGGCCGTTTTTGAGCCTATTTATTTTACTAGAAAAATTTGTATAGGATACAATTTTTCAAATGTAAAATTTATATGTAATGATGAAGACCAGAGGAAGATCTGCTCGAAAAGACGAAGATTCAAGATCGTAGACATGTAATTAGATTACGATGTTTTTGTTCTAGGAACGGTCCATGAACTGCATGTTGGTAGTAACTAGGTTGCTATTTACTGTTTTTTATTTTGAATGATTGACAAACACACATGCGCTTATAATTGAATTAATGTGCAAAGTGTAACATTAATCGCGAAATTCTCCCGACATCAAACAGACTAAGTTTTGAAAAGGTTACGAGGTTTCCTACCTCCATCAAACTAGTAGAAAATTGATACCCGATCCGGTGTGCTATGCTTCTGAGTTATCGGGGTAGTACATTTGGTAGAGATTGATAAATTCTTGAGTGCATTAGATGCCTTCGGTTGGTGATAAATTTCGCCCCTAGAAACCTGATAGGTTGCCGGGCGAGATTCAATAGTCAGACTGACAAACGTTGATGGTCAACAACTTAGATAGTCCAGATAGCCAAGAAACTTGATAGGTTGAGGGCATGAAGACTAGGGGTAAAAGAAGATCGAATCATCCATTGGATGGGTTGGTGTTGGACAACACTTTACAGAAATTAATAGGCAAAACACCTGACAGGTTGCGTCTGCTAAAATTTGTAAAGAACTCGATCACCACTCAGAAGTCGATCTAACCATGACTTCCGGGTTATAACATGGGAGTGTGTAATTTCGATAAAATTAGTGGGATCCGAGACAAGAATTATACAAGCCCTTAAATTCCATACTCGGTCATAATAAAACAAGCCACTAATTCAATCTTGTCTAAATCAATGCAGATAAACGAAACTATATCTCTCTAAAAATGTCAAAGAACCAACTTGCAATACTACTTGAAAAGAATCTCCTAACTGGCCCCAACTTTGTTGACTGGTTGCGCAATCTGATGATTGTACTCAGCATGGAGTCTCTGGGATACGTCTTAGCGGCGGACATTCCACCGACTCCTGGACTAGGGGTAATCAGGAAGAAATTGACGTCCATGAAAAATGGGTCAAGGATGATGTGCTGGTCCGTGGCTTTATGATGGGCTCAATGACTAATGAGTTGCAGAGAGCGCATGAGAAATTGACTTCTGCTAGGTAGATTCTCGCACACTTGACTGAGATTTATGGAGAGCACAGTAGGACTGCTAGATATGAGATATCAAAGCAATTATTTAGTGCTAGGATGAAGGAAGGGGAGAAAGTGGGAGACCACGTCCTCAAGGTGATCTCTATGATTGAGAGGCTCGAGGTGCTCAACTTTCACATGGATTTATCCCTCCAAATTGATCTCATCCTTTAATCTCTACCTGACTCCTTCATGCAGTTTGTAATGAATTTCAACTGTAATGAAATTTCGTGTACATTAGATGGGCTAATGAATAAACTGGTGATGGCACAGTCTAACATGAAGACTAAGTTGAGGGATGCTGCTCTTGTGATTTCTTCTGGGCCTTGGAGGTCCAAGAACAATAAGAAAAAGACCTACAAGCAGTATAAACCCAAGAAAGGGGTGCAGAAAGGCAAGGGCAAGGCCCTAAAGGTTCAGAAGGTAGGCGGTCCCAAACATACGGACAAATGCCTTGAATTCGATGAGCTGGGCCACTAGCGTAGGACTTGTCCCAAGATCAATGACGCATCAGGTATGGAACCTTTTGTTTTGAAACCAATTGTTCCGCTACTGTATATTTTGCCTCATGGATTCTGGATTCAGGTACTACTCATATTTATACTATGAATCAGGATCTGGAACGAAGTAGGCAGCTTGAAGATGGGGAAGTGATGGTCACTTTCGGAAGAGGACAAAGTGTCGAGGCAACCGATATTGGATCACTCCTACTTAGTTTGGAATCCGGTTTTATTTTAACGTTAGATGAAGTACTTGTTTTGCCCAAGGGGCATAAAAATATTGTATCCATTCCAGTCTTGGAAAGGAAAGAATTTTCTTTCTTCATTGGCAATGGTAGTTGTACAATTTATTTCGAAATAAAATTTTTGGTAAAGCTACATTGTTGAATGTTTTATATCATCTGAACTTGCAAAATAAATCAGCAGTGAACACTACAACTAGGAAACGTGGCAGGCATGATACTAATCAAGCTCTTAAGTGGCACCTTAGACTTGGTCAGGTTTGTCAAACCAAAGTTCACAAAATGGAGAAAGATGGACTTTTAAGTACATTGGGTGAAGAACCTTATCCAACTTGTGAATCCTGCCTTAGAGGCAAGATGACTAAGCCCCCTTCACAGGGACATTTGAAAGGGCTGTTGAGAAACTTGGGTTGGTACATATAGACGTTTGTGGTGCTTTGGAAGCAGCCCAAGACGGATATCAATATTTCATAAACATTCACAGATGATCATACTAGGTATGGGATTGTGTACTTGATGAAACATAAATCCGAAGCCTTTACTAAATTCAAGGAATTTAAGACCCTAGTTGAAAAACAGACTAGATGTCATATCAAGGCACTTCGGTCAGACCGAGGTGGCAAGTATATGAGCACCGAGTTTGATGAGTTCCTTAAGGAACATGGAATAGTTTCACAATTCACGCCGCCAGGAACCCCACAGTAAAATGGTTTTTCAGAAAGGAGAAATCAGACTTTGTTGGACATGGTCTGCTCCATGTTGCATTACACTGATTTACCAATTTACCAGTGGGGGTATGCTTTACTTACCGCTGCCTATATCCTTAATAGATGTCCTTACAAATCCATTCCTATCACTCCGCATGAGACGTGGAAGGGTAAGAAACCAACTCTTAATCACATAAGGATTTGGGGATGTCCAGCCTATGTTAAAAAGGCTAAGGTGGACAAACTGGAAGCAAGATCCATCAAGGGACGTTTCATAGCATACCAGAGGACTCAACGGGTTATCTATTCTACATGCCAGAAGACCATAGGGTCGTTGTGGCTTTACAAGCGCACTTCCTTGAGGATGAATTCATTCAGGAAGGTGGCTCGGGTAGAAATGTCTCTTTGGAAGAGCACAATGAAAGTCCTGAGGAGACATCTGATCAGGGATCATGAACCGAACCTATTGTAACACAACCTCCACTTCGAAGGTCTGATAGGGTATCTCACTTACCTGAGAGGTATGGCTATACACATGTCGAGGAACTGGGTCTCCAAGACACACCTGATAGCAGTGAAAACGACCCTGTCACCTATGACCAAGCGATAGTGGATGTAGACTCCGATAAATGGCAAGAAGCAATGAAATCTGAGATAGACTCGATGCATACCTATCAGGTCTGGACTCTATAGATCTTCCAACTGGCATGAAGCCTATTGGAAGTAAATGGATCTATAAGAGGAAGACTAATGAGGATGGCAAGGTTGACGCCTATAAGGCCAGGCTTGTGGCAAAGGGTTATACCCAAAGGGAATGGATCGATTATCATGATACCTTCTCGCCCGTAGCTATGATCAAGTCTATTCGCATGATGATTGCCATAGCTGCCCATTACGATTATAAAATATGGCAGATGGACGTCAAAATGGCTTTTCTGAATAGATACTTCGAGGAGGAAATCTACATGGAACAGCCTAAGGGTTTTGTGTCCAAAGCTAATATTCATAAGGCGTGTAAGCTGAAATGAGCCATTTTTGGGCTGAAGCAAGATTCTCGGAGTTGGAACATTTGATTTGACGAAGCAGTCAAGGACTTTGACTTCGTGCAAAATGAGGAGGATCCATGTGTTTACAAAAAGATTAGTGGGAGCAACATTGCGTTCTTAGTACTATATGTTGATGAAATTCTACTTATGGGAAATAACGTAGCAATGCTCAGCACTGTGAAAGCTTGGATTTCTAAAACGTTCTCCATGAAAGACTTGGGAGAAGCTTCCTATATTCTAGGGATCCATCTTTACAAAGATAGACCGCGAAGAATGATAGGACTTTCCTAAGCCCTCTATATAGATAAGATCCTGAGAAGAGTCAAGATGGATAATTCTAAAAGAGGGTTCCTTCCCATGCGACATGGAATTCATCTCACCAAGAAAATGTGTCCTCAAAGTGAGGAAGACAAAATAGATATGAGTAAGGTACCCTATGCCTCGGCAATGGGTAGCCTCATGTACGCTATGTTATGCATGAGACCGGACTTAGCCTACGCTGTAAGTGTGGTAAGTCGATTTCAAGCAAACCCGGGAAGGGAACACAGGACTGCCGTTAAGAACATTCTTAAATACTTAAGAAGGACTAGAGATATGGTTCTTACTTACGGTGGTGAAGAACTGTAGGTTGTTGGATTCACCAATTCTAATTTTCAAGGAGACAAGGACGACTCTAAGTCGACATCTGGGTATTTGTTTACTCTCAATGGAGGAGCAGTATCTTGGAGAAGCTCCAAGCAAAGTACTACTGCAAATTCCACCTACTAAGCAGAGTACCAAGCTACCTCAGAGGCTAGCAAGGAAGCATTTTGGATGCAAAAGTTTGTGCAAGAACTTCAAGTGGTGCCTAATGTGAAGCTGCCTATATCACTATTCTGTGATAATGATGGAGTTGTCGCCCAAGCCAAGCCCAGATCCCAGCTTAATAACCTGCCGCGGAAGAAAAGAAAATGTGGCTGAGCTTAAAAATCCCAGTGAACAGATATATATAGCAAAGTACTGAAACTAAATTGAGAAATACAGAATATGGTGCAATGGGAAAATATCAGAAGGTATAACATAAGTGTAGTAAGTGGTGTAAGGGTTACAGTTTTCTACCACGAGCACAGAGACATATCATCATAACATCATATCATTATAAGTAACATAAATATCATAAATGGAGTAGCTAACTCCCACAGTGTGAATGACGTGTATGGCACACAATCACCATTCACCAGAAATATGACATATACATATCAGATCAGATCTAGGATGCATCTATATGCCCCTGCAAAAATCATAATGGCCAGAAACATAATGCTTGAGCTCATAATACATAGCAGAAAGGGACGCGGTGGGTCACCACTCGCCCACCGTAGAGTCATGCCATTGGTGCCTCAATGACATGGTCATGGAACCCCCATGACTAGTGATAGCTCGGGTAGCAAACTGAAGGGTCAAACAGAATGTCATAGCAATATCACAGAATATATAAGTCATCAGAAAATATCATAACATGGGTTCATATAAAGGCTAATAGCAAAGGCTCAAATCATAAGTGTCATATCAAAAGTGTCATAATAGAAGGTTCATAGCAAAGGTATCATAACCAGAAATAGCTAATAATCAAAAAATGTGTGAGAGTCATGAGAATCCTTAAGAGAAAGGTCAGAATATATGTACCTTAAGGAAAGCAAGCAATGAGAAAAAGGATCACAAGAGGATGAGTCACTCCTTCTTCAGGGAATCTACAGAATTTACAATCATATATTACTTATACGTTCATTAAAGTCATAACGGATTTTGAATACTTATATCATTCATTAATGTGAAATAGTAAGTATTCATAACATTGGTTTAAAAGTATCTTGGATTGGTGTTTCAAATGAATTAGGAGCAAAACATGTTAGGTTAAACCAAACCCTTAGCTTATGTTATAATTCAAATTTTATCATGTTCAGATCCCTTAGTTTATGAATTTAAAACCATACTTATGTACTTACTTAGGTGCTCAAATAATATCATAGATACTTATACGCGCTAGGTAATCAATGTAATTTTTCTAGATTTTATTTCAAAGGTTAATTACCATTTCAAAATCATCTTTCCAGACCTACCCAGGAAGATAACTGCACATACATTCAGAAAGTTTTTCTTTATGTAACCCATTTAGACACTTTATAAAAGTCCACAAAAATTCTGGCAACTCACAAATAACCTAAATATCACTTCTGTAGAAGGAGAGATCTTAAATCCTTTTGGTTTGAAATAAAAATCAAAAACATCGATTGATTTTAAGACTCAGATTTCCCAATTTTGACACTTGAACTCCCAACAGATCATTATGAAATTAGGATTCATTTCTTGTCGCAAATATTCATTTGTGGCATACCATATTTCAATGGATTGACATAATTTTTCTACTGCGTGTACATTTCATTAGGAATTGATGATCTTTTAACAATACCCACGAAGAGATAGCTAACAAGGTGCGTTTCCTCCAATTGGCGGGGGTTACTGACTCTTTCTCTTCTGGCTCTTTTTCTCCCTCACTTTTCTCCCTTTCTTCTTTCTCTTTTGCTTCTTCTACTTTTTCCTCCTCATTTGGTTGTGCTTCCTCGGTAGCTGCCAGCTCCTCCTCGTCAATCAACCGCCTCGCCACCAAGGGCGAGACCTTGGGTGGCAACTCCGGTGTCTTCTCCTCCCCCGATGACTCGGTCTCAGAGTGAATTTCTTCTTCAATGGAAGCCTTCTTTTTTTCGCTGGCATCTTTCTCCTTCCATATTTGGGCGCCGACTTCTTCTCCGCTTTCGGTTTAGCAACCCCTCCTTCAGCCGCAGTTTGCTCCATCACATTCTCCACTTCCTCGGTGCGTATGGGAGAGTGGGATTTTGCGGGTGAAGTATATGGGGGTACATTTGAGGGTGAGGCCATCTTGCCCTTTTTTTCTTTTCGGCTTGATTTTGAGAGGGGGTATCAGTGAGGTTGATTTCAGTTCCGGTGGGGATTTTCTTAGGGAATTTTGGTGGTGTGGAAACCATATCCGTAAAATGAGGTGTATTTAGGGTTTGGAGAGAGAGAGAGAGAGAGAGAATGGTGGTAGTTGGGGAAGATGTAAGGTTTTTGATTTGAAATTTGAAAATGGTAGTGATGATGATCGTGGGTGATGTGAAGTTATAGGGGATAGGGTGTGCAGGCGTTTTTGATAACTGCTCTGATGCGCCCATTTTTTATGTGGCTTCTGGTTCCCTCTTTGATTTGACTCATCATGTCCATATTAACACTCATGACGCCTTCCTCCCAACTTCCTTTTCTGCTATGTCGTCCTGCCTCTGCACACACTAGCAAACAAAACTCCACGCAAACCAAGACCACTCAAAAATAAAAGGAAAAAAATGAAAAACGAAAATGAAAACAAAAACGAAAATGAAAAAACACGCCAGGTTGCCTACTGGCTAGCGCCCAGTTGTTGTCGCGGGCACGACAACTCTCGTGACTATTCTTCCGCAGCTTGATGGAGTTTCAGACACTCTATAGTTTTCAACTCTCCTTGTCCAAAGTATTCATTCAGCCTCTAACCATTAACCTTAAAGATTTTTGCATTTTTATCTTTGATCTCGACTGCCCCATTTGGAAATTGTGCTTGGACTTCATAGGGACCGGTCTACTTGCTATGGAGTTTTCCAGCGATAAGTTTGAATCTTGATTGATACAAGAGCATTTGTTGACCAGTTTTGAATGTCTTGCCCTTGATCAACATGTCATGAGCCTTATTCATTCTCTCCCTATATAGAACGACATTGTTTTAGGCTTCACGTCTTATTTCCTCCAGCTCTTGTAACTAAAGTTTACTGGATTTCCCACAAGCGTCTTCATCCATATTGACTCTACTTACTGCGCAAAATGCCTTGTGTTCAATCTCCATCGGAAGATGCCACATCTTGCCAAAGACAATGCGATAAGGTGAAAGACCCATCGGTGTCTTGTAGGTTGTATGGAATGCCCACAGTGCGTCATCAAGATGAAAGCTCCAATTTTTTCCTTTCGGACCCACCATCTTTCTCAAAATGGTCTTGATGATTCGATTTGAGAGTTTGGCTTGACCATTTGCCTGAGGGTGATGGGATGTGGTAACTAGGTGGTGCACTCTATATTTCTAGAGTAGCTTGTCAATCACAGCATTGCAGAGTGAGTTCATTGATTGCTAATGATCTCCTTGGGCACGCCGAACCTGCTGAAGATGTTGGTCTTGAGAAAGGAGACCACCACCTTTGAATCATTGGTGATAGAAGACTTAGTTTCCACCCACTTTGACACATATTCGACGGCCAAAAGGATGAACATATTGCCCTTGGATGAGGGCAAGGGACCCATGAAGTCTATGCCCCAAACGTCAAAAATTTCCACGGGCATAATGGGTATCATGGGCATTTCATTCCTCCGGGTGATATTCTCCTCTCTTTGGCATTCTTCACATTCTTTGCATTGGTTGTACGCATCCTTAAAAATCATAGGCCAATAGAACCCACAATATAATACCTTCCTCGCAATTCTTTTATGCCCAAAGTGGCCTCCGCATTCTCGGGCATGACAATGATCAAGAATACTTTTGGCTTACCACTCTGGCACACATCTTTGTAGCACTTGGTCTGAACACTTCTTCCATAAATAGGGTTCGTCCCATATGTAGGCACGACTCTCTATATTTAGCTCGTTCTTTTGGTATGTTGTGCCCTACGGTATTTTCCTTGCAGCCTTATAGTTCACAATGTCAGCATACCAAGGCTCATTTCCATCTTTGTATTAGGCAAAGTAAAGATGCTCATCTAGAAAATTCTCCGTAATGGGCACAACATCTCCTCATCTAATAATCCGATTTAAGTGATATGCCGCCGAATTTTGTGCTCCACTTTTATCCTTGATCTCTACATCGAATTCCTGACGTAACAATATCCATTGGATTAGCCTTGGCTTAGACTCCTTCTTGGTTATTAGATACCTGAGTGCAGTATGGTCAGTGTAGATAATCGTCTTGCCCCCAATCAGATATGATCGAAAATTTTCAAAAGAAAAGATCACGGCCAAAAGTTCCTTCTTCGTTGTGGTATTTACATTGAGCCACACTGAGTGTCTTCGAGGCATAGTATATAACATGATTCTCCTTTCCATACTTTTGACCAAGTACTGCTACTACGGCGTACCCACATGCATCACACAAAACTTCAAATGGCATGCCCCAGTCTGGAGGTTGAATTATGGGTGCCGTGGCAAGGTTGTTCTTCAAAGTGTTGAAAGCGTCTTTTCACTCATCATTAAAAGCCCATGCTACGTCGTTTTGCAATAATCTTGTCCTAGGTTGTGCAATCTTAGAAAAGTCTTTCACAAATCTCCGACAGAAACCAACGTGCCTAATAAACCCCCTAACTGCTTGATGGTGGTTGGGTATGGTAATTTTTCGATGATATCCACCTTGGCACGATCAACTTCAATCCCTTTTTCAGAAACAACATGCCCTAAGACAATTCCTTCCATGATAGGGGAGAGCTTGGCATGGGCTGAAGGCCAATATGCCTGGGCTTCGAGGACTTTTTCTCCGAGTAGGACTCGGACTCCTTGTCAAACTGGGACTCCTTCCTCGCTTAGGATTCGGTAGTGTGGTGCCCTTGGCGGATTAGGTCTCCGCGATTCGGGCTTATCTTCTTTCGTGTTTCAAGGGCCATGCATTTCACGCTCTTATCTTCAAGAATTTGCTCCACCTTTTCTGCTACCGCATCTTGCCCATAGCTCAATCCGCCTGCTATGCGCTACTTCATCACTTTCCATTGTTTGCCATCCAGCACCATGCCCAAGTCTTGATCACGATGAGACTGCCACAGGTGTGTATGTGGTTTTGACGTCATGCCTCAAGCAGTATGTATGATTAACTCTTAAATCATATGACGCGTATCTGCGAGCGCACTGCAAGTGTTGACCTTGGTTTTCATCGTATCTCAGCTCATCCCTCAGGTGGCGTCTTGACTTGATCTTGACCTGGAACTTCTCACTTCCTTCCTTCACCTTCTTGCCCTATCTGCCCAACTTCTTTCCCTACTCTGCACCAAAAACTAGTGTGTCTTGCCAGACACAAAACAGACCAAAAAGACACAAAAAAGGACACATCTAGACCAAGACACGACACAAAAAAGAACAAAAATATGGGATCCATCACATGCTTAAGACTGACCTATACGCAGTAGGCTTGCATATAATCTATGGTTTATTCGCCGCGGGAGCGGGTGTAAGCTTTTGTATGATTGTCCTAGTAAGAATTGAGTCCATGAATGGTTAATCAATCTAAATGTACATATAATTGATCGATTCCATCAAAACCGAAGCTCTAGGATACTCCCACTCCCCCTATATTTGCAAATCTATTGGTTCGCGTTCCTTTTGATGCTCTTGCTTGTTTTGATATTTAGTTTTAGTCTTAGTTCTTCCAGCCATGTTTTGATTGTCTAAATAGAGGATTACAACCTGGAATAATAATTGTCAAGTGAATTTCAGTCTCTGTGGATATGACCTTGTTCACCACTATGCATCAACTACACCGTACACTTGCGGCGTGGTAGAAAAGTAATTGGACGAACAAGTTTTTGGCGCCGTTGCCAGGGATTGAAATTTCTTTTTTCGATATTATTCTATGTTGTTTGATACTAATTTTGACGTTTTTACTTTATCTTGTTATAATTTTTGGTTTTTGCTAGGTGGTTTATGAACACGAGGTCGAAGAAGCAACCACTGTGAAGAATTAATCCCGAGATTGAAGCGTCATGTAGATGAAAAAATAGCCAACGCATAAGAGAACAAAAACAAATAATGGGTAATCAAGAAGAAGTGCAAGAGCTTAGACGGCAATTGCAAGTGTTGATGGATGCTCAAGCCGCTGAGAGAGCTGAAAAAGCTCACTAAGAAGAAGAGCGCAAGCCTCCGATCAGAGATGCATTCAACCCGACCTTGAACTTTGCAGCCATGCCTAGAATCAATGCTAATAATTTTGAGCTGAAGTCGGGGTTGATTTCAATGGTTCAGAGCAATCAGTTTGGGGGAAGGGCAGTCGAAGATCCTAATGCGCACTTGGCGTAATTTCTAGAAATATGCAGCACTATAAAGATTAACTGTGTGCCAGATGATGCTATCAGAATTCGTCTTTCCATTTTTTTTAAGAGACAAAGCAAAATCGTGGTACCAAACCATTCAAGTGGGACCATAGACAACATAGGATGTAACACCCCAACCCGACAAGGGTAGAAGTATCAGATTGTGGTGGCATATCAGAACATACATAATAGAACACAAGAGGAAGTCTAATCATAAATACCAAAATGTAAGTCAACATGACTTAAAAGAATTACATAAGTTCCATAATCCAAAATGAAGGAAACATAATCCAAGTCTAAATAATGAAAAAATAGTCCAAAAGCTAGGAAGTCTAGGGTAGATAAGTCCACACACAGCTCATACTCTCAGCCCAAAGATAGCCCAGCTCCCAGCTTAATAACCTGCCGCGGAAGAAAAGAAAATGCGGCTGATCTTAAAAAGCCCAGTGAACAGATATATATAGCAAAGTATTGAAATTAAATTAAGAAATACAGAATATGAGGCAATGGGGAAATATCATAAGGTATAACATAAGTGTAGTAAATGGTGTAAGGGTTACAATTTTCTACCACGAGCACAGAGACATATCATCATAATATCATATCATCATAAGTAACATAAATATCATAAATGGAGTATCTAACTACCAGAGTGTGAATGACGTGTATGGCACACAATCACCATTCACCAGAAATATGACATATACATATCAGATCAGATCTAGGATGCATCCATACGCCCCTGCAGAAATTATAATGGCCAGAAACATAATGCTTGAGCTCATAATACATAGCAGAAAGGGACGCAGTGGGTCATCACTCGCCCACCGTAGAGTAATGCCATTGGTGCCTCAATGATATGGTCATGGAACCCCCATGACTAGTGAAAGCTCGGGTAGCAAACTGAAGGGTCAAACAGAATGTCATAGCAATGTCACATTGTGATACCCCAACCCGACAAGGGTAGAAGTATAACATTGTGGTGGCATATCAGAACATACATAATAGAACACAAGCAGAAGTCTAATCATAAATACCAAAATGTAAGTCAACGTGACTTAAAAGAAATACATAGGTTCCATAATCCAAAATGAAGGAAACATAATCCAAGTCTAAATAATGAAACATAGTCCAAAAGCTAGGAAGTCTAGGGTAGATAAGTCCACACATAGCTCCTACTCTCAACCCAAATATAGCCCAGATCCCAGCTTAATAACCTGCCGCGGAAGAAAAGAAAATGCGGCTGAGCTTAAAAAGCCCAGTGAACAGATATATATAGCAAAGTACTGAAACTAAATTGAGAAATACAGAATATGGTGCAATGGGAAAATATCAGAAGGTATAACATAAGTGTAGTAAATGGTGTAAGGGTTATAGTTTTCTACCACGAGCATAGAGACATATCATCATAACATCATATCATTATAAGTAACATAAATATCATAAATGGAGTAGCCAACTCCCAGAGTGTGAATGACGTGTATGGCACACAATCACCATTCACCAGAAATATGACATATACATATCAGATCAGATCTAGGATGCATCCATACGCCCCTGCAAAAATCATAATGGCCATAAACATAATGCTTCAGCTCATAATACATAGCAGAAAGGGACGCAGTGGGTCATCACTCGCCCACCGTAGAGTCATGCCATTGGTGCCTCAATGACATGGTCATGGAACCCCCATGACTAGTGAAAGCTCGGGTAGCAAACTGAATGTCATAGCAATGTCACAGAATATATAAGTCATTAGAAAATATCATAACATGGGTTCATATAAAGGCTTATAGCAAAGACTCAAATCATAAGTGTCAGATCATAAGTGTCATAATAAAAGGTTCATAGCAAAGGTATCATAACCAGAAATAGCTAATAATCAAAAGATGTGTGAGAGTCATGAGAATACTTAAGAGAAAGGTCAGAATATATGTACCTTAAGGAAAGCAAGCAATGAGAAAAAGGATCACAAGAGGATAAGTCACTCCTTCTTCAGGGAATCTACAGAATTTATAATCATATATTACTTATACGTTCATTAAAGTCATAACGGATTTTAAATACTTATTAGCTCACTCATTAATTTGAAATAGTAAGTATTCATAACATTGGTTTAAAAGTATCTTTGATTGGTGTTTCAAATGAATTAGGAGCAAAACATGTTAGGTTAAACCAAACCCTTAGCTTATGTTATAATTCAAATTTTATCACGTTCAGATCCCTTAGTTTATGAATTTAAAACCATACTTATTTACTTACTGAGGTGCTCAAATAATTATTATAGATACTTATACGCGTTAGGTAATCAATGTAATTTTTCTAGATTTTATTTCAAAGGTTAATTACCATTTCAAAATTATCTTTCCAGACCTACCCAGGAAGATAACTGCACATACATACAGAAAGTTTACCTTTAATTAACCCAATTGTACACTTTATAAAAGTCCACAAAAATTCTGGGAACTCAAAAATAACCTAAATATCACTTATGTAGAAGTAGAGATCTTAACTCCTTGTGGTGTGAAAACTAAAAATCAAAAACATCGACTGATTTTCAGACTCAGATTTCCTAGTTTTCACACTTGAACTCCCAAAAATCAAAAGACCACCTTCCAGACCTCCAATGACCACTAAATTAGATATTCAGACAGTATACATCATAAACTTAGTTTTAGGCTCAAGAATTAAGCAAAAACATGTTGTTATCATTAAATTACACCTTATACAAAATGACCCAATTTTTGGACAGTTTGAAATTTCTGGACAGCTTGTTCACATAAAATCACAAGCAATTCCTAAACTCTTTTAAACCCTACGTCTAACTTATTTTAGATCTGATTAATAGACAAGTTTCATGATGCATAAGTCGAATCAAATAGAGCAAAAGGAGAACATCAAGAACTTGATGTCGACCAGGGTTAAAGAAACCGAATGGAACAAGGACTTATGCTCGAATCAAACACCACCAACACTCCAACGTTTAGTACTCCACTCTCGACGCCGAGACCTGCTTCTCTTCTTCTTCTTCTTCTTCGGCAATGAAATGATGATATAAAAGTATGTTTTCTGGTTGTGGTTAGGTGCAAAAGATGGGAGGGACGGCTTATGGAATTATAGGGCAAGGCATGTAGTATTTAATGTATAACCGTGTATGGTTGTTAGGGATAATAATGCATGGAATTTTTATTATAGGAAGGTATTGAAAGCTCATAATTGGGTTTGAATGGGGTGTAAAGGATCGGTTATGATATGTGATAATTAGCCGAGATTAGTGGGATTCCAATCATCATTCGGATGTTGCAAATTATTTTGAACGTGTGGTATGTGATACAATTTAGGAAGGTCTTATGGATGTGCAATATTTATTTATTATAGGTATAAACTTAGGTTAGTAAATTTTAATTTAATTTTAATACATAACACATAGTTAGGGTTTAAAATAAATCATTACAAGGTTTAGGGAACAATTTGAAATTAGATGTAAATTAGGAATTCGGATTTTAGGGTTTTACAACTCTTCCCCTCTAAAAAAAATTTTGTCCCCGAAATTGAATTGAAGGTGAAATAGAGACGTACCAGACTACGAAAATAAATGTGGATAACTTGTTCGCATCGATTCCTCGGTTTTCCAGGTAGCTTCTCACTCTGGGTGATTCTTCCAAAGAATTTTAACAAATGGATTGACTTTGTTTCTCATGACCCTATCTTTAAAAATAAAGATGAAGTACGAAAGGAAAAGATGAAGAAGGAAACCTAATGTCTACCCAATCCTCACAGGTCATAGCCTAAGCTCTACAGGTGAAACCTAGGGCTCCGATACCATAATTGTAACACCCCAACCCGACAAGGGTAGAAGTATCACATTGTGGTGGCATATCAGAACATACATAATAGAACTCAAGCGGAAGTCTAATCAGAAATACCAAAATGTAAGTCAACATGACTTAAAAGAAATACATAAGTTCCATAATCCAAAATGAAGGAAACATAATCCAAGTCTAAATAATGAAAACATAGTCCAAAAGTTAGGAAGTCTAGGGTAGATAAGTCCACACACAGCTCCTACTCTCAACCCAAAGATAGCCCAGATCCCAGCTTAATAACCTGCTGCGGAAGAAAAGAAAATGCGGCTGAGCTTAAAAAGCCCAGTGAACAGATATATAGCAAAGTACTGAAACTAAATTGAGAAATACAGAATATGGTGCAATGGGAAAATATCAGAAGGTATAACATAAGTGTAGTAAATGGTGTAAGGGTTACAGGTTTCTACCACGAGCACAGAGACATATCATCATAACATCATATCATCATAAGTAACATAAATATCATAAATGGAGTAGCTAACTCCCAGAGTGTGAATGACGTGTATGGCACACAATCACCATTCACCAGAAATATGACATATACATATCAAATCAGATCTAGGATGCATCCATACGCCTCTGCAGAAATTATAATGGCCAGAAACATAATGCTTGAGCTCATAATATATAGCAGAAAGGGACGCAGTGGGTCATCACTCGCCCACCGTAGAGTCATGCCATTGGTGCCTCAATGACATGGTCATAGAACCCCCATGACTAGTGAAAGCTCAGGTAGCAAACTGAAGGTCAAACAGAATGTCATAGCAATGTCACAGAATATATAAGTCATTAGAAAATATCATAACATGGGTTCATATAAAAGCTAATAGCAAAGGCTCAAATCATAAGTGTCATATCAGAAGTGTCATAATAGAAGGTTCATAGCAAAGGTATCATAATCAGAAATAGCTAATAATCAAAAGATGTGTGAGTGTCATGAGAAAGCTTAAGAGAAAGGTCAGAATATATGTGCCTTAAGGAAAGCAAGCAGTGAGAAAAAGGATCACAAGAGGATGAGTCACTCCTTCAGGGAACCTACAGAATTTATAATCATATATTACTTATACGTTCATTAAAGTCATAATGGATTTTAAATACTTATTAGCTCATTCATTAATGTGAAATAGTAAGTATTCATAAAATAGGTGTAAAAGTATCTTGGATTGGTGTTTCAAATGAATTAGGAGCAAAACATGTTAGGTTAAACCAAACCTTTAGCTTATGTTATAATTCAGATTTTATCACGTTCAGATCCCTTAGTTTATGAATTTAAAACCATATTTATGTACTTACTGAGGTGCTAAAATAATTATCATAGATACTCATACGCGTTAGGTAATCAATGTAATTTTTCCAGATTTTATTTAAAAGGGTAAGTATCATTTTAAAATCATCTTTCCAGACCTACCCAGGAAGTTAACTGCACATACATACAGAAAGTTTGGTTTTAATTAACCCATTTAGAGACTTTATAAAAGTACACAAAAATTCTAGAAAGTCACACATAACCTATTTATCACTCCGGTAGAAGGAGAGATCTTAACTCCTTGTGGTTTGAAAGCTAAAATCAAAAACATCGACTGAATTTAAGACTCAGATTTCCCAGTTTTGACACTTGAACTCCCAAAAATCAAAAGACCACATTCCCGACCTCCAATGACCATGAAATTATATATTCAGACGGTATACATAATAAACTTAGTTTTAGAATCAAGAATTATGCAAGAACATATTGTTATCATTAAATTACACCTTGTGCAAAATGACCCAATTTTTGGACAGCTTGAAATTTCTGGACTGCTTGTTCACATTAAATCACAACCAATTCCTAAACTCTTTTAAACCCTACGTATAACTTATTTTAGATCTGATTAATAGACAAGTTTCATAATGCATAAGTATAATCAAATAGAGCAAAAGGAGAACATCAAGAACCTGATGTCGACTAGGGCGAAAGAAACCGAATGGAACAAGGACTTAGGCTCGAATCAAACACCACCAACACTCCAACGTTTAGCACTCCACTCTCGATGCCGAAACCTGCTTCTCTTCTTATTCTGCGGCAGCAAAATGATGATATAAAAGTGTGTTTTCTGTTTGTGGTTCGATGCAAAAGATGGGAGGGACGGATTATGGAATTATAGGGCAAGGCATGTAGTATTTAAGGTATAACCGTGTATGGTTGTTAGGGATAATAATGCATGAAATCTTTATTATAGGAAGGTATTGAAAGCTCATAATTGGGTTTGAATGGGGTGTAAATGATCGGTTATGATATGTGATAATTAGCCGAGATTAGTGGGATTCCAATCATCATTCGGCTGTTGCAAATTATTTTGAACGTGTGGTATGTGATACAATTTAGGAAGGTCTTATGGATGTGCAATATTTATTTATTATAGGTATAAACTTAGGTTAGTAAATTTTAATTTAATTTTAATACATAACACATAGTTAGGGTTTAAAATAAATCATTACAAGGTTTAGGGAATAATTCGAAATTAGACGTAAATTAGGAATTCGAATTTTAGGGTTTTACAACTCTTCCCCTCTGAAAAAAATTTCGTACCCGAAATTGAATTGAAGGTGAAATAAAGACGTACCAGACTACGAAAATAAATGTGGATAACTTGTTCGCATCGATTCCTCGGTTTTCCAGGTAGCTTCTCGCTCTGGTGATTCTTCCAAAGAATTTTAACATACGGAATGACTTTGTTTCTCATGACCCTATCTTTAAAAATAAAGATGAAGTACGAAAGGAAAAGATGAAGAAGGAAACCTAATGTCTACCCAATCCTCACAGGTCATAGCCTAAGCTCTACAGGTCAAACCTAGGGCTCCGATACTATAATTGTAACACCCCAACCCGACAAGGGTAGAAGTATCACATTGTGGTGGCATATCAGAACATACATAATAGAATGCAAGCGGAAGTCTAATCATAAATACCAAAATGTAAGTCAACATGACTTAAAAGAAATACATAAGTTCCATAATCCAAAATGAAGGAAACATAATCCAAGTCTAAATAATGAAAACATAGTTCAAAAGCTAGGAAGTTTAGGGTAGATAAGTCCACACACAGCTCATACTCTCAACCCAAAGATAGCCCAGATCCCAGCTTAATAACCTGCCGCGGAAGAAAAGAAAATGCTGCTGAGCTTAAAAAGCCCAGTGAACATGGTGTAAGGGTTACAGTTTTCTACCACGACCACAGAGACATATCATCATAACATCATATTATCATAAGTAACATAAATATCATAAATGGAGTAGCTAACTCCAGAGTGTGAATGACGTGTATGGCACACAATCACCATTCACCAGAAATATGACATATACATATGAGATCATATCTAGGATGCATCCATACGCCCCTGTAGAAATTATAATGGCCAGAAACATAATGCTTGTGCTCATAATACATATCAGAAAGGGACGCAGTGGGTCATCACTCGCCCACCGTAGAGTCATGCCATTGGTGCCTCAATGACTTGGTCATGGAACCCCCATGACTAGTGAAAGCTCGGGTAGCAAACTGAAGGGTCAAACAGAATGTCATAGCAATATCAAAGAATATATAAGTCATCAGAAAATATCATAACATGGGTTCATATAAAGGCTAATAGCAAAGGCTCAAATCATAAGTGTCATATCAGAAGTGTCATAATAGAAGGTTCATAACAAAGGTATCATAACCAGAAATAGCTAATAATCAAAAAATGTGTGAGAGTCATGAGAATCCTTAAGAGAAAGGTCAGAATATATGTACCTTAAGGAAGTCAAGCAATGAGAAAAAGGATCACCGGAGGATGAGTCACTCCTTCTTCAGGGAATCTACAGAATTTATAATCATATATTACTTATACGTTTATTAAAGTCATAACGGATTTTAAATACTTATTTGTAACACCCCCGAGATATTCAAGGTGTATTACAGTGCCGTAGACCCCTACATGGGACCTACCAGGCTAGACACAACTTACCACAGTAGAAACACACATTATCCAGTTGAAAATCAAATAACATGCCCGGTACAACCGACGGAATAATCAACAATGGAAAACATAAATAACTTCCACGAATACAAAACATAATCCGAAGAGAAAAGCCCAAGTACTCGCGAGTACAATCTATAAGTTTCAAAAGTAGACAACAACCATATCGAAGGGAAACAACGGAAATGAAAAGACTCAATGCACATGTCAACAACCCTGGCCAGCATCCTCGTATTGTCCCAGTGCTCGCTCGTCCGGATGATTATAACCTGAAATCCATAACAAGAATTTCCCCACAACGTGTCCCCAAAGGGGTTAGCAATTACGCTAGTACAAGTAATCAAGGCAAACCAATCGCTTACACATTTCATAGTACATGCACCAAAGTCATTTCGAAAACCAAAACCAGACATGTCTTTTCCGGAAACAAACAGTCAAACAATTTGCCTAGGACCGGGACGAAGCCACGAATCCCACCCGAGGCCTCTAAGGACCCTCCCGGGCTGGCCATATTCATAAAACAAACCAAGCACACACGTCACCTAGGACCGGGCCGAAGCCACGAATCCCACCCAAGGCCTCTAAGGACCCTCCCGGGCTAGCCGCAAAACAAACTCACGAATCCAGGACGAAGCCATAGATTCCACCGAGGCCCCGTCGGACCCTCCCAGGGTGAGTAAAGCACACACAACATACATTACCATTTCACGTTAAGCATAAAGGTTTCCAAAGATACTTGCCTTGAGTAATTGACGACAACACAAACGGAAGGAAAATCACCGACGAACGCTAGGAACCAACGGAACCGAACCTAACGATTCGAAGAACACAATCACAACCATCTCTAAACGAATACAGAAATGGAATACACCCGAAAACCCACCTACGATTCATGTATATTCGTACAAAAATAACAACGAGGGCGGACCACAACCAAACCCTCTCGATTTCGCAAAACCATGAAAATATACCATGAATCCGTAGGAAAACTAATGATATCAACAAGATTAATCATATTCATCAAGGATTAACCAACAAAATGGGACAAATAGGACGAAAAATTCCCAAAACCACCAAATTATCCAAAAGTAGGGTTCTAAGAGATTTACCTTGATTCAAGATGTAGAAGATGGTTAAATGATGATAATCTGGTGTTAGAGACTCAAGATCTTGAATAAATGATGAAAATCGCCCCACTCCAATCGCCCGAATCACCCGAGTCGCCCAGCTCACGGAGAAAGAAAGAAAAAAAAGAAAAGTGGACTGTTTTGGGTCAACTCCCTGGTTTATATAGCCAGGGAGTGTTAGCGCGCGCTAACCTCGGTTAGCGTGCGCTAACGGACATAACTCGATCCGTGGTTAACGCCCCACCCAAGAACAGACATCGGGTCAAGAAGCGTGCGCTACCCGAAACCTAGCGTTCGCTAATAGCCTCTCGGTAGCGCGCCCTATCGGCCATACAGGCGCTACCCGGACATCACCGAGTCCGTAAGTGAATCGCCTGTAACTCACCTGACCCTATTAGCGCACGCTACCGGTCAAACGTAGCGTGCGCTACCTGGGCACCTGATCGAGTCCAGTAGCAAACTGCCCAGTACTGGACAGTCACGCTAGCGCACGCTACCGGACACCTTAGCGTGCGCTAGTCCCCCGACATAAGCGTGCGCTAGACAACGTAGCGTACGCTAATCCGCTAGTCCAGAGGGTTGGAAACAGAACTGCCACTCCCAGGGCTAGCTCGCTAGGGCGCGCTACGAAGTAGACGTAGCGTGCGCTACTAAGGGACCTCTAGCGTGCGCTATGCAGAAAAGATAGCGTGCGCTAGGTACGGAATACAAACGGTCCAAAACACCGAAATATGAACGATACATCAAACGAAACAACTCAAAGCGCATAATAACATAGAATGGATCCACGACAACCCCGAAACGGCGGTTCCGCATAATAATTACGAGAATCAGATCAATAGATGACGGAAGAAATACACTGAAAGATACACGAGGGTCGCTACAAATGAGAAATACACTGAAAAATGAAATACCGAGAAAAGAAAAATGCGGATATTACATTCTACCCCTCTAAAAATAAGTTTCATCCCGAAACTTAAGAAACAAACAACTCAGGGTACCTAGCACGCATGCTATCCTCAGTTTCCCATGTTGCCTCCTCGACACCATGTCTCGACCACTGCACCTTGACCAAAGGGGTGGTCTTATGCCTCAGTCGCTTCTCACGATGCTCCAAAATCTTCAAGAGATGCTCTTCGAAAGTAATATCCTCGGTAATATCGATCTCACCATAATCGATGATATGACTAGGATCCGGAACATATTTCCTCAGCTGGGAAACATGGAAAATGCTATGAACGTGACTCAAGGCCGGAGGTAGTGCCAAATGGTATTCCAACTCATCGGCTCGCTCAAGAATCTCAAAGGGTCCAATAAATCTCACATCCATTCTCGAATCAAATCCACCTTCCATATCGTCTCTAAAATAATATCTGGTTCGGTCCCGACCAAATCGGACGACTCATTCCAACAAATCGGCGATCGACAATGCCGCCCGTAGAGCGCCTCATACGGTGCCATCCGAATTGACGCGTGCCAACTATTATTGTACGTGAATTCGATCAATGGTAAATGCTCCTTCCAATCACTGCTCCAATCTAGAGCACAAGCACGCAACATATCCTCGAATGTCTGGATAGTGCGTTCCGACTGACCATATGACTGAGGATGAAAAGAGGTACTCAAACGCAAACGAGTACCCAACACCTTATGCACCGCCTGCCAAAAGTGCGATACAAACCGGCCATCACGATCCGAAACAATAGATTTCGGAGTACCGTGAAGCCTCACGATCTGCGCGATAAACACACGAGCCAACTTCTCCGGGCCGCAAGTGTCCTTGATGCCCAGAAAATGTGCCAACTTGGTCAGACGATCAACAATCACCCATACCATATCCATGCCCGACCTCGATCTCGGCAAACTCGTAATGAGATCCATCGATATGTCTTCCCATTTCCATTCCGGAACAGGAAGTGGCTGCAATAACCCGGCCGGTCGCTGATGCTCGATTTTGACCTGCTGACAAGTCAAACATCTCGCTACAAACTGTGCGACCTTTTCCTTCATATCATTCCACCAGAAATTCCATCTCAGATCCCTGTACATCTTACTCGAACCAGGATGAACGGAGTAAGGTGTAGCGTGGGCCTCACGCAAAATACTCTGTCTCAACTCTGAGTCGTTCGGTACACAAAGCCGACTCCGGAATCTCAAAACACCATCCCCGTGGATCACAAACCCGGGAGAATTTCCTTTAAGAACGTTCTCTCGGATTTGAGAAATCATCGGATCCTCCAACTGCTTCAGCTTAATTTCATCGATCAAAGACGACGAAATCTCTAAAGCACAAAGTTGCCTGACAGCTCCAGGCAACAAAACCTCAACATCTAACTCGATCAAAACTCGCCGAAGCTCAGACTGAGACGTAAGGATCTCAAGTGATCGCAACGCAACCGGTTTCCGACTCAAGGCGTCGGCCACGACGTTCGCCTTGCCCGGATGATAAAGGATTTCGAGGTCATAATCCTTAATCAACTCTAACCACCTCCTCTGCCTCATATTCATCTCCCGCTGAGTAAATATGTATTTCAGACTTTTATGATCGGTAAAAGTCTGACATGCAGAGCCGAAAAGATAGTGACGCCAAATCTTGAGCGCAAAAACGACCGCCGCTAACTCCAAATCATGAGTAGGGTAGTTAAGCTCATACGGCCTCAACTGTCTCGACGCATATGCAATGGTCTTGCCGTGCTGCATCAACACGCACCCAAAACCCTGACTCGAAGCATCACTATAAACAGTAAAACCCCCGTTGCCACACGGCAACGCCAAAATCGGAGCCGAAGTCAAACGCCTCTTCAGCTCCTCAAAACTCGATTGCCTCTCATCATTCCGCATTTAACTTCTGACTTCCGGAGCAATCGTAAGTGGCCGAGCTAGTTTCGAGAAACCCTCGATGAACCTACGGTAGTAGCCGGCCAAACTCAAGAAACTACGGATCTCCTTCACATTCTTGGGCGGTGCCCAATCCAACACTGCCTCAATCTTCTACGGATCCACACGAACCCCTTCGGCTGAAATCACGTGACCTAAAAACATCACTTCCTTCAGCCAGAACTCACATTTCGAGAACTTCGCATAGAGTTGCTCGGTTCTCAAAATGTCTAACACTACTCGCAAATGATGGGCATGCTCTTCTTCGCTCCTCGAATAAATAAGAATATCGTCAATGAAGACGACAACACACTTATCCAAATACTCGATAAAAACTTTGTTCATCAACTGTATGAACACCGTCGGCGCATTAGTTAACCCGCAAGGCATAACTACAAATTCATAATGTCTGTCTCGTCCGAAAAGCTGTTCTCGGCACATCGGACTCCCTCACCCGGAGCTGATAGTACCCCGATTTCAAATCAATCTTCGAGAACACCGCAGCTCCCTGCAACTGATCGAACAAGTCATCAATCCTCGGCAAATGATACTTGTTCTTGATGGTCACCTTGTCTAGTTCGCGATAGTCGATACGCAAACGCAGTGAACCATCCTTCTTCCGCACAAACAAGACCGGTGCCCCCCAAGGCGAGGCGCTCGGTCGAACATACCCCGACTCAAGAAGCTCACTCAACTGCTTCTTCAACTCGGACATCTCCGAAGGTGCCATGTGATATGGCGCCTTCGAAATCGGAGCCGCGCCCAGCTCTAATTCTATAGCAAACTCGACCTCACGATCCGGTGGCAAACCCGATAACTCGTCAGGAAATACATCAAGAAACTCACTAACGACTGGAATCGATGAAAACTCGACTCCACCATCCTCTGCCTTTAAGGCATAGCACCAATAACCAGTACACCCATTTCGCATGAGCCTCATCTCCTTCAAGGCGTTAATAACAAATTTCTGGTTTCCCCTCTTTCGCCCCGCGAAAGAGTGGTCGGTGCCATCCTCGGCTAACATAGTGATGATTCTCGTGCAGTAGTTCATGATTGCGCCATGCCGCTCGAGCCAATCATCCCCGAGAATCAAATCTTCACCCTCGATACCCACAACAATAAGATTAGAGAGCCAAGCCCTCTCATAAATAAACACAGAACAGTCCCGGACCTCTCGATCACCGACAATTCTATCACCGCTAGGAAGTTTAACGATGAAAGGCTCGCAAGGTGATAAGCAGTCGAGACTCAAACGGCATACACATTCCAGAGAAATGAATGAATGCGTAGCACCCGAATCAAAAAGCACACTGACAGGATGGGAATGGATATGAACGGTACCTGTCGCCACAGTGGCTGCTGGATCATCGGCCCTCCTCATCTCATAGATACGCGGCTGGGCAGAGCCGATGCTGGAAGCTCCTCCCCTAGCGGGATGACCCCGACCTCTACCTCGACCGGCACTCAGCGGAGGCTGCGGAGAAAACGAGCCCTGGTTCACACTCGGCTCCATGGTGCTGGGTGAGAAGAACGGGCGCCGCGAAACTGTATGATCTGTTCACAAAAAGAGGCCTTGTGGCCCGACTGACCACAAGTATGACAAGTCAAAGGCGGACGAGGACACTCCCGATTCCTATGGCCCGGCTGGCCACAGTTAAAGCATGTGGGATCACGAACGGAGGTTCCGGCGGCACCTCAAAAACTCCCATAGAAACGAGCCGAACCGTCCGTAGAAATATTTGCATGTTGAGATTTCTACTGATTCCTACCCTTGTAACCCGAGAAATTCCCAGCGGATTTCTGCTTCTTACTCCCTCGGACCGCCGCACTGGCTCTTACCGACATATCATAGGCAAGAGCTCGGCTCTGATAATTCTTCAAAGTTGTACAGACGAGCCCAGACATGTAGTCTCGAATTGACAATTTCATCCGCCTGGAAAAATGGAAAATTTTGTTGCTCTCCTCGACAACTTGGGTCTTCACATAGCCCAACTCCTTGTTGAAATAGGCAATAGCTTGGGATACGGGTATATCCCGTGGTTGAGCATCATAGAAAGCATGAATTCGAGCCTGTCTAACCGGCCACGGGCAATATTCAGTCTCCATCAATTCCTGAAATTCGGCCCATGAAGCAACATGGTCTTTGGGCCCAACGGCCTCCCACAAATCCGTAGCGTCCCTAGTGAGAAAGTACTGGGCAATAGGGACCTTACGGTCCTCAGGACAGTTGGTGGCAACGAAGACTTTAGATATCTCCTTGATCCACCCCTCCCAGCCGATCGGGTCTGATTCTCTCGAAAATTGGGGAGGGTAAATCTTGATGACATCTTGGAGCCAACGGTCTGCTCCGCCCTAATTAGCATGGGCCTGATCCGGATTATGAACCACCTGAGCTATCGCCGCCATTTGGTTTACCAATTGCTGCATAACGGCCGCAATACCAAGGTCGGCGCGCTCCTGAGAAGAAGCATGACTGTGACGGTCGCCGGTATTGCCGGCTCGCGAAGAATGCGACATGGCCGCCCCACCGGCTGCCCCATGTCCCTGACCGCGTCCACGGCAACGACCACGACCACGGCCCCTTCCAGCATCCATGCTGGTGATAAGAGGTGGCAAAAGCAACTCGATGATAAGTAAAAGAGGGAGAATAACCACAGTTCAAGAAACGGAAATACGGTACGAGAAAGTAAAGAATCTAGTAAGGAAAACTTACGAATACTGGAAGTACTGAGATGCCGGCAGCGGTGTGACAATGTGCAAAACAAAACACAACTAGTCCCAAATAACCGACAAGCCTAGGTATCCAAAAACCTAGTGCTCTGATACCATTTTCTGTAACACCCCTGAGATATTCGAGGTGTATTACAGTGCCGTGGACCCCTACATGGGACCCAGTAGGCTAGACACAACTTACCACAGTAGAAACATACATTATCCAGTTGAAAGACAAATAACACGCCCGGTACAACCGACGGAATAATCAACAATGACAAACTTAAATAACTTCCACGAATACAAAACATAATCCGAAGAGAAAAGCCTAAGTACTCGCGAGTACAATCTATAAGTTTCAAAAGTAGAAAACAACCATATCGAAGGGAAACAACGGAAATGAAGAGACTCAATGCACATGTCAACGACCCTGGCTAGCATCCTCGTATTGTCCCAGTGCTCGCTCGTCCGGATGATCATAACCTGAAATCCATAACAAGAATTTCCCCACAACGGGTCCCCAAAGGGGTTAGCAATTACGCTAGTACAAGTAATCAAGGCAAACCAATCACTTACACATTTCATAGTACATGCACCAAAGTCATTTCGAAAACCAAAACCAGACATGTCTTTTCCGGAAACAAACAGTCAAACAATTTTCCTAGGACCGGGATGAAGCCACGAATCCCACCCGAGGCCTCTAAGGACCCTCCTGGGCTGGCCGCGAAACAAACTCACGAATCCAGGATGAAGCCATAGATTCCCCCTAGGACCCGTTGGACCCTCCCGGGGTGAGTAAAGCACACACAATATACGTTACCATTTCACGTTAAGCATAAAGGTTTCCAAAGATACTTGCCCTGAGTAATTGACGACGACACAAATGGAAGGAAAATCACCGACGAACGCTAGGAACCAACAGAACCGAACCTAACGATTCGAAGAACACAATCACAACCATCTCTAAACAAATACGGAAATGGAATACACCCGAAAATAACGAGGGCGGACCACAACCAAACCCTCTCGATTTCGCAAAACCATGAAAATATACTATGAATCCATAGGAAAACTAATGATATCAACAAGATTAATCATATTCATCAAGGATTAACCAACAAAATGGGACGAATCGGACGAAAATCCCAAAACCCCCAAATTATCCAAAAGTAGGGTTATAAGAGATTTACCTTGATTCAAGAGGTAGAAGATGATTAAATGATGATAATATGGTGTTAGAGACTCAAGATCTTGAATAAATGATGAAAATCGCCCCACTCCAATTGCCCGAATCACCAGAGTCACCCAGCTCATGGAGAAAGAAGGAAAAAAAAAGAAAAGTGGACTGTTCTGGGTCAACTCCCTGGTTTATATAGCCAGGGAGTGTTAGCGCATGCTAACCCTCAGAAGTTAGCGTGCGCTAACGGGACATAACTCCAGTCCAGAAGTTAACGTCCCAGTCCAGTAACCAGATTATTGTGCCATTAGAGTGTGCTACCCGAAACATAGCGTGCGCTAATAGCCTCTCGGTAGTGCGCACTATCGGCCATAGCGTGCGCTACCTGGAGATCAGCCGAGTCCATAAGTGAACTGCCCAGAACTCACCTGACCCTGTTAGCGCGAGCTATCGGTCAAACGTAGCGTGTGCTACCTGGGCACCTAATCGAGTCCAGTAGCAAACTGCCCAGTACTGGACAGTCACGCTAGCGCACGCTATCGAACACCTTAGCATGCGCTAGTCCCTCGACATTAGCGTGCGCTAGACAATGTAGCGTACACTAATTCGCTAGTCCAGAGGGCTGGAAACAGAACTGCCACTCCTGTGGCTAGCTAGCGCGCCATTTAAGGCACGTAGCGTGCGCTACTAAGGGACCTCTAGCGTGCGCTATGCAGAAAAGATAGCGCGTGCTAGGTACGGAATATAAACGGTCCAAAACACCGAAATATGAACGATACATTAAATGAAACAACTCAAAGCGCATAATAACATAGAATGGATCCACGACAACCCCGAAACGTCGGTTCCGCATAACAATTACGAGAATAAGATCAATAGATGACGGAATAAATACACTGAAAGATACACAAGGGTCGCTACAAATGAGAAATACACTGAAAAATAAAAATACCGGGAAAAGAAAAATGTGGATATTATATTCTACCCCTCTAAAAATAAGTTTCGTCCCGAAACTTAAGAAACAAACAACTAAGGGTACCTAGCATGCATGCTATCCTCGGTTTCCCAAGTTGCCTCCTCGACACCATATCTCGACCACTGCACATTGACCAAAGGGATGCTCTTATGCCTTAGTCTCTTCTCACGATGCTTCAAAATCTTCAAGTGACGCTTCTCGAAAGTAATGTCCTCGGCAATATCGATCTCACCATAATCGATGATATGACTAGGATCCAGAACATATTTCCTCAGCTGGGAAACATAGAAAATGCTATGAACGTGACTCAAGGCCGGAGGTAGTGCCAAACGGTATGCCAGGTCACCGACTCGCTCGAGAATCTCAAAGGGTCCAATAAATCTCGGACTCAACTTCCCCTTCTTCCCGAAACGAAAAACTCCCCTCGTCGTCGACACCTTTAGCAAAACGTGGTCTCCCACCTCGAATTCCAGAGGTCGACAACAGACATCGGCATACAACGACTGTCGACTTTGGGCAGTCAACATCCATTCTCGAATCAAATCCACCTTCCGTCTTGTCTCTAAAATAATATCCGGTTCGGTCCCGACCAAATTGGACGCCTCATTCCAACAAATCGGCGATCGACAACGCCGCCCGTAGAGCGCCTCATACGGTGCCATCCGAATCGACGCGTGCCAACTATTGTTGTACGTGAATTCGATCAATTGTAAATGCTCCTCCCAGTCACTGCTCCAATCGAGAGCACAAGCACGCAACATATCCTCGAATGTCTGGATAGTGCGTTCCGACTGTCCATGTGACTGAGGATGAAAAGAGGTACTCAAACACAAACGAGTACCCAACGCCTTATGCACCGCCTGGCAAAAGTGCGATACAAACCAGTCATCACGATCCAAAACAATAGATTTCGGAGTACCGTGAAGCCTCACGATCTGCGCGATAAACACACGATCCAACTTCTCCGGGACCCAAGTGTCCTTGTGTTGGGAGTATGCCCTCGAATGCCACTCAGAGGATGTTGAGTGAGGGCATTGTACTTGTAATTATGTAAATCATTAATATAAGGCAATGGATGTTTCTTTAATTACTGGTAGTTACTGGCATTCCTAACTCGTAAATATACATATAGAAATTCGTCCGTGTATTTGAGAGCAAAACATTCCACTCCTTATTGGATAAGGGGGTCGGCACTGGAAAGGTTTATAGCTCAAATACTTAATCGTTCGCAAGTCGATGAAACTTGATTGGGCGTTAAGTTTATGTGAAGACTTGTATGACGTGTTCTTTAACATGGAGAGTGCCTGTCGAACACTAATGGTTAGTGGGAGCACACGTTATAGGTATGCTAATTGGATTAGTATACTCAAACCGACTCACCCTCGATTCGTCACACGGATTTCACTCCGGGATAGTTAATGATGGAATTGAAAGGTTGTGATAGGTATTCGTGAACCTTCGACTTGAGGATTTAGTAGGGATGTGCTTGTGACGTCAAGATTTTCATTAGAGTAGTTCGACCCTGTAAACCGGAAGGCGGGGGTCAACCTCGATGTGCATCTTGACGGGCAAGTAGCAGGTCCTACTGAATACCAAAGTAGAATTCTTTCTCATGTTAGTGAACGGGTTATATGTCCTATGCGGTTATTGGCAGATGATATCATAAGTCTTTGGCCAAAGCATTGGAGCTAGTTGTATTGGATACACAAGAGCTCGATGATCTCGATTTGCATTAACGCATGCATAGCTTCAAGTACAGATAGGGTTTGACTGGTTGTGACCCTATAACTTGAACGGGACATTTGAAAGAAGGGTTTATACGTATACTGGTATTCACGACAGAATGGTTCTTGAATGATACCATCATTCGTTCTCAGGGGGTACGGTGTAGGCCGCCAGGCTGGCTAGGTGGTGCTACTACTCTTTGGTTCCTCCCATTGCTGACTGAGACACACCTACCGAGTCGCGCAATAGGATTGACGACGGAAAAATCAAGCTAATTCTCTCATTATGAATATTAGATATTGGATATCTGATTTGGGACATTGGATGTCTAAATCGATTTATTGGATAAATTGATTTACGGCCTAATGAATTAAATATTTCACAGGGTGATTAATTTAATTCATGAATATAATTATTTCTTGGAGAAATTAATTATGTTATTATGTGTTTGATATGATTAATTAATTGGATTAATTAATTGATATAAATACATTGGAACGGAATCGGAGTTTATCTGTTTGGACTCGCGGGAGTCTGAAACGAACCGAACTTGTCCGATTTCTTCTTGATAGCCGCCCCCTTCCACCAACCTTCGCTTTGGTCTTTGGTTTCCATTTTATAATGGATGATAATGACTTGTGGGGAAGACCTCTCATGTGAGATGAGTTGTTTTGGTGGTTATAAAGTGTATAAAGAATGAGAAGAAGACTAACTCTCACATGTCTTCATTTTGGAGAATTTCATATGTAAATAAGGAAAAAGAGAGAGAGAGATAGACTTTGAGTTTAACACTCATCTTTATCTTCTTCATTCACTTCTTCTTCATTTTTCTTGGAGAAAATTGAGAGAAAATATTGAGGGAGTAAGATTAAAACACTTAGAGTGTAATAATCTTAACATACAAAGCTTCATCACTTGATTCTAGCCGTAACCTTAGAGGTTAATTGGGTGTTGTCATTCCGGTCGTTTCTCCGGCACGTGACAAGTAGAGGCGCGGTATTTCGGCGTTGGATTGTTCAAGTGCTTGGAGTGCTTCGTTCGTAGAGAATTCAAGTAAATCTTGGGGAATAGCTCAAGAGAAGGATTCCATCTAATCAACGGACTATAAGGGTGAGTTTCTATATCTCTTGTTGAATTCGTTTATATATATTCGTATATACATAGCTCGATCGATCCTCGTAGGGATTCGGATCGAATTAATTTTCGTTTTACCGCTTCCGTTGGGCCTTCGTTTTAAGGCACCGAATCTCAACAGTGGTATCAGAGCGTAGGTCTTGCGATCGTATATACGATATTGGCATTTGGAATGCTCGATTAGATGGTGAATGATTTGGAATTATTTTAGTCATAATCGTGGTACATGTTTTATGTTCGTTGTAGTTATATTTTTCGTAAGTTTATGTCTGTTGTTGCCCAAAATATTTATCCGAAGATTAAATACTGCTGGAAGACGGACAACAAACAACAATTTGTGGGAGCACTTACGAGAGAATATGAATAAACACAAGAGTTGCCGGGTTTGTTAGGCCCGGGCTTGAATGCTCTCGCGAGATGTTATTAATACAAATATTCGTGGATACAAGTATTAATGTGAGAAATCTAAATACAATGAGTATAAAAAGACTCTGTTAATCCGGCTCTTGAGCGAAGCTCAGTGTTCTTCATCCCTGCCGATCGTCTGCTTGATGAGAGAGGCCGAGAGAAGTAAGTACCGAAAGATAGCTGTTGCCAAGAGTTGGAGAAAGCCAAGTGCTGTGTGAAATCTCGTGGGAATTGAAGTACTTCCGTGTGTTCTCAAGAATTTCGGATCCTTTGGACAAGTGCAGGCTGCCTGCTATATATAGGGGCTGAGGTGCCCTGAGTGCTGGCGGGCGATCGTCTTCCGGCCATTATAATAATGGGGCGATCGTCTGCCGACCAATATTATAATGAGGCGGCCGTCCTTAAGTCACACGAGCTGTCGGCCTAAAGTCCAAGGTAGATGCTGGCACCCAGCTGTGCGGTCCAATGAGGAGCCAGCACGCGTCCGGGGTCACTGTCACATGCGGCCCTACTGACAACTTTCGGCGGGCTCGCTTACTGGTGGATCTTGATGCCGATGTGGTCAATGATCCGTGAATTGCGGATCTTGTCTCAGCTCTGCACGTGGTGTCTGTCTTGAGGCTCGGCCTTTGCCGACTGGATGGCCATCGGCTCTGATCGGCATGAGGCGGTCATCTCTAGCTGGTCACCGAGGTCGGCATCGGCCAGTCGCTGAAGGTCGACATCGGTCGGTCACCAAGGGTCAGTCGGCAAGTGCGAGAGATGATCATCCGCTAGTCGGTCGCCAGGAGTCGGTCGTCAAGTACCGAGAGACGATCGTGTTCGATGTCGATCGCTCGGCACCGGGACTTGTCCTGGGACCTTCGGTTGGCCGATTTATCTTGTCTGCTGGGCTAAGGCTTGGTCGCCTGGTCGCTGGTCGGTAGTTCTGCTTCGGCTGCTCGGCAATGGCTAGGTCGCCCGATCTCCGAGGCGATCGCCGGTCGGAGAGTATAATTCTCGACACAACAATTGCCCCCCAGCTTTCTCCGATGTTGAAGACACGGGGTGAGGTGGTTCTTGCTGGCGATCATGTAAGATGAGGACGGGCGATCTTGTTGAGCCGACTTTGGATTCGGACTTGGGCTATCATGGTCTATTGGCTAGCTATCTTTCGGTCTTGTACCTACAAAAAACAAAATTGGCCGATCCCTCGTAGAAACTTGGTTGTTTCGTCGCTGAGGAACCGTGCACAGTCGCGGAGTTCGATAGACCGACTCCATGACCGTGTCTTGGTGCGCGAAGACATTGAGTGTCTCAACTATGAGTCGTTCGGTACACAAAGCCGACTCTGGAATCTCAAAACACCATCCCCGTGGATCACAAACCCGGAAGAATTTCCTTTAAGAATGTTCTCTCGGATTTGAGAAATCATCGGATCCTCCAACTGCTTCAGCTTAATTTCATCGATCAAAGATGACGAAATCTCTAAAGCACAAAGTTGCCTGACAACTCCAGGCAACAAAACCTCAACATCTAACTCGATCAAAACTCGCCGAAGCTCAGACTGAGACGTAAGGATCTCAAGTGTTCGCAACGCAACCGGTTTCCGACTCAAGGCGTCGGCCATGACGTTCGCCTTGCCCGGATGATAAAGGATTTCGAGGTCATAATCCTTAATCAACTCTAACCACCTCCTCTGCCTCATATTCATCTCCCGCTGAGTAAATATGTATTTCAGACTTTTATGATCGGTAAAAGTCTAACATGCAGAGCCGAAAAGATAGTGACGCCAAATCTTGAGCGCAAAAACGACCGCCGCTAACTCCAAATCATGAGTAGGGTAGTTAAGCTCATACGACCTCAACTGTCTCGATGCATATGCAATGGTCTTGCCGTGCTGCATCAACACGCACCCAAAACCCTGACTCGAAGCATCACTATAAACAGTAAAACCCCCGTTGCCACACGGCAACGCCAAAATCGGAGCCGAAGTCAAACGCCTCTTCAGCTCCTCAAAACTCGATTGCCTCTCATCATTCCAGACGAACTTCTCGGACTTCTGGAGCAACTGTGTAAGTGTCCGAGCTAGTTTCGAGAAACCCTCGATGAACCTACGGTAGTAGCCGGCCAAACCCAAGAAACTACAGATCTCCTTCACATTCTTGGGCGGCGCCCAATCCAACACTGCCTCAATCTTCTGCGGATCCACACGAACCCCTTCGGCTGAAATCACGTGACCTAAAAACATCACTTCCTTCAGCCAGAACTCACATTTCGAGAACTTCGCATAGAGTTGCTCGGTTATCAAAATGTCTAACACTACTCGCAAATGATGGGCATGCTCTTCTTCGCTCCTCGAATAAATAAGAATATCGTCAATGAAGACGACGACACACTTATCCAAATACTCGATAAAAACTTTGTTCATCAACTGCATGAACATCGTCGGCGCATTAGTTAACCCGCAAGGCATAACTACAAATTCATAATGTCTGTATCTCGTCCGAAAAGCTGTTTTCGGCATATCGGACTCCCTCACCCGGAGCTGATAGTACCCCGATTTCAAATCAATCTTCGAGAACACCGCAGCTCCCTGCAACTGATCGAACAAGTCATCAATCCTCGGCAAAGGATACTTGTTCTTGATGGTCACCTTGTTTAGTTCGCGATAGTCGATACGCAAACGCAGTGAACCATCCTTCTTCCGCACAAACAAGACCGGTGCCCCCCAAGGCGAGGCGCTCGGTCGAACATACCCCGACTCAAGAAGCTCACTCAACTGCTTCTTCAACTCGGACATCTCCGAAGGTGCCATGTGATATGGCGCCTTCGAAATCGGAGCCGCGCCCAGCTCTAATTCTATAGCAAACTCGACCTCACGATCCGGTGGCAAACCCGATAACTCGTCAGGAAATACATCAAGAAACTCACTAACGACTGGAATCGATGAAAACTCGACTCCACCATCCTCTGCCTTTAAGGCATAGCACCAATAACCAGTACACCCATTTCGCATGAGCCTCATCTCCTTCAAGGCGTTAATAACAAATTTCTGGTTTCCCCTCTTTCGCCCCGCGAAAGAGTGGTCGGTGCCATCCTCGGCTAACATAGTGATGATTCTCGTGCAGTAGTTCATGATTGCGCCATGCCGCTCGAGCCAATCATCCCCGAGAATCAAATCTTCACCCTCAATACCCACAACAATAAGATTAGAGAGCCTAGCCCTCTCATAAATAAACACAGAACAGTCCCGGACCTCTCGATCACCGACAATTCTATCACCGCTAGGAAGTTTAACGATGAAAGGCTCGCAAGGTGATAAGCATTCGAGACTCAAACGGCATACACACTCTAGAGAAATGAATGAATGCGTAGCACCCGAATCAAAAAGCACACTGACAGGATGTGAATGGATATGAACGGTACCTGTCGCCACAATGGTTGCTGGATCATCGGCCCTCCTCATCTCATAGATACGCGGCTGGGCAGAGCCGACGCTGGAAGCTCCTCCCCTAGCGGGATGACCCCGACCTATACCTCGACCGGCATTCAGCGGAGGCTGCGGAGAAAACGAGCCCTGGTTCACACTCGGCTCCATGGTGCTGGGTGAGAAGAACGGGCGCCGCGAAATTGTCTGATCTGTTCACAAAAAGAGGCCTTGTGGCCCGACTGACCACAAGTATGACAAGTCAAAGGCGGACGAGGACACTCCCGATTTCTATGGCCCGGCTGGCCACAGTTAAAGCATGTGGGATCACGAACGGAGGTTCCGGCGGCACCTCGAAAACTCCTAGAGAAACGAGCCGAACCGTCCGTAGAAATATTTGCATGTTGAGATTTCTACTGATTCCTACCCTTGTAACCCGAGAAATTCCAAGTGGATTTCTGCTTCTTACTCCCTCGGACCGCCGCACTGGCTCTTACCGACATATCATAGGCAAGAGCTCGGCTCTGATAATTCTTCTAAGTTGTACAGAAGAGCCCAGACATGTAGTCTCGAATTGACAATTTCATCCGCCTGGAAAAATGGAAAATTTTGTTGCTCTCCTCGACAACTTGGGTCTTCACATAGCCCAACTCCTTGTTGAAATAGGCAATAGCTTGGGATACAGGTATATCCCGTGGTTGAGCATCATAGAAAGCATGAATTCGAGCCTGTCTAACCGGCCACGGGCAATATTCAGTCTCCATCAATTCCTGAAATTCGGCCCATGAAGCAACATGGTCTTTGGGTCCAACGGCCTCCCACAAATCCGTAGCGTCCCTAGTGAGAAAGTACTGGGCAATAGGGACCTTACGGTCCTCGGGACAGTTGGTGGCAACGAAGACTTTAGATATCTCCTTGATCCACCCCTCCCAGCCGATCGGGTCTGATGCTCCCGAAAATTGGGGAGGGTAAATCTTGATGACATCTTGGAGCCAACGGTCTGCTCCACCCCAATTAGCATGGGCCTGATCCGGGTTCTGAACCACCTGAGCTATCGCCGCCATTTGGTTTACCAATTGCTGCATAACGGCCGCAATACCAAGGTCGGCGCGCTCCTGAGAAGAAGCATGACTGTGACGGTCGCCGGTATTGCCGGCTCGCGAAGAATGCGACATGGCCGCCCCACCGGCTGCCCCATGTCCCCGACCGCGTCCACGGCAACGACCACGACCACGGCCCCTTCCAGCATCCATGCTGGTGATAATAGGTGGCAAAAGCAACTCGATGATAAGTAAAAGAGGGAGAATAACCACAGTTCAAGAAACGGAAATACGGTACGAGAAAGTAAAGAATCTAGTAAGGAAAACTTACGAATACTGGAAGTACTGAGATGCCGGCAGCGGTGTGACAATGTGCAAAACAAAACACAACTAGTCCTAAATAACCGACAAGCCTAGGTATCCAAAAACCTAGTGCTCTAATACCATTTTCTGTAACACCCCTGAGATATTCGAGGTGTATTACAGTGCCGTGGACCCCTACATGGGACCCACTAGGCTAGACACAACTTACCACAGTAGAAACACACATTATCCAGTTGAAAATCAAATAACACGCCCGGTACAACTGGCGGAATAATCAACAATGACAAACTTAAATAACTTCCACGAATACAAAACATAATCCGAAGAGAAAAGCCTAAGTACTCGCGAGTACAATCTATAAGTTTCAAAAGTAGAAAACAACCATATCGAAGGGAAACAACGGAAATGAAGAGACTCAATGCACATGTCAACGACCCTGGCCAGCATCCTCGTATTGTCCCAGTGCTCGCTCGTTCGGATGATCATAACCTGAAATCCATAACAAGAATTTCCCCACAACGGGTCCCCAAAGGGGTTAGCAATTACGCTAGTACAAGTAATCAAGGCAAACCAATCACTTACACATTTCATAGTACATGCACCAAATTCATTTCGAAAACCAAAACCAGACATGTCTTTTCCGGAAACAAACAGTCAAACAATTTTCCTAGGACCGGGACGAAGCCACGAATCCCACCCGAGGCCTCTAAGGACCCTCCTGGGCTGGCCGCGAAACAAACTCACGAATCCAGGATGAAGCCATAGATTCCCCTGAGGCCCCGTCGGACCCTCCCGGGGTGAGTAAAGCACACACAATATACGTTACCATTTCACGTTAAGCATAAAGGTTTCCAAAGATACTTGCCCTGAGTAATTGACGACGACACAAATGGAAGGAAAATCACCGACGAACGCTAGGAACCAACAGAACCGAACCTAACGATTCGAAGAACACCATCACAACCATCTCTAAACAAATACGGAAATGGAATACACCTGAAAACCCACCTACGATTCATGTATATTCGTACAAAAATAACAACGAGGGCGGACCACAACCAAACCCTCTCGATTTCGCAAAACCATGAAAATATACCATGAATCCATAGGAAAACTAATGATATCAACAAGATTAATCATATTCATCAAGGATTAACCAACAAAATGGGACGAATCGGACGAAAATCCCAAAACCCCCAAATTATCCAAAAGTAGGGTTATAAGAGATTTACCTTGATTCAAGAGGTAGAAGATGATTAAATGATGATAATCTGGTGTTAGAGACTCAAGATCTTGAATAAATGATGAAAATCGCCCCACTCCAATTGCCCGAATCACCAGAGTCGCCCAGCTCATGGAGAAAGAAGGAAAAAAAAAAAAGAAAAGTGGACTGTTCTGGGTCAACTCCCTGGTTTATATAGCCAGGGAGTGTTAGCGCATGCTAACCCTCAGAAGTTAGCATGCGCTAACGGGACATAACTCCAGTCCAGAATTTAACGTCCCAGTCCAGTAACCAGATTACTGGGCCGTTAGAGTGTGCTACCCGAAACGTAGCGTGCGCTAATAGCCTCTCGGTAGTGCGCGCTATCGGCCATAGCGTGCGCTACCTGGAGATCAGCCGAGTCCATAAGTGAACTGCCCAGAACTCACCTGACCATGTTAGCGCGAGCTATCGGTCAAACGTAGCGTGCGCTACCTGGGCACCTGATCGAGTCCAGTAGCAAACTGCCCAGTACTGGACAGTCACGCTAGCGCACGCTATCGAACACCTTAGCATGCGCTAGTCCCCCGACATTAGCGTGCGCTAGACAATGTAGCGAACACTAATCCGCTAGTCCAGAGGGCTGGAAACAGAACTGCCACTCCCAGGGCTAGCTCGCTAGAGCGCGCTACGAAGCAGACGTAGCGTGCGCTACTAAGGGACCTCTAGCGTGCGCTATGCAGAAAAGATAGCGCGCGCTAGGTACGGAATATAAACGGTCCAAAACACCGAAATATGAACGATACATTAAACGAAACAACTCAAAGCGCATAATAACATAGAATGGATCCACGGCAACCCCGAAACGTCGGTTCCGCATAACAATTACGAGAATAAGATCAATAGATGACGGAATAAATACACTGAAAGATACACAAGGGTCGCTACAAATGAGAAATACAATGAAAAATGAAAATACCGGGAAAAGAAAAATGCGGATATTATATTCTACCCCTCTAAAAATAAGTTTCGTACCGAAACTTAAGAAACAAACAACTCAGGGTACCTAACATGCATGCTATCCTCGGTTTCCCAAGTTGCCTCCTCGACACCATGTCTCGACCACTGCACCTTGACCAAAGGGATGCTCTTATGCCTCAGTCTCTTCTCACGATGCTCCAAAATCTTCAAGGGACGCTTCTCGAAAGTAATGTCCTCGGCAATATCGATCTCACCATAATCGATGATATGACTAGGATCCGGAACATATTTCCTCAGCTGGGAAACATAGAAAATGCTATGAACGTGACTCAAGGCCGGAGGTAGTGCCAAACGGTATGCCAGGTAACCGACTCGCTCGAGAATCTCAAAGGGTCCAATAAATCTCGGACTCAACTTCCCCTTCTTCCCGAAACGAAAAACTCCCCTCGTCCTCGACACCTTTAGAAAAATGTGGTCTCCCACCTCGAATTCCAGAGGTCGACGACGGACGTCGGCATACGACGACTATCGACTTTTGGCGGTCAACATCCATTCTCGAATCAAATCCACCTTCCGTCTTGTCTCTAAAATAATATCCGGTTCGGTCCCGACCAAATTGGACGCCTCATTCCAACAAATCGGCGATCGACAACGCCGCCCATAGAGCGCCTCATACGGTGCCATCCGAATCGACGCGTGCCAACTATTGTTGTACGTGAATTCGATCAATTGTAAATGCTCCTCCCAGTCACTGCTCCAATCGAGAGCACAAGCACGCAACATATCCTCGAATGTCTGGATAGTGCATTCCGACTGTCCATCTGACTGAGGATGAAAAGAGGTACTCAAACACAAACGAGTACCGAACGCCTTATGCACCGCCTGGCAAAAGTGCGATACAAACCAGTCATCACGATCCAAAACAATAGATTTCGGAGTACCGTGAAGCCTCACGATCTGCGCAATAAACACACGAGCCAACTTCTCCGGGCCCCAAGTGTCCTTGTGTTGGGAGTATGCCCTCGAATGCCACTCAGAGGATGTTGAGTGAGGGCATTGTACTTGTAATTATGTAAATCATTAATATAAGGCAATGGATGTTTCTTTATTTACTGGTAGTTACTGGCATTCCTAACTCGTAAATATACATATAGAAACTAGTCCGTGTATTTGAGAGCAAAACGTTCCACTCCTTATTGGATAAGGGGGTCGGCACTGGAAAGGTTTATAGCTCAAATACTTAATCGTTCGCAAGTCGATGAAACTTGATTGGGCGTTAAGTTTATGTGAAGACTTGTATGACGTGTCCTTTTACATGGAGAGTGCCTGTCGAACACTAATGGTTAGTGGGAGCACACATTATAGGTATGCTAATTGGATTAGTATACTCAAACCGACTCACCCTCGATTCATCACACGGATTTCACTCCGGGATAGTCAATGATGGAATTGAAAGGTTGTGATAGGTATTCGTGAACCTTCGACTTGAGGATTTAGTAGGGATGTGCTTGTGACGTCAAGATTTTCATTAGAGTAGTTCGACCCTGTAAACCGGAAGGCGGGGGTCAACCTCGACGTGCATCTTGACGGGCAAGTAGCAGGTCCTACTGAATACCAAGATAGAATTCTTTCTCATGTTAGTGAACGGGTTATATGTCCTATGCGGTTATTGGCAGATGATATCATAAGTCTTTGGCCAAAGCATTGGAGCTAGTTGTATTGGATACACAAGAGCTCGATGATCTCGATTTGCATTAACGCATGCATAGCGTCAAGTACAGATAGGGTTTGACTGGTTGTGACCCTATAACTTGAACGAGATATTTGAAAGAAGGGTTTATGCGTATACTGGTATTCACAACCGAATGGTTCTTGAATGATCCCATCATTCATTCTCAGTTGGGGTACGGTGTAGGCTGCCAGGCTGGCTAGGTGGTGCTACTACTCTTTGGTTCCTCCCATTTGTTGTGTCACGATTTATTCATCCCGACAGGCGATCGACTATAAGGCCGAGCGACCAAGTCAACTCCAGTAAAACTATGGCTAGCTCGCCAAGTCGAAGATATCAGACCACCTTCAGGTACCTAGCGATCGACTCCCAAGGCGATCGCCCTTTGGCAGCTGGCGATCTACTCTAGTGACCGGCTAAGGGCAATCGACCTACGCCCCGAGCAGAGACGATCGCCCGTCAAAGTCATCAAGGACTGGATCTCAGAACAGCGCCCACGTGCAGATCCACCAAAGGCGCTGACAAGATCTTCGCTAGCAGATAAGATCTTTTGCTGACAGACAAGACCTTTGACCACAGCCTGTCACCTACTTCACCTACCAGCATGCGCGCCGAAAGTTGTCAGTGGGACCACCCGTGACAGCGACTCAGGACGCGTGTAAGCTCCCATCGACCGCACACCGATCGCCAAAGAACTCCTGCAGACTTTAAGGAGACATGCCCACGTGCTAAAAGACGATCGCCCTATTATTATAATGCAGAAAAGGCGATCGCCCGGCACATCCATGTCCTATAAATAGAGAACCTCCTCCTACTGAAAAAAGGTTCCGAATTCATTCTGACTTACGCTCAGAACTCATTCTCTCACATTCCGATACATTCACGGAAATACAGTAGAACATACATATCATCAAGCTCCCGGCTATCCCACCGGAATCCATCTCAGGACTTCTCTCTCCAAATCTCTCGTCCAGAAGACGATCGGCAGAAGCAGCAAGTCTCCACTAGACGAATTCCAAAGGATTCATAAGCCCCGGAGCCCAAGCATCCAGCTAAATACTCACCGTGAGAGACGGTCGATCTCTCACCGCCGCGACTGTTCATCTCCTTTGTTACAAGAACTCACAGAGCATCAAATCTGGTTCTTCCGGCAATCTACACGCTCACTAGCTAAGATAACAAGAATCTTTACACTCATTGTAATTGTATTCTTACATTAGTACTTGTATCCCCGAATATTGGTATTAATAATATCTCGCGAGAGCATTCAAGCCCGGGACTAACAACCCCGGAAAATCTTGTGTTATTTATCTTTCTCTCGGAAGTGCTCTCGCATTTGTTTGCTATCCCATCCATTCCAGCAATATCTATCTCCGGATAATATTTTGGGTAGCAACAATTGGCGCTAGAAGGAGGGCATCTAACCCTCAAACATTTATTTCTACCGTCCCGAAGAACACTCACTGTTCTCGGGGCATATACTTGAAGTGACACTCACTGCACTTCAAAGAAAACCTTCAGAATCATGACATCCGCCGGTACATCGAAGAAAGCTGCTCTCCGAACCGCCGGACACCATTTCCCGGCTCAGTCCGAACCCCAGCCGACGACAAGGGGAAGCCGCAGCAACGCGAGACTCTCGATCCCGCATCCGAGAGATGGCCCCAACCTCTCACTCGATCAGTTCCAAACCGAGGAGCAGATCGAGGAGGCTATGGCCATCCTGGAGGAGCGACGGAGAGCATGTGCGTCGCCTGCAATAACTCCCTCGATCATCCGCCGCATGGGAAAACGGAAATTCAGCGGGCTAATGAACGAGCGATCGTCAGAAAGCCCCAATTCGTGAGGAAAGGCTCTCGCACGACCGGACGGATCCATATTCGATCGCTTGGGGCGCGACCCATCCTGGCGACCGGGGCACTCTGTTTCCAACCTCGAAAAGACGGAACCCGAATCCGTCACCAGGAGTTCGGCCTAACCACCTCACAGCCGAACGCAGGTCAGCCATCTGACTCCCACCCCGATCGCCAGGGAATCTGTACTCAATCGCCTCGGCTCCCGCTCCGAGCGCCGAGCCGCTAGCAGTCAGGCCACGGCGATGGCCGCCATACAACGCCATCTCGAAGAGATGAGAGCACTCTTGGACACTAGGGCAAGCGCCAGCAAAAAGATCGCCGGGCCGACCGAGCCACTCGCGGTCCACATCGAGCTTGCCCCCATACAACCAACGATCGCTCCTCCCAAAACACCTCTGTATGAGGGGAGATCGGACCCCGAAACCCACCTAAGTAAATTCCGAATCTACATGACTGGGTGTGGGGCATCTGATGCAACCAAGTGCCGGATCTTCCCGTTAACATTGGGCGAGCTGGCCCATAGGTGGTACGTCTCACTACCACCACGATCAATCACCTCTTTTAAGAAACTGGCGAATGACTTCACGTCATACTTCGCCAAAGAAGGTCGCTGCACTGAAGGCCCCCACCGCATGATAAACATCAAGCAGGGGAAAGACGAGTCAGACGCAAATTACATTGACCGAGTGGACGAAATCATCCTCACCGGCGAACCCGTCAGTGACGAGCTCGCTCTCTATTCGGTCATGGGGGTATTCCGCGGTCACTCTCCCATGTTTAGACATCTCTCCAAGGATATTCCCCCAACTTACGCGATCTTCCGCGCTAAAGCTGCCAACTTTCTGGCCAGGCAAAGGCTACTCACCCTCCGCTTAGGCGAGGAAACGCCTCCTCTTGTCCAGAAGATAGCGATCGCCAAAGCAAAAAAGACGATCGCCAAGACACCCGGAGATCTCAAGGCTTTCGAGGACATGAAAGCCCATCTCCTCCATACGTTCAATAGAACTCCGGCACATATTTTCTATGACATCAAGGGGCACGAAGAGCTCAAAAAGCCAAAGGCGATAAGGGACCACGGTCACCTGGACAACAATCAATATTGTGCCTACCATAAGAGTCCCGGCCACAGCACCAACAAATGCCGCGACCTCCTCAAATGGCTCCGAGATTGTTCGAGGAGGGCAAGTCGATGCCTTATCGTTTAGCCGAAGCCCCTACCAATCTCTATAGACGATCGTCCGAGTCGAACACAAAACAGGCTGGAAAGCTCATACGAGCCGACCCCTAGATCAACCTCGACGACCGTCTCTACATGCTTCAATCAAGAAAAGGAGACCTCGGAAGTCTCCCCGATCTCCCTCCTTATTTAAGAAATCGGAGGACTCGATCGCCATCTACAGTTCACCGTCTAACATGATGGACTAAGGCACGAGATCGCCTCCCCCGCACAACGTACACCGTCGAAGGTCGGCATCTACATGACGATCCAAGGTGGAAGAGTGCAGCCATGGTCCTGGTGGTCGATGGAACCGACTGCTTAGGCCATGCAAGGTCCCTTTAGGCCAAGATCGCCCGCCCTTCGTTTAAATACGAGGCCGGCGTAGTCTGATCCAAAATTAATCAGTGGACACGATCGCTCGCCCTCAAAGGTTCATCATCTAACATGGTGAACCCGGACAATGCGACATGCCACAACCCCCGTCTCAACGTACACCGTCGAGGTCGGCCATCTCCATGGCTGGCCGAGGTGGAAGCAGAGCTAACCAGCCGCGGGCGTGGAGTTGATTCATCCGACGCTGCCCCGCGCAAGGACTCCTCTAGACCAAGACCGCACGCCCTTCGTTTAAATACGAGGCGAGGCGCAGCCTAACAGAGGACCCTCATAATAAAGTGAGTCACGAGACACTCAATGTCTTCGCGCATCAAGACATGATCAAGGAGTCGGTCCATCGAACTCCGCGATCGTGCACGGTTCCTCAAGACGGACGACCGTCCCCGAGGATTCGACAAAGTTGAAGACCGCTCACTCAACGAATTATTTTCATCCCCTTACTTCCACTAAGTGAATAAAAACAAGGGGCAAAAAGAGTGCGGACTACCTACACGACGATCGTCGCTATTCAACCACATACGGAGATCGTCATTTTTCCAGATGTAGTGCAGCGATCGAATTTGTTGTAAAAAGTTATCTTTATGAGTTTATCAATTCATTTGGAACTGCCCTCGCAACGATCTCTCCTCACACATTTGTACAAAGTCAAATAAAGACTCAAAAATAACCATTCATTCAAGTGATAAGTCAGAAATCCAAATGCTCATTTCATTACTTGAGAAATCAGAGTACACGGTCGCCCGAAGGCCTAAGCGCTACAAAAGAAAACTACAAAACTACAAGTAAGCTAAAAACATCAAAAATGAAGCGCCTCAGGCCCCCGCCTGGCCTTCGCCATCAGCATTCGGCGCGGTCCCCTCATCTTCCGGAGCATCGGGATGAGCAAGATCGCCGAGACGGATACTACCAAAGCCACGCCGATGTCCGCAAGATCCAAGATCGGCAAGGAGAAAGCTGAATGGAGAGGATGCTCCAACGCATACGCCTTGAAGTTATCGGCAAGAGGCCCGACCTCCAAACCTCCCTTCTTAGCCGCTCGGATCGAGTCGGCGAACGCCAAATAATAGGCGAACTCGCTGACATACTCCAAGTTTTGGAAGGGATCGGCCTTGGTCGCCTCAACCTCTCTTTTCAGCTCCGCCATCGCCTGTTGCGACCCCTGGAGCTCGGCCTCCCTCGCAGCAATCTTTTCCCTCGCCTCCGTCAGCTCGCTGGTCAGCCGAGCGATCGTCACCTTCTGGCGATCGGCCTCCTCTTCAGCAACGATCCGCGCCTGGACGGCATTCTGCATCTGGTCCCGAAATCGGTCAACCGCCATACGATATTTCTCAGTCTCCTTCTTCTCCAGCTCAAGCTCATGGCTCTCCCGCTTGGCCGCCTCCAGAGAGTCCTTCTCCATCGCCGCGATCTTGTCAGCAAACTCGGCGTTCTCTTTCCGAGCCGCCTCGAGATCCTCCTGCAAGCGAATAGTGGAGGGCCGCCCCTCAAACTCCTGAGCAGCCTGGACGGCCATGGTCGCCGTCTGAAGAGAAAGGGCGAGAATAGCGTGCATCGAACTCGCCGATCGCTGTCGAGCGATCGCATCCAGATCAGTCGTCCATGCCTTCGGCAGAGCAGAAGCAGCCTTGCTAACGTATGGAGGAATGTCGCAGGAATGGCGAGGAGATCGGCTCGCTAGGAAATCTACGACCATCGGCGGGCAAGACGGATCTGCGCGACGGATCCTGCATCAAAACAACAAAGTTAATACAACTCCAAAGTTAATGCAATTTTCAACACAAAAATGCTATCTACCTCTCAGCCTTCTCGGGATCCCGACCGAAAAAAGGTTTCCCTCGAGGGGTCTCAGCATCCGCGATCGCCATCTCCCGCATAAAAGCCGCAGAGGGCGGCTCACTCTCCGGAGCAACAATGGTGATCGGAGGCGCGACGATCGGCACTTCATCGCCCGGGGCAGGAACCGAAGTTTCTTCCGGCCTCGGCCTCTTGCGATTCGCCCGAAGCCCCTCCTCCGGAATTTCCTCCTCAACCACGACCGGCTCCACGCGAGGCTCCGCCTCCGGAACTATAGGCAACGCAACGGGTGGGACCCTAGTCGACCTCTTATGGCGAAGACGGCCTAGGACTCCTGGGTTCGACATGGCGATCTCCGTCGGAGGCTCCAAAAAGCGAGGAAAGCGAACCTCTTCAGTTAAGACAATCGACCAACGGTCAGACACTTTTCTCAAGTAAGGCGATCGCCTAGAAAGTGAAGGTCGCAGAAACTCATACCTGGCACCGCGAGATGTCTCGGGAAACGGAATAGTCGAGCCGACAACCAGCGACTCTCCTTGTTGATCCGAGTGGCGTCAAGGTCGTCGTCCGACAAGCTCCTTATCCGCCTCCTGCACAACGAAAGTCAAAAGGCAGCTCCTCGATCGCCGGAATGTGAAAACCTGCAAAACCGAAATCAAATTAGATCACCAAAACGCATCCAAACGAAGGGAGAGTCTAAACCCTTACCGGGATTCCTCTCCCGAAATTCGGTGGGATCTCCACTCGCCCGTAGGATTGTCGCCGCCAAGCTCTCCACTTGCCGGCGACCCGTAACCACTTCGTCTGATCGCCCCGCATCTTATTCGGAACTCCATGAATCACCCGACCAGAACGGCCTTGAATAAGGTTACCGCCGACCAACCCTTTATGAGCCGTCAATTTAAACAAATGATTCATCTCCAACGGCGATGGGAGGCGACAGTGTGACCGCCGAAAAGGGTGAGGGTGCGATAATTTGGAGCCGTGCGTTCGGCGTCACCAAGTGGCGCCACATTCCAAGCGGCCAGATGGGTGACCGCAAAGGTTAGAGGGAAGCGCAGCCCGGCCTCCAGAACGGCCTCACTCACTGGGACCATACCCATCGGAGGCTGGTGGGGTGGTTCATTCTCCGCCGGCGCGAACAGGTCCACATCGGAAGGATCATGGAATCTTGTCCTCCGCATACCAGATCTTTTCGGTCGCCGAACTCCGTATCCGGCCAAGCGACCACAACGATCGGCTGCGCAATGCATCGCGATCGCTTGGGAAGCACATAGGGGTAGGCGACCGAGTATCCCCTAAATCGAATCTCGGAGTAGGACCGCCAACCTCTCCATTATCTCAATAAAGCCCTATAGGCCCGACCGAAAACGCTATGTTGCTCCCAGTAAGCCCTGATCGCCAGATCTCTCTCGATCTGCGATCGTCTCTCTTCAGCAGCCGACTCCTTAGCAACATCGGCCTCATTGAACAAAGCCTCGACTTCACAGGTCGATTCCGCCCGAATAGCTTCACCGCCTGTGTGGAAGACGGAAGAAGTTTCTCCTGACGCCGATGTCCCGCGTAACCGGTACCCGCTCCAAATGATGATGAGGTTCCGGCCATTCTTAGAAACAGAAAAGAAGAAAAGGATTTTTCTTACCCTAAAGTGAAATCGAACGACGATCGACACTAAGATCTTGAGAAAATTCGGCAGCAAGTCCTTCTTTCTCCAAAAAGTACGCGTGAGTGAAACTGCAGCACCGCGCCCCTTTTATAGGAGAAGGCAGGGACCCGTTTGCAATAAGGGAAAACCTCAGGGGACGGATCTCAAACGATGGCATTAATTGACCCCCTCGAGACCCGCGTACGCGTCTTTTCGAGGACGCGTCAGCCTAGGAGTTATTAATGACCGTTGGCGTCCTCCAATAGAAGCCCGACACGTGCGCGGAGACTTTTCCACGCCCATTGTTTTTTCCCGCGCAGTTCAGCGGCCAACCAGGTCGTCCGAACCCAGAGTATATCAGCTCAAAGACGATCGCCAGTTCAGTTAAACACGAAGTCGCTCGTCAAAAGTTCAGCGATCGCCAAGAGAGCCACCTCACCCCACGTTTCTAACGTATGAGCGAGCTGGGGGGCAATTGTTGTGTCACGATTTATTCATCCCGACAGGCGATCGACTATAAGGCCGAGCGACCAAGTCAACTCCAGTCAAACTATGGCTAGCTCGCCAAGTCGATGATATCAGACCACCTTCAGGTACCTAGCGATCGACTCCCAAGGCGATCGCCCTTTGGCAGCTGGCGATCTACTTTAGTGACCGGCTAAGGGCAATCGACCTACGCCCCGAGCAGAGATGATCGCCCGTCAAAGTCATCAAGGACTGGATCTCAGAACAGCACCCACGTGCAGATCCACCAAAGGCGCTGACAAGATCTTCGCTAGCAGATAAGATCTTATGCTGACAGACAAGACCTTTGACCACAGCCTGTCACCTACCTCACCTACCAGCATGCGCGCCGAAAGTTGTCAGTGGGACCACCCGTGCCAGCGACTCAGGACGCGTGTAAGCTCCCATCGACCGCACACCGATCGCCAGAACTCCTGCAGACTTTAAGGAGACATGCCCACGTGCTAAAAGACGATCGCCTATTATTATAATGCGTAAAAGGCAATCGCCCGACATCCATGTCCTATAAATAGAGAACCTCCTCCTATCGAAAAGGTTCCGAATTCATTCGACTTACGCCGAACTCATTCTCTCACATTCCGATACATTCACTAAATACAAGAGAACATACATATCATCAAGCTCCGGCTATCCCACCTAATCCATCTCAGACTTCTCTCTCCAAATCTCTCGTCCGTAAGACGATCGATGTATGACAAGTCTCCACTAGACGTATTCCAAAGGATTCATAAGCCCCGGAGCCCAAGCATCCAGCTAAATACTCGCCGTGAGAGACGGTCGATTTCTCACCGCCGCGACTGTTCATCTCCTTTGTTACAAGGACTCACAGAGCATCAAATCTGGTTCTTCCGGCAATCTACACGCTCACTAGCTAAGATAACAAGAATCTTTACACTCATTGTAATTGTATTCTTACATTAGTACTTGTATCCCCGAATATTGGTATTAATAATATCTCGCGAGAGCATTCAAGCCCGGGACTAACAACCCCGGCAAATCTTGTGTTATTTATCTTTCTCTCGGAAGTGCTCTCGCATTTGTTTGCTATCCCATCCATTCCAGCAATATCTATCTCCGGATAATATTTTGGGTAGCAACACCATTGCTGACTGAGACAGACCTACCGAGTCGCGCAATAGGATTGACGACGGAAAAATCAAGCTAATTCTCTCATTATGAATATTATATATTGGATATCTAATTTGGGACATTGGATGTCTAAATCGATTTATTGGATAAATTGATTTACGGCCTAATGAATTAAATATTTCACTGGGTGATTAATTTAATTCATGAATATAATTATTTCTTGGAGAAATTAATTATGTTATTATATGTTTGATATGATTAATTAATTGGATTAATTAATTGATATAAATACATTGAAACGGAATCGGAGTTTATCTGTTTGGACTCGCGGGAGTCTGAAACGAACCGAACTTGTCTGATTTCTTCTTGATAGCCGCCCCCTTCCACCAACCTTCCCTTTGGTCTTTGGTTTCCATTTCATAATGGATGATAATGACTTGTGGGGAAGACCTCTCATGTGAGATGAGTTGTTTTGGTGGTTATAAAGTGTATGAAGAATGAGAAGAAGACTAACTCTCACATGTCTTCATTTTGGAGAATTTCATATGTGAATAAGAAAAAAGATAGAGAGAGAGATAGACTTTGAGTTTAACACTCATCTTTATCTTCTTCATTCACTTCTTCTTCATTTTTCTTGGAGAAAATTGAGAGAAAATATTGAGAGAGTAAGATTAAAACACTTAGAGTGTAATAATCTTAACATACAAAGCTTCATCACTTGATTCTAGCCGTAACCTTAGAGGTTAATCAGGTGTTGTCATTCCGGTCGTTTCTCCGGTGCGTGACAAGTAGAGGCGCGGTATTTCGGCGTTGGATTGTTCAAGTGCTTAGAGTGCTTCGTTCGTAGAGAATTCAAGTAAATCTTGGGGAATAGCTCAAGAGAAGGATTCCATCTAATCAACGGACTATAAGGGTGAGTTTCTATATCTCTTGTTGAATTCGTTTATATATATTCGTATATACGTAGCTCGATCGATCCTCGTAGGGATTCGGATCGAATTAATTTTCATTTTACCGCTTCCGCTGGGCCTTCGTTTTAAGGCACCGAATCTCAACAGTGGTATCAGAGCGTAGGTATTGCGATCGTATATACGATATTGGCATTTGGAATGCTCGATTAGATGGTGAATGATTTGGAATTATTTTAGTCATAATCGTGGTACATGTTTTATGTTCGTTGTAGTTATATTTTTCATAAGTTTATGTCTGTTGTTGCCCAAAATATTTATCCGAAGATTCAATACTGCTGGAAGACGGACAACAAACAACAATTTGTGGGAGCACTTCCGAGAGAATATGAATAAACACAAGATTTGCCGGGTTTGTTAGGCCCGGGCTTGAATGCTCTCGCGAGATGTTATTAATACAAATATTCATGTATACAAGTATTAATGTGAGAAATCTAAATACAATGAGTGTAAAAAGACTCTGTTAATCCGGCTCTTGAGCGAAGCTCGGTGTTCTTCGTCCCTGCCAATCATCTGCTTGATGAGAGAGGCCGAGAGAAGTAAGTACCGAAAGATAGCTGTTGCCAAGAGTTGGAGAAAGCCAAGTGCTGTGTGAAATCTCGTGGGAATTGAAGTACTTCCGTGTGTTCTCAAGAATTTCGGATCCTTTGGACAAGTGCAGGCTGCCTGCTATATATAGGGGCTGAGGTTCCCTGAGTGCTGGCGGGCGATCGTCTTCCGGCCATTATAATAATGGGGCGATCGTCTGCCGGCCAATATTATAATGGGGCGACCGTGCTTAAGTCACACGGGCTGTCGGCCTAAAGTCCAAGGTAGATGATGACAGCCAGCTGTGCGGTCCAATGAGGAGCCAGCACGCGTCCGGGGTCACTGTCACATGCGGCCCTACTGACAACTTTCGGCGAGCCTGTCGGCTGGTGGACGGATGCTGACAGGCTGTGGTCAATGATCCGTGAATTGCGGATCTTGTCTCAGCTCTGCACGTGGTGTCTGTCCTGAGGCTTGGCCTTTGCCGACTGGATGGCCATCGGTTCTGATCGGCATGAGGCAGTCGTCTCTAGCTGGTCACCGAGGTCGGCATCGGCCAGTCGCTGAAGGTCGACATCGGTCGGTCACCAAGGGTCGGTCGGCAAGTGCGAGAGATGATCGTCCGCTAGTCGGTCGCCAGGAGTCGGTCGTCAAGTACCGAGAGACGATCATATTTGATGTCGATCGCTCGGCACCGGGACTTGTCCTGGGACCTTCGGTTGGCCGATTTATCTTGTCTGCTGGGCTAAGGCTTGGTCGCCTGGTCGCTGGTCGGCAGTTCTGCCTCGGCTGCTCGGCAGTGGCTAGGTCGCCCGATCTCCGAGGCGATCGCCGGTCGGAGAGTATAATTCTCGACACAACAATTGCCCCCCAGCTTTCTCCGATGTTGAAGACACGGGGCGAGGTGGTTCTTGCTGGCGATCATGTAAGATGAGGACGGGCGATCTTGTTGAGCCGACTTTGGATTCGGACTTGGGCTATCATGGTCGATTGGCTAGCTATCTTTCGGTCTTGTACCTGCAAAAAACAACATTGGCCGATCCCTCGTAGAAACCTGGTTGTTTCGTCGCTGAGGAACCGTGCACAGTCGCGGAGTTCGATGGACCGACTCCATGACCGTGTCTTGGTGCGCGAAGACATTGAGTGTCTCGTGACTCACTTTATTATGAGGGTCCTCTGTTAGGCTGCGACTCGCCTCGTATTTAAACAAAGGGCGTGCGGTCTCGGTCTAGAGGAGTCCTTGCGCGGGCCAGCGTCGGATGAATCAACTCCACCTCCGCGGCTTGTTAGCTCTGCTTCCACCTCAGCCCGCCATGGAGATGGCGAACCTCGACGGTGTACGTTGAGACGGGGGTAGTGGCACGTGTCGCTTTGTCCGGTTTCACCAAGTTAGATGATGATACTTGAGGGCGGGCGATCGTGTCCACTGATTAATTTTGGAGAGCCCTCAGACTACACCGGCCTCGTATTTAAACGAAGGGTGGGTGATCTCGGCCGAAAGGGACCTTGCATGGCCGAAGCAGCCGGTTCCATCGACTTACAGGACCATGGCTTTATGATGTGCGGTGGAGGCGATCTGATGCCTTAGTCCATCATGTTAAATGGTGAACTGTCGATGGCGATCGTGTCCTCCGGGTTTTGGTGATGTAACTTGATGATCGGCGATTGGGCTGGAAGACTGGTGATCGTCGCTCGGCTGCCGATCGCATTATTCATAGGTTGATAACAGCGATTGGGTGGGAGATTGTCGTTCGGGCGCCGATCGCGCTGCTCAGAGGCTAAGGAGAAACCTTTGCCTGGCCAGAAAGTCTGCGACTCTTGCTCGGAAGGCTGCGTAGGTCGCAGGTTGGTTCTTCGTGAGATGCCTGAACATCGGCGAAAGACCATGAAATCCTGCTAGGACCGCGTAGAGGGCGATCTCATCGCTTACGGGCTCGCCGTTGAGGATGATCACGTCTACCCGGTCGATGTAATCCGAGTCGGACTCTTCTTCTCCCTGCTTGATTTGCATTATGCGAAGGGGACCTTCTGATCGAGCGACCCTGGTGGCTAAGTACTCCGTGAAGACGTTCGCCAGCTGGTTAAAGGAGCCAATGGACCGAGGTGGCAATGAGGTGTACCACCGGTAGGCGAGGTCGTCCAGCGTCATAGGGAACATTCGGCACCTGGTCGCGTCTGATGCCCCACACCCGGTCATGTAGATGTTGAACTTGCTCAGGTGCATTTGGGGGTCTGATCTCCCCTCGTACAAAGGTGTTTGAGGAGGAGCGATCTTGTGCTGCACGAGGGCGAGCTCGATGTCGATCGCGAGTGGATCACTTGGCTCGGCGATCGTCTTCTTGGTGCCTGCCCTGGATTCCAGGAGCGCCTTCATGTCGTCGATCTGTCGTTGCATCGCAGCCATCGCCGTGGCTCGGTCGCTTGCTGATCGGCTTTGGGAGCGGGAGCCGAGGCGATCGTGTACTGATCTCCGGACTCCACTGCTGCTGACCTCGGCTATTTGGCGAGGGGGAGCCAGACGGCTGGGCTGCCTTCTGGGAGTCGGGTAGGACGAGCTCCTGGTGACAGACTCAAACTCCGTCGTCTCGTAGCTGGGGCCAGACTGCCCCGGTCGCCAAGATGGGTCACTGCCCAGGCGATCGAAAACAGAGGTGCCCCGGCTGGCGAGCGCCTCTTTTTGCGGACGAGAGCCTCCTGGCGATCGCTCGGCCAGAAACGCCTTGAGCTTCCGCTTGGACATCCGGTGGACGGCCGAGGGGGTGATAGCGGGAGGCGCATCGAGAGCACTCTGTCGCTCCTGTAGGACGGCTATGGCCTCTTCGATCTATTCCTTGGTTCGGAACTGATCGAGCGAGAGGCTTGGGGTGCCGTCCAGGGACGGGATCGAGCGTCTCTGACCACGGCGGCTACCTTCCACCATCAGCTGTGGCTCGGACTGGGACGGAACGAGGCGTCTGGCCGGCTGGCCAGCGGCTTTCTTCGACGCGGAGGTGGAAGACATGATTTCTGAAAGATTTCTTTGAAGCGCAGTGAGTGTCACTTCAAGTATATGCCCCGAGAACAGTGAGTGTTCTTCGAGACGGTAGGAATAAAAATATGAGGGTTAGATCCCCTTCTTCTAGCGCCAATTGTTGTTGCCCAAAATATTTATCCGAAGATTAAATACTGCTGGAAGACGGACAACAAACAACAAATTGCGGGAGCACTTCCGAGAGAATATGAATAAACAAAAGATTTGCCGGGTTTGTTAGGCCCGGGCTTGAATGCTCTCGCGAGATGTTATTAATACAAATATTCGTGGATACAAGTATTAATGTGAGAAATCTAAATACAATGAGTGTAAAAAGACTCTGTTAATCCGGCTCTTGAGCGAAGCTCGGTGTTCTTCGTCCCTACCGATCGTCTGCTTGATGAGAGAGGCCGAGAGAAGTAAGTACCGAAATATAGCTGTTGCCAAGAGTTGGAGAAAGCCAAGTGCTGTGTGAAATCTCGTGGGAATTGAAGTACTTCCGTGTGTTCTCAAGAATTTCGGATCCTTTGGACAAGTACAGGCTGCCTGCTATATATAGGGGCTAAGGTGCCCTGAGTGCTGGCGGGCGATCATCTTCCGGCCATTATAATAATGGGGCGATCGTCTGCCGGCCAATATTATAATGGGGCGACCGTCCTTATGTCACACGGGATGTCGGCCTAAAGTCCAAGGTAGATGCTGGCAGCCAGCTGTGCGGTCCAATGAGGAGCCAGCACGCGTCCGGGGTCACTGTCACATGCGGCCCTACTGACAACTTTCGGAGGGCCTGTCGGCTGGTGGACGGATGCTGACAGGCTGTGGTCAATGATCCATAAATTGCGGATCTTGTCTCAGCTCTGCACGTGGTGTCTATCCTGAGGCTCGGCCTTTGCCGACTGGATGGCCATCGGCTCTGATCGGCATGAGGCGGTCGTCTCTAGCTGGTCACCGAGGTCGGCATCGGCCAATCGCTGAAGGTCGACATCGGTCGGTCACCAAGGGTCGGTCGGCAAGTGCGAGAGATGATCGTCCGCTAGTCGGTCGCCAGGAGTCGGTCGTCAAGTACCGAGAGACGATCGTATTTGATGTCGATCGCTCGGCACCGGGACTTGTCCTGGGACCTTCGGTTGGCCTATTTATCTTGTCTGCTGGGCTAAGGCTTAGTCGCCTGGTCGCTGGTCGGCAGTTCTGCCTCGGCTGCTCGGCAATGGCTAGGTCGCCCGATCTTCGAGGCGATCGCCGGTCGGAGAGTATAATTCTCGACACAACAACCTACAAATCCACTCTGAGATGAATCTTGAGGAAGAAGATCGCTCAAAATCGCCTCTGGAGCTCGCTCCCGTCGGAAGGGATGAAGAAAAGTGAGAAATGACGAAGTGAAGCCTGTTGTCCAGTATTTATACTGGACAGTAATTAGCGTGCGCTAACCAGACAGCATTAGCGCGCGCTAACGATGTCAACGCCCAAAACTTAATGCAAATAATAATGTTAGCATGCGCTAGACCCATGAGCGTAGCGCGCGCTAACGGGTCACGAAACCAGTCCGATGGCCCCCGTATAGATCTACACCTACTGGGTAGCGTGCGCTATAAAAAAAATAGCGTACGCTATGCATTCGATAGCGTGCGCTAACAAAGCCCCAGTCCCAGTCAAGTAGTGTAATACCTGTAATTTCGATTTCCGATAATTTTATTATTTCGGCAAAAGTCCGTTTCGACGACTCTCACATGACCGTTTCGTCATTCTGAGAATATTTAATTCTGCACTTTTTGTCATCCGAGTTCGTTTCGGTATCGTTTTGTTGAGTTCCGTGTTCTTAAGCGGCTTTTCCGCACTTGAGTTCGATTCGTGCGAATCTCATCCGAAACTATTGTTTCGAGTTTCTCGTAAGTAAATTTAATGTTATTATTCATGTTGCGATCTTTGTGTGGGGGTTTCGATCGTGTATCGTGTATTTTGGACGTTTTGGGCCATTTTCGTAATTTCCCAAAGTTTTGGGGTGTTTGCCTTCGTATCGTCCTTTCAACCTTCGGGTTGTCGGAACCATGTCTTTGTTTAGTGCTTCACTCGTGTTTTGAATGTTATACTATTCGTCGTGTTCGTTCCGTTTGTTTTCGGGAATTCGAGTCGTCGAGTCGTGGCGGCTAGGCACGGGCCGGCCACGTGCGGCAGGGACCGGCCAGGTGCGCACGAGCGTGGCGCACAAGCTACGCGCACGATCCGGTGCTCGTGCGGCCCTGAATGCACACGCACGAGCGAGTGCTCGTGTCCAGTGCTAGTGCATCCCGGCAGATTGCTGATAGTGGGCGCGCACGACCGGCCGCTCGTGCGTGCCTGCTCGTGCGTCGCTGGGCAGTATATATGATCGAGCAGACGGGTTTACACCCATTTTTCTCATCCCTCTCATTTTCTTCCGCAGCTGGGGCTTTGAGTACGTTATTAGATGTTGTTTATCTATCAATCCACGAAGTTCTTGAGTTTATAACATCAATCAATCATCCCATAACCTCCTCTGATCTACCGAATCAAGGTTAGATTTCTTGATAATCTAGTTTTGGGGAAATTGGGGATTTTGTTGGATTTCGTCCGTTTAATTCGATTTAACTTAGGATTGTGATGGATTGATGATTATTTAGATGTATTATATCATTTCCCTTGTTATTCCATGGTTGGATCGTATCGATTCGTTATTTTGGTCGAGTTCTTGATCGACGCCTTGAAGGTGTTCGATAGAATATCTTAGAGGGGTTTTCGGACGTTCTACGATTATTCTTCCTCGTATGATCGTTGCTTTATTGATTATATGATGTTAGGGTCGAGTTTCTTGCGAAGAAACCGCTTCGAACCCTTCCGTTCGTCGTCGTCTTCTGTTTCGATAGCATCGGGCGTTCCGAAGCTTCCCGGTTGAGCCGTGTCCATTCGTGGTTCCGTGCTCGTGGTATCGAGGCAAGTATCTTGCCCTTACGTTTCATGTTTCGTTGGCATAATTTTTGATAAATGATTTTATGCGAAATCCAATGTTTAATGAACGTAAAAAGGGATCGGTATGTTCTCGATAAATGTTGTTTTTCAACGATAATTCGTATACTTCGTGAATAAGTGTTCTCAGAATATGTGTGTTGGTTTTGTATGTTGAAAGATAATATGATCACTTCGAGTGAGTTTAATAGACCGTAATCCTTTGCCAGGGATTACGAATTATTATTGTGTACTTGTTCGGTAAGAACGTAATGTGTGTGATATTAGTTGTTACTCCTTGAAAGGAGGTTGTTATGGTTAATGTTGGTTGGCTTGATAAGTGATTATTGTTGTGTTATTGATGTATGTGATATGCCTCTGGGTAGGATTGTTGAATCTCCGGGATCCATACTTGCTAGTATGGGTCGGGCGTGACTGTAGGGTTATCCACTCCGGGTATGTCTTGCGGGGACTCCGAGGTTTGTGGCTTGTTTGCCCGATGCCAAGATAACTGGTGGGGTTATCATCGGGTATGTCTTGTGGGGACTCCGAGGTTCGTGGCTTGTTATCCCGATGCCGGGATAACTTATGGTTGTGATTTGGTTATGAATGTATCTGTGCTTGTGGTCACGTGACTGTTGTTACGGTGGCATGTGATTTGGTATGGCTTCCCATTGAGTTATTCACTCGGGTATGTTCTGCGGAATAATCCTTGGGAATATGTGTTTGATGATTTGGGTCGTGGACCCTATGTTTCGTGATTTGGGTCTTAGACCCCGTGTTTTGTGAATTGGATTGTGAACCCGTGTTTTATTATCGAAATTGTATTTTGGGAAAGATGATTTTTGGGCCGCGTCCCCAAGCGTTTTCGAAAGACTTGATAATTCTTTAATCCCAAATGTTTTTACAAACTCCCGAGATCGTAAAATATTTTGTAAGATGTATATTGGGTTTATTCCCACCTTTCTCATTTTGAACAGTTTGATCAAATGATTTACCTCGGGAAGTATGTTTATGAATTCTAAGTCATTGGAGTATGATATGTATGGCTTGTCTTCGTATTTTATACTTGCACTAGCAAAATAGTGGAGTTTTGCAAACCCCCAAGTATTCGGGGGGTGGATGTCTGTTTTTGCATTCAGGTTTTGGGAGCATAACACAGGGTCGGCGCGAAGGATGATGAAAGATGATCGATACTAATCACATGAGGAACCGTACGTTGTTGTATTGGTTCAGTTGTATTTTTATTTCCGCTGCAGTATATTTTTTCCCCGTTGTACGGGAGTTGTATTTTGACCCATGCGTGGGCATGAATTGTAATTGAGTTTTATGTTCTTATTGAAAGACCAAGTCGGTATACTGAGTTATTGTAGCCTTAAAGGCATCGTCGAGTTGTTCGTTTGTTGTTACCAACCTGGTAGATCCTTGAGGAAAGGTTCTACGGCGTGTAATATCCCTGAGCGGATTGGGGGTGTTACATAAATGGTATCGGGTCTTAGGTTGTGGAAACCTAGGCTGTCGGGTCAGTGGTGTCTGTTGACTTTTGTCTCGTCGGATTTTGTTTGACTAAGTCGTGTCGCGACGCGTCGTCTGAGTTTGTTGGTCGTGATTAGTATCGTGGGGCGATCATCATCTTCGTGCGACCTGTGGATGTAAGTCTCTCTTCTTTGTGTTTGTGCCTCGTCTGATGCGAGTTACAGGTATGATTATGAGTTAAGTGATGGAATCCTCTTATGGATTTTGATTACGTGATATGTGGTTATTTGACTCTCATATTTCGTTCATATGAGGAGTAGTGTTGCTGTATTGTGCATGTTTGACTGTATTTCTTTTATCCGCTGCGTGAGTTATTTTATAATGTCTTTCAGTATTTTACCGACTGAGTTTTATTTTGAAAACCAATTCCCTTAACCGAGTTTTTGGCATTATCGCCTAGATCGTTTTGGCGAAATTATTATGATGGTATTTAGTATTTTTTAAATAGATTTTGTGAGTTTTTGAAATATTACCGTCATCGGCCTTTTTGGCGTTTTTGTAAATAGTTTTTAGCCTGGTGGGTTCCGGCGCGGGACCACGGCGCTATAATGTTCCGTGTAATTACCTGAAATTTTTGGGCATTCTAGCCCATTGAATTATCTTTGAAAACCTTGTGTATCTTAGAAAATAAATTTCGAAACGTACTTTTAAAATGAATTATTTTCTCGTGGTACATCTAAGGTGCCACAATATGTTTCAAAATTCTTCTACCTCGAGGACCAAAATGTTTTGAGATATTTTCAATGTTTTAGAAACACTTTTACTTAGACCCTAGGGTCGAATATTTCTGAAAGTTTTTCACTAAAAGAAAAGTGTCCTCATATTTATTCAAACGCAAGATGATTTTCAAAGTCTCGACAATGATGTTTGTTCAACTTTTTGTAAAATGATACTCAAGATCAACTGGTGTTTCCAAACTGTTTTCAAAAAGTGGTTTTTGTTTTTAAAATCTATCATTCCTGTTTGCGGACCAGAAATGCATGTATGGTTTTCGAACTATCGTTACGGTGTTAACCCCGAATTGTGATTGAATTGGTGGTGTGAGCGCTGAGTCGTTCGCCGCGCAATTGTTGTGTTAGCCCTCGGTGAGAGGTGTAATGTTGATCTTTAACGTTGTCATTTCGTGGTGATTTGCGTGCTATCGCACCCATGTGAGCGGTTAGGACTTGAGTTTGTATGATTGTGTACATCTATGATTGTTTCATGATGTTTTGTGTTTGTGTGCTGGTTATCATTCGGGCCGTTTTAATCGTTGAACGATGTCATGGTTTTTGTGATTTTAGTATGTGTTGATATGTTACGCCAAATTGGCATCTCTGGTTTGTTGCTTTGTGATGTTATGCCCCATTGTATCTAGCATTTATATATTCGGTATGCCGAGCTGAGGTGTTTCAACCGTATAGTGCCGGGGGCATGTACGTACAAATTGTCCTTCTCGTCAGTAACACATTTCAAGTGTGGACTCGAGGGACACAGAATTCAGTTTTGCGAATTGGTTACCGAGACTTCCGGAGTTCGCGCTTAGCACAGATATCAGGATCGGCTCTGAGAGGCCCATTGGAGATGTTTCCGTCGACCGCTTTTGTGTTGTTGCCTTGTTTCCATTATTGTGAGTTCGGGGATGACATTTCTTTTATAAGAGGTCAAATGTAATACCCGTATTATTTTTGGACTTCTGCATTGTAACACCCCGAGATATTCGGAATAATTACAGCGCCGTAAACCCTTTAAGTAAGGATTTACAAGGCTAATTAAAAAGGAAAGTAAATATAATCCAACCGTACAACTGAAGTTCAAAACATAGAACTGATTCAACTGATCCAAAGAGTTTACTTATACAACCATATCGAAATGACATTATTTAAATCACACGTACTCGAGTACTAAAGCGAACCAAGAAGACAATATAACAATAAACATCAACCACATCACTGAGCCATTTCATCGTCCTGTCGGTACTGTGGTTGCTTCCCCGCTCCTCGGCTACCTAAACATCAAAACAATGTCCACCCCCGAAGGGGTTAGCAAAGCAATGCTAGTACAAGTATCATAATACATAAATCATTAGTGAATCATAAATCATGAAAAACGGACTTCCATCATCGGAATCCGACGATGTGAATCCTCACGATTCCATCAATACACTACAGGGTAATTCAGCGATAGAGCGCCCTTGGTATAGATCCCCATGATGATCCCGTCGGACCAACGCATGGTGGAAAACCCGTCCAGCGATCCAGCGCCCTCAGCATAGATCCCCATGATGATCCCGTCGGACCAACACATGGTGGACATTCGATCCAGCGCCCTCAGCATAGATCCTCATGACCCCCTCGGATCATTTATACCAGAAACCAATCAATTATGCAGACATATATGCATTTCAATATTTTCATCAATACGAACGATTAACAACGAATATACGAGAATTCAGAAATAAATCACATATTCGACAACATGAACAAAACCATATGCATGATCAAAGTTCCAATATAAATCAAACTCAATCATATGATACTTGCCTCGAAAATGGCAAGAATGAAATTCTCCAACAAACGTCACGCGTCCGTATGTCACCGCCCCACGATCGACCCCTATGAAAGGCTCGGACCTTGTTCAAAAAGAGATACAAGAAACTTAACATACCACTCGATACTAACATACGATCACCGAATACTTATATTATGATCGTAAAGTAATGACGCTAGGTTGGTTCACGGTTATAACACTAGATAAGAACTGAACCGGAAACGATAAGGCACTATAGGAGAGTTGAACGATCATTTCGAAGGTGAAATACCGATGTTTAAAAGTTCGATGTTTTACAAGGTATTTAAGATTTCGTGTTTTAATAAGGGATTAAATGCCAAATCCTCATATGATCGGCTATTAACATTCTACCCCCAATATTACTCAAGACGACAAGTATGCTTGAATATTACGCAAGGAAAACGACACTACGGTGATTCGGTTTGAGTTCAAGGACTTGGTCGATATATTACCCTCAAGAACATGAAGAACATTGTCACAACAAATTCTTCTAACCTACATGAATTACTCCAATGGAACATAAAAAGGGTTCAGAAAATCTAGCGGAAATCATGCTTATAACTTCACGAATTTACGATACTTCATGTAAAGGTTTTCATCCACCGAGGCTAAATCAATACTCTACGTAATGGAAGAAAGACAAGGTATAATCGGGTTCTAAACTTCAAAATATGGTGCTGGACTCAAAAGATCATTATCTAGTCCAATGATTTCCAAAACAAGCTCAAAGTATAGCTAAGAATGTAAACTCTAGCTTGGTGAATCGTAACATACCTTAAGAGATGTAAGAATAAGAAAATCTTCAATAAACTCTTCACCGGAAGCTTGATCACCAACTCACACGGTCTAGGCTTCCCAAAATCGGATGTAGATGATGATATGAGGGATATGAGGTGAAGGACAGTCTCAAGAACACAAAAATCGGCCAGGGCAAGAGTGGTAAATGAAGTGAGGGTCGGGTTCTATAAATAGATTTCTGGGCATTACGTACGTTATGCAATCACCGTTACGTACGTAACAAACTTAACGTACGTTATACCCTAGCCTTAGCGTACGTAATCGTCTGACCAGAGTTCACTGGTCTGATTTCGCCATTTCCTTACGTACGTAATCACACGGGATTTACGTACGTAATATCCATGTCCTTAGCGTACGTAAAACATGCACCATAGCTTACGTAACACCTATGTCCAGGTTCACGCGGAAATCACACGAATCTCCCCCGGCCCCTTCCTCGGCCCCCACACGCCGACCCTTATCCGAACCCAAGTTGACTTAGCTTACGTACGTTAAGAACATCATATAACGTACGTAATACTGAATCTTTAGCGTACGTAAGTACGTGCAGAATCATGCATGAAATGTTGAAGATATATAAAAACATAAGGGCACAAATATGGAAATCAAACTACGATTTATAACATCATGAAGTCGAGATCATACAAGGTCGAGTACAATGTAAATACACCATTTATACGGGCATTACATACTACCCCTATAAAAAGGAGTTTCGGCCCGAAACTTAAAACGAAAATAATTCCGGGTATCTCGACTTCATACTCTCCTCTGTCTCCCAAGTTGCTTCTTCGACTCCATGTCGAGACCACTGAACTTTTACCAAGGAGATCGGTTTATTCCTCAACTGTTTGACTCGACTCTCGAGTATCTTGATTTGTCTCTCTTCGAAGGTGCCGTCATTAGCTATCTCGATCTCATCGAAATCGATAATATGATTGGGATCTGGTACATACTTCCGCAATTGGGATACGTGAAACACACTGTGAACGTGACTCAGCGATGGCAGTAAGGCCAACCTGTATGCTAAATCCCCAACTCTCTCGAGGATCTCAAATGGTCCGACATATCTCGGACTTAGCTTGCCTTTCCTCCCAAAACGGAAAATCCCTCGTGTAGGAGACACCTTCAATAGTACGTGGTCCCCAATGTCGAACTCTAGAGGGCGACGATGTATGTCCGCATAAGACTTCTGTCGAATCTGGGCAGTCAACAGTCTTTCTCGAATTAAAGCTATCTTCTCTTGAGTCTGAACTATCAATTCTGGTTCCGTCCCGATCAAATCCGAAGAATCATCCCAGCACAGGGGTGATCGAAATCTCCTCCCGTACAAAGCTTAAAACGGTGCCATCTTAATAGAAGCATGCCAACTACTATTGTAGGTGAATTCAATCAATGGCAAATGGACTTCCCAATCAGTTGACCAATCCAAAGCACAAGCTCTAAGCATGTCTTCTACTGTTTGTATAGTCCTTTCGGACTGACCGTCCGTCTGAGGATGATAATCCGTGCTAAAGTTTAGATCGGTCCCCAAAACCCTGTGAACTGCCTTCCAGAAGTGCGACACCAAACGGCCATCTTGATCTGAAATAATGGTCTTCGGCGTCCCATGCAATCTGACTATCTCTGCAATAAATACTCGCGCCAATCTCTCGGGTCCCCAAGTGTCTTTAATTCCTAGGAAATGAGCCGACTTGGTTAGCCGATCAACTATAACCCAAATCATGTTCATTCCCGTCTTGGTCCTTGGCATACTGGTGATGAAATCCATCGAGATATCCTCCCACTTCCACTCAGGGATCGGAAGCGGCTTTAACATTCCGGTAGGTCGCTGATGTTCAATCTTAACCTGCTGACAAGTCAAACACTTTGAAACGTATTCTGCTACGTCCTTCTTCATATTCCCCCACCAGAAGTTTTGTTTTAGATCCTTATACATCTTACTACTGCCCGGGTGAATAGAATAGGGCGCACTGTGAGCTTCTTTCAGAATTGTCTGTCTCAGACCATCATCATTGGGAACACAAAGTCGACTCTGAAATCTCAGAACTCCATCATCTTGTACCACGAATCCTGGGCTTTCCCTTTGTTCACTTCGTCACGTAATCGAAGAATCAGAGAGTCATCCAAGTGCTTAGATTTAACTTCTTCAACCAACGACGAAGTTAGTTCCATCACACACAATTGCCCTTGGACTCCTTGCGACCACACTTCAATTCCTTCACGGATTAGCTCTCGTTGAATATTGGTTTGGGATGTAAACGCTTCCAACACTCGAAGAGAAACAGGTTTTCGGCTTAGTGCATCAGCTACCACGTTTGCTTTGCCTGGATGATAAAGGATTTCCAAATCGTAATCCTTGATCAATTCCAGCTACCTTCTCTGCCTCATATTTAATTCCTTCTGACTGAAAATATATTTGAGGCTCTTGTGATCGGTGAAGATCTGACAACGAGTGCCGTACAAGTAATGTCGCCAAATTTTCAGAGCAAAGACCACAGCTGCTAGCTCCAGGTCATGAGTTGGGTAATTAACTTCATACGGTTTCAGTTGCCGAGAAGCATAGGCGATCACCTTATCCCTCTACATCAACACACATCCCAGACCCTGATTTGAAGCATCGCTGTATACCATGAATCCATCCGTCCCATCAGTAAGCAGTAATATAGGTCTTATCGTCGGCCTCTTCTTAAGTTCATCAAAACCCGACTGGCATTTCTCATCCCACGTGAACTTTTGAGTTTTACGCATTGGTGAGTGAGCGGACGAGCAATTTTGGAAAATCCCTCTACAAAACGGCAATAATATCCAGCAAGTCCCAAGAAACTCCGGACTTCTTTCACGTTATTAGGAGCTTCCCATTCCAAGATTGCTTCGACTTTCTTCGGGTCCACCTGAACTCCGTCACCTGATATCACATGCCCAAGGAAAGTTACTTCCCTAAGCCAGAACTCGCATTTGGAAAGCTTTGCATACAGCTGTTCCTTCCTCAAGATGCTCAAAACCACACGCAAATGCTCAGCGTGCTCCTCTGTGTCTTTCGAATATATCAAGATGTCATCGATGAAGACGACCACAAATTTATCCAAGTATTCTAAGAATACCCGATTCATTAATTGCATAAATACCGCAGGAGCATTGGTAAGTCCAAATGGCATCACTACAAATTCATAATGCCCGTACCAGGATCTGAAAGCAGACTTCGGTATATCCGATTTCTCAATTCTCAACTGATGGTATCCTGATCGCAAGTCAATCTTTGAGAATACCCTTGCCCCTTGCAATTGATCAAACAAGTCGTCGATCCGAGGTATCGGATACTTGTTCTTGATCGTCACTTTGTTTAATTCCCGGTAATCAATACATAATCGGAGGGATCCATCTTTCTTCCAGACAAAGAGAACGGGTGCTCCCCAAGGAGAAACGCTAGGTTGAATGTAACCCTTCAGCAATAAATTTTCCAATTGCTTCTTTAGTTCATACATCTCGGTGGGCGCCGTACGAAATGGTGCTCTGGAAATAGGAGCAGCTCCAGGCTCCAATTCGATAGTGAACTCCACTTCTCTCTACGGAGGTAATCCAGGTAGTTCGTTAGGGAATACATCTGAAAATTCATTCACAACTGGAATAGATGAGAGCTCTACTCCTTCTTCTTTCTTCATGGCATAACACCAGTATCCGTAACAACCCTGCTTTAGCAATCTCGCTGCTTTCATCGCTTTGATTAATTTTCCTGAGCTTCCCGGTCTCCACCCCTTAAATAAATGTTCAGACCCATCATCGGAAATGATAGAAATGACTCTCTTTCGGTAATTCAAAATAGCTCCATAACGATTGAGCCAGTCATCTCCGAGAATTAAATTGTCACCAAGGATGTTGACCACAATAAGATTTGATAGCCAATCTCTCCCTCCTATAGTTACTGGAAAATCTCTAGTTTCTAGGGTTCCCACAAGTTTCTCTCCGCTCGGTAATCCCACAACATAAGGTTCACAATCATACAAACACGAGATTTTCAAACGATTAACACAGTTCAAAGATATAAAAGAATGCGTAGCTCCGGAATCGAACAAGACACTAACTGGTTGCAAAAGGATCTGAATCGTACCTGATGCAACAACCGTGTTCTGATCGTCTGACTTCTTCATCTTGTAAATACGCGGAGGAACGGACCCAGCGCTGGATGCCTCTCTTTTCCCAGCATTCTGCTGCTGGAACCCACTTTGTTGCGTCTGGTTTACACTCGTGTCCTTCGGAACCGGTACAGGAGTGCGAGTACCAAAAGATTGAGTCGCATTTCCACAAAATGTTGCGCGATGCCCTTCCTGTTCACACTCGAAACAGGTCACAGCAGGCGCGAAACAGTCACGTCGAACATGCCCCGCTTTCCCATAGTTATAACATTTCTTCCCTGTGTCTGAAACGGTTGGTGCTACCCGGAACTTCTTTCCACCTCGAGAAGGATGCGGAGGCCTCCTGGATGAATGAAAAGAGGACTGGCCCCTGCGAGGCCCACTACCCTTATTCTCCGTGAAGTTGGCAGACACCTTCTGTTTCTTTGCTTCCGTTGATTTCTCGACTGCTGCGTCTTTCATAGCATAGGCCAGCGCCTTGTCCTGATACTGTCGCAGGGTGGTGCATTCAAATCCGGACATATATTGCTGAATCTCCGGCTTCATCCGCATATCAAAATGAAAAATCCTCTCTGCCTCGGTCCTGACCAAGTGGCGCACATAAGTCAACTGGTGATTAAAAGTCTTAATCACATCTGTCACAGATGCTTTTGAATTTTGTGGTGAGAAAAACTCCCGGACTCGGGCCTCTCTAACTGGGCGAGGACAATACTGCGCTTCCATCATTAATTTGAACTCCGTCCAGTCAACATTATGCTCCTCAGGTCGAATGGCCTCCCACCAATCGAAAGCCTCCCCCGTCAGAAGATACTGGGCGACCGGAACCTTTCTGTCGTTGGGACAGTTAATCCCCGCAAAAATCTTCTCTAACTCCTTCAGCCAGTGATCCCAAGAAAGCGTCTCAGCAGAACCGTCAAATTTTGGAGGGTGCAATTTGACTACCTCAGTAAGCCATTTGTCTCCCCGATTATCCACGTTATGCTGCTGTCCCATCGCCGTCTGCATGCGATCAACAACTTGAGCGAACTGGTTTATCTGAGCAACTACTTGCTGAAGCACTCCCGGCACATTAGGATCTGCATTATTATTTGCTGATCCCTGCTGTCCTCCAGAATGGGAATCCGTTCGACTAGCGGTTATTTATGGAGTAGACACCGAATCTTCCTGTCTCGCATTTCCACGTCCGCGACCACGACCACGTCCGCGTCCACGACCTCCTCTCAACATACTGTAAACACAAATACTCAATATCCAGGGCAAACTTTCTAAAAGAAAGTCCATCAAATGTTCTCAAAACATGAATTAAATAAAACGGTAGTATTTGAGATTAGGAAACTTACAACCACGGTCCACACGACGATGCTGGCTCAGCAGTGATGTTACAAACGACCAAAAATCAAATAACGTAAACAGACCCAACTAACCCGACTGCCAAGATATCCATGAATCTTAGCTCCGATACCATATTCTGTAACACCCCGAGATATTCGGAATAATTACAGCGCCGTAAAGCCTTTAAGTAAGGATTTACAAGGCTAATTAAAAAGGAAAGTAAATATAAACCAACCGTACAACTGAAGTTCAAAACATAGAACTGATTCAACTGATCCAAAGAATTTACTTATACAACCATATCGAAATGACATTATTTAAAACACACATACTCGAGTACTAAAGTGAACCAAGAAGACAATATAACAATAAACATCAACCACATCACTGAGCCATTTTATCGTCCTGTCGGTACTGTGGTTGCTTCCCCGCTCCTCGGCTACCTGAACATCAAGACAATGTCCACCCCCGAAGGGGTTAGAAAAGCAATGCTAGTACAAGTATCATAATACATAATTCATCAGTGAATCATAAATCATGCAAAACGGACTTCCGTCATCGGAATCCGACGATGTGAATCCTCACGATTCCATCAACACACTACAGGGTAATCCAGCGATCCAGCGCCCTTGGTATAGATCCCCATGATGATCCCGTCGGACCAATGCATGGTGGAAAACCTGTCCAGCGATCCAGCGCCCTCAGCATAGATCCCCATGATGATCCCGTCAGACCAACACATGGTGGACATTCGATCCAGCGCCCTCAGCATAGATCCTCATGACTCCCTCGGATCATTTATACCAGAAACCAATCAATTATGCATACATATATGCATTTCAATATTTTCATCAATACGAACGATTAACAACGATTATACGAGAATTCAGAAATAAATCTCATATTCGACAACATGAACAAAACCATATGCATGATCAAAGTTCCAATATAAATCAAACTCAATCATATGATACTTGCCTCGAAAATGGCAAGAATGAAATTCTCCAACAAACGTCATGCGTCCGTATGTCACCGCCCCACGATCGACCCCTATGCAAGGCTCGGACCTTGTTCAAAAAGAGATACAAGGAACTTAACATACCACTTGATACTAACATACGATCACCGAATACTTATATTATGATCGTAAAGTAATAACGCTAGGTTGGTTCACGGTTATAACACTAGATAAGAACTGAACCGGAAACGATAAGGCACTACAGGAGAGTTGAACGATCATTTCGAAGGTGAAATACTGATGTTTAAAAGTTCGATGTTTTACAAGGTATTGAAGATTTCGTGTTTTAATAAGGGATTAAATGGCAAATCCTCATATGATCGGCTATTAAGATTCTACCCCCAATATTACTCAAGACGACAATTATGCTTGAATATTACGCAAGGAAAACGACACTACGGTGATTCGGTTTGAGTTCAAGGACTTGGTCGATATATTACCCTCAAGAACATGAAGAACATTGTCACAACAAATTCTTATAACATACATGAATTACTCCAATGGAACATAAAAAGGGTTCAGAAAATCTAGCGGAAATCATGCTTATAACTTCACGAATTTACGATACTGTAACACCCCAAACTAGGCGGATATTACAGTGCCGTGGATCCCCGACTGGGACCCACCAGGCAAATGAAAATGAATGAATTATACAGGATAATTGTAGTACCGAACCACATTACAACAGTAATTACTCCGATGAGGAGTTTAATTACAACACACCAGGACAATACCAAATACTAGTGTATTTTATATGAAGATAAAATACACAACACTGAATGAAACGGAGTATCCAAATGAAAATCTGCAGCGGAAGATAAATGACAACAATATGAATAACTGAAAGATCGGGGGCCCCTACTAGTATCACCGACTCTCGACATCGGCGTGTTCTCCCGTGCTTTTGCCTTGCCAAGACTAAAAACAAAATCCCCAAACGGGCCGCCATACGTAACAACAATCCTCAAGGGTTGAAAATACACAATCATGATTATATCTGAAGTTATGAAATATCCTGTCGAAACATACGCAATCAAACATGCTATATGAATCAACTAACAGTACGGCTCAAAGGGTGGCGCCACACTATGCCCGGGATGGAAATGTGTCCGTGCACAAGCCACCAACGAGTATCGATCGAATACACGTGTGGTCTTATACCAAATCAGTCTCACGAGGCATATGACTCGTGTGCACAGTCCAATGTGAGGCCAACAACCAACCCACGACTTAAACGTGCCCGACATGAAAATCCAACACATACCAACCGGCATGCCAGTATGACCCGGAATGCCACGATATAACAAAAGTTACATCGAAAATGAATAATGACTCACCGAGATGGAATGATAGTGAAATAAATGACAGCTCAATGAAATGATTGGAACCGTCGTTCCTTATTACTGAAGTGATTAATTGACAATAACAAGTTTTGATACGGTTAATACAATGATGAATGAGTTATGATTATGAATGAACAACAACAAAAGGGATGAATATCCTTTTAACCGAGTAAGAATTAACTTACACAACACCAGTGGCAATTATCCTTCCACGAACAATGTCCTAATTGAGATATCGGTCGCTCGAACAACCTTGAATAATACATTTACCAACAATCCGTTCAATATACGAATCAAACACGAATATAACGAACTCAAAACGTCGATACGACTAAACCAAGTCTATTGAGGCATTAAATCAAACACGTTGCGGCCAAACTCCGATTGTTTACAACCAAACCTCAATATACCAATATCAAATCCCCCAAGAAGTGTTTCAAACCGACAAAACATCTTCCAAATGATCAATAATCCAAAATGAATATCCAAATTCGTGATTACAACAACAATTAATCGAAAACTCTCAATTCCAACTCAATATTCAAAGTGTTCTTGAATAATCCTTCAATAATCCATTGAATCTATATACAAACTCATAATCATATACATATCCCTTCATATAACATGATTATAACGTCCAAAACATCATATCTCAACACAAAATCGAAATCCAAGATGTTGAAGAAATTACCTCTTGAAGATCCAACCACTTCGATCCGATGAATACGAGTTAAATCGAGTATCCGGGCTATACGATCGAATGGAAATGAAGAAAATCAAGTACTCAAGTGTTTGATGAAGGAAAAACCCTTCCCCCCAAGCTCTCTCTCGGACAAGATGGAAGAAGAAAGTGAAAAATGAAGAAAAAGTCCCAGCCAGCCCTATATAAACTGCCGTAAGTTACTGCCGTAACTCGGCCTTCATACGGCCGTAACATCCCAGGTCAATGGCCTTACGGCCATAACCGGCCAACTCGTACAGCCGTAACTCGCTGGCCCAAAACTCGCGACACCTTACGGCCGTATCCGCCCTGACTTACGGGCGTAACTCGCCCTCGTCTAAAACATCTGCCGGCATCCTTACGGCCGTACCCGCACACCTTACGGGCGTAACTCGGATGATACGGCCGTATCCGGCCAAACCTACGGGCGTAATCCCCCTTCGTTGAAAATGACCAGGTACCCTGCCTGTAACGTACGGCCGTATTCGGCCAAGCCTTACGGCCGTACCTGCTCAACTTACGGCCGTATTCCGAAACCTTACGGCCGTAAGTCCTGTTCGTCCAAAAGGCCTGACAATCAACGAACCCATGTTACGGCCGTAACCTATAGTCCTTACGGCCGTAACTCAATGCTGGACATGGTGAAAATCCGATAACTCCGATTCCTCGCTACGACTGATGAATGATCCGACAAACCATACGTATATGAAAGTGAACAAGTCCAAAGATGAAACTTCCAGCACAAGACTACCAATCACAATGATAATGTTAATACTCCCGTCTCGATCCATAAATGGAGATGAAATGACGATCGGTAACTGATACATGGTTATAACACGCCCACGATGAACGCAAATGAATGAATCATGAATGATGAATGATTATCAATGAGTGAAAAATTACTGAGTGACAATTACTGACTGATAATTACTGAATGATAATGACTGGATTACGACCGGGTATTACATACTCCCCCCCTTAAAAAGAGTTTCGTCCCCGAAACTAAGAGCCAAACAACTCGGGTTGACTCTCCCGCATACTCTCCTTGGTTTCCCAAGTAGTCTCTTCGACTCCGTGTCTAGACCATTGAATCCTGACCAAAGGAATCATCTTGTTCCTCAACTGTTTGATTCGCTGCTCTAACACTCGTATAGGATGCTCCTCATATAAATGATCATCCGCGATCTCAATTTCGTCGAACTGAAGTATGTGACTCGGGTCGGCAACATGCTTCCGCAACTGAGAGACGTGAAACACATTATGAATTCGGCTCAATGCCGGAGGTAAAGCCAATCGATAAGCTAACTCGCCTACTCGATCCAAAATCTCAAACGGTCCAATGAACCTCGGACTCAACTTCCCCTTTTTTCCGAAACGGAAAATACCTCGACTCGGGGATACCTTGACCAAAACGTGGTCACCCGTCTCGAACTCTAGTGGTCGAAGACGATTATATGCATATGATTTCTGTCGACTCTGAGCTGTCAACATACGACTCCTGATCAAAGCTACCTTCTCACGGCGGCTATAAGCATATCGGGCTCGGTGTCGATTGATTCTGATACGTCATCCAAACACAAAGGAGATCGACAATGACGACCGTACAAGGCCTCGTAAGGTGCCATCTTAAGCAAAGAGTGCTAACTATTATTGTACGTGAATTCGATCAACGGTAGTTGGGCTTACCAATCGTCTTTCCAATTGAGGACACATGCCCTCAGCATGTCCTTCTAAGTCTGAATAGTCCTCTCTGATTGTCCGTCGGACTGAGGATGAAAAAAAATGTACTGAGATTAAGCTGAGTTCCCATAGCACGATGAACTGATTTCCAAAAATGAGACACGAATCGCCCGTCACGATCAGAAACGATACTCTTAGGAGTACCGTGCAGTCTCACTATCTCTTTGATGAACAGCTGGGTAAGTCTCTCGGGACCCCACGTATCCTTGATCTCAAGGAAATGAGCTGATTTATGCCACGACGACTCGTCGGCAGACTCGTGATGAAATCCATAGAAATGTCTTCCCACTTCCATTCTGGAATAGGGAGCGGTATCAGCATACTCGCCGGTTGCTGATGTTCAATCTTGACTTGCTGATAGGATAAACATATCGAAACAAATTCCGCGACTTCTCGCTTCATATTACTCCACCAGAAATTTTGTTTCAAGTCCTTGTACATCTTGCTAGACCCCGGATGAACCGGATAAGGGGTAGCATGAGCTTCTCTCAAGATCGAGTTTTTCAACTCATCATTCGCCGGTACGCACAACCGATTCTTAAATCTCAAGAGTCCATCCCCGTGGACCACAAATCCAGGGGCTTTCCCCTGTGCCACATCCTCGCGGATGAGCAACAAAATGAATCTGAACCCTGATTCTCCCTGATTTCCTCCTCAAGTGATGATGAAATCTCTAACATTCAAAGCTATCCCTGAACTCGCTAAAGCCGGACCTCGATCTCGGGTCTAAGGAATTCCTGCTGAAGCTCCTTCTGAACTGTTAAACGAGCAAGCATCTGCCCCTGAACGGACTTACGACTCAAGGCGTCGGCGACAACATTCGCCTTGCCCGGGTGGTAAAGGATCTCGATATCATAATCTTTGATTAGTTCCAACCACCGCCTCTGACGCATATTTAACTCCTTGTGAGTAAATATATACTTCAACTCTTGTGATTGGTGAATAACTGACAGGTGACGCCATAAAGGTAATGACGCCAAAATTCCAACGCGAAAACCACGGTTGCTAGCTCCGGCCGTGGGTTGGATAATTAACCAGCTAATCCGAGGAAACTTCGGATTTACTTGACATCTTTCGGAGGTTGCCAATCTCGGATAGCCTCCGTCTTCTGAGGGTCGACACGAACTCTGTCAGATGAAATTACATGCCCGAGAAAAGTCACTTCGGACATCCAGAACTCACAATTGGAAAACTTTCCATGAAGTTGCTCGTGTCTCAACACGTCGAGGACCTGATGAAGATGTACCTCGTTTTCCTCTCGATCACGAGAATAAGCCAAAATGTCATCGATGAAGACAACAACAAACTGATCCAAAAAGTCGATGAAAACCCGATTCATTAATTCCATGAATACCGCAGGTGCATTAGTTAGCCCAAACGGCATAACTACGAACTCATAATGACCATGGCATGTACGAAACGCCGTCCTTGCAATACCCAACTCTTGAATTCGCAGCTGATGATATCCAGATCTTAAGTCGATCTAGGAAAAAAATATTGAAGTTCCCTGAAGTTGATCTAAGAGATCATCAATACGGGGTAGAGGATACTAATCTCGATCATCACCCTGTTCAACTCCTGAAAATTAATACACACACGAGACGAGTCAACCTTCTCCTTGACAGATCACACTGGTGCTCATCACGGGGACGCACTCGGTCGGAGATAACCTTTCTCGAACTACTCCTCAAGTTGAATCTTCAACTCCTGCATTCTGGTCGGGGGCATCCATTACGGTGCCTTCGATAACGGGGACGTACCGGGCTCCAACTCACTCCTGAATTCCACTACTCTATGCGAAGGCAACCAGATAACTCGTCTGGAAATACATCGTCAATCGATGACAATGATACCACGAATGATTGAACATTTCGATTGTCCTAGAATGTTCAATCGATAAAAAGTGATACAATGAATGATTGAATAACTCGATTGCCTTAGAAAGGCCAATCGATGAAAATGATACAATGAATGTTTGAATAACTCAATTGCCTTAGAAAGGCCAATCGATGAAAATGATACAATGAATGATTGAATGACTCGATTGTCTTAGAAAGGCCAATCGATGAAAATGATACAATGAATGTTTGAATAATTCGATTGAGGAATTGCTTTGCTTCCGTCAAAATAATAATTCTTCTGGAACAACGGGGATTACTTCCCTAAAGCACACATCCGACAACCAACGACGGAATGATAGTGACCAAACGCTTACAGACACTAATGATGGCATCGTGACGATCCATCCAATCAATACCCAAGATGACGTCGTCTCTCGGCAAATCTACTACGATTAGGTCCGCTGGCCATACACGGCCATGAAGTTGAATCAGATAATTCTGAATCTCATGATTCCGATAATTCGTCTACCACCAGGTAGACCAATTATATAAGGCTCACAACTAGTAGCACTACCCAGGCGTAGTCTACTCAAACATGACTCGGAAATGAATGAATGCGATGCACCAGTATCAACAAGGTACACACAGGTTGAGATAGAATATCGAGTGTACCTGAGGTCAATCGGGCCACCGGGTCGTCGGTCCTCTTCATCGCGTGAAATCGGGATTTGCCGGCCCCCGAAGCGGACGCTCTCGTCTGATACAGATGAGCTTCGCCTTTGATAGCTCCTGTCGTTTTAAACGACGCGGACTGAGTGGCCTGATTCGGAACTGCTGATTTGCTTGGGGTCTGAAATGTCGCCGGAGTGGGTTTGGAGTCCCTTTGGCAAAAACGGGCCCTATGCCCCGCAATTACACAGTTATGGCATGTGACAGTCTGCCTCGGACACTTAGCACTGAAATGACCTGTTCTTCACAATTGAAACAGGTGATGGCTGAACTGGCCGCTCGGGATTGAGATCCCGCACGATTATGCGCCGTAGGAGGTCGCTCAGAAACGATAGGACCCGCACGAGGCTTCTTGAAGGTTGACTGACCGCCTCCGGATTGATTACGCTTCGTTGATTTCATGCTGACAGATGAAGGTTGTTGTTCAGCAATTTCTTTAGCTGCAGGCTCATACGGGAGAGTTATCTCGACTAATCCGGTCAGAGTGGTGCAATGATGGTTAAGCAATTGCATATGGGTCATCATGGCCTGCATAAAAGTGAGTGGATCAACCCGAACATATTCTGATCGAGCCGAGTCCCGGGTACGATTTCCTGACAGCGAGTGATTATTTCCCGGGTTTCGGCCCGCACCGCGGCCTCTCCCCGTGCATCCCCTGACAGCTCTCCCCATACTGAAGTAGGAAGGTCGCATAACGATTATATTTCCCGCATGATTATCACGTTATGATTATGTCATGAGATGATGAAAATGAGTATACATGCTCTAACTTAGCGATTATTTGAATGATTTAATGAAGTGACATGATTACCTGATGAAATTCTTGAAATGATTATCTTGAACAACTTAACAAGATTAATAATATTATCATCCAGATTGACAACTGAGTAATGAAATGAATTGAGTAATTAATGAGTTAACATGATCGTCCTGATCATTAACTGAGTAATGAAATGAATTAAGTGATTAATGAGTTAACATGATCGTCCTAATCACAATGAATGATGATGTTTGAGGATTGTTAATTGATGAATGATGAATGAATGACTATTGCCATAAATTATACCATGGCGTTAGAAATCTTACAGTCCTTTCGGTCTGATTGGCTCGGCATTTGCACAGGTCACACATGACGCGAAAGTCCAATGATACTAGTCTGATGATGATGATTTCACATGAGACATGACTCGGAAGGTAGTATTCAAAACCACGCTCCGATACCAACTCTGTAACACCCCAAACTAGGCGGATATTACAGTGCCGTGGATCCCCGACTGGGACCCACCAGGCAAATGAAAATGAATGAATTACACAGGATAAATGTAGTACCGAACCACATTACAACAGTAATTACTCCGATGAGGAGTTTAATTACAACACACCAGGACAATACCGAATACTAGTGTATTTTATATGAAGATAAAATACACAACACTGAATGAAACGGAGTATCCAAATGAAAATCTGTAGCGGAAGATAAATGACAACAATATGAATAACTGAAAGATCGGGGGGCCCTACTAGTATCACTGGGAGTCCTCGACGTCAGCGTGTTCTCCCCGTGCTTTTGCCTTGCCAAGACCTGAAAAACAAAATCCCCAAACGGGGTGAGTTACACAGAACAACAATCCTCAAGGGTTGAAAATACACAATCATGATTATATATGAAGTTATGAAATATCATGTCGAAACATACACAATCAAACATGCTATATGAATCAACTAACAGTACGGCTCAAAGGGTGGCGCCACACTACGCCCGGGATGGAAATGTGTCCGTGCACAAGCCACCAACGAGTATCGATCGAATACACGTGTGGTCTTGTACCTAATCAGTCTCACGAGGCATATGACTCGTGTGCATAGTCCAATGTGAGGCCAACAACCAACACACGACTTAAATGTGCCCGACATGAAAATCCAACACATACCAACCGGCACGCCAGTATGACCCGGAATGCCACGATATAACAAAAGTGACATCGAAAATGAATAATGACTCACCGAGATGGAATGATAGTGAAATAAATGACAGCTCAATGAAATGATTGGAACCGTCGTTCCTTATGACTAACGTGATTAATTGACAATAACAAGTTTTGATACGGTTAATACAATGATGAATGAGTTATGATTATGAATGAACAACAACAAAAGGGATGAATATCCTTTTAACCGAGTAAGAATTAACTTACACAACACCGGTGGCAATTATCCTTCCACGAACAACGTCCTAATTGAGATATCGGTCGCTCGAACAACCTTGAATAATACATTTACCAACAATCCGTTCAATATACGAATCAAACACGAATATAACGAACTCAAAACGTCGATACGACTAAACCAAGTCCATTGAGGCGTTAAATCAAACACGTTGCGGCCAAACTCCGATTGTTTACAACCAAACCTCAATATACCAATATCAAATCCCCCAAGAAGTGTTTCAAACCGACAAAACATCTTCCAAATGATCAATAATCCAAAATGAATATCCAAATTCGTGATTACAACAACAATTAATCGAAAACTCTCAATTCCAACTCAATATTCAAAGTGTTCTTGAATAATCCTTCAATAATCCATTGAATATATATACAAACTCATAATCATATACATATCCCTTCATATAACATAATTATAATGTCCAAAATATCATATCTCAATACAAAATCGAAATCCAAGATGATGAAGAAATTACCTCTTGAAGATCCAACCACTTCGATCCGATGAATACGAGTTAAATCGAGTATCCGGGCTATACGATCGAATGGAAATGAAGAAAATCAAGTACTCAAGTGTTTGATGAAGGAAAAACCCTTCCCCCCCAAGCTCTCTCTCGGACAAGATGGAAGAAGAAAGTGAAAAATGAAGAAAAAGTCCCGGCCAACCCTATATAAACTGCCGAAAGTTACGGCCGTAACTCGTCCTTCATACGGCCGTAACATCCCAGGTCAACGGCCTTACGGCCGTAACCGCCCAACTCGTACGGCTGTAACTCGGCTTCGTCCAAAAAACCTGCCGACCGCCTTACGACCGTATCCGCCCTGACTTACGGGCGTAACTCGCCCTCGTCTAAAACATCTGCCGGCATCCTTACGGCCGTACCCGCACACCTAACGGGCGTAACTCGAATGATACGGCCGTATCCGGCCAAACTTTCGGGCGTAAGCCCCCTTCGTCGAAAATGACCAGGTACCCTACCTGTAACGTATGCCTTTATCCGGCCAAGCCTTACGGCCGTACCTGCTCAACTTACGGCCGTATTCCGAAACCTTACGACCGTAAGTCCCATTCGTCCAAAAGGCCTGACAATCAACGAACCCATGTTACGGCCGTAACTTACAGTCATTACGACCGTAACTCAATGCTGGACATGGTGAAAATCCGATAACTCCGATTCCTCACTACGACTGATGAATGATCCGACAAACCATACGTATGTGAAAGTGAACAAGTCCAAAAATGAAACTTCCAGCACAAGACTACCAATCACAATGATAATGTTAATACTCCCGTCTCGATCCATAAACGGAGATGAAATGACGATCGGTAACTGATACATGGTTATAACACGCCCACGATGAACGCAAATGAATGAATCATGAATGATGAATGATTATCAATGAGTGAAAAATTACTGAGTGAAAATTACTGACTGATATTTACTGAATGATAATGACTGGATTACGACCGGGTATTACAGATACTTCATGTAAAGGTTTTCATCCACCGAGGCTAAATCAATACTCTACGTAACGGAAGAAAGACAAGGTATAATCGGGTTCTAAACTTCAAAATATGGTGCTGGACTCAAAAGATCATTATCTAGTCCAATGATTTCCAAAACAAGCTCAAAGTATAGCTAAGAATGTAAACTCTAGCTTGGTGAATCGTAACATACCTTAAGAGATGTAAGAATAAGAAAATCTTCAATAAACTCTTCACCGGAAGCTTGATCACCAACTCACACGGTCTAGGCTTCCCAAAATCGGATGTAGATGATGTTATGAGGGATATGAGGTGAAGGACAGTCTCAAGAACACAAAAATCGGCCAAGGCAAGAGTGGGAAATGAAGTGAGGGTCGGGTTCTATAAATAGATTTCTGGGCATTACGTACGTTATGCAATCACCTTTACGTACGTAACAAACTTAACGTACGTAATACCCTAGCCTTAGCGTACGTAATCGTCTGACCAGAGTTCACTGGTCTGATTTCGCCATTTCCTTACGTACGTAATCACACGGGATTTACGTACGTAATATCCATGTCCTTAGCGTACGTAAAACATGCACCATAGCGTACGTAACACCTATGTCCAGGTTCACGCGGAAATCACACGAATCTCCCCCGGCCCCTTCCTCGGCCCCCACACGCCGACCCTTATCCGAACCCAAGTTGACTTAGCTTACGTACGTTAAGAACATCATATAACGTACGTAATACTGCATCTTTAACGTACGTTATGGATGCCTGATAGCGTACGTAAGTACGTGCAGAATCATGCATGAAATGTTGAAGATATATAAAAACATAAGGGCACATATATGGAAATCAAACTACGATTTATAACATCATGAAGTCGAGATCATACAAGGTCGAGTACAAGGTACATACACCATTTATCCGGGCATTACATGCATTTCCTATTTCTCAGGTCTATCGACTTGCTCGTGTTCGTTGATACTTTCTGAACTTGTTCTGTATTCCAGTTTCATCGTTCGAACGAGCTCTGATCTTGTTTTGGGTCGATCTGGTTATCGCTGTGACTTTTCCGAGTTCGGTTCGATTCTTGTGAACCTTGTTCAGAAGTAACATTTTTTGGTTCTACTAATTCTTTTATTCGAAGTGGATCGGATTTTGGACTTCTGTATTTTCGACTCTGTCGACTCGTTTATGTTCGTTAACATTTTCTGAGCTTGCCCTGTCCCTTGCTTTTGTTGATCGAACGAGGGTGGTATTTTTTCGGAATTACTCGTTTGTCGTTGTGACTTTTCAATTGATATTCCCCTTCCTATGGATCTTATGTGAGTGCACATCTTGTTGTTTTCACCGGATCATGTTTTGTCTCGAGTCGAGATGTGAACCTCGGAGTTGTCGGTTGAACCTTATTGTTCTTCGTGATCCGAACATGATTGTTCGGTTTTTGTTGTCTCGATCGTTGTGGTTCGATCGTTTGATTGTTCGGTTTTTGTTGACCCCGTTTCGTGATTGTTGAGTGTTCAGACTCCTTCCTAATTCCCTTAAGTTCGGTAAATTAGTCTCGTTTTCGATCTTCCAACCCTTGAGCGGTGGAACTCCATATTTGTTCAGCGATTGGCTCGCGTTTTGATTGATGTACCGTTGGGTTGGTCAATCGTATTGATTTTCGTTCGTTGTGTTTTGTGATTGTTCGGATAATTGACTTGATTGTATTATCCGATTGATGACGCTTGTCACTTTTTGGTTTTATTATATCCCTAATGTCGACGTTGTGTTGGTCATCGTGGAGCGTGTTTTCACACCGTATATTCCGTTGCGTTGTTTGTAACGTTTCGCCGTTGGTCCTTAGTTACGCATTCTTATGCATCTCATTGAAATATTCCTGGTGGTATATTTCATCTCCCTACTTGTTTTAAGTTTCGGGACGAAACTTCTTTTAAGGAGGGTAGTGTGTAATACCCGTAATTTTGATTTCCGATAATTTTATTCTTTCAGAGAAAGTCCATTTCGACGACTCTCTCATGACTATTTCGTCATTCTGAGAATATTTAATTCTGCAATTTTTGTCATCCGAGTTCATTTCGGTATCGTTTTGTTGAGTTCCGTGTTCTTAAGCGGCTTTTCCGCACTTGAGTTCGATTCATGCGAATCTCGTCCGAAACTATTGTTTCGAGTTTCTCATAAGTTCAGTTAATGTTATTATTCATGTTGCGAGCTTTGGTTGGGGGTTTCGATCATGTATCGTGTATTTCGGACGTTTTGGGCCATTTTCGTAATTTCCCAAAGTTTTGGGGTGTTTGCCTTCGTATCGTCCTTTCAACCTTCGGGTTGTCGGAACCATGTATTTGTTTAGTGCTTCACTCGTGTTTGGAATGTTATACTATTCGTCGTGTTCGTTCCGTATGTTTTCGAGAATTCGAGTCGTCGAGTCATGGCGGCTAGGCACGGGCCGGCCACGTGCGGCAGGGACCGACCAGATGCGCACGAGCGTGGCACACGAGCTGCGCACACGATCCGGTGCTCATGCGGCCCTGACTGCACACGCACGAGCGAGTGCTCGTGCCCAGTGCTCGTGCATCCCGACAGATTGCTGACAGTGGGCGCGCACGACCGGGCGCACGACCGACCGCTCGTGCGTGCCTGCTCGTGCGTCGCTGGGCAGTATATATGATCGAGCAGACGGGTTTACACCTATTTTTCTCATCCCTCTCATTTTCTTCCGCGGCTGGGGCTTGGAGTACGTTATTAGATGTTGTTTATCTATCAATCCACGAAGTTCTTGAGTTTCTAACATCAATCAATCATCCCATAACCTCCTCCGATCTACCGAATCAAGGTTAGATTTCTTGATAATCTAGTTTTGGGGAAATTGGGGATTTTGTTGGATTTCGTCCGTTTAATCCGATTTAACTTAGGATTGTGATGTATTGATGATTATTTAGATGTATTATATTATTTTCCTTGTTATTCCATGGTTGGATCGTATGGATTCGTTATTTTGGTCGAGTTCCTGATCAATGCCTTGAAGGTGTTCGATAGAATGTCTTAGAGGGGTTTTCGTACGTTCTATGATTATTCTTCCTCGTTGATCGTTGATTTATTGATTATATGATGTTAGGGTCGAGTTTCTTGCGAAGAAACCGCTTCGAACCCTTCCGTTCTCGTCGTCTTCTGTTTCGATAGCATCGGGCGTTCCGAAGCTTCCCGGTTGAGCCGTGTCCGTTTGTGGTTCCGTGATCGTGGTATCGAGGCAAGTATCTTGCCCTTACGTTTCATGTTTCGTTGGCATAATTTTTGATAAATGATTTTATGCGAAATCCAATGTTTAATGAACGTAAAAAGGGATCGGTATGTTCTCGATAAATGTTGTCTTTCAACGATAATTCGTACACTTCGTGAATATGTGTTCTCGGAATATGTGTGTTGGTTTTGTATGTTGAAAGATAATATGATCACTTCGAGTGAGTTTAATAGACCGTAATCCTTTGCCGGGGATTACGAATTGTTATTGTGTACTTGTTCGGTAAGAACGTAATGTGTGTGATATTAGTTGTTACTCCTTGAAAGGAGGTTGTTATGCTTAATGTTGTTTGGCTTGATAAGTGAATATTGTTGTGTTCTTGATGTATGTGATATGCCTCTGGGTAGTATTGTTGAATCTCTGGGATCCATACTTGCTAGTATGGGTCGGGCGTGACCGTAGGGTTATCCACTCCGGGTATGTCTTGCGGGGACTCCGAGGTTTGTGGCTTGTTAGCCCGATGCCAAGATAACTGGTGGGGTTATCATCGGGTATGTCTTGCGGGGACTCCGAGTTTCGTGGCTTGTTAGCCCGATGCCGGGATAACTTATGGTTGTGATTTGGTTATGAATGTATCTGTGCTTGTGGTCACGTGACTGTTGTTACGATGACATGTGATTTGGTATGGCTTCCCATTGAGTTATTCACTCGGGTATGTTCTGCGGGAGCATATGAGGTTCGTGGCTTGTTAGCACGGGACGCGAATAATCCTTGGGGATGTCTTTGATGATTTGGGTCGTGGACCCTATGTTTCGTGATTTGGGTCTTGGACCCCGTGTTTTGTGAATTGGATTGTGAACCCGTGTTTTATTATCGGAATTGTATTTTGGGAAAGATGATTTTTGGGCCGCGTCCCCAAGCGTTTTGGAAAGACTTGAGAATTCTTTAATCCCAAATGTTTTTACAAACTCCCGAGATTGTAAAATATTTTGTAAGATGTATATTGGGTTTATTCCCACCTTTCTCATTTTGAACAGTTTGATCAAGTGGTTTACCTCGGGAAGTATGTTTATGCATTTTAAGTCCTTGGAGTATGATATGTATGGCTTGTCTTCGTATTTTATACTTGCACTAGCAAGATAGTGGAGTTTTGCTAACCCCCGAGTATTCGGCGGGTGGATGTCTGTTTTTGCATTCAGGTTTTGGGAGCATAACACAGGGTCGGCGCGAAGGATGATGAAAGATGATCGATACTAATCACATGAGGAACCGTACGTTGTTGTATTGGTTCAGTTGTATTTTTATTTCCGCTGCAGTATATTTTTTCCCCGTTGTACGGGAGTTGTATTTTGACCCCTGCGTGGGCATGAATTGTAATTGAGTTTTATGTTCTTATTGAAAGACCAAGTCAGTATACTGAGTTATTGTAGCCTTAAAGGCATCGTCGAGTTGTTCGTTTGTTGTTACCAGCCTGGTAGATCCTTGAGGAAAGGTTCTACGGTGTGTAATATCCCTGAGCGGATTGGGGTGTTACATAAATGGTATCGGATCTTAGGTTGTGGAAACCTAGGCTGTCGGGTCAGTGGTGTCTGTTGACTTTTGTCTCGTCAGATTTTGTTTGACTAAGTCGTGTCGCGACGCGTCGTCTGAGTTTGTTGGTCATGATTAGTATCATGGGGCGATCATCATTTTCGTGCGACCTGTGGATGTAAGTCTCTCTTCTTTGTGTTTGTGCCTCGTCTGATGCGAGTTACAGGTATGATTATGAGTTAAGTGATGGAATCCTCTTATGGATTTTGATTTCGTGATATGTGGTTATTTGACTCTCATATTTCGTTCATATGAGGAGTAGTGTTGCTGGATTGTGCATGTTTGACTGTATTTCTTTTATCCGCTGCGTGAGTTATTTTATAATGTCTTTCAGTATTTTACCGACTGAGTTTTATTTCGAAATCCAATTCCCTTAACCGAGTTTTTGGCATTATGGCCTAGATCGTTTTGGCGAAATTCTTATGATGGTATTTAGTATTTTGTAAATGGCTTTTGTGAGTTTTTGAAATATTACCGTCATCGGCCTTTTCGACGTTTTTGTAAATGGTTTTTAGCCTGGTGGGTTCCGGCGCAGGACCCACGGCGCTATAATGTTCCGTGTAATTACCTGAAATTTTTGGGCATTCTAGCCCATTGAATTATCTTTGAAAACCTTGAGTATCTTAGAAAATAAATTTCGAGACGTACTTTTAAAATGAATTATTTTCTCGTGGTACATCTAAGGTGCCACAATATGTTTCAAAATTCTTCTACCTCGAGGACCAAAATGTTTTGAGATATTTTCAATATTTTAGAAACACTTTTACTTAGACCCGAGGGTCGAATATTTCTGAAAGTTTTTCACTAAAAGAAAAGTGTCCTCATTTTTGTTCAAACGCAAGATGATTTTCAAAGTCTCGACAATGATGTTTGTTCAACTTTTTGTAAAATGATACTCAAGATCAACTGGTGTTTCCAAACTGTTTTCAAAAGGTGGTTTTCGTTTTTAAAATCTATCATTCCTGTTTGCGGACCGGAAATGCATGTATGGTTTTCGAACTTTCGTTACGGTGTTAACCCCGAATTGTGATTGAATTGGTGGTGTGAGCGCTGAGTCGTTCGCCGCCCAATTATTGTGTTAGCCCTCGGTGAGAGGTGTAATGTTGATCTTTAACGTTGTCATTTTGTGGTGATTTGCGTGCTATCGCACCCGTGTGAGCGGTTAGACTTGAGTTTGTATGATTGTGTACATCTGTGATTGTTTCATGATGTTATGTGTTTGTGTGCTGGTTATCACTCGGGCCGTTGTAATCGTCGAACGATGTCGTGGTTGTTGTGATTTTAGTATGTGTTGATATGTTATGCCAAATTGGCATCTCTGGTTTGTTTCTTTGTGATGTTATGTCCCATTGTATCTAGCATTTATATGTTCGGTATGCCGAGCCGAGGTGTTTCAACCGTATAGTGCCAGGGGCATGTACGTACAAATTGTCCTTCTCGTCAGTAACACATTTCAAGTGTGGACTCGAGAGACACAGAATTCAGTTTTGCGAATTGGTTACCGAGACTTCCGGAGTTCGCACTTAGCACAGATATCAGGATCGGATCGGAGAGGCCCATGGGAGATGTTTCCGTCCACCGCTTTTGTGTTGTTGCCTTGTTTCCATTATTGTGAGTTGCGGGAATGACATTGCTTTTATAAGAGGTCGAATGTAATACCCGTATTGTTTTTGGACTTCTGCATTTCCTCTTTCTCAGGTCTATCGACTAGCTCGTGTTCGTTGATACTTTCTGAACTTGTTCTGTATTCCAGTTTCATCGTTCGAACGAGCTGTGATCATGTTTTGGGTCGATCTGGTTATCGCTGTGACTTTTCCGAGTTCGGTTCGATTCTTGTGAACCTTGTTCGGAAGTAACATTTTTTGGTTCTACTAATTCTTTTATTCGAAGTGGATCGGATTTTGAACTTCTGTATTTTCGACTCTGTCGACTCGTTTATGTTCGTTAACATTTTCTGAGCTTGCCCTGTCCCTTGCTTTTGTTGATCGAACGAGGGTGGTATTTTTTCGGAATTACTCGTTTGTCGTTGTGACTTTTCAATTGATATTCCCCTTCCTATGGATCTTATGTGAGTGCACATCTTGGTGTTTTCACCGGATCATGTTTTGTCTCGAGTCGAGATGTGAACCTCGGAGTTGTCGGTTGAACCTTATTGTTCTTCGTGATCCGAACATGATTGTTCGATTTTTGTTGTCTCGATCGTTGTGGTTCGATCGTTTGATTGTTCGGTTTTTGTTGACCCCGTTTCGTGATTGTTGAGTGTTCAGACTCCTTCCTAATTCCCTTAAGTTCGGTAAATTAGTCTCGTTTTCGATCTTCCAACCCTTGAGCGGTGGAACTCCATATTTGTTCAGCGATTGGCTTGTGTTTTGATTGATGTACCGTTGGGTTGGTCAATCGTATTGATTTTCGTTCGTTGTGTTTTGTGATTGTTCGGATAATTGACTTGATTGTATTATCCGCTTGATGACGCTTGTCACTTTTTGGTTTTATTATGTCCCTAATGTCGACGTTGTGTTGGTCATCGTGGAGCGTGTTTTCACACCGTATATTCCGTTGCGTTGTTTGTAACGTTTCGCCGTTGGTCCTTAGTTACGCATTCTTGTGCATCTCATTGAAATATTCCTGGTGGTATATTTCATCTCCCTACTTGTTTTAAGTTCCGGGACGAAACTTCTTTTAAGGAGGGTAATGTGTAATACCCGTAATTTTGATTTCCGATAATTTTATTCTTTCGGAGAAAGTCCGTTTCGACGACTCTCTCATGACCATTTCATCATTTTGAGAATATTTAATTCTGCAATTTTTGCCATTCGAGTTCATTTCGGTATCGTTTTGTTGAGTTCCGTGTTCTTAAGCGGCTTTTCCGCACTTGAGTTCGATTCATGCGAATCTCGTCCGAAACTATTGTTTCGAGTTTCTTATAAGTTCAGTTAATGTTATTATTCATGTTGCGAGCTTTGGTTGGGGGTTTCGATCATGTATCGTGTATTTCGGACGTTTTGGGCCATTTTCGTAATTTCCCAAAGTTTTGGGGTGTTTGCCTTCGTATCGTCCTTTCAACCTTCGGGTTGTCGGAACCATGTATTTGTTTAGTGCTTCACTCGTGTTTGGAATGTTATACTATTCGTCGTGTTTGTTCCGTACGTTTTCGAGAATTCGAGTCGTCGAGTCGTGGTGGCTAGGCACGGGCCGGCCACGTGCGGCAGGGACCGGCCAGATGCGCACGAGCGTGGCACACGAGCTGCGCGCACGATCCGGTGCTCATGCGGCCCTGACTGCACACGCACGAGGGAGTGCTCGTGCCCAGTGCTCGTGCGTCCCGGCAGATTGCTGACAGTGGGCGCACACGACCGGGCGCACGACCGGCCGCTCGTGCGTGCCTGCTCGTGCGTCGTTGGGCAGTATATATGATCGAGCAGACGGGTTTACACCCATTTTTCTCATCCCTCTCATTTTCTTCCGCGGCTGGGGCTTGGAGTACGTTATTAGATGTTGTTTATCTATCAATCCACGAAGTTCTTGAGTTTCTAACATCAATCAATCATCCCATAACCTCCTCCGATCTACCGAATCAAGGTTAGATTTCTTGATAATCTAGTTTTGGGGAAATTGGGGATTTTGTTGGATTTCGTCCGTTTAATCCGATTTAACTTAGGATTGTGATGGATTGATGATTATTTAGATGTATTATATCATTTCCCTTGTTATTCCATGGTTGGATCGTATCGATTCGTTATTTTGGTCGAGTTCCTGATCGATGCCTTGAAGGTGTTCTATAGAATGTCTTAGAGGGGTTTTCGTACGTTCTATGATTATTCTTCCTCGTATGATCGTTGATTTATTTATTATATGATGTTAGGGTCGAGTTTCTTGCGAAGAAACCGCTTCGAACCCTTCCGTTCGTCGTCGTCTTCTGTTTCTATAGCATCGGGCGTTCTGAAGCTTCCCGGTTGAGCCGTGTCCGTTTGTGGTTCCGTGCTCGTGGTATCGAGACAAGTATCTTGCCCTTACGTTTCATGTTTCGTTGGCATAATTTTTGATAAATGATTTTATGCGAAATCCAATGTTTAATGAACGTAAAAAGGGATCGGTATGTTCTCGATAAATGTTGTCTTTCAACGATAATTCGTATACTTCGTGAATATGTGTTCTCGGAATATGTGTGTTGGTTTTGTATGTTGAAAGCTAATATGATCACTTCGAGTGAGTTTAATAGACCGTAATCCTTTGCCGGGGATTACGAATTGTTATTGTGTACTTGTTCGGTAAGAACGTAATGTGTGTGATATTAGTTGTTACTCCTTGAAAGGAGGTTGTTATGCTTAATGTTGTTTGGCTTGATAAGTGATTATTGTTGTGTTCTTGATGTATGTGATATGCCTCTGGGTAGGATTGTTGAATCTCTGGGATCCATACTTGCTAGTATGGGTCGGGCGTGACCGTAGGGTTATCCACTCCGGGTATGTCTTGCGGGGACTCCGAGGTTTGTGGCTTGTTAGCCCGATGCCAAGATAACTGGTGGGGTTATCATCGGGTATGTCTTGCGGGGACTCCGAGGTTCGTGGCTTGTTAGCTCGATGCCGGGATAACTTACGGTTGTGATTTGGTTATGAATGTATCTGTGCTTGTGGTCACGTGACTGTTGTTACGATGACATGTGATTTGGTATGGCTTCCCATTGAGTTATTCACTCGGGTATGTTCTACGGGAGCATTTGAGGTTGGTGGCTTCTTAGCACGGGACGCGAATAATCCTTGAGAATATGTGTTTGATGATTTGGGTCGTGGACCATATGTTTCGTGATTTGGGTCTTGGACCCCGTGTTTTGTGAATTGGATTGTGAACCCGTGATTTATTATTGGAATTGTATTTTGGGAGAGATGATTTTTGGGCCGCGTCCCCAAGCGTTTTTGAAAGACTTGAGAATTCTTTAATCCCAAATGTTTATAGAAACTCCCGAGATCGTAAAATATTTTGTAAGATGTATATTGGGTTTATTCCCACCTTTCTCATTTTGATCAGTTTGATCAAGTGATTTACCTCGGGAAGTATGTTTATGAATTCTAAGTCCTTGGAGTATGATATGTATGGCTTGTCTTCGTATTTTATACTTGCACTAGCAAAACAGTGGAGTTTTGCTAACCCCCGAGTATTCGGGGGGTGGATGTCTGTTTTTGCATTCAGGTTTTGGGAGCATAACACAGGGTCGGCGCGAAGGATGATGAAATATGATCGATACTAATCACATGAGGAACCGTACGTTGTTGCATTGGTTCAGTTGTATTTTTATTTATGCTGCAGTATATTTTTTCCCCGTTGTACGAGAGTTGTTGTATTTTGACCCCTGCGACATGAATTGTAATTGAGTTGTATGTTCTTATTGAAAGACCAAGTCGGTCTACTGAGTTATTGTAGCCTTAAAGGCATCATCGAGTTGTTCGTTTGTTGTTACCAGCCTGGTAGATCCCTGAGGAAAGGTTCTACGGCGTGTAATATCCCTGAGCGGATTGGGGGTGTTACAAGTAGCTCCTGGACTGCCTCTGGACTGCCAGTTAGCGTGCGCTACTCATCCGGTAGTGTGCGCTAAACACCACGCAGTAGCGTGCGCTATGCCACAAGCATTAGCGTGCGCTACACCACAAAAACCCAAAAACTCACATAGTGATCCGAAACGCCTCCAAACACATGTCCCAACAAGGCACACCCAAACATGGCACAAAATTCCAACGATGAGGGCAATGACAATCGATATAACCCCGGAAACTCAACGAATCCGGAACAAAATTCTCGGGTATTACAGGGATTCCGGATACAAAATCGAGTGCGCAGCGGAATAATAAAACTCAATATAAAGAATCCCAAATAGGTTAGATCAAGTAACGTATATACGAAAAATAAATTGACAAAGACAAAAGATTAAAGTCCCATACCTTTGAAGCCTTTGATAATATCTTCGTAATTTTGATGATGATCACGAACCCGACCGCGAGCATGAAATCCCTTTATCGCTAATACCAAAAACACTATGTCTCTACTTCACACGCGTCGGAACTTGATCGTAAATATCTATACCAATCCGTTCTTGAAAGAACACGGCTAGGAATTACTATAGGAATTTTCTCTCTCAATTTTCTTAATTTTTTTTCACCTCCAAGAAGATGAACAAGATTAAGGAAAAATATTCTCCCTCTCACGTTTCTCCTCTCGGCCGAACCTTAGGCAGTGGTGGTGGTGTGATTTTAGTTTTTGTTATATAATGTGATAATGTGATCTCACCATATCATGTGATTTACGGCTAGGAATTACTATAGGTTTCTCAATCAATTTTCTTACTTTTTTTCACCTCCAAGATGATGAACAAGATTAAGGAAAAATATTATCCCTCTCACTTCTCTCCTCTCATCCGAACCTTAGGTAGTGGTGGTGGTGTGATTTAAGTTTTTGTTATATAATGTGATAATGTGATCCCACCATATCATGTGATTTTGGCACCATGTGTTGATATATCATGGTGGGATTTTTCATCACAAAATAACAAGACAAAAATCACCAAGTAACATGAGGGGGGCGGCCCATATGGAAATTTCTAGGAAACGGGCCGAGTCACTCGGCTTGTGTACCGGACATTTGTCAAAAGACTCCGTTAATACACTTCGTTTCATCTCCAATGTATTTATAATAATTAATTAATTCAATTAATTAATTATATCAAATAGATTTCTCTAAGAAATATAATTTATGAATTAGATTAATTACCCAGTAACTTAATTTCAATTCATAAGACCGCTATATGCTTTATCCAATAAATTATAATTAGATATCTAATATCTAATATTAATAGATAGATAATAAATTCATATTTATCCATTAACGATCCTAATGCGCGACTCTGTAGGTCCGTCTCAGCCGGCATTGGGAGAAACCAATGAGTGCGGGCAGCATTTAGCCAGCCTAGCGGGCCGCACTGTAAACCCCGACTAAGAACGAATGAAGGGATCATTCCAGAACTATTATGTCGTGAATACCATATATGTATAGATCCTTCATCAGATGTTCCGGTCACGTCTTTGGATCACGGTAAAGTCAAACCCTACTGTTGACTAGACATTATACATGTGTTAATGCAAATCAAGACGGACCGATTACTAGTGTATCCAATACGACTAGATCAGAATGTTTTGGCCATATACTTATGATCTTATTTGCCATTAACCGTATAGGATATTCGCCTGCTCAGTAACAGGAGATATAATCCTTTCTTTGCGTACAGTAAAGATTGCTACCTGCCCGTATAGTCCGCACTTCGAGGTTGACCCAATGATTAAGCAAATGGGTCTATCTACTCTAATGACAAACTAAATGTCACAGGCACATCTCTTACTGAACCCTCAAGTCAAAGGTCAACGTATACTATCACAACCTTTCGATTCGTCATCGACTCTCCAAGAGTGAATACCGTGTGACTGAATCAAGTATGAGTTGTGTTCGAGTATACTAGTTCCACCAATATATCTATAACTATACTATCAAGACATGTACATGTCCTAGCATTAGTTATACAAGTCTTACTCAAAACTTAATGCCCAATTAAGTTTATCGACTTGCAAACGGTTTACCTAAATAAGCCTTAAACACTTCAAGTGCACTTCTCTCTTATCCGATACCTAGTGGAATGTTCGCTCTTATTTACAAGGACTTCACTATCATGTTTACGAAATCAAGAATGCATTTGAAATAAAATAAACAATGAATGAATCATATTGCCTTTTTATTGATAATCCCATAATTACAAGTACAATGCCCCTTCTTTCTCATTCCATGAGTGACATTCGAGGGCATATTCCTAACAGTGCCAAAAAAAGCTCGACTGCAATCTGTACATGTCAAGCCGAATATCAGGCACCTACGGAGGCTGCTAAAGAAGCTTTTTGGATTAAGAACTTCACTGAGGAACTTCAAGTGGTTCCTAACGCAGAGAAGCCCGTGACGCTGTTTTGTGACAACAACGGAGATTTGCATAGGCTAAGGAGCCTAGGGCTCACCACAACACCAAACATATTGAGAGAAAATATCATTTTTTTCGAGAAATGGTTCAGAAAGGAAATGTTATACTGCAGAGAGTAGACACAGCAAATAATGTTGCTGATCCGCTTACCAAGCCACTATCTCAGAAGGTCTTAAAGAGACATCTGGGGAGTATGGGTATAAGATACCATAGTTTGTGGCACTGAGTGCAAGTGGGAGATTGTTAGGAAAATGCCCTCGAATGCCATTTAGAGGATGAGATTGAGAGCATTGTATTGTTATTATGAATATTAATTTAAATAAGGCATTAATTTTTTCTATATTATTGTATATCATGGGCATTGTGATTTGATATATAGATTAATAGTCCTTGCGTTTGAGAGCAGCATTCCACTCCTTATAGGAATAAGGAGATAGGCATTGGAAGTGTTTAGGGCTCAAATGCGTAATTGGTTCGTAAGTCGATAAAACTTAACTGGACAGTAAGTTTAGACAAGGCTTGTATAACGTGTACTCTGACATATAGAGTGCCTGTCTTTACTAAGGATTAGTGGGAGCACACATTATAGGTATGCTATTGGGATTAGTATACTCGAACATGCCTCACCTCGATTCGGTTACAAGGATATCACCTAGGGATTGTCAATGACTGAATCAAAAGGTTGGGATAGGTATATGTGGACCTTTGACTTGAGGTTTCAGTGGGAGCTTGTGAGATTAAGTTATTCATTAGAGTAGTTCGATCCAATCACCGGTTGGTGGGATTAACCTCGAAATGCAACTTAGTGGACAAGTAGCAGTCTCTACTGAATACCAAGATAGAATTCTTTCTCTTGTAAGTGAGCAGGTAAATGTCCTATATGGTTAATGGGAAATGAGATCATAAGTCTTTGGCCAAAGCAGTTAGAGCTAGCTGTATTTGATACATGAGAGCTCGGTGATCTCGGTTTGTATTAACAAATGCATAGGGTCAAGTTACAATATGGTTTGACTTTACCGTGACCCTAATACTTGACCGGGACATATAATTAAAGGGTTTATATGTATACAATATTCATGAAATAATGGTTTCGGAATGATCCGATCATTCGTTCTTAGTTGGGTACGGTATGGAGAACTAGAGTGGCTAAGTGTTACCCGTACTCCTTGGTTTCTCCCACTGCTGACTAAGAAGGCCCGATGGAGTCGCGCACAAGGATATTTGATGGCTAACATATGTATTTACTATCTCTTCATTAATATTATATATTAGATATCTAATTTGATTTATTTGATAAATCATGCGGTCTAGTGAATTAAAATTAATTACTGGGTGATGAACTCAATTCATAAATAAGTATTTCTTGGAAATAAATTATTACGATTTTGTATTTGATAAAATTAATTAATTGGATTAATTAATTAAGCATAAATACATTTGAGATAAAACGAAGTGTACTTAACGAACTAAACACGCGAATGTTCGATACACGAACCGAGTAGATCGACTCGTTTTTCTCCCCTAAAATCAAGTGCCCCACCCCCTCATCTCCTCCCACCTTCCATCTGATTTCTTTGATTATCTTGTCATGTGTTGGGTGTGTTTTGATTTATTTTCTCACATGGTTCAATAAGAGATCAAGATTGTTATCTTGAAATCTTATCACATCATGTTATAAAATAACACCAAACAACACACCACAATACCTCAAAGAAATCATTTGTGCCGTGAGTTACTTTGGAGGAGAGGAGAAAATTAGTTTTCATTTTCTTGTTCATATTTGAGAGGAAGAAAAAGGAAGAAGATAAGAGAATAAAAATAATGTATCAATTTCTAGCCGTGTTCTTTGAGAACAAATTGATATATTATTTTTTCGATCAATATCCAACGCGTGATAACGTAGAGACACTCGACATGTTTGGTGTTTTGATCATTCATCAAGCTACAACGAATTGAATTCGTGTTCGTGCTGGTGACCGGAAACGATCAAAGCTTGGCTCGGGAATTTTTCTTCAAGAAGATACTATCAAAGGGTCTACAAGGGTATGATCTCTTAATTTTTTCTTCGTCAATTTATATTCGTTTATACGATGCTTGATCGATCCATTTTTGGGGTTTGGTTTTATCCGGTTGGACCGGTTTATTTTTCACTGCGTATCTCATTTTTTATCATCGAATCCCAACAATAACATCATGCTTGACAATCCTTTGCATACGTCTCCCGTGTTGGCTCCTCAGTTCGTCCGATACCTGAAATGCATGAAACGCATTTCACCCATTTAAGGGGTTAGTATTCCAATAGTTAGTGCAAGTACAGAATTACACGACATTATATATGAATACAATTTAACACTACTATCACATTTGAAAACACTCAAGAAAAACAATATTCCAGAGTACCACATTTTCATCAATACATGATCATCAAGAAAACCATAACATCACATTGCATTATCACGAAAATCCACACTTAATCCATCGTCGTACCCCTTAGTATCGATCCCCAGAGGCCCCATCGGACCATCCCCAGGTGGGAATCCACTTCCGCGGATGTAACCCTTAGTAGCGGCTCCTAGAGGTTCCGTCGAACCGTCCCCAGGTGGAAGAACAACAATAACAAACTCGCACGTTTATCATAAATCATCATTTATACTGAATTTACATTTTACATAACATAATGCAAAATATGTACTTGCCTTGAGAAATATGACGTAAGGAAACGTTGAACGGGAGGGACTTCATTCCGGATACTCTTCCAAAAATCACTCCTATCACATAACGGTATACAATCAACCACAACATCTCGGGAACGTAAGAATTCATCTTAAATTATACCCTTTAGGATAATTCACCGGACATTACGAGGTCATAATCGATCTTAATCTATTAACAGTGAAAATATCAAGATCTATTCCACAAAAATTCTAGGAAAACAAGGGACAGTAATTACACGATCATAATCTAACAACCATCTAAGCTAAATCGGACTAGAAAGATGAAATCTTAACAAAACCCCCAAATCCCCAAAAACTTGGGTTCTAACAATATTACCTCGATTAGAATGGTAGAAGATGTTGGAATGTTGCTAAATCCATGTTGCAAACTCGAAAATATTGGTAGATAATGACAATCGACCAAAATCACACTACCCTGACCAAACCGCCGCAAATCGCCAAGGAAGAGAAGGGAGGAGATGAAAAATGGCGAAATCAAGACTGAAGTCCGCTTCTATAGGTGAATATCGTTACATACGCAATACCCTAAGCATTATATACGCTAAGTTCTTAATGTATATTAAGGTCTCTGCATTACATATGCAACGAGCTTCACAGAGTACACTGCCTCGATGTACAGGTTACATTACGTACGTTGCATGGCAGGCTTAGCGTAGGTGAATGGTACTTGCGTATGCTATGCTCTAATGTTAACTAATATAATAGAGTGACTAGTGCTCACTGACCTTGATGCATAGGTATATTTACATACGTTGAGGAGTTCAGGTAACGCACACAATGAACCTTTACGTATGTTACGTCCTGTAGCTAGCGTACGCAAAGATGTGTCCAAAGGCTTCTGCCCCAACTACATAGAAGAAATAACATACGCTAAATGCTAAGCATAACGCACGTTACGCTCCAAAATCAGCAGTACTGTTCTGAACAACAGTGACATGACGAGATATATAATTATCCAACCAATATGATACATTCAAATACGAACATCAGTAAATAGCTTAAGAAAAAAGATTTGGAACGAGTACAATATACTATATGAAAGACACAAAAGTCGCATCGAGTACAGATGGATCACATAAGTCGGGATAAATAGAAATCAAAAGTGTGGATAATATATTCTCTCCCTCTAAAAAGAAGTTTCGTACCGAAACTTACAAAGTGAATAATTCGGGGTATCTCGGCATTATATTATCTTTCATTTCCCATGTAGCCTCTTCCTTTCCATGTCTCGACCATTTCACTTTAATCAAAGGAATGGTTTTGTGCCTAATTTGCTTTATTCGACGCTCCAAAATCTGAATCGGTTCTCTTCAATCGTAATGTCGGAGCCCAGCTCAATCTCCCTAAAATCGATAATGTGATTATGATCCATTACGTATTTTCTTAGCTGAGTGACATGAAATATGTTATGCACGTTGTTGCTACCCAAAATATTATCCGGAGATAGATATTGCTGGAATGGATGGGATAGCAAACAAATGCAAGAGCACTTCCGTGAGAAAGATAAATAACACAAGATTTGCCGGGGTTGTTAGTCCCGGGCTTGAATGCTCTCGCGAGATATTATTAATACCAATATTCGGGGATACAAGTACTAATGTAAGAATACAATTACAATGAGTGTAAAGATTCTTGTTATCTTAGCTAGTGAGCGTGTAGATTGCCGGAAGAACCAGATTTGATGCTCTGTGAGTTCTTGTAACAAAGGAGATGAACAGTCGCGGCGGTGAGAGATCGACCGTCTCTCACGGCGAGTATTTAGCTGGACGCTTGGGCTCCTGGGCTTATGAATCCCTTGGAATCTGTCTAGTGGAGACTTGCTGCTTCTGCCGATCGTCTTCTGGACGAGAGATTTGGAGAGAGAAGTCCTGAGATGGATTCCGGTGAGGTAGCCGGGAGCTTGATGATATGTATGTTCTGCTGTATTTCCGTGAATGTATCAGAATATGAGAGAATGAGTTCTGAGCGTAAGTCAGAATGACTTCGGAACCGTTGGTGGAATGAATTTCGAACCGTAGGTAGAGTGAATTGGGAACGTAAGTCAAATGAATTCCGAACCTTTTTCCAGTAGGAGGCGGTTCTCTATTTATAGGGCTTGGATACGCCGGGCGATCGCCTTTTCTGCAATATATTAATCGGGCGATCGTCTTTTAGCACATGGGCCTGTCCCCTCAAAGTCTGCAGGAGTTGCTGGCAGTCAACTATGCGGTCCAGTGGGGAGCTTACACGCATCCTGAGTTAGTCACATGCGGCCCTACTGACAAATTTCGGCGCACATGCCGGTAGGTGGGGTAGGTGACAGGCTGTGGTCAAAGGTCTTGTCTGTCAGCAAAAGATCTTATCTGCAGGCGAAGATCTTGTCAGCGCCTTTGGTGGATCTGCACGTGGGTGCTTTTCTGAGATCCAGTCCTTGATGGTTTTGACGGGCGATCGTCTCTGCTCGGGGCGCAGGTCGATTGCCTTTAGCCGGTCACTAGAGTAGATCGCCAACTGCCAAAGGGCGATCGCCTTGGGAGTCGATCGCTAGGTACCTGATGGTGGTCTGATATCTTCGACTTGGCGAGCTAGCCATAGTTTGACTGGAGTTGACTTGGTCGCCCGGCCTTACAGTCGATCGCCTGTCGGGATGGATAAATCGTGACACAACAATTGCCCCCCAGCTCGCTCATACGTTGGAAACGTGGGGTGAGGTGGCTCTCTTGGCGATCGCTGAACTTTAGACGAGCGACTTTGTGTTTAACTGAACTGGCGATCGTCTTTGAGCTGATATACTCTGGGTTCGGACGACCTGGTTGGCCGCTGAACTGTGCGGGAAAAAACAACGGGCGTCGAAAAGTCTCTGTGCACGTGTTGGGCTTCTATTGGAGGACGCCAACGGTCATTAATGACTCCTCGACTGACGCGTCCTCGAAAAGACGCGTACGCGGGTCTCGAGGGGGTCAATTAGTGCATCGTTTGAGATCCGACCCCTGAGGTTTTTCCTTATTGCAATCGGGTCCCTGCCTTCTCCTATAAAAAGGGGGCGGTGCTGCAGCTTCACTCACGCGTGCTTTTTGGAGAAATAAGGACTTGCTGCCGAATTTTCTGGAGATCTTAGTGCCGATCGTCGTTCGATTTCACTTTAGGGTAAGAAAAATCCTTTTCTTCTTTTCTGTTTCTGAGAATGGCCGGAAGCTCATCATCATTTGGAGCGGGAACCAGTTCTGCCGCCGGGACATCGACTGTCCGGGGAGAAACTTCTTCCGTCTTCCACCTGGAGACGGCGGCTGAAGCTATTCGGGCCGGAATCGACCCTGCAGAAGTTGAGGCTTTATTCAATGAGGCCGATGTTGCTAAGGAGTCGGCTGCTGAAGAAAGACGATCGCAGATCGAGAGGGATCTGGCGATCAGGGCTTACTGGGAGCAACATAGTGCTTTTGGTCGGGCCTATAGGGCCTTTGCTGAAATAATGGAGAGGTTAGCCGGTCCTACTCCGACATTCGATTTCCGGGGATACTCGGTCGCTTATCCATATGTGCTTCCCAAGCGGTCGCAGTATCGTGCCGCGCAGCGATCGTTGTGGTCGCTCGGCCAAATACGGAGCTCGACGACCAGGAGAGATCTGGCCGTCTGGAGGACAAGATTCCATGTTCCTTCAGATGTGGACATGTTCGCGCCGGCGGAGAATGAACGAGCCGACCAGCCTCCGATGGGTATGGTCGCAGTGAGTGAGGCCGTTATGGAGGCCGGGTTGCGCTTCCCTCTATCCTTTGCGGTCTCCCATCTGTTGGCCGCTTGGAATGTGGCGCCACTTCAGCTGACGCCGAACGCCTGGCTCCAAATTATTTGCACCCTCACCCTTTTCGGCGGTCACCGCCTGTACCGTCTCCCATCGCCGTTGGAGATGAACCATTTGTTTAAACTGACAGCTCATAGAGGGTTGGTCGGCGGTTACCATATTCAAGGCCGATCTGGTCGGGTGATTCATGGAGTCCCCAATAAGATACGGGGCGATCAGACGAAGTGGTTCTGGGTCGCCGGCAAGTGGAGAGCTTCGGCGAGCGACAATCCCATGGGCGAGCTGGAGATCCCCACTGAATTTCGGGAGAGGAATCCCGGTAAGGGTTTAGACTCTCCCTTCGTTTGGATGCGTTTTGGACTGATCTAATTTGATTTATGTTTTGCAGGTTTTCACATTCCGGCGATCGAGGAGCTGCCTTTTGACTTCCTCGTTGTCTGGGAGCGGATAAGGAGCTTGTCGGACGACGACCTTGACGCCAATCGGATCAATAGGGAGAGTCGTTGGTTGTCGGCTCGACTATTCCGTTTCCCGAGACATCTCTCGGTGCCAGGTATGTGTTTATGTGACCTTCACTTCTAGGCGATCGCCTTACTTGAGGAAAGTGTCTGACCGTTAGTCGATCGTCTTTAACTGCAGAGGTTCGTTTTCCTCGCTTTTTGGAGCCTCCGGCGGAGATCGCTATGTCGAACCCGGGAGTCCTAGGCCGTCTTCGCCATAACAGATCGACTCGGGTCCCACCCGTTGCATTGCCTATAGTTCCGGAGGCGGAACCTCGCGTGGAGCCGGAGCCTCGCGTGGAGCCGGTCGTGGTTGAGGAGGAAATTCCGGAGGAGGGGCTTCGGGCGAATCGCAAGAGGCCGAGGCCGGAAGAAACTTCGTTTCCTGCCCCGGGCGATGAAGTGCCGATCGCCGCGCCTCCGATCACCATCGTTGCTCCGGAGAGCGAGCCGCCCTCTGCGGCTTTTCTGCGGGAGACGGCGATCGCGGATGTTGAGACCCCTCGAGGGAAACCGTTTTTCGGTCGGGATCCCGAGAAGGCTGAGAGGTAGATAGCATTTCTGCGCTGAAAATTGCCTCTGCATAGGAGTTGTATTAACTCTAGTTGTTTTGATGCAGGATCCGTCGCGCCGATCCGTCTTGTCCACCGATGGTCGTGGATTTCCTGGCGAGCCGATCTCCTCGCCATTCCTGTGATATCCCTCCATATGTTAGCAAAGCTGCTTCCGCTCTGCCGAAGGCATGGACAACTGATCTGGATGCGATCGCTCGGCAGCGATCGTCGAGTTCGATGCACGCTGTTCTCGCCCTTTCTCTTCAGACGGCGACCATGGCCGTCCAGTGCCGCCAGAGTTTGAGGTGGCCTCCACTATTCGCCTGCAGGAGGATCTCGAGGAGGCTCGGAAAGAGAACGCCGAGTTTGCTGACAAGATCGCGGCGATGGAGAAGGACGCTCTGGAGGCGGCCAAGCGGGCGAGCCATGAGCTTGAGCTGGAGAAGAAAGAGATTGAGAAATATCGTATGGCGGTCGACCGATTTCGGGACCAGATGCAGAGTGCCGTCCAGGCGCGGAACGTTGCTGAAGAGGAGGCCGATCGCCAGAAGGTGATGATCGCTCGGCTGACCAGCGAGCTGACGGAGGCGAAGGAGAAGGTTGCTGCGAGGGAGGCCGAGCTCCAGGGATCGCAACGGGCGATGGCCGAGCTGAGAGGAGAGGTTTAGGCGACCAAGGCCGATCCCTTCCAAAACTTGGAGTATGTCAGCGAGTTCGCTTATTATTTGGCGTTCGCCGACTCGATCCGAGCGGCTAAGAAGGGAGGCTTGGAGGTCGGTCCTCTAGCTGAGAAGTTCAAGTCATATGCATTGGAGCATCCTCTCCATTTGGCTTTCTCCTTGCCGATCTTGGACCTGGCGGACATCGGCGTGGATTTGAGCTGGTATCCGTCTCCAGCCAATCTTGCTCATCCCGACGCTCCGGAAGATGAGGGGACCGCGCCGAATGCTGATGGCGAAGGCCAGGCAGGGGCCTGAGGCGCTTCATTTTTGATGTTTTAGCTTATTTCCTTGTAGTTTGTAGCTTTCTTTTGTAGCACTTAGGCCTTCGGGCGACCGTGTACTTTGATCTTCTCAAGTAATGAAATGAGCATTTGGATTTCTGACTTATCACTTGAATGAATGGTTATTTTTAAGTCTTTGTTTGACTTTGTACAAATGTGTGAGGAGAGGTTGTTGCAAGGGTAGTTCCAAATGAATTGATAAACTCATAAAGATAACTTTTTACAACAAATTCGATCGCTGCACTACATCTGAAAAAATGGCGATCTCCGAATGTGGTTGAATAGCGACGATCGTCGTGTAGGTAGTCCGCACTCTTATTTCCCCTTGTTTTTATTCACTTAGTGCAAGTAAGGGGATGAAAATAATTCCTTGAGTGAGCGGTCTTCAATTTTGTCGAATCCTCGGGGACGGTCGTCCATCTTGAGGAACCGTGCACGATCGCGGAGTTCGATGGACCGAATCCTTGATCATGTCTTGATGCGCGAAGACATTGAGTGTCTCGTGACTCACTTTATTATGTGGGTCCTCTGTTAGGCTGCGCCTCGCCTCGTATTTAAACGAAGGGCGTGCGGTCTCGGTCTAGAGGAGTCCTTGCGCGGGGCAACGTCGGATGAATCAACTCCGCGCCCGCGGCTTGTTAGCTCTGCTTCCACCTCGGCCAGCCATGAAGATGGCCGACCTCGACGGTGTACGTTGAGACGGGGGTTGTGGCACGTCGCATTGTCCGGGTTCACCATGTTAAATGATGAACCTTTGAGGGCGAGCGATCGTGTCCACTGATTTATTTTGGAGGGCCCTCGGACTACGCCGGCCTCGTATTTAAACGAAGGGCGGGCGATCTTGGCCTAAAGGGACCTTGCATGGCCTAAGCAGTCGGTTCCATCGACCACCAGGACCATGGCTGCACTCTTCCACCTTGGATCGTCATGTAGATGTCAACCTTCGACGGTGTACGTTGTGCGGGGGAGGCTATCTCGTGCCTTAGTCCATCATGTTAGATGGTGAACTGTAGATGGCGATCGAGTCCTCTGGTTTCTTAAATGAGGAGGGAGATCGAGGAGACTTCCGAGATCTCCTTCTCTGGATTGAAGCATGTAGGGACGGTCGCCGAGGCTGATCCAGGGGTCGGCTCATATGAGCTTTCCAGCCTGTTTTGTGTTCGACTCGGACGATCGTCTATAGAGATTGGTAGGGGCTTCGGCTAAACCAACAAGCTGTCCAACTTGCCCTCCTCGAACAATCTCCAGAGCTGTTTGAGGAGGTCGCGACATTTGTTGGTGCTGTGGCCGGGACTCTTGTGGTAGGCACAATATTGATTGTTGTCCAGGTGACCGTGGTCCCTTATCGCCTTTGGCTTTTTGAGCTCTTCGTGCCCCTTGATGGCATAGAAAATATGCGCTGGAGTTCTGTTGAACGTATGGAGGAGATGGGCTTCCATGTCCTCGAAAGCCTTGAGATCTCCGGGTGATTTGGCGATCGCCTTCTTTGCTTTGGCGATCGCTGTTTTTTGGACAAGAGGTGGTGTTTCCTCGCCTAAGCGGAGGGTGAGTAGCCTTTGCCTGGCCAGGAAGTTGGCAGCTTTAGCGCGGAAGATCGCGTACGTTGGGGGAATATCCTTGGAGAGATGTCTAAACATGGGAGAGTGACCGTGGAATCCCCCCATGACCGAATAGAGAGCGAGCTCGTCATTGACGGGTTCGCCGGTGAGGATGATTTCGTCTACCCGGTCGATGTAATCTGCGTCGGTTTCGCCCTTCCCCTGCTTGATTTTTATCATGCGGTGGGGGCCTTCTGGTCTGGCGACCTTGCTGGCGAAGTATGACGTGAAGTCATTCGCCAGTTTCTTAAAAGAGGTGACTGATCGTGGTGGTAATGAGACGTACCACCTATGGGCCAGCTCGCCCAATGTCAACGGGAAGATCCGGCACTTGGTAGCATCAGATGCCCCACACCCAGTCATGTAAATTCGGAATTTACTCAGGTGGGTCTCGGGGTCCGATCTCCCCTCATACAGAGGTGTTTTGGGAGGAGCGATCGTTGGTTGTATAGGGGCAAGCTCGATGTGGACCGCGAGTGGCTCGGTCGGCCCGGCGATCTTCTTGCTGGTACTTGCCCCAGTGTCCAAGAGTGCTCTCATCTCGTCGAGCTGGCGTTGTATGGCGGCCATCGCCGTGGCCTGACTGCTAGCGGCTCGGCGCTCGGAGCGGGAGCCGAGGCGATTGAGTACTGATTCCCTGGCGATCGGGGCGGGAGTCAGATGGCTGACCTGCGTTCGGCTTTGAGGTGGGTAGGCCGAACTTCTGGTGACGGATTCGGGTTCCGTCTTTTCGAGGTTGGAAACAGAGTGCCCCGGTCGCCAGGATGGGTCGCGACCCAAGCGATCGAATATGGATCCGTCCGGTCGTGCGAGAGCCTTTCCTCGCGAATTGGGGCTTTCTGACGATCGCTCGTTCAGTAGCCCGCTGAATTTCCATTTTCCCATGCGGCGGATGATCGAGGGAGTTATTGCAGGCGACGCACATGCTCTCCGTCGCTCCTCCAGGATGGCCATAGCCTCCTCGATCTGTTCCTCGGTTTGGAATTGATCGAGTGAGAGGTTGGGGCCATCTCTCGGATGCGGGATCGAGAGTCTCGCGTTGCTGCGGCTTCCCCCTGTCGTCGGCTGGGGTTCGGATTGAGCCGGGATGTGGTGTCCGGCGGTCCGGAGAGCAGCTTTCTTCGATGGACCGGCGGATGTCATGATTCTGAAGGTTTTCTTTGAAATGCAGTGAGTGTCACTTCAAGTATATGCCCCGAGAACAGTGAGTGTTCTTCGGGACGGTAGGAATAAAAATGTGAGGGTTAGATGCCCTTCTTCTAGCGCCAATTGTTGCTACCCAAAATATTATCCGGAGATAGATATTGCTGGAATGGATGGGATAGCAAACAAATGCAAGAGCACTTCCGTGAGAAATATAAATAACACAAGATTTGCCGGGGTTGTTAGTCCCGGGCTTGAATGCTCTCACGAGATATTATTAATACCAATATTCGGGGATACAAGTACTAATGTAAGAATACAATTACAATGAGTGTAAAGATTCTTGTTATCTTAGCTAGTGAGCGTGTAGATTGCTGGAAGAACCAGATTTGATGCTCTGTGAGTTCTTGTAACAAAGGAGATGAACAGTCGCGGCGGTGAGAGATCGACCGTCTCTCACGGCGAGTATTTAGCTGGACGCTTGGGCTCCTGGGCTTATGAATCCCTTGGAATCTGTCTAGTGGAGACTTGCTGCTTCTGCCGATCGTCTTCTGGATGAGAGATTTGGAGAGAGAAGTCCTGAGATGGATTCCGGCGAGGTAGCCGGGAGCTTGATGATATGTATGTTCTGCTGTATTTCCGTGAATGTATCAGAATATGAGAGAATGAGTTCTGAGCGTAAGTCAGAATGACTTCGGAACCGTTGGTGGAATGAATTTCGAACCGTAGGTAGAGTGAATTGGGAACGTAAGTCAAATGAATTCCGAACCTTTTTCCAGTAGGAGGAGGTTCTCTATTTATAGGGCTTGGATACGCCGGGCGATCGCCTTTTCTGCAATATAATAATCGGGCGATCGTCTTTTAGCACATGGGCCTGTCCCCTCAAAGTCTGCAGGAGTTGCTGGCAGTCAACTATGCGGTCCAGTTGGGAGCTTACACGCGTCCTGAGTTAGTCACATGCGGCCCTACTGACAACTTTCGGCGCACATGCCGGTAGGTGGGGTAGGTGACAGGCTGTGGTCAAAGGTCTTGTCTGTCAGCAAAAGATCTTATCTGCAGGCGAAGATCTTGTCAGCGCCTTTGGTGGATCTACACGTGGGTGCTTTTCTGAGATCCAGTCCTTGATGGTTTTGACGGGCGATCGTCTCTGCTCGGGGCGCAGGTCGATTGCCCTTAGCCGGTCACTAGAGTAGATCGCCAACTGCCAAAGGGCGATCGCCTTGGGAGTCGATTGCTAGGTACCTGATGGTGGTCTGATATCTTCGACTTGGCGAGCTAGCCATATTTTGACTGGAGTTGACTTGGTCGCCCGGCCTTACAGTCGATCGCCTGTCGGGATGGATAAATCGTGACACAACACACGTGACTCAGAGATGGTGGCAAACCTGAACGATATGTAAGATCTCCAACTCACTCTAAAATCTCAAAGGGTCCAACGTATCTCGGACTAAGTTTACCCTTCCGACCGAAGTGGTAAACTCCCCGAGTCGGAAACACCTTCAGTAATACATGATCCCCAACCTCAAACTCTAACGAGCAGCGACATGTGTCGGCATAGGACTTCTGTCGAATCTGAGCCGTCAACAGCCTATCACGAATCAAAGCAATCTTCTCTCTCTTCTCGACTAATAAATCCGGTTCGGCACTAATCAATTTAGATGTATCATCCCAACACAGTGTCGATTTGCACCTACTTCCGTACAAAGCCTCAAATGGTGCCATTTTGATCGAGGCGTGCCAAATATTTTTGTACGTAAACTCGATCAACGGCAGGTGCGACTCCCAATCATCTTTCCAGTCACAAGATCTCAACATATCCTCAAGTGTCTGAATCGTCTGCTCTGATAGTCCGTATGTCTGGGGGTGGTAAGATGTACCGAGTCTCAACTAGGTCCCCAAAGCTCGATGAATGGCCTGCCAAAAATGTGATATGAATCGACCATCTTGATTAGAAATAATACTCTTAGGAGTCCCATGCAACCTCACAATTTCTGCAATGAACATGGGCTAGTTTCTCCGGTCCCCAAGTATTCTTAATACCCAGAAAATGAGCAGATTTGGTTAGTCATTCGACAATGACCAAAATCTTCATTCTGGTCCGAGTCATAGGCATGCTGGCAATGAAATCTATACAAATATCCTCCCACTTCCATTCTGGAATAGAAAGTGGTCGCAACAACCCCGGGGGTTGCTGATGCTCAATATTAACCTGCTAACAGGTTAAGCACTTCTACACAAACTCACTAACATCTGTCTTCCATTTTCCCCAACAAAAGTTATTCCTTACATACTTATACATTTTACTCGCACTAGGATGTATATAATAAGGTGTAGTATGAGCTCCTCTCAAAATCTTCTGTCTCAAATCAACATCGCACGGTACACACAGTCCTTCTCGAAATCTCAAAAGTCTGTTATCTTGAATTACAAATCTAGGGGCTTTCCCCTTCTTCATATCCTCCCTCAACTATACTAACAACGGTCATCATACTGCCTCGCTTTGATGTCATCAATGAAAGACGAGGTAATTTCTAATGCACATAACCGCCCCAAAATTTTCTGAAGCCAAACCTCGATATTCTGAGCAATTAGGTCTCATCGGATCCTGCCTTGAGGCTTAAGTACCTCTAACAATTGAAGTGCCATCGGCCTACGACTCAACATATCCGCTACCATATTCGCCTTGCCCGGATGGTAAAAAATCTCAAGATCATATTCCTTGATTAATTCTAACCATCTATGTTGCCTCATGTTCAATTCCTTCTGGCTGAAAATATACTTCAGACTTTTGTTGTTCCTGTAAATTTTATATGACGATCCGTAGAGATAATGCCTCCAAATCTTTAAAGTGAAAAGACTACAACTAATTTTAAATCATGAGTAGGGTAATTTGCTTCATATGATTTCAACTGTCGAGACGCATAAGTAATAACTCTATCTCTCTGCATCAAGACATATCCAAGTCCGAGGCCAGAAGAATCACTATAAACCACAAAATCATCATTCCCCTATGGCAAGGCTAGAACCGGCGTGGTAGTCAAACATCTCTTCAACTCATCGAAGCTATTCTACCTATCCGTGTTCCACTCAAATTTATGAGTTTTCTGAAGTAACTGAGTAAGTGGTCGAGCGATCCTGGAAAACCCCTCGACGAACCTATGGTAGTAACCCCCAAGTCATAGGAAACTTCTCACTTCCTTCACATTCTTAGGTGGTTCCCACACCAGTACTGCCTCTATCTTCAGTGGGTCAACCCGAACTCCATCTGCCGAAATCACATGCCCGAGGAATGTTACTTCCTGGAGCCAAAACTCACATTTGGAAAACATTGCATATAACTGTTCAGCTCTCAAAATACCTAGCACAATATGAAGGCGTTCAGCGTGCTCCTCCTGGCTTTGGGATTAGATAAGGATATCGTCAATAAAAACGACTACGAATTTGTCCAGATATTCGATAAAAGCCTTGTTCATCAATTGCATGAACAGTGCTGGGGCATTGGTTAGCCCGAAAGGCATAACCACAAATTCGTAATGGCCGTATCTCATTCGAAAGCAGCTTTCAGTATATCGCTATCCTGAATACTCAAATGATAATAGCCTGACCGTAAATCAATCCTCGGGAAGACTATCGCTCCTTGAAGCTGATCAAATAGGTCATCAATTCGAGGCAAAGGGTATTTATTTTTGATGGTAAGCTTGTTTAATTCTCGATAGTCGATGCATAAACAAAGCGATCTATCTTTCTTCTTAACAAAAAGCACAGGTGCGCCACAAGGTGATGCGCTTGGTCGAATGTACCCTTTATCTAATAATTCCCCCAACTATGTCTTCAACTCTAACATCTCTGATGGTGCCACATGATACGGTGCCCGAGAAACAGGAGCTGCATTCGGCTCTAGATAGATAGGAAACTCGACTTCCCGCTGTGGTGGTACTCTTGGTAAGTCATCCAGAAATACATCGGCATATTCATTAATGACTGGAATCGATGACATATCAACTCCCCACCACTAGAAAACGAAGGCCCAGCGGAAACGGTAAAACAAAAATTAATTCGATCCGAATCCCTACGAGGATCGATCGAGCTACGTATATACGAATATAAAATAAACAAAGGAAGATTCGAAATCATACCCTTGTCGTCCGTTGATTATATGGATTTCCTTCTCTTGAGCTATTCCCCAAACGATCCAAAATGCTCCAAGCCCTTGGATGATCCAACGCCGAAAAACCGCGTCTCTACTTGTCACGCGTCGGAGAAACGAACGGAATGACAACACTCGATTAACCTCTAAGGTTACGGCTAGAATCAAGTGATGAAACTTTAGTTATAACACTCTAAGTGTTTTAATTTATATCTCTCAATATATCTTTAATTTTCTCCAAGAACAATTAAGATGATATGAAAAAGATGATGAAGACAATTGAGAAAATGGTTTTTCTCTCTCTCTCTCTCTATCTCACTCTCACGTAGGAATGTGTAGGTCGAAATGAAAGATGTCTTCATCCCTCTTATTCAACTCCCCACCACTAGCAACAACTCATGCATGTGGGAATCTAACCACACCTCCACAATTATCATACATTAAAGAATGGAGACATAAGTCCAAAAGGAAGGTGGCTAGAAATGGGGGGGCGGCCCATGGATAAACGGATGAGTTTGGTTCGTTTCGGACTCCTGAGAGTCCAAACAGATAAATTCCAATTCCGTTCTGATGTATTTGTATAGTTTAATTAATCCAATTAATTTCAGCATATCAAATACAAAATAATATAATTATTTCTCCAAGAAATAATTATATATATATGAATTAATTTAATCACCCAGTAATTTATTTAATTCATTAGGCCGTAAATCAATTTATCCAATAAATCGATTTAAACATCCAATGTTCCAAAATTAGATATCCAATATCTAATATTAATAATGAGAGAACAAGCTAGATTCATTCCGTCGTCAATCCTATTGCGCGACTCGGTAGGTTCGTCTCAGTCAGCAATGGGAGGAACCAAAGAGTAGTAGCACCACCTAGCCAGCCTGGCGGCCTACACCGCACTTAATCGAGAACGAATGATTGGGATCATTCAAGAACCATTCGTCGTGAATACCGATACGTATAAACCCTTCTTTCAAATGTCCCGATCAAGTTATAGGGTCACTCGGTCAAACCCTATCTGTTACTTGACGCTATGCATGCGTTAATGCAAATCGAGATCATTGAGCTCTCATGTATCCAATACAACTAGCTCCAATGCTTTGGCCAAAGACTTATGATCTCATCTGCCAATAACCGCATAGGACATTTAACCCGTTCACTAACAGAGAAAGAATTCTATCTTGGTATTCGATAGGACTGCTACTTGCCCATCAAGATGCACGCCGAGGTTGACCCCGCCTTCCGGTTTACGGTGGTCGAACTACTCTAATGAAAATCTTGACGTCACAAGCACATCCCTACTAAATCCTCAAGTCGAAGGTTCACGAATACCTATCACAACCTTTCGATTCCGTCATTGATCGTCCCGGAGTGAAATCCGTGTGACGAATCGAGGGTGAGTCGGTTCGAGTATACTAATCCAATTAGCATACCTATAACGTGTGCTCCCACTAAACATTAGCATTCGACAGGCACTCTCCATGTCAAAGAACACGTCATACAAGTCTTCACATAAACTTAATGCCCAGTCAAGTTTCATCGACTTGCGAACGATTAAGTATTTGAGCTATAAACCTTTCCAGTGCCGACCTCCTTATCCAATAAGGAGTGGAACGTTTTGCTCTCAAATACATGGACTAGTTTCTATATGTATATTTACGAGTTAGGAACGCCAGTAACTACGAGTAAATAAAGAAACATTCATTGCCTTATATTAATGATTTACATAATTACAAGTACAATGCCCTCACTCAATATCCTCTGAGTGGCATTCGAGGGCATACTCCCAACAAATAGGTCATCAATTCGAGGCAAAGGGTATTTATTTTTGATGGTCATCTTGTTTAATTCTCGATAGTCGATGCATAAACGAAGCGATCTATCTTTCTTCTTAACAAAAAGCACAGGTGCGCCACAAGGTGATGCGCTTGGTCGAATGTACCCTTTATCCAACAATTCCCCCAACTATGTCTTCAACTCTAACATCTCTGATGGTGCCACATGATACGGTGCCCGAGAAACAGGAGCTGCATTCGGCTCTAGATAGATAGGAAACTCGACTTCCCGCTGTGGTGGTACTCTTGGTAAGTCATCCAGAAATACATCGGCATATTCATTAATGACTGGAATCGATGACATCTCAACTCCACTATCTTCTGCCTTAAAAGCCTAGCACTAGTAGCCTACACAACCATGGTTCATGAGTTTCATCGCCTTCAAGGCATTGATCACACTCCCCGATCTACCCGGTTTACAACCCACAAGAGTATGTTCTGTGGCACCCTCAGCCACTATCGAGATAGTACGAGTTTGATAGTCCATGATAGCACCGTGACGATCTAGCCAATCGTCCCTGAGGACCAAACCTCACCCTTTAAGCCTACAAAAATGAGGTTCGAGGGCCAATAACGGTTCCCGATCCTCATTGGGCAGTCTATGACTTCTCAGTTCCCAACCATATGATCCTCACTAGGCTTACCCACTACTAACGGTTCACACTGAAATAAACAGTTAACAAAAATACGACATACACAATCCCATGCAATAAAAGAATGAGTATCACCCGAATCAAATAGCACCGAAACTGGATGACAAAGGATCTCCGTGGTACCTGATGTCACCAGAGCGTCTGTCTCCTCTGTGCGTCTCATCTGGTATAGACTGGGGTGTACTGATCCCGAACTCGATACTGGACGATGGTCGGACTGACTCCAACCTCTACCATGACCCAGACTCTGAGGACTCTATGAAATCGGAGCCTCATGACCAACACTAGGTTCTCCCTATGCTGTAGTTACCATTAGAGCTCTGACTGTTCTGGAAATTGCCTCACAATGGGCCGCATAATGACCACCCCGTCCGCATGAGTAACACGTAACCAATGAAAACGGACAATCCTTCACCAAGTGCTCACTCTAATTTCAGTTAAAACACACGCTGCTACTAGGGATAGAGGACTGAACCAGACGGTTACCTTGGGAGACTTCATCTTGATGAAACGATCTTTTCCCCGATGCAAGAGTAGATAGAGACTTAGAAAATCGACCACCCTCACCGGCTGAGAACTTGCAAGTAGTCTTCTATTTCTTAGCCTCAGAACCAGACTCTAACTCCGAAACTGCCATCTCAATTGCTAAAGCACGATCCTGGTATTCTTTCAACGTAGCACACATGAGTGGTGTCATGCTCTGTCTGATATGCGGCTTCATGCATATATTAAAATAACGGATCTTACAAGCCTCAGTTCTCACTTGATCTTTAATATAGCCCAACTACTGATTATAAGTAATGATGGCCTGTGATATCGGTACGTCCCGTGGTGTAGCTGTAAAGAACTCTAGGATCCTGCACTCCCGAACCGGCATTGGACAGTATTCTGCCTCTATAGCGGCCTTAAACTCATCCTAAGTGGCTACACGATCCTTGGGTGCCACTACCTCCCACCATTCCGCGGCTTCCTTATCCAAGAGGTATTGAGCAATAGGTACCCTACTATCGTTTGGGCAACCTACGACATCCAAAATTTTCCCCAACTGAAAGAGACAATTCTCTCAGACCAAGGACTCAGTAGAACCAGCAAAACAAAGGGGGTGCATCTTCATCACTTTCTGAAGACATTTGTTGGCTTTGTCTTCCACAGTCGGGGGGATTTTGGTCCCCACCTTGATCTATCTGAGACAATTGAGATATCAACTGCTGAAGTATAGCAGTAGCTCCTGCGTCGGCATTATTACCCGATGGTTGGCCCTAGCTAACTGCTAAGTATTGCTACCCGTCAGAACTCAAGGGCAGAGTATTCAGCATTTAATGCGAAGCCGAATCTGTGGATTACTGGGAAGGCGGAACTCCCTCATCATCAGCGCCACGACCACGGCCTCGACCGCATCCTCGATCTGGTCTACCACGACCTCTCAACATACTGTAGAACAAGAATTAAAAAGAGACAAGATCAGCGCAGTTCACAATTTACATCATTGGTACCCCAACTCACAATTCCAAGTCACATAAGAAAAATAATATAGAAGCGTAATAGTTTGAGGAGACTTACAACCACGGACCGCACGAAGAGATGGTATCACGATGAAGTTAGGCTCAATAACTGACTCTTACGATCAACCGACAGAGACAAATTGACCGACAACCTGTATATTCACAACCTTGCTCTAATACCATAAATGTAACACCTCAAAACTCATAAGGGTCATTACAAGCCGTAAAACCTTCATCAAGGTATACCAGGATAGGACATTCACACAACTTCACAAAAATTACATAATGACAATATTCAATGATGTAAATGAGGCCGTGGCCTCAGCCAAAATATTTTAGTTTGAACACGAGAAAATAGTTGTAAAATAAATCCATTTCCCACACAGGGGACTTCAGCAATTGACTTAAAAACAGAAAATGTTTACTCAACCGACTCCAACAGACAACAAGAACATATTAAAGATAAACACTCCAAACTTGAGCCTCATAAAATCATGCTTGACCATCCTTTCCATATGTCTCCCATTTTGTCTCCTCAATTCATCCGATACCTGAAATTCATGAAGCGCATTTCCCCCATTTAAGGGATTAGCATTCGAATAGCTAGTGCAAGTGTATAATTACATGACATTATATACGAATACAACTAAACACTACTATCACATTTGAAAACATTTAAGAAAAATAATATTCCGGAATACCACATTTTCATCAATACATGATCATCAAAAAAACCATAACATCACATTTCATTATCAAAAAAATCCACACGTGGTAACCCGTGACCGTACTCATTAGTATTAACCCCCAGAGGCCCTGTCGGTCCGGCCCTAGGTGGGAAACCACTTCCACGGCCGTAACCCTTAGTAAAAACCCCCATAGGTTCCGTCGAACTATCCCCAGGTGGAAGAACAACAATAACACACCCGCACGTTTATTATAAGTCATCATTTATGTTTAATTCACATTCTACATAATATAATGTAAAATATGTACTTGTCTTGAGAAATACGAGGTAAGAAAACGCTGAACGGGAGGGACTCGTCCGTATACTCTTCGAAAATTCATTCCTATAATATAATGGTATACAATCAACCACAATATCTCAGAAACGTAAGAATTCATCCTAAATTATACCCTTTAGGATAATTCATCGGACACTACGAGTTCATAATCGATCTTTATCTATTAATGGTGAAAGTATCAAGATCTATTCCATAAAATTTCAAGGAAAATAAGGGATTATGATTACACGATCATAATATAACAACCATCTAAGCTAAATCAGACTAGCAAGATGAAATCTTAACAAAACCCTCAAATCCCCAAAAACTTGGGTTCTATCAATATTATCTCGATTAGAATGGTGGAAGCTGTTGTAATGTTGCTAAATCCGTGTTGCGAGCTCGAAAATATTGATAGATGATGACAGCAACCGAAATCCGCACTTCCCTAACCAAACCGCCGCAAATTGCCAAGGAAGAGAAGGGAAGAGATGAAAAATGGCGAAATTAGGACTAAAGTTCCGCTTATATAGGTGAATATCATTATGTACGCAATACCATAAGCATTACGTACATTAACTTCTTAACGTATGTTAAGGTATCTACATTGCATACGCAACGAACTTCACAGAACTCACTGCCTCGATGTACAGGTTACATTGCGTACGTTGCATTAGCATACGCAAAGTTCTCTCCAGAGGCTTCTGCCCCAACTACACAAAAAAAATAATGTACGCTAAATGCCAAGCATAACGTACATGATGCTCAGAAATCAGCAGTACTGTTCTAAACAACAGTGACATGACGAGACATACAATTATCGAACCAATATAATACATTCAAATACGACCATCAGTAAATAGATCAAGAATCACAATTTAGAATGAGTATAATATATGATATGAAATACACAAAAGTCGCATCGAGTACAGATGGATCACAACAGTTGGGATACACATAAATGAAAAGTGTGGATATTACATTGACCAACGTATCAGCCAGGTTGACCAAAAGGAAATATCAGCTGAGCTTTATCAAAGATGGAATATTAGCCAAGTTTTGGACAACAACTAAGTCCATGTCAGCAAATGTTGAAAAGTCAACAATGATAGAAAGTCACGTGCAGACTTAATTAAAGTAAGGGGACAAAGTGATTGATTTCCGGAAGTTAAGGAATATTTTATTCCTAAATATTCGTTCCTAGAAATCTTGCTAATTATAATAATCAAGGAAAATCGACGCAACGACAACATACATCTTCAAATGATCAGATTTGAAGAACGAAGGAAGGAGTTGCAATAAAGACACAATATTTAGTTCAACACACCAGTACAAGTCCAATGACATAGAGTTCACCGTACATAAGTCGAAAAACACCCAACACAAATAGAAAACAAGCAAATTATCATGAAACATATTTTTTCCGACATTTATTTTAAAACGCAAAACTAATCAATCGTCTCCATGGAATCCATATCATCCACGTCCATATAAGCCGTGTCATCAATTCTATATAGGTCATCATGATCATCTGTGATGAAATTTGTTTCGGCATTTTACCCTTCATTTTTTTCAGTAACTCCTGATAGAGTCCAGTATGATGCTTTGGTGTAGGACATGTACGTGACTAGTGACCTTTCATACCACAACGATAACAAACATCTTCTCCTTTTCCTTTATTTATACCACCATTATTTTTTTTGTATTTCTCTTCCTTGTTTGCCTTGTGATAATTAGGCTGAAAAATTCTCCCCCACCACACCCACAACTACGACCACAACCGCGACCTCGGATATCCGCGCCCATGACCATCGTTATAACCAGATGATGTTGCATTAACTTTAGGGATTGGAATAGATCCAGTGGGGTGAGATTCATGATTTTTCGTCAACAGTATAATATTTTGTTCAACCAAAAGAAGACATGAAATCAGTTCAGAATATTTTGTGTAACCCCATTCACAATATTGTTCTAAGATTGTGTTTGAAGAATAGAATGTGGTAAATGTTTTTACCAGCATGTCATAATCGAAAATATTTTCTCCACATAACTTCAGTTTGAAATGATCCGAAACATAGCAGGATTTTAATCGCTAACAGACTTAAAATCCTGTAAACGAATCTGATCCACTCATAACGAGCTTTTGGTAGGATCACAATTTTTTGATGATCATAGCATTGTTTTAATGCGTTCCAAAGACCTGCACGATCTTTAATTGTGAGGTATTCAATTTTTAGTCCCTCATGAAGGTGGTAATGAATAAAAATCATACCTTTTGCATTTTCAGTTGATATTTCCTTTGACTCAATTATCATATCACCAAGACCTATGGCTTAGAGGTGAATTTCAGCACCCAACAGCTATGATAAATAATTTTTTCCAGTTATGTCAAGTCCCTCGAAATCAAGCTTGACCAGATTTGACATGGAGAATAACTATATAAAAGAACATACATATCACTAAGATTTTAACATCAAGAAACAAAAAGATTTTATTCGGATATAAAATATGTATTATTACAGGTTAGCATTTATCATAAGTCCATGTATAAGATAAAAAGGAAAAAGACTTGTGATAAAAATCAAAGATTCCTCTTCCGTGTTACACTTTACCAAAACAACTTATACAGTATATGCTATGACCAATGTAGTGTAGAATGCAAAAAATAATTGATGAATCATCTTGGAGAACCTTTTTATCTTTTGAGAACTTTTAAGAAAATAGAAGGAGGTGAATGAGATCTCGAATGAGATGTGGATGTATTTTTAGAATGAAACTATTTTATAGCCTTTAACTAGCCGTTGGGGGAGGGAAAAATAAGGAGTGAATATTATGAATGATTTAGTATAAGTATGTTCACAACATATTATTCGATAAATGTACAGTGGTGTTTGAATAGTAAATCTATCCATAATACACACACACATATATATATATATATATATATATATATATATATACACACACACCAATATATACTTATTTTGTAGCTCGGGTGTTGTTCGCGAAAGCGATAATAATATATATTCATATAGTTGCTTGAGATCATCCAAGCAAATATAGTATATATTTTATTAATTGCTCGGTGTTATTCACTCAAGCATATAATATATATTTGATTAATTGCTCGGGGTAATCCATTCAAGCATATAATATATACTATTGCAATAAACTACAAGGATAAATTTTATTTCGTCATCTCACCATATATTATAGATTGTGGCAGAGCCTCCTTATCTTATAATGATGGTGATATACGATATTAAATAAGCTGGTATATATATAGAAATATATCTCTGCAAGAACATACTTATTCTGATTAATTAGATGGGCCTCGAGCGTTGGTGTTGATAACGTGTTGTGAAATTCAACTCTTACTAATTTATTGTGTAGTTGTGATTGGTGGTATTCAAGAACCACAGTACTAGATAATACATAAAGGTTTTACAACAATGAAGAGAGTGTTTTATTCACTCGTCACACAACCTTCTACATTTCACATAGCAAGCCCTTTATAGATAGAAGAAATAGAATTATGCCAATTCCAAGTCCATAATATTATAACATTCTCTCTTTTCTTAATAGTTTTTACTTTTTTGAGAGAGTTTCGATTGTTGTTTATTCTTAAAATATGTCAATAAGAATTATGCAAAATATATCAATAGATTGTGGAGTAGGTAGTTTTACAATATTATTGAACGAAAACTGTACAAGACATGAAGTAGGAAAATATGATCATATTTTCATTAATAATGTCCATTGTACTGGTAGTAGTACAATATCCAGTATAATTCTTTATGTTGAGAATTGAGACTTTTGTCCCACATCAAATATATAAGGAAATAAGGCCAAGTCTTTAAGTTATAAAATAAGGATCAAACATTTGGTTAAGAGTACACTATTCAAAAGTTTCCCTAGCAACTTTTGTCTCTAGATAAATTTTTCTACCGTCTTACAAATGTATAGTATTTTTAGTATGTGTGGTGGTTGCAGCTTCAACTATGCCTCCACATTAGAAAATATTATGAGTATATTTTTTTTTTGTATGGGGGACATTTGAGATAGAAAGTAGGCTAGTGGAAAAAGTTTTGTGGAAATAGTAGGGACAAAAAGAAAAATAGTGTAGTTGAATAATATTATACAAAGTGTATTTCCTTCTTTGTTCATGTGGATTTTGTCCAGTTTGAGAATTTTCCACGTTAAATTTTCTGCCTTCATTATTTTCTAGTTTTCTTTCAATTTTCTTCAATTTTCGCCTTAGTGAATGTGAGTATGTTCCTTTGTATCTCAAGCTTACCTTTGTGATCTTTACATCAATCCTAGGAGTGTGGAAAGCCTGCAGATTCATATGTTTTTCTCATGCTTCTCAAATATGACCTTAGGTAATAACTTGGTGACATCAACCACATTTTCCTTGGATTTTACTTTCTTTATCTGAATCTTAAAGAGAGTGCTGATTGTAGAAGAACTTTGGATAGATATGTTTCATGTTATCCCTCTTGATATACCCCAAATTCATATGCTCCATGCAAGCTGCATAATCTTCATAATTGCAGGTCAATTCACCGGCGGTGGTATTTAAACCACTTTTTTCTTGCATGTGTGTAATGACAGGTCTTAGGCATACACACTCATGTACTGCCTCATGCAACATGATAATATTATCTTGATTCAAGGAGGTTGCCAGAAGCATTTGTTTGGTCAATTCCCAAGATATTATTGTGTTCGCAACTATGAATACATAACCAGTTTGGGAGGAATATTTATGTGGGTTAGAGAGATACCCTACATCAGCAAAACCTACCAACACATTCTTTGGAGTATTCTCATGTATATCAACATTATTACTTTAGTAATTGCCACTTTATTTACACTTTTATTTGCCTCTCTAGGGAAAGAACAGTCCTAAGTCAATAATTCTTTGAGTTATCACATATATTATTGATACCATTCTAATGATGTTGCATTTGAGCTGAGCTAAATCTTGCGAATTAGTTTGCTAAGAAACCATTGTCTGATCGAGTATATCGAGCTCTAAGTATAATAATGCGCCTATCACACTCAAATAGTGTATTTCGGCCCCTAATAACTCTTCCCCATATACCTTTAGAAGAAATGAATCTTTTACATTCATGCTTCGAACTATCATGGGAGTACTAACAGGGTGCACTTCCTATATATTAAATATCTGAGCATCTTTTGGACATATGCAGACTGGTAGATTAGAATTCTAAAAGCTCGATATTTGTAATTGTAACACCCCCAAAATTACCCGAGGTATTACAGTGCCGTGAATCCCATGTAGGACCCACAATGCTAGTTTAGGAAATAGATATTTTAAAGAAATTACAATAAAACGATAAGTCCATGATTACATATCATGAGCCCAAAGGTTTTAAGAAGAAACATAATTCAAAGTTCGATTATTACAGAACGGAGGTTTTTAAAAATCCAATTTAATTTAAGCAGCGGCAAGAGTTTATTCCAACACCGTTCAAGTCTGACCGGACCCCTCGGGAATGTCCTGCACATGATTAACAAATTTACCTGGCACGAAAAATCATGCTAGATAACCAGGGTCAGAGAATACATACCAATAACAATTACTAGCAACGATATACACAATTTTACCAACCACGGTGCCACATAACCAACAGAGAATATTTCATCACACGACCGACGTTGTCTTTCTCTTTTATCACATAAACCCCAAGGTCGCAATCAAGGGTCACAAAAGCATCCACACGGGAATACTCCGGAACGTAGGTGCCCAATTTAGGTCTTATCCCCTAACACATTTCCATACGGGTACCATACAGGTTTTATCCCCAACACATCGGCCCATTTATAACACATTTTCAGAGAAAGATGACCGTCGGCATTTCATCAATAATGGCACATTCATGAATACGAACGTTTTAATAATAATAACATTTCTCGAGCTTGCCTTTGATCCGACGGTAGGTGCCTTACGATAATTGGGATCTCCACGCCCGATCGAGCTTAACCTAGTCACGTAATATCCGATTAACACGTCGTATGAATCATGATAATATAACTAGTCTCCCTTCCCTTCCCTAACCGGGTTCCTAACGTAATCTGAATTGCCAATACTAGTATCGTGCTTCTACGTTCACAAGCAATACGTACCACTATGTCGTTCAATTCTTATGGTTAACGTCAACTATATCGATTTGTTCAACAAGATTATCTCAATCATCATTCGGTTAGCAAAAAACGACCATAGCATAATCAAATTCCATACTTCTAATCCAATTCTCTATTCCGAGTACTTCAATCGGTAGACTACCATTTTACACAATGATTTCGGCATTTGATTCCCACTGAGATTAATACTATCGAATTAATTCCCCTAGTAACTTTAACGTTGATCATCATATTGCAAGAGTAAGTTACGACTAGTTTATCAAACGGTGATGAACTCCTATGAAATCCTACTACAATTGATTCGTTGATTATATATGATCCAAATGTAAATTGAGATAGAAGTTCTTGCATGTGATTGTTACAACGAGTTGTATGAAAACGAAATATAGGAACAATGATATCCCCGACTACTACAAGTTCGTCCGTTTAGATCATCTATGAGACTTTAGCAAAATCTACCCAAATACCCGTAATCTAACGAGTAATAATCAACAACATTGAAGAGATTACTCCAAGGATTGATAAACTTACCTTAGAAGATGAAGAATAATGAGGAGAGATGATAAATCAACAAGAGCTACGAGGAGAAACGAGGAATGGGTCGAATGACTTGGATAATCTTCATCGCAGCTTACGAAATCACCTCCTCTATGTTGATTCAAGTGTATGAGAGGTCAAGAATTGAGTATAAGGCTGTGGAAAAGATTCAAGAGTTCTTCACTTCAAGTTTTGGGACGGGAGAAATGAAGGTGGGAGTGTTATTTTATAACACTCGATTTCGTTAACGTACGTTAACATTCCAGGATTTACGTACGTAATGCGTATTACTTACGCTATGTGTAATGGTTAACGTATGTAAAGGCCGTCCAGAGGCCACTGCCTGAAATGTGCCCATATTTTATGTATGTAACTCATCGTTACGTACGTAAGGCTCCGGACTGTAGCGTACGCTAATTTTGGCGGATAGCATACGTTATGAGGAGTTGACTCATTTGACCTCTAGCCCGCCGAAAGTAGCTCAATCCGCGTCAAAAGGAAGATTCTGGTCGGGAGACCAACCCAACCATTACGTACGTAACCGAGTAAGGTTAACGTATGTAATACATCAATTTTAGCGTGCGTAATGCCTATATGATAACGTGCATTAAAAATTTCAATCCTTTAGCCACATATCACATTTTAACCATCTCGGAGTGATCATGCTTCCCACTCATCAACAATTATCGGGAAACAAGACGTTGGCCACCGTCATATTCATACCGACGATTGTCCAATGGCGTCAAGGCGTGTCACCTCCGTTTCATCCACATTGTACAATTGCATAACATTTAATGAAATAATAAATAAGGAAAAACAACATCATATTACAAGATATCACACAGTATGAGGTAATTAAGCATGAAATACCGGTGGTATTACATATCGCCCCCCTAAAAAATAGTTTCATCCCGAAACTAAGAAAATAACTCGGGTTGACTCTCTTACATGCTCGACTCGGTTTCCCAAGTCGCTTCTTCCATGCCGTGGTGCGACCACTGAACCTTCACGAGGGGTATGGCTTTATTTCGCAACATCTTCATACGCCGGTCCAAGATGGCGATCAGTACCTCTCTAAAGGTAGAATCATCAAAATTTTCCACTTCTTCGAAATTGAGTTTGTGACTCGGATCATAGACATACTTCCTTAACTGGGAGACATGAAAGATGTTGTGCACTCCATCCAGATACGGCGGCAGAGCTAATCGATACGCAAGCTTCCCCACCCGGTCCAATATCTCAAACGGGCCTATAAACCTCGGTCTTAAGTTGTCCTTTTGGCCAAAACATCGGATACCGTGCATAGGTGATACCTTGACCCACACATGATCCACGACTGCAAATTCTAACGGTCGCTGTCAGTTTTTGGCATAAGATTTCTGCCGGCTCTGCGCTGCTAACATGTGCTTTCGAACGATTGAGATCTTCTTAATGGACTCATGGATCAGATCTAACTCGGTAACTGCGGTGTCAGAAGCATCATCCCAGCATAACGGTGACTTGCATCTTCATCCATACAGGGCCTGAAACGGTGCCATGCCTATGCTTGCATGCCAGCTGTTGTTGTACGAGAACTCCACCAACCACATGTGTCTAGTCCAATCCTTACCCCAATCGAGCACACATGCCCTCAACATATCCTCCAAGGTTTGAATCGTACGTTCGGTCTGTCCATCCGTCTGAGGGTGATAAGCCATGCTAAAATGTATTTGGGTCCCCATAGCTTTATGGATGGCTTTCCAAAAACGAGACACGTATCTGGTGTCCCTATCCGAAATGATGGATGAGGGAACGCCATGCAGCCTCACGATCCCCCTTATGAAAATGACGGCCAATTGCTCTATCCCGGTTGTCTCTTGAATAGGAACGAAATGTGCCGATTTCGTCAATCGATCAACAATAACCCAAATTGTATCCTTTCCTCCCACCGCTGTTGGTAGCTTAGTGACAAAATCCATCGATATGCTTTCCCATTTCCACTCCGGGATGGGTAGGGGTTACATGATTCCGGCTCGTCTGCAGTGTTCAATCTTCACTTATTAGCACGTCATACATCGGGCGACGAATCTAGCAAATTCCCATTTCATATTCTTCCACCAAAAACTCTGTCGGAGATCTTTGTACATTTTGCTCGTTCCTGGGTGAATAGAATAGGGAGTGGAGTGCGCCTCCTTAAGTATAGTTTGCTCCAGCTCGTCATTCGGCGGAATACAAATCCTATTCTTGAACCTCACCAAGTCACCCTGAATCTTGTACTCGGAAAAATCCCCTCCCTCGATTCTTGCGCCAATCGCATGTAATTCGGGATCCTCCGTCTGTGCTAGACGTATCTCGTCTAGTAAGGACGAATGTATATTGATTGAGCACAATTGTCCTTACCTACGTTGTATCCATACTTCGGTACTGCTTCTCTTGATGTCTTGTTGCAGTTCGGGTTGAACTGTTATGCTGGATACCATCACTTCTTGTGTAGTTTTCCGACTAAGAGCATTGGCCACAACATTGGCTTTCCCGGGGTGATAGGATATTTCCACATCGTAGTCCTTGATTAACTCCAACCAGCGCCTCTGCCTCATGTTTAATTCTCTCTCAGTGAAGATATACTTCAAACTCTTATGATCCGTGAAAACTTTGCAAGTAACTCAGTAAAGATAGTGCCACCAAATCTTGAGGGCATACACCACTGCGGATAGCTCCAAGTCGTGCATCGGGTAATTCACTTCGTACAGCTTCAATTGTCATGATGTGTACGCAATGACTCTGTCATTCTGCATGAAGACACACCCCAGTCCGTGCTTAGATGCATCCATGTATATAATGAATCTTTCCGTTCCCTGCAGTAACACTAGCACTGGAGCAGTAGTTAGCCTACTCTTGAGCTCATCGAAGCTCTTCTGGCAGTCTACAGTCCATACAAATTTGGTGCTCTTTCTCAGTAGGTTTGTTAACGGTCGATCGATACAGGAAAAAGCCTTGACCAATCTTCTATAGTAACCTGCCAATCCTAGGAAACTCCTTAACTCCTTGACGTTCTTCGACGGTTCCCAACTCATTATTGTCTCGATCTTTTGTGGATCGACCTTGACGCCTTTTGCCGAGACAACATGTCCGAGAAAAATTACCTCCGGCATCCAGAATTCGCACTTAGAAAGTTCCGCATAAAGTTGTTGTTGCCTTAACTCGCTCAGCACTTGCCTCAAATGTTCCTCGTGTTCCTGTCGGCTTTGGGAATAGATCAGGATGTCGTCAATAAAAACCACCATGCACTTATCGAGGAAGTCAATCAAAACTCTGTTCATGAGTTCCATAAAAATGGCTGGGGCATTAGTCAACCCGAATTATACCACGATATACTCGTAATGTCCATACCTCGATCGAAATGCAGTCTTGGGTATATTTTCCTCCCGAATCCTCAATTGGTGATATCCGGACTGTTGATCGATCTTTGAAAACACAACTGCCCCTTGTAATTGATCCAAGAGGTCTTCGATTCTTGGAAGTGGATAACGATTCTTGATAGTGACTTTATTTAGTTCCCTATAGTCAATGTACAAGCGTAGAGAATTTTCTTTATTCTTAACAAAAAGTACTCGTGCGCCCCAAGGCAAGGTGCTCGGGCAGATCAATCCTTTCTCCAGCAGATCTTCGAGCTGTATCTTTAATTCTTTCATATCGATCGGTGCCATCCTATAAGGAGCTTCGGAAATAAGTATCGTCCCCGGCTCGAGTTCGATGGAGAGGTCAACTTCTCGGTGCGGTGGCAGCCCTGTTAGTTCATCGAGAAAGATGTCTGGAAACTCATCCACCACCGGAATGTTTGCGATTTTAAGTTGTGAAGTATCCTCCTGAAGAACATAACACCAATAGTACTCCCTTCGAGATCTGCAGGAGACTTCCGATGCGAGAAGGCTGAGAGACCTTTTCGTACTGAAGTGTTCTCGTCTTCTGATGACATGTGTGGTACCGTCATGAGCGGTAATGGAAATAGTCAAGTGGTAGGTATCCAAGATCGTCCTGTGCAATGGCATATAGTCCATACCTAATATGATATCTTCATTCTGAAGCAGAAAGACCATAAGATTAGCGGTCCAACTATGATTGTTGATGCAGATTTGACAGTCTCGAATCTTTAGATCGCCGCCTATTCTACTACCCTCGGATAGTTTAACAGTAAAGGACTCACAAGGTACACAAACAAGATTTAAACATTCAACACATTCCACATATATAAACGAATGTGTGGCTCCGGTATCAAATAGTACATGAACTGGCTGAGAGTTAATAAGAAGAGTACCTGAGATAGCTGGCGTGGACTGACCATCCGTAGCCCTAAACTCAAATACACGGGATGACGCTGACTCCGAAAAGGATGAAGTACCACCACCTCGCCCACGGCCTCGACCGGCACCATGTGGCGGTGGTTGAGTCTGATGGGATGGAGCTCGGTAGTTGGAAATGGCAGGCGTCTTGGGGGATTGCACAGAGCCTTGTTGACTCGGTTGAGAAACTGAGTTATGAGTGGGATTGGCCCGCCACCAATAAGGATACATGTGTCCACTCTTTCCATAAGTGAAACATTTGGTATCCATATTTTGGCACCGATCCTTAGTATATCCGGACACGCCACAATTGAAGCAGTCCCTACGGTATGGCCGATCAGATGCACCCTTCTGTTGGTACGATACTGCTGACTTAAAAGAAGATGCGGGCCCCGAATTTGTATTGTTGCTGCTCCCAGACTGAGATGATGTCTTCTGCTTCTTCGAGTTATGTCCGGTGTCGGTATTAACAACAGTACCGGCATATGCTGTGACCACGTCTTCGTACGCCCTCAGAGTCATGCAGTGGAATCCGGCGGCATAGCGTTGTACATCCTCCGGAAACCTCTATGCATGGTGGCATAATCATTGATCTTCCGATGGAACCATCTGCGAGATGTAACTTAGCTTGGTTCGGTAGGCACGAATGATCTCGAATACTGGCATGTTCTGAGGTCCGGCACTAAAAAAGTATCATGCGCGAACGGTTTGGGCTGATCTGGGACAGTACTCGCTCCGCAGTAGTCGGGCAAATTCGGTCCACCCGACCACTCGGTCCTCTGGCCTGTAAGTCCTTCACCAGCGTGCAGCAGTGTCACAGAGTTGATTCACGAGTGGCACCTTCCGGTTCTCTAGGCATCCGTTCACTTCGAAATCAGTCTCCATTTCAGAAATCTAGTCGTCCACATGTTTCTCCTCTGCCCCATCAAATAATGGAGGCATAGACTTCAGCATCTCTCCCAACCATCGGTCTCTTCCTGCGTTTTCCTCCACATTGATAACCGTTATCCGTTCCACCTGGTTGACCTGAGCAATTCCCATGGTGATAGCTTGGGCAAGGGCCTGAACAAAAGCCGGGTCCATGCCTCCTGGGTTGTTATTCCGGCATTCCGCCTCCTGATCATTTTGATTAATTGGTGGCGGCTGGTCTCCAGCAAGATTGGTCTCGACAGTGTTCCAGTCCTCATTGTGGTTTGCGGCGGAACCCTGAGCATCATTCACCACCCTCCTATCTCCTCGGCATGCCATTACTAACAGTATTAATCTAAAGTCAGTTCCATGCACAATTTACATTTAAATGTAGTACTTAGACAAAAAACACACATATCACTTACTTTGCATTCCCAAGAGGAGTTACGATCGCTTGAGGTGTTGGACTGGAATAACTTTGAAAATTAGGAGAAATTTTATTTAAACCAGGAGTTATGCTCCGCTACCATTTTCTATAACACCCCCAAAATTACCCGAGGTATTACAGTGTCATGAATCCCGTGTGGGACGCACAACGCTAGTTTAGGAAATAGATATTTTAAATAAATTACAATAAAACGATAAGTCCAAGGTTAAATATCATGAGCCCAAAGGTTTTAAGAAGAAACATAATTCAAAGTTCGATTATTACACAACAGAGGTTTTTAAAAATCAAATTTAATTTAAGCAGCGGCAAGAGTTTATTCCAACACCGTTCAATTCTGACCGGACCCCTCGGGAATGTCCTGCACATGTTGTTTAACAAATTTACCTGGCACGACAAATCATGCCAGATAACCAGGGTCAGAGAATTCATACCAATAACAATTACTAGTAATGATATACCCAATTTACCAAACACAGTGCCACATAACCAACAGAGAATATTTCATCACACGACCGATGTTGTCTTTCTCTTTTATCACATAAACCCCAAGGTCGCAACCAAGGGTCACGAAAGCATCCACACGGGAATACTCCGGAACGTAGGTGCCCAATTTGGGTCTTATCCCCTAACACATTTCCATACGGGTACCATGCAGGTTTTATCCACAACACATCGGCCCATTTATAACACATTTTCAGAGAAAGACGACTGTCGGCATTTCATCAATAATGGCACATTCATGAATACGAATGTTTTAATAATAATAACATTTCTCGAGCAAGATTTCACTTACCTTTCATCCGACGGTAGGTGCCTTCCGATAATTGGGATCTCCATGCCCGATCGAGCTTAACCTAGTCACGTAATATCCGATTAACACCTCGTACGAATCATGATAATAGAACTAGTCTCCCTTCGCTTCCCTAACCGAGTTCCTAACGTAATCTTAATTGCCAATACTAGTATCGTGCTTCTACATTCACAAGCAATACGTACCACTATGTTGTTCAATTCTTACAGTTAACGTCAACTATGTCGATTTGTTCAACAAGATTATCTCAATCATCATTTGGTTAGCAACAAACGACCATAGCATAATCAAATTCCATACTTCTAATCCAATTCTCTATTCCGAGTACTTCAATCGGTATTCTACCATTTTACACAATGATTTCGACATTTGATTCCCAATGACATTAATACTATCTAATTAATTCCCCTAGTAAATTTAACGTTGATCATCATATTGTAAGAGTAAGTTACGACTAGTTTATCAAACGGTGACGAACTCCTATGAAATCCTACTACAATTGATTCGTTGATTATATATGATCCAAATGTAAATTGAGATGGAAGTTCTAGCATGTGATTGTTATAACGAGTTGTATGAAAATGTAATATACGAACAATGATATCCCCGACTACTACAAGTTCGTCCGTTTAGATCATCTACGAGACTTTAGAAAAATCTACCCAAATTCCCATAATCTAACGCATAATAATCAACAACATTGAAGAGATTAGTCCAAGGATTGTTAGACTTACCTTAGAAGATGAAGAATAATGAGGAGAGATGACAAATCAACAAGAGCTACAAGGATAAACAAGGAATGGGTCCAATGACTTGGATAATCTTCGCCGGAGATTACGAAATCACCTCCTCTATGTTGATTCAAGTGTATGACAGGCCAAGAATTGAGTATAAGGATGTGGAAAAGCTTCAGGAGTTCTACACTTGATGTTTTAGGATGGGAGAAATGAAGGTGGGAGTGTTATTTTATAACACTCAATTTCGTTAACGTACGTTAATGTTTCAAGATTTACGTACGTAATGCGTATTACATACGTGATGTGTAATGGTTAACGTACGTAAAGGCCGTCCAGAGGCCACTGACTGAAATATGCCCATCTTTTACGTACGTAGCTCGCCCTTACGTACGTAAGGCTCCGGACTGTAGCGTATGCTAATCTTGGCGGATAGCGCACGTTATGAGGTTTTGACTCATTTGTCCTCTAGCCCGCCGAAAGTAGCTCAATCCACGTCAAAAGGAAGATTCTGGCCGGGAGACCAACCCAACCGTTACGTACGTAACTGAGTAAGGTTAACGTATGTAATACATCAATTTTAGCGTGTGTAATGCCTATATGATAACGTGCGTTAAACATTTCAATCCTTTAGCCACATATCACATTTTAACCATCTCGGAGTGTCCATCCTTCCCACTTGTCAACAATTATCGGGGAACAAGACGTTGGCCACCGTCATATTCGCACCGACGATTGTCCAACAGCATCAAGGCGTATCACCTCCGTTTCTTCCACATTGTACAGTTGCATAGCATTTAATGAAATAATAAATAAGGAAAAACAACATCATATTACAAGATATCACACAGTACGAGGTAATTAAGCATGAAATACCGGTGGTATTACAATAATATTCGTTAGTTCATTTTTGTATTGTTGCATTGTATGTATTCTATTGGAATTATACAATATGATGTTGTATTGGTTCATATTTATATAATATATATTGTGTTGGGATATTTCGTATTCAAACTATTCATGTTTATTGTTCGTTTTATCAGGTGGATGTTGCATGATGAGTTGTTATTTCGGCTAAGTATCTTAACCATACTGTACGCTACATGCAGTAGCTAGATTATGCTAAATCAATGCGGTTATGTACGTTAGGTCCTACTGGTAGCATACGTAACAGAGGGAATCAGATCGCATCAAACTTTCAGCGTGTAGGACTGAGATTGGTTGGAGGGTTTTAGCTTGATTGGGTCAATGCGTCAATGGTTTTTATGTACGTAATATGATGGTGTTAAAGTATGTAATGACTGAGTGTTTGCATACCTTGATTTTAGCAACACACGTAATGTTAGTTACGTAGCAAGGTAGTAGCCTCTGGAGCACGTTTATGTACATAACAGAGATATGTTAGCATATGTTAGATAAGGTGACATATGATAACTGGAGAGCACATCGACCATAATATAAAGCGAAGATTATGAAGAGATGTCTTGTCTTTCATTTTGCACGGACCATCTTCATTTTTCTCTCTAAAATCGCCCATCTGCCCTCCTTAATGATTTTGAGCCTCTTCCAGCTTGCCTTGGAGCTTCATGACTTGGATTGGAGCTTAGAAGCTTGAATATTGTTGTAATGCCCAGATAATTATTGTGTATTTTACCTGTATTCGAACTTGTAGCATTTGATTATGTGGTATTATTAATCGAAGTGTGGTTTCCCGTATTCGTATTCCTGCATTCTTGAGTTACCAACACATTCATGCATGCATGCATCTGCACGTCATAACGTGCGCTAGATATTGAGCATAAGGTACGTTAATTGTTGAATATAACATACGTTATAATTGTAGCATAGCGTATGTAATCTTCAGTCAAGGCAGATCAGATAAGGTCGGCGTGTCGGGGACAGAGGGAGATTCGTCGAATTGCCCCGCGTGAACCTGGATGGCTTTTCAGTAAAGTAGGTCAATGAGGCTTAGCGTACGTTAGATATGGGTGATAACGTGTGCTATTTTCATAGTGTTACGTACTTAAGGGCTTTGGATAACGTACATAAGAGAAGCTAGAATCAAGGCAGTGAGCTACTGCCGGACGCTAACGTACGCTAAGTATTGAGGATAGCGTAGGCTAAGGCGATAATGTACGTAAGGCTTTGCCCTTAACGTATGGAATGTGTAAAATTCTATTTATAGACCTCAACCTCTTTTTCATTTCCTCCTCACTCCTTGGCCGATTTATGCAACCTGAGAACTCCCCAGGACCATAAATCTCTCATATCATCATCCCAACTCGATTTAGAAGATCGTAGACCCTTGTGGATTGGTGTTCAAGCTTTCGGTGTTGAGTTTCACCAAGTATTTTGTCATTCTTCTCTATATTAAGGTATGTTGATCCCTCACCAACTAGAATACACGTTCTTAATGACGTTTTGAACCTGTTTTTGAGATTACCAAGTTTGTTATTATCATGAGGAGTCGAACACCATGTTTTTAGAAGAATAGATTCAGTCATACTTCGGTTCTCCTTCATTGTTAAGAGTATTAATCGAACCTTGTTGGGATAGAACCCTAGGATGTAGTTTCCTGAGTTTGTTATGGATTTTAATAATGTTTTCGAATGAGTTTTCTGAGGTTTCTAAGGTGTTTCACCGAGGATAATTCGTGTTTAAGGAGAGGTGCTTGAATTGCAATCTTCTTCATATTCATGGTTAAAATGGATAGACTATGTTGTTATAATCAAACCCCGAACACCGTTGTATCGTCTCCTTTCGTAGTACGCTTTGGTATGCTTATATCTTGAATCATACCTTGGATATGAATTGTTAGATTAGCTGAACCATATATTTATTGGAATTAGAAATCAAGATTGAGGTTTGGACTGTGATGACATATATATCCATGAACCTGTAGACATCGACATTTCATCTCCGATATGGCCATCCGATTCATATGAAGTACGTCATTAATTCGATCTTAGCTTTCATCGAGTAGATAAACTGTGAATCGGCATTACATTAATGTTAATTCGGATATAACCTAAGGCGCTAGGTGTTCGTACGTTAACTTTGTGAAATAAGTTGAACCCTTTGTTACTTCTTTTGAATAAGGTCCGAGCCTTGCAAGGTGATTGATCGAGGGGGGCGACCTTCGGGCGTATTGACAGTCGTTGAAGTATTTAATTCTTGCCATCTTTCTAAGTCAAGTATCGTAATTTGACTATTGGTTTAATATTGATGATTTTGATCATGCATATTGTTATTCATGTAGTTGAACATGAGATCATCCAAGTTGAATGGTCATAATGTCGTTCAGGTTATTAATTCATATGTTGTTCATGTTGATTGACATATCGATTTGCATATGTGTATGCATAGTTGTATTGTAAATGTTGTATTGATCCGAAGGGATCGTGTGATCTATGCTGAGGGCGCTGGATCAGTTGTCCACCTCGTGTTGGTCCAACAGGATCATCTTGGGATCTATGCTGAGGGCGCTGGATCATTGGACGGGTTTTGTAATATTCGGAATTTCTACTACTGTTGTTTGATATTGTTTTATTCGAGTTATATTGTACAGCGTGGAATCTGTATATTGTGGATAAAATAAATAAAGGACGGAGATGTCAGTATTGGTATAATTGTCGTATCTGGTTGACAGTTGCATTTGAGGATATCGTGTATCAGGTTATTGTACTTTCGATATAGAGTATATCATATAAGAATATTATTGGATTCAGTGTTTGTCTTCAGTGTGTCTTATGTTCGTTTTTGGTATGTCGAGACGTTGGACAGAAATTGCGGAAAATGGCTAAGTGTAGCATTATTAGCGCATGCTAATATGCATTCTTAGCGCACGCTATCATGCAGGTTTAGCGCACGCTAATGGTAAAAGATAGCGCACGCTAGTTCAGAACAGATCAGAGGGAATCTATGTGTGGACCTGGTCACTTTCGGCGCATGTTCCGATGAAGTCAACGGATGTTGTAATGTAGTGTTAGCGCACGCTAATGCATGTTAATTAGCGCACGCTAACTGTATATCGGTCAACAGGGAATCTTGGCTTTATTGGGTGCTTTCGGCATGTGGGGTCACGAGCATATTCGGGGTAGGTGCATACTGTAGTAAGTCAACTTCGGATAGCGCACGCTAAGGGCAAATGACTTGCGTACGCTAGACAATGTAAGTTACGTACGCTAATGCATGGGCATTACGTACGCAAGCACATGTACGAAGCCAGAAAGTAGCCACCGGACTGCGATAGCGCACGCTAACAAAGTCAGTTAGCGCACGCTAAGCCGTAGCGCATGCTAAACATGAGATGTTAGCGCACGCTAGTAATGTATTCTATATAAAGGGGACAGACGGGTATTATGAAGCATTTCGTCCATTTATTTCCTTTCACCCGAAAGAGAGAACCTTGGGAGGACATTTGGAGTTTCTAACACTGAGGGATGATCCTCTTTAACAAGATTAAAGATGGAAATCATGGATTAAATCTTTGTTTTTGAAATCATTGGTGATTCTTGGAATTGAATTCAACCTTGTAAATCAATCCATTCCTTCGAAAATGTAATTACTCTTTATCTTTGGATTTCGTTTGGATTGATTATTGATGTTCTTAAGTTGATGATTATCATATATTCTAGTTGATGAGCATGATCAAGAGTTGGATTACCGAACTAAGTTAGTGTTGTTATCAATATATGAGTATTGATATGTTTCGTATGGTTTTAGATAGAATTCAAGAGATATGTTGATGTATTTCCCTTCTTCAATTCGGATTTTTGATGATTTGTCGTTGGTTACTTCGTATGGTAACGATTATGGTGGTGGTGTTGTGATTCTTGGAGTTATATGAATTTGTATGTCGAAGAACATGATGAATAAGGATTTTTAGGTGTTAGAACACATCGGATTATGTCATTTTATAGATTATGAACGTGAATTTGGATGATTTTGGAATATGATTATTCATGATAATAACCGGTAAATTGTTCTATGAATTTACCAAATATGAACAAGAAGGAATCTTGTGGATTTGGGTTTAAAGATTAAAGTTGGAATCGAATATGTTATGAAATCCTTAATATCGAGATGAATTGATCATTGATATGATGGAAGTGTTAGACGATGCCTGGAATGCATGCCACTGTAAGCATTAGCGCACGCTAAGCTTACTGGCTAGCGCACGCTAACGGGAGCAACTTAGCGCACGGTACGTTATGCTTTTAACGTGCGCTAAGTAGGCAGACAGTGCAGTATTTTTGTGTTGTGATTATGAATTCGTGATGGTTTGATTTGGTTTGTTCAGACTGCGTTTATTCGAGGTTTTTGTTGAACCGTTGAGTTCGATTAGGTGGCTTTGCCGGTTGTTGATTATTATCGGATGTGTTGTCATTTGATTATTGCATTAGGTTGCGATAATTGATCGTGGATTATGACCGTTATGTTGCTTTTGATCGGGGCTGAGGAGCTCGTAGACAAAGGCAATGTGTTCGGTAGCAGCTTCGTGGTATCGGTATAGAGGCAAGTTATTACCTTCTCAGTTATAATATTTAATGAATGGTTTCAGTTTCATTTCGTTTATAATGCATATAACGATGATTATTATTGTGAACTCTGGATATTCGGATCGCCTATCGTTCTTCCGATTCTGGGAGGTAAATCATAATGTATATGCTTTATCTCAGTTATTGGTATGTTCGGGTATCGAGGTTACATTATGGTAAAGACGAGGATATGAGTATCTATAGTTCATTGTACGTTTGGATCGCCGAGCATTGAGGATAATTGCCAGTGATGATTTGAAATCGAGATTACTCCTGAAGGACTCGGGACTAGTATCTTAGTTTGATTCGGTTTAGTGTTAATGATGTTGATCATGCAGGTTGTCATTCATGTTGCTGAACATGAAGTCGTCTTAGTTGCGTCATCATAGTGTCGTTCATGTTTTGATCCATATGTCGTTCATGTTGATGAACATATTGAGTTGCATATGTGTATGCATGATGGTATTGTTTATGTTTTAAATGATCTGATGGGATCATGAGGATCTATGCTGAGGGCGCTGGATCGGATGTTCACCATGCGTTGGTTCAACGGGATCATCATGGGATCTATGCTGAGGGCGCTGGATCGCTGGACAGGTTTTCCACCATGCGTTGGTCCGACGGGATCATCATGGGGATCTATGCTGAGGCCGCTGGATCGTTGGATTACCTAGTATTGTGTTATTATTGTGCATATGTATATTGTTGGTTATCCACCTCGTGTTGATCTTGTAGGATCATCTTGGGATCTATGCTGAGGGCGCTGGATCAAGGGATTTCCATTGAGTATACATAGTTGTTATTGTTTTTGAGTATATTGACGTTGTCACATGAGTATGCATTTGTAGGTCTTGTATTAGGACCATGTTCATATATTGTGTTGATCTGATCTCGGATTAGACTGATATGATTGTCGTGGCAATTCACATCTCGAGGTATGTTCCGTATTTCCTTTGGTATTTGTCTATGATGGACAATCTGTTATCGTCTTGGGATTTGATGATGTTATTCAATGAACCGTATTGGTCAGAACTGGTATAATTCCGTATCGCGAGTTGGTGATGATAGTTTGAGAATTTTGAGTATTGTTTGAGGTATAATACAGATATTATGTTCGAGTTTATTGGTTAATCGAGTACGAGATACGAAGTGTGATAATGGTTGTTCTGTTGAGAATTATTTGAGTAAGTAAAGTTATGGCGATAAGATTACGTTGGTCGTATTCTTATGTTGTATTCTCATTGGTATCTAATTATTAATGTGATGTGACGGTTATCATTGTTGGATATTATGGCTGACCCCGTCGTGGGATTTTTTTTAGGTTCTTGGAGTATCGAGCTTGTAGCGGTCGTGAAGAGATGAGCTTCCCGGAGAATAATGGCTAGGACATGTTTTGTGCATTGAGTTTGTTGATTGGTTCTTGTATTCCGCTGCTAGAGTATCTTTATGGTTGGTATTTTCCGCTGCGTGAGTATTTTGAAACGCTCTTTTGGTATCTGGTAACTGAGGTTACTTTGGAAATCGGTTTTTTTAAACTTTTGAGTGTCGGCTGTTTGGCATTGCAATTTCAAATGAGTTTTACGACGGTTTTTGATAAATGGATTTTATAAGTCTTTGTGCATTTTTAAAGATAGTACCGTCGTTGGACTCTTGGGCACTTGTAAATGTTTGTGAAAATTTCCTTCAGCCTTGTAGGTTCCATCTCGGGGCCCACGGTGCTGTAATATTCCCGGTTAAATCTGGGGGTGTTATAGAATATGGTATCAGAGCTTAGGTTGAGAAAACCTAGGCATTTGGGTCGAGTTGGGTCGTGTTTTTATCGCGTCATTCGAGTTGTCGATTCACAAATACTAGAGCCATGAGTTTTTGCTGTTCACTCGGGCTTGTGCGTTATGTGATTTACCAGTGTGGTACTGGGATTGTTGTAAACTTTTCCAAATGATGCTAACGTGTTTCTTCAGATAGAGCTGTGTTGTGTTCTCGAGTTGAACTGAGTTTGCAAAACGTGTGTATTGAAATATATGTGTCGAGTATTTTCTTGAGTCGAGACATGTGCCAGTATCACGGGGAATCGTCGGCTTCACGATCTGTAAGTATTTGGATTTTTGAATTATATTGAGATTTATTGCCGTTCTAAGTTGATATGCTTTGAGATTCAGCAGAATATTATGCATTACAGTATAAGGTGACAGAGTTGGGACATGATTGATGATATTGAGAAGTTATGATTTTGGAAATCATTATGTCGATTAAGTTTTGGAACGGAGTTGTGCATTTGGTAGAAATATTGTGGATTGTTCAGGAGAACATGTAGTCATGTTAATTCATTTTATGATATATGAACTGTTTTTGAGCATTTGAAAATGGTACTTTTCAAAATGAATGTTTTACGGATGTTTTACCGTAAATGATTTTTGGGTCGAGACCCAATCGATTTTGAAATACTTTTATAACTAAGGACTTGAGGTCCAGAAGGATTTTCTACTTTTTAAACTTCTTGTAATGCGGAACAAGATACGGGCTGAGACCCTAATGATTCAAAAGAAGGCTTTTCTGTTTTCTAAAACTCCCGAGAATTGTAAAACACTTTATCAATCTTTATCTATTTCATTTCTTCCCTTCGCAGTTTTGGTTTACTTGTTCAAACGAAACCTCTCGGGAAGTCTTTCGCTGTGTTTGATTTGTTGATTATTCCACGTTTTGCCATAGCATGGTTGAGGTGACCCAAGATGGGTTAATGGTTGCGTTGCAAATCATATGTGGAAAAGGAGTTTTTGGTCGGAATTTATATATTGAGATTTTGGAACTCTATCGTGTGTTTTCCGCTGGAATATCAGTGGATATTGGTGACAGACCGAACTGGTATACAGGAGTATGGACGTAGTCGAGCATTTGCATAGTTTGCATTTTAAAACTTCCAAATCGCGTGAATTCGGAGGACACTGTTATTGAATACTTGGCACCAGCGAGCCAATTTAATTTTTTTTTTTAAATTTATTTTGTGGCCTTACCAAAATTTATGTTTTGAGTTTTGGAATTTTTGAAAAGAACTTTCGAAAATTGTCTTCGTGACAAGATTATATGATTTCAAACTGGTTTTGAAAATGGGATCGATGTACATACGCATGTAGTGCATAATGCATATCTTGGTGAAGCTCTGAGTGAGACTCACCAACTGGATAACACACTAACGGTACTATGAATAGAGATTCGAACTTTAGTATGGCAGTTTGGTTACCCAAGAATGATCGGTTGATCTGTCGGATGAGAGGAATATGCTGCGTAGATTCATGCCCAGGATGCGATTTTAGAAACTTTGAATTTTCTGAAATCGGTACATATGTGCTATGTAATTCCATTGGTAGGGTAGTAGTGTGATTTTTACCATAATGATTTTGAGGGATTTCTTTGTAAGTGTAGGTTTGGGGATGGTAACCCCATGCTGGTTGCTTTGAGTAATGATTGATCGTTCCCAGTCCATGTATGATTGGATATGTTCGACGGATTGTGATTGGTTGTTCATATGCCGAGGGGTATGTTCACCAACAAGATATGTTTATTGAGATCCACCGTATGTGATTGGTGTATCGTTTTGAGAATGTTATTCTTTCGTATATCTGTTTCTATGGTTCTGTGTTGTCTGTGTTGGAGCTTACCGTGTGAAGGTATTCTCGATTATCGTTGATCGTTCGTTTGTCATATTGGAGTTTATGATGATGATGATATTCTCGATTGTGTTTTGACCTTTGATTGGTCGTATTAGAGTTTATAATGTCGATGATATTCTCGGCTAAATTGTTGATTGATCAGTGTTAACGATCGTATGAGCGTTCGGACGTTGTGTTGATATTTCGGGCTCTGTTGTCATTGTTTTGGATAGTTGTTTCACATCTGTATCGTGTATTATTGATTTGTATCCGGATTGGGATTTGATTGTGCGATCAGGCAGACAGGATTTGATTCGGGCAGATTGTTTCATCCGAAGATGATATATTTTGTTGAGACTCAAGGAATTGTGATTGTAAGCATATTGAGACTGTACAGTGAAGTCACTTGCTAGTATCTCAGGAGATCGTTGACCTGCGTATTTGTAAGTATGCTCTTTTGGTTATTCGGTAATGATGATGATTGATCGTTGTCGTGGTGGTTTTGGGATATTTTAGGTTGAATCGTATGTTGTTTGTTTTTATGACGGATTGAAAGTTTCGAGGCCGAAACTTATTTTAAGTGGTGCAGAATGTAATATCCGGAATTTCTACTACTGTTGTTTGATATTGTTTTATACGAGTTATATTGTACAGCGTGGAATCTGTACATTGTGGATAAAATAAATAAAGGACTGAGATGTCAGTATCGGTATAATTGTCGTATCTGGTTAACAGTTGCATTTGAGGATATCGTGTATCAGGTTATCGTACTTTCGATATAGAGTGTATCGTATAAGAATATTATTGGATTCAATGTTTGTGTTCAGTGTGTCTTATGTTTGTTTTTGGTATGTCGAGACGTTGGACAAAAATTGCGGAAAATGGCTAAGTGTAGCATTATTAGCGCACGCTAATATGCATTCCTAGCGCATGCTACCGTGCAGGTTTAGTGCACGCTAATGGTAAAAGATAGCGCGCGCTAGTTCAGAACAGATCAGAGGGAATCTACGTGTGGACCTGGTCACTTTCGGCGCATGTTCCGACGAAGTCAACGGATGTTGTAATGTAGTGTTAGCGCACGCTAATGCGCTAATGCATGTTGATTAGCGCACACTAACTGTATATCGGTCAACAGGGAATCTTGGCTTTATTGGGTGCTTTCAGCATGTGGGGTCACGAGCATATTCGGGGTAGGTACATACTGTAGTAAGTCAACTTCGGATAGCGCACGCTAAGGGCCAATGACTTGCGTACGCTAGACAGTGTAAGTTACGTACGCTAATGCATGGGCATTACGTACGCAAGCACATGTACGAAGCCAGACAGTAGCCACCGGACTGCGATAGCGCATGCTAACAAAGTCAGTTAGCGCACGCTAAGCCGTAGCGCACGCTAAACATGATATGTTAGCGCACGCTAGTAATGTATTCTATATAAAGGGGACAGACGGGTATTATGAAGCATTTCGTCCATTTCTTTCCTTTCACCCGAAAGAGAGAACCTTGGGAGGACATTTGGAGTTTCTAACACTGAGGGATGATCCTCTTTAACAAGATTAAAGATGGAAATTATGGATTAAATCTTTGTTTTTGAAATCATTGGTGATTCTTGGAATTGAATTCAACCTTGGAAATCAATCCATTCCTTCAAAAATGTAATCACTCTTTATCTTTGGATTTCATTTGGATTGATTATTGATGTTCTTAAGTTGATGATTATCATATATTCGAGTTGATGAGCATGATAACGAGTTGGATTACCGAACTAAGTTAGTGTTGTTATCAATATATGAGTATTGATATGTTTCGTATGGTTTTGGATAGAATTCAAGAGATATGTTGATGTATTTCCCTTCATCAATTCGGATTTTTGATGATTTGTCGTTGGTTACTTCGTATGGTAACGATTATGGTGGTGGTGTTGTGATTCTTGGAGTTATATGAATTTGTATGTCGAAGAACATGATGAATAAGGATTTTTAGGTGTTAGAACACATCGGATTATGTCATTTTATGGATTATGAACGTGAATTCAGATGATTTTGGAATATGATTATTCATGATAATAACCGGTAAATTGTTCTATGAATTTACCAAATATGAACAAGAAGGAATCTTGTGGATTTGGGTTTAAAGATTAAAGTTGGAATCGAATATGTTATGAAATCCTTAATATCGAGATGAGTTGATCATTGAAATGATGGAAGTGTTAGACGATGCCTGGAATGCAAGCCACTGTAAGCATTAGCGCACGCTAAGCTTACTGGCTAGCGCACGCTAACGGGAGCAACTTAGCGCACGGTACGTTATGCGTTTAACGTGCGCTAAGTAGGTAGACAGTGCAATATTTTTGTGTTGTGATTATGAATTCGTGATGGTTTGATTTGGTTTGTTCAGACTGCGTTTATTCGAGGTTTTTGTTGAACCGTTGAGTTCGATTAGGTGGTTTTGACGGTTGTTGATTATTATCGGATGTGTTGTCATTTGATTATTGCATTAGGTTGCGATAATTGATCGTGGATTATGACTGTTATGTTGCTTTTGATCGGGGCTGAGGAGCTCGTAAACAAAGGCAATGTGTTCGGTAGCAGCTTCGTAGTATCGGTATCGATGCAAGTTATTACCTTCTCAGTTATAAAAATTAATGAATGGTTTCAGTTTCATTTCGTTTATAATGCATATAGCGATGATTATTATTGTGAACTCTGGATATTCGGATCGCCTATCGTTCTTCCGATTCTGGGAGGTAAATCATAATGTATATGCTTTATCTCAGTTATTGGTATGTTCGGGTATCGAGGTTACATTATGGTAAAAACGAGGATATGAGTATCTATAGTTCATTGTACGTTTGGATCGCCGAGCATTGAGGATAATTGCCAGTGATGATTTGACATCGAGATTACTCCTGAAGGACTCAGGACCAGTATCTTAGTTTGATTCGGTTTAGTGTTAATGATGTTGATCATGCAGGTTGTCATTCATGTTGCTGAACATGAAGTCATCTTAGTTGCGTCATCATAGTGTCGTTCATGTTTTGATCCATATGTCGTTCATGTTGATGAACATATTGAGTTGCATATGTGTATGCATGATGGTATTGTTTATGTTGTAAATGATCCGATGGGATCATGAGGATCTATGCTGAGGGCGCTGGATCGGATGTCCACCATGCGTTGGTTCGACGGGATCATCATGGGATCTATGCTGAGGGCGCTGGATCGCTGGACAGGTTTTCCACCATGCGTTAGTCCGACGGGATCATCATGGGGATCTATGCTGAGGGCACTGGATCGTTGGATTACCCAGTATTGTGTTATCATTGTGCATATGTATATTGTTGGTTATCCACCTCGTGTTGATCTTGTAGGATCATCTTGGGATCTATGCTGAGGGCGCTGGATCAAGGGATTTCCATTGAGTATACATAATTGTTATTGTTTTTGAGTATATTGACGTTGTCACATGAGTATGCATTTGTAGGTCTTGTATCAGGACCATGTTCATATATTGTGTTGGTCTGATCTCGGATTAGACTGATATGATTGTCGTGGCAATTCACATCTCGAGGTATGTTCCGTATTTCCTTTGGTATTTGTCTATGATGGACAATCTGTTATCGTCTTGGGATTTGATGATGTTATTCAATGAATCGTATTGGTCAGAACTAGTAAAATTCCGTATCGCCAGTTGGTGATAATAGTTTGAGAATTTTGAGTATTGTTTGAGGTACAATACAGATATTATGTTTGAGTTTATTGGTTAATCGAGTACGAGATACGAAGTGTGATAATGGTTGTTTTGTTGAGAATTATTTGAGTAAGTAAAGTTATGGCGATAAGATTACGTTGGTCGTATTCTTATGTTGTATTCTCATTGGTATGTAATTATTAATGTGATGTGACGGTTATCATTGTTGGATATTATGGCTGACCCCGTCGTGGGATTTTTTTTAGGTTCTTGGAGTATCGAGCTTGTAGCGGTCGTGAAGAGATGAGCTTCCCGGAGAATACTGGCTAGGACATGTTTTGTGCATTGAGTTTCTTGATTGGTTCTTATATTCCGCTGCTAGAGTATCTTTATGGTTGGTCTTTTCCGCTGCGTGAGTATTTTGAAACGCTCTTTTGGTATCTGGTAACTGAGGTTACTTTGGAAATCGTTTTTTTTAAACTTTTGAGTGTCGGCTGTTTGGCCTTGCAATTTCAAATGAGTTTTACGACGGTTTTTGATAAATGGATTTTATAAGTCTTTGTGCATTTTTAAAGATAGTACCGTCGTTGGCCTCTTGGGCACTTGTAAATGTTTGTGAAAATTTCCTTCAGCCTTGTGGGTTCCCTCTCGGGGCCCACGGTGTTGTAATATTCCCGGTTAAATCTGGGGGTGTTATAGAATATGGTATCGGAGCTTAGGTCGAGAAAACCTAGGCATTTGGGTCGAGTTGGGTCGTGTTTTTGTCGCGTCATTCGAGTTGTCGATTGACAAATACTAGAGCCATGAGTTTTTGCTGTTCATCTCGGGCTTGTGCGTTATGTGATTTACCAGTGTGGTACTGGGATTGTTGTAAACTTTTCCAAATGGTGCTAACGTGTTTCTTCAGATAGAGCTGTGTTGTGTTCTCGAGTTGAACTGAGTTTGCAAAACGTGTGCTTTGAAAATATATTTGTCGAGTGTTTTCTTGAGTCGAGACATGTGCCAGTATCACGGGGAATAGTCGGCTTCACGATCTGTAAGTATTTAGATTTTTGAATTATATTGAGATTTATTGCCATTCTAAGTTGATATGCTTTGAGATTCAGCAGAATATTATGCATTACAGTATAAGGTGACAGAGTTGGGACAGGATTTATGATCTTGAGAAGTTATGATTTTGGAAATCAATATGTCGATTAAGTTTTGGAACGGAGTTGTGCATTTGGTAGAAATATTGTGGATTGTTCAGGAGAACATGTAGTCATGTTAATTCATTTTATGATATATGAACTGTTTTTGAGCATTTGAAAATGGTACTTTTCAAAATGAATGTTTTACGGATGTTTTACCGTAAATGATTTTTGGGTCGAGACCCAATCGATTTTGAAATAGTTTTATAACTAAGGACTTGAGGTCCAGAAGGATTTTCTACTTTTTAAACTTCTTGTAATGCGGAACAAGATACGGGCTGAGACCCTAATGTTTCAAAAGAAGGCTTTTCTGTTTTCTAAAACTCCCGAGAATTGTAAAACACTTTATCAATCTTTATCTATTTCATTTCTGCCCTTCGCGGTTTTGGTTTACTTGTTCAAACGAAACCTCTCGGGAAGTCTTTCGTTGTGTTTGATTTGTTGATTATTCCACGTTTTGCCATAGCATGGTTGAGGTGACCCAAGATGGGTTAATGGTTGCGTTGCAAGTCATATGTGGAAAAGGAGTTTTTGGTCGGAATTTATATATTGAGATTTTGGAACTCTATCGTGTGTTTTCCGCTGGAATATCAGTGGATATTGGTGACAGACCGAACTGGTATACAGGAGTATGGACGTAGTCGAGCATTTGCATAGTTCGCATTTTAAAACTTCGAAATCGTGTGAATTCGGAGGACACTGTTATTGAATACTTGGCACCAGCGAGCCAATTTAATTTTTTTTTTAATTTATTTTGTGGTCTTACCAAAATTTATGTTTTGAGTTTTGGAATTTTTGAAAAGAACTTTCGAAAATTGTCTTCGTGACAAGATTATATGATTTCAAACTGGTTTTGAAAATGGGATCGATGTATATACGCATGTAGTGCATAATGCATATCGTGGTGAAGCTCTGAGTGAGACTCACCAACTGGATAACACACTAACGGTACTATGAATAGAGATTCGAACTTTAGTATGGCAGTTTGGTTACCCAAGAATGATCGGTTGATCTATCGGATGAGAGGAATATGCTGCGTATTGTAGATTCATGCCCAGGATGCGATTTTAGAATCTTTGAATTTTCTGAAATCGGGACATATGTGCTATGTAATTCCATTGGTAGGGTAGTAGTGTGATTTTTACCATAATGATTTTGAGGGATTTCTTTGTAAGTGTAGGTTTGGGGATGGTAACCCCGTGCTGGTTGCTTTGAGTAATGATTGGTCGTTCCCAGTCTATGTATGATTGGATATGTTCGACGGATTGTGATTGGTTGTTCATATGCCGAGGGATATGTTCACCAACAAGATATGTATATTGAGATCCACCGTATGTGATTGGTGTGTCATTTTGAGAATATTATTCTTTCGTATATCTGTTTCTATGGTTCTGTGTTATCTGTGTTGAAGCTTACCGTGTGAAGGTATTCTCGATTATCGTTGATCGTTCGTTTGTCATATTGGAGTTTATCATGATGATGATATTCACGATTGTGTTTTGACCTTTGGATGGTCGTTTTAGAGTTTATCATGTCGATGATATTCTCGGCTAAATTGTTGATTGATCAGTGTTAACGATCGTATGAGCGTTCGGACGTTGTGTCGATATTTCGGGGTCTGTTGTCATTGTTTTGGATAGTTGTTTCACATCTGTATCATGTATTATTGATTTGTATCCGGATTGGGATTTGATTGTGCGATCAGGCAGACATGATTTGATTCGGGCAGATTGTTTCATCCGAAGATGATATATTTCGTTGAGACTCAAGGAATTGTGATTGTAAGCATATTGAGACTGCACAGTGAAGTCACTTACTAGTATCTCAGGAGATCGTTGACCTACGTATTTGTAAGTATGCTCTTTTGGTTATTCGGTAATGATGATGATTGATCGTTGTCGTGGTGGTTTTGGGATATTTTGGGTTGAATCGTATGTTGTTTGTTTTTATGACGGATTGCAAGTTTCGAGGCCGAAACTTATTTTAAGTGGTGTAGAATGTAATATCCGGAATTTCTACTACTGTTGTTTGATATTTTTTTTATCTGAGTTATATTGTACAGCGTGGAATCTGTACATTGTGGATAAAATAAATAAAGGACTGAGATGTCAGTATCGGTATAATTGTCGTATCTGATTGACAGTTGCATTTGAGGATATCATGTATCAGGTTATCGTACTTTCGATATAGAATATATCGTATAAGAATATTATTGGATTCAGTGTTTGTGTTCAGTGTGTCTTATGTTTGTTTTTGGTATGTCGAGATGTTGGACAGAAATTGCGGAAAATGGCTAAGTGTAGCATTATTAGCGCATGCTAATATGCATTCCTAGCGCACGCTATCGTGCAGGTTTAGCGCACGCTAGTTCAGAATAGATCAGAGGGAATCTACGTGTGGACCTGGTCACTTTCGGCGCATGTGCCGACGAAGTCAACGGATGTTGTAATGTAGTGTTAGCGCACGCTAATGCATGTTGATTAGCGCACGCTAACTGTATATCGGTCAATAGGGAATCTTGGCTTTATTGGGTGCTTTCGGCATGTGGGCTAACGAGCATATTCGGGGTAGGTGTAACACCCCCAATCCGCTCAGGGATATTACACGCCGTAGAACCTTTCCTCAAGGATCTACCAGGCTGGTAACACATATAACAACTCAACCATGCCTTTAAGACTAAAATGACTAAGTAGACCGATTTGGTCTTTCAATAAATACATACAACTCAAATACAACTCATGCCCGCGCAGGGGTCAAAACACAACCACACCCGTACAACGGGAAAAATATAGTAGCGGAAAATAAGGTACAATTGAACCAATAATCAATGTACGGTTCCTCATGTGATTAGTATCGATCATTTTTCATCATCCTTCGTGCCGACCCTGTGTTATGCTCCAAAACCTGAATGCAAAAATAGACATCCACCCCCCGAATACTCAGGGGTTATCAAAACTCCACTGTTTTGCTAGTGCAAGTACAAGTGCAAAAAAAATAGAGTCATACAATTCACATTCCACGAACGATAATAAACTGGAATCCTCAAAGATTCAAATACAACAAGATGAACACTTCCCGAGGCGAGAGTTTAAGTAAAGACTTCCCAAAATTTCAAGATCAAAATATCATGGGAAACAATTTATAAAATGATTTGAAATACCATCGGGAGTTTTCATAGAAAACGATTTAGGATTATCAAATCCTACTTTTCAAAACCCAAAAGACTAAAGGGGTCACCGCCCCAAAGGTTTACTTTCCGAAAAATGACCTTTACCAAACCGTTGGGATTTTAGACCCAAATCCGTAAAATGACTTTTACAAAACCATTGGGATTTTAGCCCCAAATCTCATCAACTCACAGTACACAAGAACGACCACAAGGTTCGTCTCCCAACATCAAAATCCACAAATAAAGGATTTAACACAAACAACAAAATACTCTAGTGCCATCCTAGCCAAGTAAGCCAAACGAACAACTTACCTCTTACACACTTAGTCGATGCATGAAATCATGAAAACCGTTCAAAAGCACTCATTTCCGGAAATGCCAATATCAAATCACATTTGCAAAATGCACCACAATTAACCGCGGACCCACAGCTTCGTGGATCCCTATCGAGACCCCGTCGGATCTAACCCGTAGTGGTTAAAAGCAAGCTCGCGGTCCCACAGCTTCGTGGAGCCCTACCGAGACCCCGTCGGATCTAACCTGTAGTGAGCATACACACACACGTTACTCATGCAATACTAATATGCTAAGAATGTAAGTTCATCAAGAATACTTACTAGAGATGGCCACTTATCCGACAACATTATCAAACTCTTCAAAACACAATAACAAGATTAAACACGGAATACACGATTCCATAACTTTTAAACAACAGGGATATCATCAAAGCCTTCAACGTTCAAAATAATCAAATCATAATCAATTCCCAAAACACAATGTTCACAAAACACACACGCGTTTTGAAAGAGAGCCTTTAACGAGGCCAAACCGAAATCTTTTGAAACTTCAATTCAAACAACTAAACAAACACACCAAGACGATCACCGTTCATCATATCCATAAAATAAGAAATGTATGATCAAGGTACTTGCCTCGAATAAGAACAACGTGGAGAATCGATCGAAGTAGGTTGGCATGAACCGACTACGAACCCGCCGAACTCCACCGAAATCCAACTCACGATAATAAACTACGAAGGACAATAACGACAATGAAAATGAATTCCATAGCACGACTCAGAGCCGTTGAATTCAAAGAACAAATGACGAAAGTTCAAGTGTTTTCCCCAAAACGGCCAAGAACACGATTCGTCCCGACAAAACACGAAAACAGAATTCCAAGTTGAAATATGGATATACAATCCATAGAATATGTTTTACAACATCATTTAACCACAATCGATTCATCAAAAATAGATGAAAAACGAGATCGAGAACAAATCCCCCAAAAAGTCGATTCGAAGGAAATCAAGAAATATACATCGATTCGAAGAAGAACAATGGATTAAATGATGTTAAACACAAGAATACTACCAAGATTAATCATACCCATCATGAATTAATCAACAACACGGAACGAATCGGACAAAAATGCAAAAACCCCCAAATTCACGAAATTAGGGTTCTAAGGTGAGATTACCTTGATTCGCTGAATCAAAGGATAATAACGGATGATTGATTGATGTTATGAACTCAAGAACTTCGTAGATTTGTTGTTGAATAACATGGCTTCGTCACCTCCGAAGCTCCATCCGCGGATCGAAAAGAAAGGAGATGAAAAACGAGTGAGAATGAGGCTGCTCTGCCGAGCTAGCGTGCGCTATCGGGCCACGCCGCAATCCAGTGACCTCCTGGACTAGACTGCTCGGCCAGGTAGCGTGCGCAGCCTTCCGGCCGTAGCGTGCGCTACCTTCCGGCCATAGCGTACGCAGCGTCCGACAGTAGCGTGCGCTACCTGCCGATCCACCGAGTCCAGTACCCCCACTGCCCTCCTGCCTCGGCCCGCTAGCGCGCGCAGACAACCGGGCGTAGCGTGCGCTGCCTCCCGGCCGTAGCGTGCGCTACCTTCCGGCCGTAGCGTGTGCTACGCCGGTTCCTGCCGCACCCATCCGGCCGGTGCCCGCAATCATCCGGCCAGTCCTGCAACCGTCTGGCCAGTACCCGACCACCAGGGTCCGACGACTCGATTTCCGAAAACGTACAGAACGAACAGGACGAAAAGTTTGCGGACAACACCAACGCCCCGAAATGAAAACATAATACCATAATTAATCATACGCGACCAAGAAACGGGTCGAGACAACAATTACAGATACGGATACCCGTAACTTTTAAGAAATTACAAAATGGCCCAAAACGCCCGAAAATCACGATACGTGATCGAATAACCAAACCGAAGTTCATAACACGTCTAGCAAAGTTAAACGGACTTACGGGAAACTCGAAACAGCAGTTTCGAACGAGATTCGTAAGAATCGAACTCAAGTGCAGAAAAGTCGCTAAAAAGCACGGAACTCAACAAAACGACACCGAAACGAACTCGGATGTCAAAAAGTGTAGAATTAATCATTCCCAGAATGATGAAACGGTCAAGAGAGAGTCGTCAAAACAGACTTCCGCGGAAAAAAAGAAATTACCGGAAATCGAAATTACGGGTTTTACATTCTACCCTCCTTAAAAGAAGTTTCATCCCGAAACTTAAAATAAGTAGGGAGAAGCAATATACCCTTCCAGGAAAACTCGACGAGATACGCAAAAACCGAAAACTCGCGCCCGACGGCGAAACGCGGCAAGAAACACAAAGAGACATACGGCGTGAAAACACGCTCCACGGCGACCAACACAACGTCGCCGTTAGGGTTATAATAAAACCAACCAATGACAAGCGTCATCAAACGGATAATATAGTCAAGTCAATCATCCGAACAATCACAAAACACAACGAACGAAAATCAATAAGATTGACTGACCCAACAGTACATCAATCAAAACGCGAGTCAATCACTGAACAAATACGGAATTCCACCGCCCAAGGGTTGGAAGATCGAAAACGCGACTAATTTCCCGAACTTAAGGGAATTACGAAGGAGCCTGAACGCTCAACAATCACGAAATGAGAACAAAAACCGAACAAACAAACGATCGAGACAACAAAGAATCGAACAATCATGTCCGAAACACGAAGGATAATAAAATTCAAACAACAACTCCCAGGATGATCTGGTGAGGACAACAAGACATGCATTCCCATAAGATCTATAGTAAAGGGAATAGCGATTGAAAAGTCACAACGACAAACGAGTTATTCCGAAACAATACCACCCTCGTTCGATCAACAAAAGCAAGGGATAGGGAAAGTTCATAAAATGTTAACGAGCATACACGAGTCGACAGAGTCAAAAACACAGGAGTTCCAAATCCGATCCACTTCAAATAAAAGAACTAATAGAACCAAATGATGTCACTTCCGAACAAGGTTCACAAGAATCGAACCGAACTCGAAAAAGTCACAGCGATAACTAGATCAACCCACAACAAGATCGCAGTTCGTTGGGACGATGAAACCGAAATACAGAACAAGTTCATAAAGTATCAACGAACATGAGCGAATCGATAGACTGGAGAAAGAGAAAATACAAAAGTCAAAATAGTACGGGTATTACCTTCGACCTCGTCCACAAAATTCACAAAAACGGGAGCAAGGTAACATGTCATTAAACAACCGACACATAACGGAACCATCACCGATGCACACGGTCATACAAAACCAAGCTCTAACAGCTCGCACATGCGCGGCAACGCAGAAATCACTACGAGGCGATAACATTCAACACCAACATCCCGCCTCTCATAGGGGGCTAACACAACAAATGTGTGGAAAGCGACTCACCGCTCACACCGCCAATTCGGTCATACATGGGAGCAAACATCAAAATGACAATGCGAACATCATACATACATACCCAGCCCTCAAACGGAAATGGATAGGTTTTTAAAAACGAAAACCTCATTTTTAAAATAATTTAGAAGAACACCGGTTGATCTTGAGTATCACCTTTCAAAAAGTATAAATGTGAAACATCGTTATCGAGACTTTGGAGAACCATTTCGCATTTGATAAAAATGAGGACACTTTCTCTTAGTGAAAACTTTCAGAATATTCGACCATCGGGTCTAAATAAAAGTGTTTCTAAAACATTGAAAATATCTCAAAACATTTTGGTCCTCGAGGTAGAAGAATTTGGAACATATTGTGGCACCTTGGATGTACCACGAGAAAATAATTCATTTTAAAAGTACGTCTCGAAAATTATTTTTCTAAGAAACTCAAGGTTTTCAAAAATCCAATAGGCCAGAATGCCCAAAACTCACACATATCGATGTTCACTAAAACAACTCCTAGTACACGCATCAAAACATTTAAAATCAAGACAATACATGTCTTTAAATGGAAATAAACGATAAAATACCATATTCAGAACAAAACCACTGACCCCATTCGAGGCCTCTAAGGACCCTCCCGCACTGGCTAGTGAACAAGTCCAACGCGTATAAGCTCAAAGCTTCCACAAGAGAACTTATAAAACGTGCAAATCGATTCGAAAATCATCAGCAACGGACAAAAACAACAATAAAAGACATCACAAGCGACGACACTCCTCGTATAAATCAAATACGAGAGTCGACTAAATACATATCGTGAAATCAAAATCCACATAAGGATTCCATCACTTAACAAATAATCAAAAAAATAGCTCGTGCCACACGAGGCACAACACAAAGAAGGAAGACTTACTTCCACAGGTCGCACGAAGATGATGATCGCCCCACGATACTAATCACGACCAAAAAACTCAAACGACGCGTCGCGACACGACTCAGTCAGATAAAATCCGACGAAACAAGACTCAAACAACATGACTTGACCCGACAGCCTAGGTTTTCTCAACCTAAGCTCCGATACCATTTATGTAACACCCCCAATCCGCTCAGGGATATTACACGCCGTAGAACCTTTCCTTAAGGATCTACCAGGCTGGTAACGACATATAACAACTAAACCATGCCTTTAAGGCTAAAATGACTCGGTAGACTGATTTGGTCTTTCAATAAATACATACAACTCAAATACAACTCATGCCCGCGCAGGGGTCAAAACACAACCACACCCGTACAACGGGAAAAATATAGCAGCAGAAAATAAGGTACAACTGAACCAATAATCAATGTACGGTTCCTCATGTGATTAGTATCGATCATATTTCATCATCCTTCGTGCCGACCCTGTGTTATGCTCCAAAACCTGAATGCAAAAATAGACATCCACCCCCCGAATACTCGGGGGTTAGCAAAACTCCACTGTTTTGCTAGTGCAAGTACAAGTGCAAAAAAATACGAGTCATACAATTCACATTCCACGAACGATAATAATCCGGAATCCTCAAAGATTCACATACAACAAGATGAACACTTCCCGAGGCGAGAGTTTGAGTAAAGACTTCCGAAAATTTCAAGATCAAAATATCAAGGGAAACAATTTATAAAATGATTTGAAATACCATCGGGAGTTTTAATAGAAAACGATTTAGGATTATCAAATCCTACTTTTCAAAACCCAAAAGACGAAAGGGGTCACCACCCCAAAGGTTTACTTTCCGAAAACTGACCTTTACCAAACCGTTGGGATTTTAGACCCAAATCCGTAAAATGACTTTTACAAAACCATTGGGATTTTAGCCCCAAATCTCATCAACTCACAGTACACAAGAACGACCACAAGGTTCGTCTCCCAACATCAAAATCCACAAATAAAGGATTTAACACAAACAACAAAATACTCTAGTGCCATCCTAGCCAAGTAAGCCAAACGAACAACTTACCTCTTACACACTTAGTCGATGCATGCAATCATAAAAACCGTTCAAAAGCACTCATTTCCGGAAATGCCAATATCAAATCACATTTGCAAAATGCACCACAATTAACCGCGGACCCACAGCTTCGTGGATCCCTACCGAGACCCCATCGGATCTAACCCGTAGTGGTTAAAAGCAAGCTCGCGGTCCCACAGCTTCGTGGAGCCCTACCGAGACCCCGTCGGATCTAACTCGTAGTGAGCATACACACACACACGTTACTCATGCAATACTAATATGCTAAGAATGTAAGTTCATCAAGAATACTTACTAGATATGGCCACTTATCCGACAACATTATCAAACACTTCAAAACACAATAACAAGATTAAACACGTAATACACGAATCCATAACTTTTAAACAACAGGGATATCATCAAAGGCTTCAACGTTCAAAATAATCAAATCATAATCAATTCCCAAAACACAACGTTCACAAAACACACACGCGTTTTGAAAGAGAGCCTTTAACGAGGCCAAACCGAAATCTTTTGAAACTTCAATTCAAACAACTAAACAAACACACCAATACGATCACCGTTCATCATATCCATAAAATAAGAAATGTATGAGCAAGGTACTTGCCTCGAATAAGAACAACGCGGAGAATCGATCGAAGTAGGTTGGCACGAACCAACTACGAACCCGCCGACTCCACCGATAGCCAACTCGCGATAATAAACTATGATGGACAATAACGACAATGAAAATGAATTCCATAGCACGACTCAGAGCCATTGAATTCAAAGAACAAATGACGAAAGTTCAAGTGTTTTCCCCAAAATGGTCAAGACCACGATTCGTCCCGACAAAACACGAAAATGGAATTCCAAGTTGAAATATGGATATACAATCCATAGAATGTGTTTAACAACATCATTTAACCACAATCGATTAATCAAAAATGGATGAAAAACGAGATCGAGAACAAATTCCCCAAAAAGTCGATTCGAAGGAAATCAAGAAATATACTTCGATTCGACGAAGAACAATGGATAAATGATGTTAAACACAAGAATACTACTAAGATTAATCATACCCATCATGAATTAATCAACAACACGGAACGAATCGGACAAAAATGCAAAACCCCCCAAATTCACGAAATTAGGGTTCTAAGGTGAGATTACCTTGATTCGCTGAATCAAAGGATAATAACGGATGATTGATTGATGTTATGAACTCAAGAACTTCATGGATTTGTTGTTGAATAACATGGCTTCTTCACCTCCGAAGCTCCAACCACGGATCGAAAAGAAAGGAAATGAAAAACGAGTGAGAATGAGGCTGCTCTGCCACATTTATACTGGGCCGTACTAGCGCGCGCTAGGCTGCCGAGCTAGCGTGCGCTATCGGCCCAGGCCGCAATCCAGTGACCTCTGACTAGATCGCCGGCCGAGTAGCGTCGCGCACCTTCCGGCCGTGGCGTGCGCTACTGCCGGCCGTAGCGTCTGCCCGGCGTCAAGCGATGGCGTGCGCTACTGCCGATCCACCGAGTCCAAGTACCCCCACCGCCTATCGCCTCGGCCAGCGCTTGCAGCAACCGGGCGTAGCGTGCGCGCCTCCCGGCCGTAGCGTGCGCTACCTTCCGGCCGTGGCGTGCGCTCGCCGGTTCTACGCACCGCCGTCGGCGGTGTCGCAATCATCCGGCCCGATCCTGCAACCGTCAGCGATGCGACCACGAGGGCCGACGACTCGATTTCAAACGTCACGGGCAAACGACGAAAAGTTTGCGGACAACATCAACGCCCTGAAATGAAAACATAATACCATAATTAATCATACGCGACCAAGAAACGGGTCGAGACAACAATTACAGATACGGATACCCGTAACTTTTAAGAAATTACAAAATGGCCCAAAATGCCCGAAAATCACGATACGTGATCGAATAACCAAACCGAAGTTCATAACACGTCTAACAAAGTTAAACGGACTTCCGAGAAACTCGAAACAGCAGTTTCGAACGAGATTCGCAAGAATCGAACTCAAGTGCGGAAAAGTCGCTAAAAAGCACGGAACTCAACAAAACGACACCGAAACGAACTCGGATGTCAAAAATTGTAGAATTAATCATTCCCATAATGACGAAACGGTCAAGAGCGAGTCGTCAAAACAGACTTTTGCCGAAAAAAATAAATTAACGGAAATCGAAATTACGGGTTTTACAGTAGGTGCATACTGTAGTAAGTCAACTTTGGATAGCGCACGATAAGGGCAAATGACTTTCGTACGCTAGACAGTGTAAGTTACGTACGCTAATGCATGGGCATTACGTACTCAAGCACATGTACGAAGCCAGACAGTAGCCACTGGACTGCGATAGCGCACGCTAACAAAGTCAGTTAGCGCACGCTAAGTCGTAGCGCACGCTAAACATGAGATGTTAGCGCACTCTAGTATTGTATTCTATATAAAGGGGACAGACGGGTATTATGAAGCATTTCGTCCATTTCTTTCCTTTCACCCGAAAGAGAGAACCTTGGGAGGACATTTGGAGTTTCTAACACTGAGGGATGGTCCTCTTTAACAAGATTAAGGATGGAAATCATGGATTAAAGCTTTGTTTTTGAAATCATTGGTGATTCTTGGAATTGAATTCAACCTTGGAAATCAATCCATTCCTTCAAAAAGGTAATCACTCTTTATCTTTGGATTTCGTTTGGATTGATTATTGATGTTCTTAAGTTGATGATTATCATATATTCGAGTTGATGAGCATGATAACGAGTTGGATTACCAAACTAAGTAAGTGTTGTTATCAATATATGAGTATTGATATGTTTCGTATGGTTTTGGATAGAATTAAAGAGATATGTTGATGTATTTCCCTTCTTCAATTCGGATTTTTGATGATTTGTCGTTGGTTACTTCGTATGGTAACGATTATGGTGGTGGTGTTGTGATTCTTGGAGTTATATGAATTTGTATGTCGAAGAACATGATGAATAAGGATTTTTAGGTGTTAGAACACATCGGATTATGTCATTTTATGGATTATGAACGTGAATTCGGATGATTTTGGAATATGATTATTCATGATAATAACCGGTAAATTGTTCTATGAATTTACCAAATATAAACAAGAAGGAATCTTGTGGATTTGGGTTTAAAGATTAAAGTTGGAATCGAATATATTATGAAATCCTTAATATCGAGATAAGTTGATCATTGATATGATGGAAGTGTTAGACGATGCCTGGAATGCATGCCACTGTACAGCATTAGCGCACGCTAAGCTTACTGGCTAGCGCACACTAACGGGAGCAACTTAGTGCACGGTGCGTTTATTCGAGGTTTTTGTTAAACCGTTGAGTTCGATTAGGTGGTTTTGCCGGTTGTTGATTATTATCGGATGTGTTGTCATTTGATTATTGCATTAGGTTGCGATAATTGATCGTGGATTATGACCATTATGTTGCTTTTGATCGGGGCTGAGAAGCTCGTAGACAAAGGCAATGTGTTCGGTAGCAGCTTCGTGGTATCGGTATTGAGGCAAGTTATTACCTGCTCAGTTATAATATTTAATGAATGGTTTTAGTTTCATTTCGTTTATAATGCATATAGCGATGATTATTATTGTGAACTCTGGATATTCGGATCGCCTATCGCTCTTCCGATTCTGGGAGGTAAATCATAATGTATCTGCTTTATCTAAGTTATTGGTCTGTTCGGGTATCGAGGTTACATTATGGTAAAGACGAGGATATGAGTATCTATAGTTCATTGTACGTTTGGATCTCCGAGCATTGAGGATAATTTCCAGTGATGATTTGACATCGAGATTACTCCTGAAGGACTCGGGAACAGTATCTTAGTTTGATTCGGTTTAGTGTTAATGATGTTGATCATGCAGGTTGTCATTCATGTTGCTGAACATGAAGTCGTCTTAGTTGCGTCATCATAGTGTCTTTCATGTTTTGATCCATATGTCGCTCATGTTGATGAACATATTGAGTTGCATATGTGTATGCATGATGGTATTGTTTATGTTGTAAATGATCTGATGGGATCATGAGGATCTATGCTGAGGGCGCTGGATCGGATGTCCACCATGCGTTGGTTCGACGGGATCATCATGGGATCTATGCTGAGGGCGCTGGATCGCTGGACAGGTTTTCCACCATGCGTTGGTCCGACGGGATCATCATGGGGATCTATGCTAAGGGCGCTGGATCGTTGGATTACCCAGTATTGTGTTATTATTGTGCATATATATATATATATTGTTGGTTATCCACCCCGTGTTGATCTTGTAGGATCATCTTGGGATCTATGCTGAGGGCGCTGGATCAAGGGATTTCCATTGAGTATACATAGTTGTTATTGTTTTTGAGTATATTGACGTTGTCACATGAGTATGCATTTGTAGGTCTTGTATTAGGACCATGTTCATATATTGTGTTGATCTGATCTAGGATTAGACTGATATGATTGTCGTGGCAATTCACATCTCGAGGTATGTTCCGTATTTCCTTTGGTATTTGTCTATGATGGATAATCTGTTATCGTCTTGGGATTTGATGATGTTATTCGATGGATCGTATTGGTCAGAACTGGTATAATTCCGTATCCCGAGTTGGTGATGATAGTTTGAGAATTTTGAGTATTGTTTTAGGTACAATACAGTTATTATGTTCGAGTTTATTAGTTAATCGAGTACGAGATACGAAGTGTGATAATGGTTGTTCTGTTGAGAATTATTTGAGTAAGTAAAGTTATGGCGGTAAGATTACGTTGGTCGTATTCTTATGTTGTATTCTCATTGGTATGTAATTATTAATGTGATGTGACGGTTATCATTGTTGGATATTATGGCTGACCCTGTCGTGGGATTTCTTTTTAGGTTCTTAGAGTATCGAGCTTGTAGCGGTCGTGAAGAGATGAGCTTCCCGAAGAATACTGGCTAGGACATGTTTTGTGCATTGAGTTTCTTGATTGATTCTTATATTCCGCTGCTAGAGAATCTTTATGGTTGGTCTTTTCCGCTGCGTGAGTATTTTGAAACGCTCTTTTGGTATCTGGTAACTGAGGTTACTTTGTAAATCGTTGTTTTTAAACTTTTGAGTGTCGGCTGTTTGGCCTTGCAATTTCAAATGAGTTTTATGACGGTTTTTGATAAATGGATTTTATAAGTCTTTGTGTATTTTTAAAGATAGTACCGTCGTTGGCCTCTTGGGCACTTGTAAATATTTGTGAAAATTTCTTCAGCCTTGTGGGTTCCATCTCGGGGCCCACGGTGCTGTAATATTCCCGGTTAAATCTGGGGGTGTTACAGGTTTTCCACCTCGTGGTGGTCCTACGGGATCATCTTGGGATCTGTGCTGAGGGCGTTGGCTCATTGGATTACCCTGTGTTGTGTTGATGGAATCTTGGGGATTCTCATCATTGGATTCTGGTAGAGGAAGTCTGTGTTTTATCTTGCTATGCATCGTTGTTGCATATCTGATTTCGTATATTATGATACTTGTACTAGCATTGTTTTGCTAACCCCTGTGGGGGTGGACATTTATTTTGATGTTCAGGTAGCCGAGGAGCGGGGAAGCAACCACAGTACTGGCGTGATGACGAAGGGGCGCAGTCATGTTATCCGTTGTATTGTTTTGGTATTCTGGTTTGGTATTTAGTACTCGAGTACGTGTGTTCTTTTGATGATTTGAGAAGTTTGTAATAAATGGATTATTTGGGGATGATTAAACCGGTTATTAAATTACTCAACTATTGGTGATACTTTCGTATTGTTCAGCATTTTTCTTAATTTAGCCTTGTAAATTCTTATATAAAGGGTTTACGGTGCTGTAATTATTCCGAATATCTCGGGGTGTTACAAATATGGTATCGGAAGGTTTATGGATATCTTGGCAGTTAGGTTTAGTTGGGTCTGTTTATGTCGTTTGATTCATTGGTCGCGTATAATATCACTGTACATCCATCGTCATTATGTAGACCATGGTTGTAAGTTTCCTAATCTCATATACTACCATTTTAATTATTTCGTGTTTTGTGGATATTGACGAATTTTATAAGATCTTGCTCTGGGTATTGAGTATTTGTGTTTACAGTATGTTGAGAGGAGGTCGTGGACACGAACGCGGTCGTGGATGCGGACGTGGTAATGCGAGACAGGAAGATTCATCGTCTACCCCGGATTTGTCGGCTAATCGAGCTGATTCCATTTCTGGTGGACAACAGGAATCAGTTAATAATGACCGAGCGCGAACTGTGGAGGAAGATGCAAATCCTAACATGCTGGGATTGCTTTAACAAGTCGTCACTCAGATGACACAATTTTCTCAGGTGGCTAACCACATGCAAGCGACAATGGGCCAACAACATAACGACGACGATTGGGGAGACAAGTGGCTTTCAGAAATGGTCAAATTACACCCACCGAAATTTGATGGTTCTTCAGAGATGCCTACATGTGACCACTGGCTGAAAGAACTGGAGACGATATTTATGGGAATTAATTGTCTCAGTGACCGAAAAGTTTCGATCGCTCAGTATTTTCTGATTAGGGAAACTTTCGACTAGTGGGAAGCCATTCGACCTGAGGATCATAATGATGACTGGACAGAATTCAAATTAATGATAGAAGCACAATATTGTCCTCGTCCATTTAGAGAGGCTAGAGTCCGAGAGTTTTTCTCACCGCAAAATCTGGAGGCATCTGTGACAGATATGATTATGACTTTTAATCACCAAGTGACCTTTGTGCGAAATCTGGTCAGAACCGAGGCAGAAAAGATTTTTCACTTCGACATGCGGATGAAGCCAGAGATCCAAAAATATATGTCGGGATTTGAATGTACTACTCTTGGACAGCATCAGGACAAAGCCCTGGCTTACGAGATTAAAGAGACGGCAGTTGAGAAATTTGTGGAATCGAAGAAGGAGAGAGTGTCTGGCAACTTCACTGAGAGAAAAAGTAGTGGGCCCCGCAAAGGCCAGTCCTCATTCCCTTCATCCTAGAGGCCTCTGTATCTTTCTTGATGAGGAAATAAGTTCAGAACAGCATCAACCATTACCGATGCAGCGAAGAAGTGTTATAACTGTGGATGGCCAGGGCATGTTCAGCATGATTGCTCCGCTCCTTCTGTGACCTGTTTTGAATGTGGGCAAGAAGGGCATCGAGCGACTTTTTGCGGAAATGTGACTAGATCGTTTAGAGCTCACACTTCAGCGCAAGTTCCAAAAGAGACGAGTGTGAACCTGGCACAGCAGAGTGGTCTTCAACATCAGCATTTTGGAAAAAGAGAAGCATCCAGTGCTAGGTCCGTTCCTCGGCGCCTTTATGAGATTAGGAGGTCAGATGATCAGAACACTGTTGTTGCATCAGGTACGATTCAGATTCTTTTGCAACCAGTTAGTGTCTTATTCGATTCAGGAGCTACGTATTCTTTCATATCATTAAACTGTGTTAATCATTTGAAAATCTCGTGTTTGCATAATTGTGAACCTTATGTTGCGAGTGTGCCGAGTGGAGAGAAAATTGTGGGAAATCTAGAAGCTAGAAATTTTCCTATGTCCATAGGAGGGAGAAATTTGCCATCAAATCTTATTTTGGCCGACATCCATGGTGACGATTTAATTCTTAGAGACGATTGGTTCAATCGTTTTGGGGCAATTTTGAATTATCGGAAGAGAGTTATCTCGATTATTGCTGATGACGGATCTGAACATTTATTCGAAGGATGGAGACCAGGAAGCCCAGGGAAAGTGATCAAAGCCATGAAGCGATTAAATTGTTGAAACAGGGTTGTACCGGGTTTTGGTGTTATGCCATGTAGAAGGAAGAAGGAGTAGGGCTCTCATCTATTCCAGTTGTGAACGAACTCTTAGATGTATTCCCTGACGAACTACCTGTATTACCTCCACGTAGAGCTGTAGAGTTTAATATCGAATTGGAACCAGGAGCCGCACCTATTTCGAGAGCACCATACCATATGGCTCCAACCGATATGTATGATATAAAGAAATAACTTGAGGAATTGTTGCAGTAGGGCAACATTCAACCTAACATTTCTCCTTAGGGTGCGCCCGTCCTTTTGTTCGGAAGAAAGATGGATCCCTTTGTTTGTGTATTGATTACAGTGATGATCCAGAGTAAATACCCATTGCCTTGAATTGATGATTTATTTGATCAACTGCAGGGGGCGATGGTATTCTCGAAGATCGACTTGAGATCAGGATACCATTAGTTGAGGATTAAGGAATCTGATATACCGAAATCCGCTTTCACATCCCGGTACAGGCACTATGAGTTTGTGGTGATGCCATTTGGACTTACTAATGCTCCTGCTGTGTTTATGCAATTGATGAATCGGGTATTCCTAGAATAATTGGATAAATTCGTGGTCGTTTTCATTTACGACATATTGATTTATTCGAAAGATCCATAAGAGCATGCAGAACATTTGCGTATTGTTTTGAATACTTTGAAGAATGAACAACATTATGCAAAACTTTCCAAATATGATTTCTGGATTAAGGAAGTAACGTTCCTTGGGCACGTGATATCAACCGACAGAGTACAGGTAGACCCGAAGAAAGTTGAGGGAATTTTGGAGTGGGAATCTCCTAAGAACGTAAAGGAAGTCCGAAGTTTCTTAGGACTTGCTGGATATTATCGTCGTTTTGTGGAAGGATTTTCCAAAATTACTCGTTTGCTTACTCAGTTGTTACAAGAAGGCTCAGAAATTCATGTGGGACGGGAAATGTCAGACTAGTTTGGATGAACTTAAGAGAAGACTGACAACGACGTCAATATTAGCACTACCAGATGGAATTGATGGGTTCACGGTTTACAGTGATGCTTCAAATCAGGGTCTGGGTTGCGTGTTGATGCAGAAGGATACGGTGATTGCCTATGCCTCTCAATAGTTGAAACCGTATGAGGTTAACTACCCGACACATGATTTAGAGTTAGCAGCCATTGTCTTTTCCGTGAAGATTTGGCGACATTATTTGTACGGCACTCACTGTCAGATCTTCACAGATCACAAGAGTCTCAAATATATTTTCAGTCAGAAGGAATTAAACATGAGACAGAGGAGGTGGCTGGAATTGATTAATGATTACGACCTGGAAATTCTTTATCATCCAGGCAAAGCGAACGTGGTAGCTGATGCACTAAGCCGCAAACCTATTTCTATTCGAATGTTGGAAACACTTATGTCCCAGTCGAGCATTCAACGAGAATTGATTCGCGAAGGAGTTGAGATTTGGGCGCAAGGAGTCCAAGGGCAACTGTGTGTGATGGAATTAACTTCGTCGTTAATCGAAGAAAACAAATCTAAGTAGTTGGATGATCCTCTGATTATTCTGTTACGGGATGAAGTGGACAAAGGAAAGGCCCCAGGATTCGTAATACATGATGATGGAGTTCTGAGATTTCAAAGTCGACTTGGCGTCCCCGATGACAATGTTTTGAAACAGACGATCATGAAGGAAGCTCACAGCGCACCCTATTCTATTCATCCGGGCACCAGTAAGATGTACAAGGATCTAAAGCAGAATTTCTGGTGGGGAAATTTGATGAAGGACGTAGCGAAATACGTCTCGAAGTGTTTAACTTGTCAACAGGTTAAGATTGAATATCAGCGACCTGCCAGAATGTTGAAGCCACTTGCAATTCCTGAATGGAAGTGTGAAGGTATATCGGTGGACTTTATCATCAATATCCAAGGACCAGAACGGGGATGAATATGATTTGGGTGATAGTTGATCGTCTAACCAAGTCGGCTCATTTTCTAGGTATTAAGGATACTTGGGGACCAGAGAAGTTGGCACGAGTGTTTATTGTGGAGATAGTCCGATTACATGGTACGCCGAAGACCATTATTTTGTATCGGGATGGTCTCTTTGTGTCACACTTTTGGAAGGCAGTTCATAAAGCCTTGGGAACTGAGCTGAACTTTAGCATAGCTTATCATCCTCAGACTGACGGACAGTCCGAAAGGACTATTCAGATAGTAGAAGACATGCTAAGAGCTTGTGCCTTAGATTGGTCAACTGATTGGGAGGTTCATTTGCCGTTGATTGAATTAACCTACAACAATAGTTAGCATGCTTCCATTAAGATGGCACCGTTTGAAGCGCTGTACGGGAGTAGAGGCAGATCACCCCTGTGTTGGGATGATTTATCTGACTTGATCGAGAGAGAACCAGAGTTGATAGTACAGACTCAAGAGAAGGTAGCTCTGATTCGTGAAAGGCTATTAATTGCCCAGAGTCGACAGAAGTCTTACGCAGACATGTGTCGTCGCCCGTTAGAGTTTGAAATTCGGGACCACGTGCCCTTAAAGGTTTCTCCTACTCGGGGAATTTTTCATTTTGCGAAGAAAGGAAAGCTGAGTCTGAGATATATCGGACCATTCGGGATCCTTGAAAGAGTTGGGGAGTTGGCGTAAAGGTTGGCCTTACCAACATCGCTGAGTCATGTTCATCATGTGTTCCACGTAACCCAATTACGAAAATATGTACCAAATTCCAGTCATATCATCGATTTTGGCGAGATTGAAGTGGCTAATGATGGCACGTTCGAAGAAAAGCCAATCAAGATACTCGAGAGCCGAATTAAACAATTGAGAAATAAACCAATCTCCTTGGTTAAAGTTTAGTGGTCTAGACATGGAGTCGAAGAAGCAACTTGGGAGACTGAGGATAGTATGAAGTCGAGATACCCAGAATTGTTTTCGTCTTAAGTTTCGGGATGAAACTTCTTTTTCGAGGGGTAGTATATAATGCCCAGATAATTATTGTGTATTTTACCTGTATTCAAACTTGTAGCATTTGATTATGTGGTATTATTAATCGAATTGTAGTTTCCCGTATTCGTATTCTTGCGTTCTTGAGTTTCCAACACATTCATGCATGCATGCATCTGCACGTCATAACGTACGCTAGATATTGAGCATAACATAGGTTAAGTGATGAATATAACGTACGTTCTAATCATAGCGTAGCGTACGTAATCTTCAGTAAAGGCGGATCAGATAAGGTCGGCGTGCAGGGGCCAGAGGAAGATTCGTCGAATTGCCCTACGTGAACCTGGACGGATATTCAATAAAGTAGGTCAACGAGGCTTAACGTACATTAGATATGGGTGATAATGTGCGCTATGTTCATAGTGTTACGTACGTAAAGGCTTTGGATAACGTCTATAAGAGAAGCCAGAATCGAGGTAGTGAGCTACTATCGGACGCTAACGTACGCTAAGGATTGAGGATAGTATACGCTAAGGCGATAACGTACGTAAGGCTTTTCCCTTAACGTGCGTAATGTGTAAAATTCTATTTATAGACCTCAACCTCCTTTTCATTTCCTCCTCACCCCTTGGCCGATTTCTGCAACCTGAGAACTCCCCAACACCATAAATCTCTCATATCATCATCCCAGCTCGACTTAGAAGATCGTACACCCTTGTGGATTGGTGTTCAAGCTTCCGGTGTTGAGTTTGATCAAGTATTTCGTCGTTCTTCTCTATATTAAGGTATGTTGATCCTTCACCAACTAGAATACACGTTCTTAATGACGTTTTGAACCTGTTTTTGAGATTACCAAGTTCATTCTTATCATGACGAGTCGAACACCATGTTTTTAGAAGAATAGATTCATTCATACTTCGGTTCTCTTTCGTTGTTAAGAGTATTAACCGAACCTTGTTGGATAGAACCCTAGGATGTAGTTTCTTGAGTTTGTTATGGATTTTAATCATGTTTTCGAATGAGTTTTCTGAGGTTTCTAAGGTGTTTCACCGAGGATAATTCGTGTTTTGAGAGAGGTGCTTGAATTAACAATCTTCTTCATATTCATGGTTAAAATGGATTGACTATGTTGTTAGAATCAAACCCGGAACACCGTTGTATTGTCTCCTTCCGTAAAACACTTTGGTATGTTTATATCTTGAATCATACCTTGGATATGAATTGTTAGATTAGCCGAACCATATATTTATTGGAATTAGAAATCAAGATTGAGGTTTGGATTGTGATGACATATATATCCATGAACCCGTAGACTTCGACATTTCATCTCCGATATGGTAATTCGATTTGTATGAAGTACGTCATTAATTTCGGCTTAGCTTTCATCGAGTAGATAAATCATGAATCGGCCTTACGTTAATGAACTCGGATATAACTTAAGGCGCTAGGTGTTCGTACGTTAACTTTGTGAAGTAAGTTGAACCCTTTGTTACTTATTTTGAATAAGGTCCGAGCCTTGCAAGGTGATTGATCAAGGGGGGAGACCTTCGGGCGTATTAACAGTCGTTGAAGTATTTAATTATTGCCATCATTAAGGCAAGTATCGTAATTTGACTATTGTCTTAATGTTGTTGGATTTGATCATGTATATTGTTATTCATGTTGTTGAACATGAGATCATCCAAGTTGAATTGTCATAATGTCGTTCAGGTTATTGATTCATATGTTGTTCATGTTGATGGCCATATCGATTTTCATGTGTATGCATAGTTGTATTGTAAATTTTGTATTGATCCGAAGGGATCGTGTGATCTATACTGAGGGCGCTGGATCAGTTGTTCACCTCGTGTTAGTCCGACGGGATCATCTCGGGATCTATGCTGAGGGTGCTGGATCATTGGACGAGTTTTCCACATCGTGTTGGTCCGATGAGATCATCTTGGTATCTATGCTGACGGCGCTGGATCATTGCATTACCCTGTGTTGTGTTGATGGAATCATGTGGATTCGCATCGTTGGATTTCGGTAGAAGAAGCCTGCGTTTTGTATCTTGTTATGCCTCGTTGTTGCATATCTGATTTTTTATATTATGATACTTGTACTAGCATCGTTTAACTAACCCCTGCGGGGTGGATATTTATTTTGATGTTCAGGTAGCCGAGGAGTGGGGAAGCAACCACAGTACCGGCATGATGACGAAGGGACACAGTGATGTTATCCGTTGTATTATTTTGGTATTCTGGTTTGGTATTTAGTACTCGAGTACGTGTGTTCTTTTGATGATTTGAGAAGTTTGTAATAAATGGATTGTTTTGGGATGATTAAATCAGTTATTAAATTACTCAACTATTGGTGGTACTTTCGTATTGTTCAGCATTTTTTTTAATTTAGCCTCATAAATTGTTATATAAAGGGTTTACGATGATGTAACTATTCCGAATATCTCGGGGTGTTACAATTGTGGTGGATTCTTGAAGTGTTTGAGGTTGTTCTTCATCTTCAAGAGGTATGTTGGCTAATCTTTTGTTAATTCTGAGATGACGATGATGTTGTTGATGATTACTTCATGTCTTGAAGGATTGTTAGAGGATTACATGATACTTGTTTTTTATATAAATAAATAATGAAGATCATGATGATTATAACTTGAATATGAGTATGTTCTTGATGTTTAAGGATACTTAGATGTTATATTCATATTTTGGAAGGATTATATTAAGCTTGTTAGATGATTAACATAGCTTTGAGATGATTATTGATGATACTGATGTTCTTGGGAGATTATAACCATTTTAATGAAGGAGTATGATAAGAATTAAGATAATTATCATAGTTTTGAAATGGTTAAGTTAATCTTGGTAATAATCTGAATTTTTTAAGGAATTGATGATTAATAATTTTGTGGACATCATGCTTGTAGTATTGGTGATTTTCTTGTAGTTATTATGATAATATATGGTGATATTACCATAATAGTGGGATTAATATGATGATTGTTCTTGGTGACCCTTGTTGAATTTGATTAACACAAGTGACGAGAATATTGTAATCATGTTAATTTAATCATTGGGATGATTTGAGGATGTTAAATTTTATAGTTTAGGACTATGATAATCACTGGAATGGTTTGATCTACTCGTGTTGAATTGAGGATATCAATTATGTTGAATTCGATATTCATATCATGGAATTGTGTTATCGCATGAATTATATTTCATTCAATGTTGTTCTTGTGATTGATTGGTTTTATTCCTTTGTTTGCTCGATCGTTCATGGTCGATCATTCGTTACGTGAAGGATGTCCTAATCATGCAATTGCATTTTTACGTCTTCAGTATTGAGGCAAGTAAATTCTTGTGTGGTCATGATGATTGTTAGGAAAAATAATACCCTAAGTATTTTGATAAATGCACCCTACAACCTGTCCCTACAACGTAACTTCATATAACACCCAAGAAGTCAAATCCTATAGCTAACAGAAGTTCGAGAGCACATCAAGAAGTGAGATAATCAATTCTTTATTCACAAAGTATTCATGACTATAGACAATAAAGCATTTAATGCGGATCAAAAATAATGTCTGAAGCATTAAATACAAAACATCTTTAATTCAACTGAAGCCGCCAATCAGACCTGTCTAAATCTCACCAACCGACCAACGACTATATTTATAACGGGTCTGTTTCTAAGGTTATAAATAGCCCATTCAAAAGGACATTACTCACTGTTGAATACATACAAACTTGTTGATTGATCAATAACTTATTATCCAAGAGAAATATATTTCTTCAAGAACACATCTGCAGCGAGAGGCCTATAAAGCTTATAGCTACTGTTCCGTTCATGATACTTCAAAAATATTATTGGTGAGACCTTTAGCCCTGTGTGGACTAACTCAAGATATTCCGACCTGTGTGAAAAGAATTGAGTTCAAGGACAAAGCTTCAATCTATGCGAGTAGAAGCAAGTCGAAGAATCCTACCACAAATCTTTGTGAACGGCTCAAGCTATCGTCGGCTGTATCAATCTGTGTGAATGATACAGAGACGATTTAGTTAAAATCATATAGTTGTGTACACCTTGATTTTGATAAACTTATTACTCCTGTGTGGAGGACCTGTGGACGTAGAGGGGTTTACCTCGAACTACATTAAACTTGTATGTTATCACTTTTTTGTACTTATTATTTTTATAATGTCTGTGATTTCAGTATACTTACTTTTGTAATACCTGAGATTTTCGTTTCTGATTATTTTGAATTATTTACCATTTGTGTCGATTATTTTGCCCCGTTGATGATTATTTGGAATTTCTCTTTATTATGGGCGGTATGATGGACCGTGTCGTGGTGTTCAGCAGATACGACTGGTTGTTGTGTCGGTCGTACAGGTCGTGTATATGCATGTGTGATATGGCGTATTGTACTCCGTTGTCTTTTCGCCACTCTAAGGGCGTTGTGACCCCCTTGTTATTATCCCCTCTCGAGTTGGTTATGTTCTGGGTGCTTCCGGAGCCGAGTCGGGCTCGATATTGGTCCCTTAGTGCAGCACACGAGCAGTCCACACGAGCAGGTGCTCGAGCGTGATGTTCGTGTGCAACCAGAGCACCAGACAGTGTAGTCTGTCCCAGAACAGGGACGCACGAGCAAGCCACACGAGCAGGTGCTCGTGTGTGATGTGTGATGTTGGGCAGTGGCCTAACGCACGACCAGATGCACGAGCCTTTGGTCGTGCGTGATGGTCGTGCATCCCTGTTAGTATGAAATGGGACAGACGGGTTTTTCACCTCATTTCTTCTCTTCTTCTCTTCTCCTCGTGGTTGACGGATGGGTGAGACTAGGGTATGCAGGTTTGGTCGATTCTACTCAATTGCAAGGTGTTTTGGAGATCTCTAGGTGATTGTAACATCATTTTATCCGTTGTTCTTCGTCGGATCAAGATAATTTCTTGATTTTTCTTTGGGTTGGCTTTTTGCAGAATTGTTCTTGATTTCGATCCTAGCCCGATTTTGATGAATCAATTGGTGTAGTGTGATGTTATTAATCATGTTCTATGGATATCGTTTAACCCGTTTTATGATCCTAGGGTCCTTGAGGAATTATTGAACATTTAATGTTCGATTGAGTTTCCTTCGGTAGGTTGATGTGATTTCCATTGTTGTTGCTTTTGAACCTTGTTGTGATCGTGTCTCCTTCGTGTCTTGTGGAAGTTGTAGGTTTTGGGGCATTTCGGTCGAGCCGTGTTCGTCGGAGTAGTTGCGTGCCGATTCTGAGGCAAGTATCTTATTATACGACTTGTCTCCTGTGACTAGAAATCACGTATTAGGTTTGCGATGATTTGTTTGCCTTCGTAAATATGTTTCGTGTGAGTTGGTTGTGTATCACGCATTTTGAAGGCTTTGTGATGATAGTGTTAACTTGGTATATGTGTTATGTGTTGGGCCATGTGTGCAGGATTGTGATATTCATGTGGGTTCGTTATACACATAAACGTGTATTGTGTGTTACAGTTGCTTGTGCAGTGTGTTGTGTATTGATCATGGGTTATGCTGGATTGTTGTAATATCCTAGAATTTCACTATGAATTTTTCGCATTATTTTATCTAAGTTGTACTGTACAGAGTGGGACCGATACAGTATTGATAAATAATTTTGGAAACCGTGACAGTCGTGCCAGTATGTCTATCGAGGTTATTTTGATTCTAGGATATTACATGCTTGGTGTGTCTTTCGATGTCAGATATAAAGTATGAGTATTTGTATGATTGTCGTACTTGGTCGACAGTTGTAATTGAGGATATCGTGCATCAGACGTACCGTATGAGAAGGATATCAGAATGAGTATATGTATTCGGTATGTCGCGTGTATGTGTTCGGTTTATTGAGACGACAGACAGGGGCAGAAATGGCTAAGTATGAAAGCCATTACGTACGCTATGTAAGGAGTCTTATGTACGTAAGTAAGCAGGATTAACGTACGTTAAGGAATGTACATTACGTACGTTAATAAGGTATTCGGACATGATCGAGCCGTGGTCAGCAGGTGGGACCCGGTGTCAGCTGCTTTCGGCGTAGGATGTGGACAGGCGAGTCAACCTCGGCGTTACGTACGCTATGCATGGCATATTACGTACGTAATATGGGTTGATACTGCAGCAAGTCAACTGCTACATTACGTACGCTATGGTGATGGTATTACGTACGTAACGCAAGGTACAAAATAGTACAGTTAACCCTGGATGACCATTACGTACGCTATACAGGACATATAGCGTACATCAAAGGCCTTACGTACGTTAAGATTGGGACTTAACGTACGTAACGAGATGCGCAGTTTATATAATAAGAGCTGGTCTTTCATTTGTTCACGAAAAGAAACTCATTTCTCCCACTCCAGTTCGTCCTTCTTCACTTCTAAGTGTATTCTAGACACTTTTAACTTGGCTAGGAGCTTGAGAGCATGAATCTGAGGCTTGGATATGAAGATGTTAATGATTCTTGAAGTGTTTGACCCTTGTGGTTCTTCTTCAAAAGGTATGTTGATGAACTCTACTCCTTGAATTCGGATTTTGATGTTAGCGTTGATGTTCTTCTCCGTATAGTGATGATTATGGTGTTGATGTTATGGTTTTGAGATTATACGAATCGTATATTGAAGAACAAAATGATACATGCCTTGGATTATGGATTAGATGATGATTAGATGTTAGAACACATCCAATTACGTCGTTTTGTTGGCTTCAAACGTGATTATGGACTAATTCATGTTCTTGAAGAATTCTTGAATGATATATGTCCGTAAATTGGAAGGATTACGGTTAATTTTGGTATATGATTATTCATGATGATAGCCGGTAATTGTATTCCTATGAATTTGCTAGAATGAGTCGTGTTAATCCGAATTTAAGACTGAAGTCGGAACCAATAATGTTGTAGACATTGATTGAACTATTGATTATCAAAATTCGGCTTGTATTCGTATTGATAAGAGTTGATATGGTTTGATTTCGTATGATCGAGATACCGTTAAGTTTGATTGGTTGATTATACCGGTTGTTGATTGTTATCGAACGTATCGTTGATTGATTATTGTATTAGGTTGCGTTAGTTGATCGTTGATATTAACCGTTGTGCTGCGGTGAATCGGGGCTGCGGAGCTTGTAGATGAAGACGACGGGACTAGTAACAACTTCATCGTATTGGTATCGAGGCAAGTTATGCTTGCTCAGTTCATAATGTTGATAAATGATTTCGTTTTCATTTCATTTATGATTCATATAACAATGGTATTATGGAATATATGAATTGTCGGAATGGTGGTATGTATGGTATTTTTGGACTAAGATAAATCATAATGTATATGATTTTAAGGATGTCTGGTGGAAATGGGAACGTGAATTATAATTTGGTCTATTGCATGAGAAGTTGGATATCAAGGTTAGTTATCATGTCGATGTTGAACTCGGGATGGTAGTTTGGTATTAGTTATGAACTGTACTTCATTTTGGATTGTCGGATAAACCGTGTATTCGTTCAGGGCGGTTGTTCATGGAAAGGTTAGCGTCTCCAGCTTGAGGTAAATTAATATTGTTAGATTATGATAATCATCATGTTGCATTATTGCATGTGTGTGTTGATATTTCATGCGGTGAATGTGCACCATTGTTTGTTACGTTTTGTGATGTGCTCTTTATTTGAGCCGTAATCTGTGGGTCCGATGTGTTGGGGATAAAACCTGTATGGTACCCGAATGGAAATGTGTTAGGGGATAAGACCTAAATGGCACCTATGTCCGGAGTATTCCTGAGTAGATGCTTAGTGACCTCATTTCTTTGCCTTGGGAGTTTATGTGATATTGTCCGGAGTATTCCTGAGTAGATGCTTCTGTGACCCTTGGTTGCTGCCTTGGGAGTTTATGTGCTATTATTATATGCATTGTCGAGCATGCTGTGAACTGATGTCTGACGGAATACGACATTGTGGTCATGTCAATCTTTCATGATCGAGTTATTGTTTCCCTCTTGGAAAATCTTCTGATCCTTGTTGGATATACGTTTCTTTGAGATTGGTTGTCATGTTGTATCATGGCATATCTGGAGTCAGATATGTTCTGATCGTTCATGTGTAGGATTTTCGGGATGGGCACGTGTAGCATATGTTGGTTTCGACCTCATATTGAACCGTGCACACGAGACGTACTTCGTGAGGCTAATTAGGTACGAGACCAGACGTGTATTGATCAATACCCGTGGTTGGCTTGTACACAGACACATGTCCGGATCGAGCATATCGTGACGTCCATCTTGAGTCTTATTGATTGGTCATTCACAGTCCATGTATAATTGGATCTGTTCGATATTCGGATTGTCTTTGAAATCCCGTATATATGATTTGTATATGGTTGACGATTTTATTCTCTCGTGTATCTGTCGCCGTTGAACCTTTACTAATCTCGTTCGGAGTTACCATATCGATGGTCAACTCATTGATATCGATCTTTTATAAATCTCGTTTGGAGTTCACCCTGTCATTGGTAATCTCGTTCGTTATTGATCCTTATTGATTCCATTTGAGAGTTGTCTAACCACTGGTATTCTTAGTTATTAGTCCTTGATTGATGTTATTGGAGTTTACCGTGTCGTCGGTATTCTCAGTGGTTGATCCCTTATTATCCCTATTGGAGTTTACCATGTCGTCATTATTCTCGGTTGTCGATTCCTTATTGCTCTTATTGGAGTTTACCGTATCGTTGGTATTCCCGGTTGTTAGTCCTTATTGATCTTTCTAGAGTTTACTGTGTCGTCAGTATTCTCGGTTGTTGACCCTTTATTGATCTTATTGGAGTTTATCGTACCGTTGGTATTTATGGTTGTCGACTCTTATTGGTCTTGTTGGAGTTTACCGTATCATCGGTATTCTCGTTTATTGATTCTTCATTGATTCTTACCGTATCGTCGGTATTCTCAGTTGTCGACCTTTTATTGATCTTGTTGGGATTTGCCGTATTGCCGGTATTCTCGGTTATTGATTATGTCATTGATCTTGTTGGAGTTACCACATCACGGTATTCTCGTTCGTGGGTGATCCTTTGTCGATCTTGTGTGGAAATATCATTTCCTTGATATTTCCGTTGTGATGCATTGATTGTTTATCATTATTAATTGTGTGAGCATTCATGTTTTGTATTGATATCCGGGACTTGCCATTGTTTCAGGACAGTTGAGTTGCAAATGTATCGTGTGATATCGGTTTCTATCAGTATTGGGATCCAATTGTGCGACCCAACCAGCAGAATCGAACTTGGATAGATTATTCTATACTCGAGATATGTTTATGTTTGGAAATCTTGGTAGTGTTTTGGATACAGTACAGATGATTACATTTGAATTCGTTCATTACTTAAGGACGCAGGACGTGGATTATGGTAGAACTGATTTGATATGGATTGTGATGGATCAGTAAGGTTACACTGGAATTATCCTTACCTTGTAATTACATTGATATGTATTGTTTTTTGATGTGATCGTTATCATTGTTGAGTATTATGGCTGACCCCGTCGTGGGATTTATCTTTTAGGTACTCGGAGTTCGAGCTAGTAGCGGTCGTGAAGGGATGAGCTTTCCGGTGATACTGGCTATGGCGTGATTGTCGGGATTGTGTATTCTTTTCTGGTTTTTCTAATTCCGCTGCAATTATATTTAATTATGTTTTTATCCGCTGCGTGTGTATATTTTAAAATGACTTTCGGTATTCTTTGAATTGTGTTTTCCGTTGAGTGTGTGTGTACTTTCAAAGGGCCTTTTTGCATTTTTAACGTTTGCGAAAATGATTTTAGCCTTGTGGGTTCCAATATGGGGCCCACGGCGCTGTAATATTCCCGGTCGGTTTTGGGGGTGTTACAGAATATGGTATCGGAGCTTTGGGTTTCGTAAAACCCGGGCATGTGTGTTATGTGGCTCTACCAGTGCGGTAGTAGCGTGACTTTTGAAAATTATTTTCTGACTTTTGAGTCAAACCAATTTTAGAGATTTCAAAATTTTTGAAATATTTTCAAATTTGTTGTATTTGCGATGCCGATGTGTTGTTAGTGTGTTGAGACTTTGTATGGGAGTCGTATGCTGGTATCACGGAAGATCATCGACTTCACGGACCTGTAAGTATGTTCTTTCAGTTATTTCAGTTTTGATGATGATTATTTGAGTATGGTGTCGTGATTTTGAGATATTTCGGGATTGAGATACAGATTATGACAGGTCTTGAGTTTCGAGGACGAAACTTATTTAAGTGGGTATGTATGTAATATCCTAGAATTTCACTATGAATTTTTCGCATTATTTTATCTGAGTTGTACTATACAGAGTGGGACCGATACAGTATGGATAAATAATTTTGGAAACCGTGACAATCGTGCCAGTATGTCTATCGAGGTTATTTTAATTATAGGATATTACATGCTTGGTGTGTCTTTCGATGTCAGATATCGTATGAGTATTTGTATGATTGTCGTACTTGGTCGACAGTTGTAATTGAGGATATCGTGCATCAAACCTACCGTATGAGAATGATATCGGAACGAGTATATGTATTCGGTATGTCGCGTGTATGTGTTCGGTTTAGTGAGACGACAGACAAGGGCAGAAATGGCTAAGTATGAAAGCCATTACGTATGCTATGTAAGGAGTCTTACGTATGTAAGTAAGCAGGATTTGTAACACCCCCAAGACATTCCCGGCATATTACAGCGCCGTGGACCCCACACTGTGAAGTCCACCAGGCTAACGTACCAACAAAGCGTTCGACAACGACAAACAATCATCAATAAGACGACAATTCATAATAAGAATACGAACCGACAATTAAAATCTGACATCACATCCATTTCCCAAAACGGGAACACAACATTAACCAATTGAAACGTGAAGTACTCGAGTACTCAAACTAATTTTATAATACAGAAATCCCAAAACAATACATCAACAATAACCGACAGAAGAAAACACTGATAATCGACTAATGGACAGTATCATGCTTGCCCATCATCCTCATACGGCTCGAGTGCTCGCTTGTCCCCAAGATCGATACCTGAAATACAAAAAGTATTTCCCCCATTTAAGGGGTTAGCGACAACTGCTAGTGCAAGTACAATCCATTTGAACTACATTCTAATCAGATGAATATATGCGCCAAAAAGTCATTTTAGAAAACATTTTATATTCCGGAATATTTATGATGCACAAGCACAAAACACATTTTCTCCAACCAAAACAATTCAAAGTTAACCTTGGTACGTGACTCACGGCCACCGTACCCCACAGAGCCCCGTCGGACATCCCTGGGTGGTTAACCATAGTTCGTGATACGTACACACACGGCAATACGTATCCCTAGAGGCCCCGTCGGACTGTCCCTAGGTGAACATACACATATCCTCCCACAACAACCACGTATAGCCATAATTCAAATACTAGAACATGTAAACAAATGTAAAGTACTTGCCTTTGAGACATTCTTGAAGAATCGGAAGTGAAAATCGACTACGAACGATCCAAATGGAAATTGGTGGTTCCTAAACGAAGAATTAGCATAACTCAGTCCCAACGGACATCAATTACCGAAAGGAATACTCCCATAACCCTGATTACATGCTACGACAATGAACGATCAATCGATACGGGCGAGGGCTTACGCAAAATCTCCCTGTATTGATAATTCACGGATTAAAACCAAGAAAAATGGATTTGGAATCACCCAAAAACCACAATCGGTAAGGAATATCATAACATAATAGAACAATTCGGATCTAATCCCTAAAATCCCGAAAATCCCCCAAATTCGTCAAAGTTAGGGTTCCTGAGGAAATACCTTGGATTCGACGGATGGATGATGATAATGTTGTAGATTAATCTCCCTTGGTACACAATAGTCAATCTCTAGAGGAAATCCACGGATTTCTCTGGACAAATCGCTCCAAAAGTGCTCAAGAACGCTCACGTCGCGAGAAGGGGCGAAGAAAAAATGAAAAGAAACTGATTGAGGTTAAGGCAGGTTTAAAAACGCTGACAGCGCGTTATGTACGTTAACACAAGCTGTTAACGTACGCTATGATGGTTACGTACGTAACCCAATACTGGTTAACGTACGTAACAAAATGCCTGCACTGATTTGGGAAGAGTCCTAACGTACGTTATGGATTAGGCATAACGTACGTTATGCACGTAGCAGACCCCAGTTCTGAACACCAATTCTGCACAGTCGATCCAAAGACGAACCACAACACGAGGATAGAATCAAAAGTGTAAATACAAGGTATACATAACAATGAAGTTGAATGTTCGGCAGTAAATGCACTTCCAACTACCGAGGAATCCGAAATACGGCAAGGAGAAGAATTTCCCTAAATTTATAGGAAATTACGAAAATGGCCCAAGTGCCTGAAAATCACGAAACGACGTCGGATTTATAAACCGAAAGTCTAAACACGACCAACTCAATCATACGAACTTGCACAAACCAAGAAAAAACGAATACTAAGGAGTTTTACGAGAATTGAACGATCATACGGCAAAACATATCATAAAATGAAATCACGTGAAAACATCATCAAAACTCGTCCAAATGGAAAAACTCCAAGAATAAAGTAGATTCACAATGTCGAAACGGTTATAAGCGAGTCAATAAAAATAGACATACACCGAAAATGGAAACTGCTAAAAATGGAATCAAAAAGTTTCGTCCCGAAACTTAAGAATCAAAAAACTCGGGGTGCCTCTAAAATAAAGTTTCGTCGCTTCTTCTACTCCATGCCTCGACCATTGTACCTTAACCAAAGGAATGGTTTTGTTCCTTAACTGCTTTTCTCGGTGCTCCAAAATCCTGACGGGCCTCTCCTCAAACGTAACATCTTTCTCAATCTCCATGTCTCCAAAATCAATAATGTGAAACGGGTCCGGAACGTACTTCCTCAACTGGGAAACGTGAAATACGCCATGAACATGACTTAGCGACGGAGGCAAAGCCAAACGGTATGCAAACTCGCCGACTCTCTCCAATATCTCGAAAGGCCCAATTTATCTCGGGCTGAGCTTCCCCTTTTTCCCAAAACGTAAAACTCCCTTTGTCGGAGACACTCTCAATAGAACATCATCTCCCACCTCAAACTCCAAAGGTCGACGCCTAATTGACTCTGAGCAGCCAACATTCTCTTTCTAATCAACTCAACTTTCTCTCTCGTCTCTAACACGAGGTCTGGCTCGGTGCCAACTAAATCGGATGGCTCATCCCAACATATCGGTGATCGGCAACGTCGGCCATAAAGTGCATCATACGGTGCCATCTTAATCGACGCGTGCCAGCTATTATTATAAGTAAACTAAATTAAGGCGAGATGTTCCTCCCAGTCACTACTCCAATCTAACGCACACGCGCGCAATATATCCTCGAACGTCTGAATAGTACACTCGGGCTGCCCATTGGTCTGGGGGTGGAAAGAAGTGCTCAAACGTATTTGTATCCCCAATGCTTTATTTACCGCCTGCCAAAAATGCGATACAAATCGGCCATCTCTGTCCGGAATAATGGTCTTCGGCGTACCATGAAGTCTCACTATGTGCGCGATAAAAATACTAGCAAATTTTTCTGGACCCCAAGTACCGTTGATGCCCAGAAAATGCGCCGACTTAGTCAGTCGGTCTACAATCACCCACGCCATATTCATACCAGTCTTCGTTCTCGGCAAACCCGTGACAAAATCCATAGAGATATCCTCCCACTTCCACTCCGGGACGGGAAGTGGTTTCAACAACCCGGCTGGCCGCTGATGCTCAATCTTGACTTGCTGGCAAGTCAAACACTTAGACACAAACTGAACTACCTCATTCTTCATGTCGTTCCACCAGAAATTTTTGCTCAAATCTTTATACATTTTACTCGAGCCCGGATGGACTGAGTAAGGTGACGCATGAGCCTCTCGCATAATACTCTGTCTCAATCCCAAGTCGTTCGGAACACATAACCGACCTCGGAATCTCAATACACCGTCTTCATGAATAACGAATCCCGGGACTTTCCCCTTCCCTACACTCTCTCGAAGCTGAATAAACATCGGGTCATCCAACTATCCCGATTTAATGTCATCGACCAGAGATGAAGAAATCTCAAGAGTACGCAACTGCCCGGAACTCTCTGGTAGTACAACCTCAATGCTCAATCTCATAAACTCTCGCTGAAGTCCCGACTGGGCCGTAAGCAGCTCAAGCGCCCGAAGCGCTACCTATTTCCGGCTCAAGGCATCTGCCACCACATTTGTCTTACCCGGATGATGTAGAATCTTGAGGTCGTAGTCCTTAATCAACTCCAACCATCTCCTCTGTCTCATATTAAGCTCTTTCTGCGTAAAAATGTACTTTAGACTCTTGTGATCGGTGAAAATATGACACGATGAGCCATACAACTAATGACGCCAGATCTTCAACACAAATACAACTGAGGCCAACTCAAGATCGTGCGTAGGGTAATTCAACTCGTACGGTTTCAGCTGACGGGAAGCATAGGCAATCGTCCTCCCGTGCTGCATAAGTACACATCCGAGCCCTTGGCCCGAAGCATCACTGAAAATTGAGAAACCCTCATTACCACTCGGTAAAGCCAAAACAGGAGCGGCCGTCAAATGCTTCTTCAACTCCTCAAAACTATTCTGTCTCTCATCGGTCCGCACAAACTTCTCTGACTTCTGTAAAAACTGATTCAGCGGTCGAGCGAGCTTAGAGAACCCCTCGACGAATCTACAGTAATACCCGGCCAAACCCAGAAAACTGCGGACCTCTTTAACGTTCTTGGGCGACGCCCAATCCAACACGGCCTCTACCTTATGTGGGTCCACACGAACACCCTCGGCCGAGATCACGTGGCCGAGAAACATAACCTCTCGTAACCAAAACTCACACTTTGAGAACTTCACAAAAAGATGCTGAGTTCTCAAAATATCTAACATGATATGCAAATGACTGGCGTGCTCCTCCTCGCTCCTCGATTAAATCAGGATGTCATCGATAAAAACAACTACACACTTATCGAGGTACTAGATAAAGACTTTGTTCATAAGCAGCATGAACACGGCTGGGGCATTGGTTAGCCCAAAAGGCATAACCATGAACTCGTAGTGACCATATCTTGTCCGAAAGGCCGTCTTCGGAATATCGGTATCCTTCACTCGGAGCTGATAATACCCCGATCTCAAATCAATCTTCAAAAACACGGTTGCCCCTTGCAACTGATCAAACAAGTCATCAATCCTCGGGAGCGGATACTTGTTTTTGATGGTCACTTTGTTCAATTCTCAGTAGTCGATACACAAATGAAGTGACCCATCCTTCTTCTTCACAAACAGGACCAGTGCGCCCCAAGGTGAAGCGCTCGGTCAAATATACCTCATGTCTAGCAAGTCTCCCAACTGTTTCTTCAACTCAAGCATCTCGGCGTCTTGGAAATCGGTGCTGCACCCGACTCTAAATCGACGGTAAACTGGACCACTCGGTCCGGCGGCAAACCCGGCAACTTGTCTGGAAAGACGTCAGGATACTCACACACTACCGGAATAGACGAGAGCTCGACTCCCCCTTCTTCCGCTCTCAAAGCGTAACACCAATAGCCCGTGCAACCTCCTCGAAGAAGTCTCACCGCCCTCAAGGCGCTGATCAAGAGTCTCTGGCTACTCCGCTTACGCCCCACAAAAGAATGCTCGGTACCGTTAGAGGCTAACATCGAAACAGTCCTCGTTCTATAATTCATGATCGCCCCATGACATTCCAGCCAATCCTCACCAAGAATCAAATCCTCATCTTTAATATCTACCGCGATCAAATTAGAATGCCAATCCCTCCCCGCGATACTCACAGAAAAATCTCTAATCTCACGATCCCCCACGATGCTATCCCCACTAGGAAGTTTAACAACAAAAGGCTCACAAGCAACTAGGCAATCAATGTAACACCCCAAACTAGTCGGATATTACAGTGCCGTGGACCCCCAACTGGGACCCACTAGGCGAATGAAAATGAATGAATTACACAGGATAAATGTAGTACCGAACCACATTACAACAATAATTACTCTGATGAGGAGTTTCATACAACACACCCAGGATAATACAGAATACATGTATATTTTATATGGAGATAAAATATACAACACTGAGTGAAATGAGTATTCAAACGGAATGTCTGCAGCGGAATAAATCAAGGAAACATGAATGACTGAAAAGACTGGGGCCCCCTTCTAGTATCATTGGGACTCCTCCCCGTCAACGTGCTCTCCCCATGTTTTCTCCTTTCCATGACCTGAAAAACAATATCCCCCAATAGGGTAAGTTACACAGAACAACAATCCTCAAGAGTTGAATACACACAATCCTGTCGAAACATACGCAATCAAACATGCTATATGAAAAAACTAATAGTATGGCTCAAAAGAATGGCGCCACACTACGTCTGGGATGGAAATGTGTCCGTGCACAAGCCACCAACGAGTATCGATCGAATACACGTTTGGTCTTGTACCTAATCAGTCTCACGAAGCAATCGACTCGTGTGCACAGTCCAATGTGAGGCCAACAACCAACACACGAATTAAATGTGCCCGACATGAAAATCCTACACATACCAACCGGCACGCCAGTATGACCCAGAATGCCACGATATAACAAAAATGAAATCGAAAATGAATAATGACTCACCAAGATGAAATGATGGTGAAATGAATGACAGCTCAATGAAATGATTGGAACCGACGTTCCTCGTGAATGAAGTAATTAGGTGACAATTACAAGTTTTAAAACGGTTAGTACCTTATGAATGAATTGTGATTATGAATGAACAACAACGAAAGGAATGAATATCCTTTTAACTGAGTAAGAATTAACTTACCTTAACACCGGTGATGATACGATTTCTCTCGAACAACGTCCTAAGTGAGATGTCGGTCGCTCGAACAACCTTAAATAACACAATTACCAATAATCCGGTTCAACACACGAATCAAACACGAGCATAACGAACTCAAAACGTCGATATGATTAAACCAAGTTCATTGGGGCATTATATCGAACACTTTGTGGCCAAACTTCGATTGTCTACAACCAAACTCAATAATACCAATATCAAATCCCCAAGAAGTGTTTCAAACCAACCAAACATCTACAATATGATCAATAATCCAATATGAATATTTAAATTCGTGATTACAACAAAGATTAATCGAAAATCCCCAAATCCAACTCAAAATTCAAAGTGTTCTTGAATAATCCTTCAATAATCCAATGAATAATCAAACATATCCATAATCATGCGTATATCACTTCATACAACATGATCTTAACATCCAAAACATCATATCTCAACATAAATCGAAATCCAAGAGGTTTGATGAATATTACCTTTGAAGATCCAAGTACTTTATTCCGATGAAATCGCATTAGATCGACAATCCGAGCTTTACAACCAAATGAAAATGATGAAAAACAAATACTCAAGTGATTGATGATGAAGATTCTCTCCCACAAACCCTCTCTCTCGGACCAAAGTGAAGAAGTGCTGAAAAACGAGTTGTTTCTCACAAAAACCCGCAATTATAGTGCGGCGCCTTTGTGTGTGACCCGGCCGAAGTGTGCCGCGGCACAGGGCCAAAACTGCCCCCAGTGATCGGCAGCGTGCCGCGGCCCGGACGAATGTGCCGCGGCAGTGACTCGGCAGTGTGCCGCGGCCCTGTCGGCATGAGCCGCGGCCCCCGGTACAGACGGGTCGGCCAAAAATTGCAACACGAGTGTGCCGCGGCCCGGACGGGTGTGCCGCGCATGACTCAGCAAGATTCCGCGGCCCCGATGCAGCCGCTAAACTGGAAAATGTGTGTGCCGCGGTGCACACTCCTTGTGCCGCGGCCCACACCCCCTTGGGTCCTAAAATGATGAAAAATGACCCGGGAAGGGAATAAAAGCAATAGGAATCAATATTTGGGAAACAATAACACGAAATGGAAGTGCGGAAACCCCCAAAATGGTGGTTTCATGCAATGATTACAAGGGTTCGTCCAACAAAAACACGATTTGAATAATGAAGAGATTTGAAATGACATGAATTCCAACGTCAACATCGACTAATGAATCAATTACAACAATCAAGATAATACTCTTGTCTCGATTCCCGAATAAGGTAGATACACTGAACAATATCGATACACAACTCGAAGTTATTCCGAACGGTGAACACAGATGAATGATTATTAACAAGTGGAAAATTACATAGTGACAATTACCGAATGAAATTACTGAATGATAATGACTGAATTACAACCGAGTATTACATACACCCCCCTTAAAAGAGTTTCGTCCCCGAAACTAAAGGTCAAACAACTCGGGGTAACTCTCCCGCATACTATCCTCGGTTTCCCAAGTAGCCTCTTCGACTCCATGTCTAGACCACTGAATCTTAACCAAAGGAATCGCCTTATTCCTCAACTGTTTGATTCGCCACTCTAAGACTCGTATGGAACGCTCTTCATACGAATGATCATCTGCGATCTCGATTTAGTCGAACTGAAGTATGTGACTCGGGTCGGCAACATACTTCCATAGCTGAGAGACGTGAAACACATTATGAATTCGGCTCAATGCCGGAGGTAAGGCCAAACGATAAGCTAGCTCACCTACTCGTTCCAAAATCTCAAACGGTCCAATAAATCTTGGACTCAACTTTCCCCGTTTCCCGAAACGGAAGATACCTCGACTAGGGGATAGCTTGACCAACACGTGGTCACCTGTCTCGAACTCTAATGGTCGACGACGATTGTCTGCATAAGATTTCTGTCGACTCTGAGCGGTCAACAAACGACTCCTGATCAAAGCTACCTTCTCACGGGCGGCTATAAGCATATCGGGCTCGGTGTCGATTGATTCTGATAAGTCATCCCAACACAAAGGAGATAGACAACGACGACCGTACACGGCCTCGTAAGGTGCCATCTTAATTGAAGCATGCCAACTATTATTATACGTGAACTCGATCAATGATAGTTGGGCTTTCCTCTAATGTCTGAATAGTCCTCTATGATTGGCCGTCGGACTGAGGATGCAATGCGGTACTGATATTAAGCTGAGTTCCCATAGCACGATGAACTGATTTCCAAAAATGAGACACAAACCGTCCGTCATGATCGGAAACGATACTTTTAGGAGTACCGTGCAATCTCACTATCTCTTTGATGAACATCTGGGCAAGTCTCTCGGGACCCCACGTATCCTTAATCTCAAGGAAATGAGCTGATTTAGTTAAGCGGTCCACAATCACCCAGATCGTATTCATGCCACGACGACTCTTCGGCAAACTCGTGATGAAATCCATAGAAATGTCTTCCCACTTCCATTCTGGAATAGGGAGAGGTTTCAGCATACCCGCCGATCGCTGATGTTCAATCTTGACTTGTTGACAGGTTAAGCATTTCGAAACAAATTCTGCGACTTTTCATATTACTCCACCAGTAATTTTGTTTCAAGTCCTTGTACATCTTGCTAGACCCCGGATGAATAGAATAAGGGGTAGCATGAGCTTCTCTCAAAATCGAGTTTTTCAACTCGTCATTCGCCGGTACGCACAACCAATTCTTAAATCTCAAAAGTCCATCCTCGTGGACCACGAATCCAGGGGCTTTACCCTGAGCCACATCCTCCCGGATGCGCAACAATGATGGGTCTGAACCCTGATTCTCTCTGATTGCCTCCTCAAGTGGCGATGAAATCTCTAACATGCAAAGTTGCCCTTGTACTCGCTGAAGCTAGACCTCGATCTCGGGTCTAAGGAATTCCTGTTGAAGCTCCTTCTGAACTGTTAAACGAGCAAGCATCTGCTCCTGAACGGACTTACGACTCAAGGCGTCGGCGACAACGTTCACCTTGCCCGGGTGGTAAAGGATCTCGATATCATAATCTTTGATTAGTTCCAACCACCGCCTCTATCGCATATTTAAGTCCTTTTGAGTAAATATATACTTTAAACTCTTATGATCGGTGAATATCTGACAAGTAACGCCATAAAGGTAATGACGCCAGATTTTCAAAGCAAACACCACGGCTGCTAGCTCCAGGTCTTGGGTCGGATAATTAACCTCGTAAGGTCTCAACTGCCGTGAAGCATAGGCAATAACCTTCCTATTCTGCATGAGTACACATCCGAGACCCTGCCCGGACGCATCACTATAAACCACAAATCCTTCCGTCCCTTGCGGCAAGGTAAGTACAGGTGCTGAAATTAACCGGCTCTTGAGTTCCTCAAAACTCCGCTGACACGCGTCGCACCACGTGTATTTCTTATCCTTTCGCAAAAGGTTCGTCATTGGTTGAGCGATTTTAGAAAATCCTTCCACAAACCGCCGCTAATCCGAGAAAGCTTCAGATTTCTTTAACATTCTTCGGAGGTAACCAATATTGGATAGCCTCCGTCTTTTGAGGATCAACACGCACTCCATCTGATGAGAGAAAAGTCACTTCGGACATCCAGAACTCACACCTGGAAAACTTTCCATAAAGTTGCTCTCGTCTTAACACATCGCGAACCTGATGAAGATGAACCTCGTGTTCCTCTCGGTTACGAGAATAAATCAAAATGTCATCGATGAAGACAACAACAAACTGATCCAAAAAGTCGATGAAAACCCGATTCATTAACTCCATGAATACCGCAGGTGCATTAGTCAATCCAAACGGCATAACCACAAACTCATAATGACCATAGCGTGTTCGAAACGCCGTCCTCGCAATATCCGACTCTCGAATCCGCAACTGATGATATCCAGATCTTAAGTCGATCTTGGAAAATACTGAAGCTCCCTGAAGTTGATCCAAAAGATCATCGATACGGGGTAAAGGATACTTATTCTTGATCGTCACACGGTTCAATTCCCGGTAATCAATACATAAGCGGAACGAACTATCCTTCTTCTTGACAAACAACACTGGTGCTCCCCACGGGGACGCACTCGGACGGATATAACCTTTCTCGAACAACTCCTCAAGTTGGTTCTTTAATTCCTGCATTTCGGTCGGGGCCATCCGGTACGGTGCCTTCGATATCGGGGACGTACCGGGCTCCAACTCAATCGTGAATTCCACATCTCTCTGTGGAGGCAAACCAGTTAACTCGTATGGAAAAACATCGGCATATTCCCTCACTACCGGAATATCCATCAACATTACTGATGATTTCTTGGTTTTGGTCATAGCACCAATAACCAACACACCACTGACTGAGTAATTTCACTACTTTCATCAAGTTAATGACCTTACCAGAACAGCCGGGATTACCTCCCTGAAAAACACATTCAACCCAATCGTCTGAAATGATAGTGACCATACGCTTACGGACACTAATGATGGCATCGTGAAGATCCATCCAATCAATACCCAAATGACGTCGTCTCTCAGTAAATCTACCACGATTAGGTCTGCTAGCCATACACAACCCTGAAGCTAAATCGGACAATTCTAAATCTCACGATTTCTGATAATTCGTCTACCATCAGGTAGACCAATGACATAAGGCTCACAACTAGTAGCACTACCCAGACGTAGTCTACTCAAACATGACTCGGAAATGAATGAATGCAATGCACCAGTATCAAAAAGGGTACACACAGGTTGAGATAGAATATCGAGGGTACCTGAGATCATTCGGGCCTCTGGATCGTCGGTCTTCTTCATCTCGTAAATTCGGGGCTTGCCGGCCCCCGAACCAGATGCTCCCGTCTGATAGCTCTTGGCTCCGCCTTTGTTAGCTCCTGTCATCTTGAACGACGCTGACTGAGTGGCCTGATTCTGCACCGCTGAATGTCCTAGAGCTTGAGATGACGCCGGAGTGGGTTTAGAGTCCCTTCGGCAAAAACGTGCCCTGTGCCCAGCAATCCCACAATTGTGGCGCGTGAGAGTCTGTTTCGGACATTTCGTGCTGAAATGACCCTGTTCCTCGCAGTTGAAACAGGTGATGGCCGAACTGGCCGCTCGTGACTGAGATTCCGTGGGTCTAGACGCCATGGGAGGTCACTCAGAAAAAGTAGAGCCCGCACGTGGTTTCTTGAAAGTGGCCTGACTGCCGTGAGACTGATTACGGTTCTTAGACTTCTTGCCAGCATATGAAGGTTGTTGCTTAGCAATCTCCTTAGCAGTAAGCTCGTAAGTAAGAGCTTTCTCGATAAATTCGGCCAGAGTGGTGCAATTATGATTAAGCAACTGTAGCCGCATATGAGGTTTCAGCCTCTTGCTGAAATACTTGATCTTGTCCGCCTCAGAGTGAATGATAGATGAGACGAACGGAAGAAGTTCCTGAAATTTTTCGGCGATGGCAAGAACATCATCCGCTGAGAGGTCGGGAGTGAGTAATTCCGACAATTTAGCCTCCCTAAGTGGGGCTGGATAATACCTCTCCATCATGAGAGTTTTGAACTGATCCCAAGTACATGATCCGTCAGTGGGTTCAACGATAACCACCATGAATGAGCGCTCTTACCAAGATAGTAGGCCGCAACTGAAACTTTATGCCCTTCAGGGCAATCCACCATGGCAAATAACTTCTCGAAATGTTCGAGCCAATGAATAATATCCACCGGCTCAGATGAGCCTTCAAAAGTAGGTGGCCTTTGGCGAGAGATGTCGCCGATGATACTGCTCACATTCCTCTCTTGCCTCGGAGGTGGCGGCGGAGGAGCCTGTTGATTTTGAGTAGTGAAGTTATGCATCGTCTCTATTAGTTGTGCCATCTGAGTCATTTGGGCCATCATGCCCTACCTAAAAGTGAGTGGGTCAACCCGAACACCTTCTGACTGAGCTGTGCCCCGGGTACGACTCCCCGATAGTGAATGATCACGTCCAGGTGAATGAGTGGCAGCGTCACTGCTCGATGAATTAGCATTATTTCTCGCGTTCGCACGTGTATTCACACGAGCTCTCGGGATTCGGCCTGCACCGCGGCGTCGTCCTCCGCGTCCTCTTCTTTCTCTCTCCATACTGAAGTAGTAAAGTCACATGATGATTATATCTCTCGCATGAATATCACATTATGATTATGCCATGAAATGATGAAAATGAGCACACGCGCTCTAGCATAGTGATTACATGAATGTTTAGCTGAGGTGACATGATTATCTGATGAAATTCTTGAAATGATTATCTTGAACAAGTTAACAAGATTAATGATATGATTTTCCAGATCAACAACTTATTAATGAAATGAATTGAGTGATTAATGAGTTAACATGACCGTCCTGGTCAAAATGAAAATGATGATTGAGGATTGTTAACTGCTGAATTATGAATGAATGATTAATGCCACAAACTATACCATGGCATTAGAAGTCTTATAGTTCTTTCGGTCTGATAGGCTCGGCATTTGCACAGGTCACACGTGACGCAAAAGTCCAATGATACTAGTCCGATGACGATGATTTCAAATGAGACATGACTCGGAAGGTAGTATTCAAAACCACGCTCCGATACCAACTCTGTAACACCCCAAACTAGGCGGATATTACAGTGTCGTGGATCCCCGACTGGGACCCACTAGGCGAATGAAAATGAATGAATTACACAGGAAAAATGTAGTACCGAACCACATTACAACAATAATTACTCCGATGAGGAGTTTCATACAACACACCCAGGATAATACAGAATACATGTATATTTTATATGGAGATAAAATATACAACACTGAGTGAAATGAGTATTCAAACAGAATGTCTGCAGCGGAATAAATGAAGGAAACATGAATGACTGAAAAGACTGGGGCCCCCTTCTAGTATCATTGGGACTCCTCGCCGACAACGTGCTCTCCCCGTGTTTTCTCCTTTCCATGACCTGAAAAACAATATCCCCCAATGGGGTAAGTTACACAGAACAACAATCCTCAAGAGTTGAATACACACAATCCTGTCGAAACATACGCAATCAAACATGCTATATGAAAAAACTAACAGTATGGCTCAAAAGAATGGCGCCACACTACGTCCGGGATGGAAATGTGTCCGTGCACAAGCCACCAACGAGTATCGATCGAATACACGTTTGGTCTTGTACCTAATCAGTCTCACGAAGCAATCGACTCGTGTGCACAGTCCAATGTGAGGCCAACAACCAACACACGAATTAAATGTGCCCGACATGAAAATCCTACACATACCAACCGGCACGCCGGTATGACCCAGAATGCCACGATATAACAAAAATGAAATCGAAAATGAATAATGACTCACCAAGATGAAATGATGGTGAAATGAATGACAGCTCAATGAAATGATTGGAACCGACGTTCCTCGTGAATGAAGTAATTAGGTGACAATTACAAGTTTTAAAACGGTTAGTACCTTATGAATGAATTATGATTATGAATGAACAACAACGAAAGGAATGAATATCCTTTTAACTGAGTAAGAATTAACTTACCTTAACACCGGTGATGATACGATTTCTCTCGAACAACGTCCTAAGTGAGATGTCGGTCGCTCGAACAACCTTGAATAACACAATTACCAATAATCCGGTTCAACACACGAATCAAACACAAGCATAACGAACTCAAAACGTCGATACGATTAAACCAAGTTCATTGGAGCATTATATCGAACACTTTGTGGCCAAACTTCGATTGTCTACAACCAAAACTCAATAATACCAATATCAAATCCCCAAGAAGTGTTTCAAACCAACAAAACATCTACAATACGATCAAAAATCCAATATGAATATTCAAATTCGTGATTACAACAAAGATTAATCGAAAATCCCCAAATCCAACTCAAAATTCAAAGTGTTCTTGAATAATCCTTCAATAATCCAATGAATAATCAAACATATCCATAATCATGCGTATATCACTTCATACAACATGATCTTAACATCCAAAACATCATATCTCAACACAAATCGAAATCCAAGAGGTTTGATGAATATTACCTTTGAAGATCCAAGTACTTTAATCCGATGAAATCGCATTAGATCGACAATCCGAGCTTTACAACCAAATGAAAATGATGAAAAACAAATACTCAAGTGATTGATGATGAAGATTCTCTCCCACAAACCCTCTCTCTCGGACCAAAGTGAAGAAGTGCTGAAAAACGAGTTGTTTCTCACAAAAACCCGCAATTATAGTGCAGACTGCACTGTGTGCCGCGGCCCGGCCGAAGTGTGCCGCGGCACAGGGCCAAAACTGCCCCCAGTGATCGGCAGCGTGCCGCGGCCCGGACGAATGTGCCGCGGCAGTGACTCGGCAGTGTGCCGCGGCCCTATCGGCATAAGCCGCGGCCCTCGGTACAGACGGGTCGGCCAAAAATTGCAACACGAGTGTGCCGCGGCCCGAACGGGTGTGCCGCGGCAGTGACTCGGCAGTGTTCCGCGGCCCCCGGTACAGGCTGCTCGGCCAAAACTGGAAAATGTGTGTGCCGCGGTGCACACTCCTTGTGTCGCGGCCCACACCCCCTTGGGTCCTAAAATGATGAAAAATGACCCGGGAAGGGAATAAAAGCAATAGGAATCAATATTTGGGAAACAATAACACGAAATGGAAGTGCGGAAACCCCCAAAACGGTGGTTCCATGCAATGATTACAAGGGTTCGTCCAACAAAAACACGATTTGAATAATGAAGAGATTTGAAATGACATGAATTCCAACGTCAACATCGACTAATGAATCAATTACATCAATCAAGATAATACTCTTGTCTCGATTCCCGAATAAGGTAGATACACTGAACAATATCGATACACAACTCGAAGTTATTCCGGACGGTGAACACGGATGAATGATTATTAACAAGTGGAAAATTACATAGTGACAATTACCGAATGAAATTACTGAATGATAATGACTGAATTACAACCGGGTATTACATACACCCCACCTTAAAAGAGTTTCGTCCCCGAAACTAAAGGTCAAACAACTCGGGGTAACTCTCCTGCATACTATCCTCGGTTTCCCAAGTAGCCTCTTCGACTCCATGTCTAGACCACTGAATTTTAACCAAAGGAATCGCCTTATTCCTCAACTGTTTGATTCGCCGCTCTAAGACTCGTATGGAACGCTCTTCATACGAATGATCATCTGCGATCTCGATTTAGTCGAACTGAAGTATGTGACTCGGGTCGGCAACATACTTCCATAGCTGAGAGACGTGAAACACATTATGAATTCGGCTCAATGCCGGAGGTAAGGCCAAACGATAAGCTAGCTCACCTACTCGTTCCAAAATCTCAAACGGTCCAATAAATCTTGGCCTCAACTTTCCCCGTTTCTCGAAACGGAAGATACCTCGACTCGGGGATACCTTGACCAACACGTGGTCACCTGTCTCGAACTCTAATGGTCGACGACGATTATCTGCATAAGATTTCTGTCGACTCTGAGCGGTCAAAAAACGACTCCTGATCAAAGCTACCTTCTCACGGGCGGCTATAAGCATATCGGGCTCGGTGTCGATTGATTCTGATAAGTCATCCCAACACAAAGGAGATAGACAACGACGACCGTACACGGCCTCGTAAGGTGCCATCTTAATCGAAGCATGCCAACTATTATTATACGTGAACTCGATCAATGATAGTTGGGCTTCCCAATCGTCTTTCCAATCGAGGACGCATGCCCTCAACATGTCCTCTAATGTCTGAATAGTCCTCTATGATTGGCCGTCGAACTGAGGATGAAAGGCGGTACTGATATTAAGCTGAGTTCCCATAGCACGATGAACTGATTTCCAAAAATGAGACACAAACCGTCCGTCATGATCGGAAATGATACTTTTAGGAGTACCGTGCAATCTCACTATCTCTTTGATGAACATCTGGGCAAGTCTCTCGGGACCCCACGTATCCTTAATCTCAAGGAAATGAGCTGATTTAGTTAAGCGGTCCACAATCACCCAGATCGTATTCATGCCACGACGACTCGTCGGCAAACTCGTGATGAAATCCATAGAAATGTCTTCCCACTTCCATTCTGGAATAGGGAGAGGTTTCAGCATACCCGCCGATCGCTGATGTTCAATCTTGACTTGTTGACAGGTTAAGCATTTCGAAACAAATTCTGCGACTTTTCATATTACTCACCAGTAATTTTGTTTCAAGTCCTTGTACATCTTGCTAGACCCCGGATGAATAGAATAAGGGGTAGCATGAGCTTCTCTCAAAATCGAGTTTTTCAACTCGTCATTCGCCGGTACGCACAACCGATTCTTAAATCTCAAAAGTCCATCCTCGTGGACCACGAATCCAGGGGCTTTACCCTGAGCCACATCCTCCCGGATGCGCAACAATGATGGGTCTGAACCCTGATTCTCTCTGATTGCCTCCTCAAGTGGCGATGAAATCTCTAACATGCAAAGTTGCCCTTGTACTCGCTGAAGCTAGACCTCGATCTCGGGTCTAAGGAATTCCTGTTGAAGCTCCTTCTGAACTGTTAAACGAGCAAGCATCTGCTCCTGAACGGACTTACGACTCAAGGCGTCGGCGACAATGTTCACCTTGCCCGGGTGGTAAAGGATCTCGATATCATAATCTTTGATTAGTTCCAACCACCGCCTCTATCGCATATTTAAGTCCTTCTGAGTAAATATATACTTTAAACTCTTATGATCGGTGAATATCTGACAAGTAACGCCATAAAGGTAATGACGCCAGATTTTCAAAGCGAACACCACAGCTGCTAGCTCCAGGTCGTGGGTCGGATAATTAACCTCGTAAGGTCTCAATTGCCGTGAAGCATAGGCAATAACCTTCCTATTCTGCATGAGTACACATCCGAGACCCTGCCCGGACGCATCACTATAAACCACAAATCCTTCCGTCCCTTGCGGCAAGGTAAGTACAGGTGCTGAAATTAACCGGCTCTTGAGTTCCTCAAAACTCCGCTGACACGCGTCGCACCACGTGTATTTCTTATCCTTTCGCAAAAGGTTCGTCATTGGTTGAGCGATTTTAGAAAATCCTTCCACAAACCGCCGCTAATCCGAGAAAGCTTCGGATTTCCTTAACATTCTTCGGAGGTAACCAATATTGGATAGCCTCCGTCTTTTGAGGATCAACACGCACTCCATCTGATGAGAGAAAAGTCACTTCGGACATCCAGAACTCACACTTGGAAAACTTTCCATAAAGTTGCTCTTGTCTTAACACATCGCGAACCTGATGAAGATGAACCTCGTGTTCCTCTCGGTTACGAGAATAAATCAAAATGTCATCGATGAAGACAACAACAAACTGATCCAAAAAGTCGATGAAAACCCGATTCATTAACTCCATGAATACCGCAGGTGCATTAGTCAATCCAAACGGCATAACCACAAACTCATAATGACCATAGCGTGTTCGAAACGCCGTCCTCGCAATATCCGACTCTCGAATCCGCAACTGATGATATCCAGATCTTAAGTCGATCTTGGAAAATACTGAAGCTCCCTGAAGTTGATCCAAAAGATCATCGATATGGGGTAAAGGATACTTATTCTTGATCATCACCCGGTTCAATTCCCGGTAATCAATACATAAGCGGAACGAACTATCCTTCTTCTTGACAAACAACACCGGTGCTCCCCACGGGGACGCACTCGGACGGATATAACCTTTCTCGAACAACTCCTCAAGTTGGTTCTTTAATTCCTGCATTTCGGTCGGGGCCATCCGGTACGGTGCCTTCGATATCGGGGACATACCGGGCTCCAACTCAATCGTGAATTCCACATCTCTCTGTGGAGGCAAACCAGGTAACTCGTATGGAAAAACATCGGCATATTCCCTCACTACCGGAATATCCATCAACATTACTGATGATTTCTTGGTTTTGATCATAGCACCAATAACCAACACACCTCTGACTGAGTAATTTCACTGCTTTCATCAAGTTAATGACCTTACCAGAACAGCCGGGATAACCTCCCTGAAAAACACATTCAACCCAATCGTCTGAAATGATAGTGACCATACGCTTACGGACACTAATGATGGCATCGTGACGATCCATCCAATCAATACCCAAATGACGTCGTCTCTCAGTAAATCTACCATGATTAGGTCAGCTAGCCATACATAGCCCTGAAGCTAAATCGGACAATTCTAAATCTCACGATTTCTGATAATTCGTCTACCATCAGGTAGACCAATGACATAAGGCTCACAACTAGTAGCACTACCCAGACGTAGTCTACTCAAACATGACTCGGAAATGAATGAATGTGATGCACCAGTATCAAAAAGGGTACACACAGGTTGAGATAGAATATCGAGTGTACCTGAGATCATTCGGGCCTCTGGATCGTCGGTCTTCTTCATCTCGTAAATTCGGGGCTTGCCGGCCCCCGAACCAGATGCTCCCGTCTGATAGCTCTTGGCTCCGCCTTTGTTAGCTCCTGTCATCTTGAACGATGCTGACTGAGTGGCTTGATTCTGCACCGCTGAATGTCCTAGAGCTTGAGATGACGCCGGAGTGGGTTTAGAGTCCCTTCGGCAAAAACGTGCCCAGCAATCCCACAATTGTGGCGCGTGACAGTCTGTTTCGGACATTTCGTGCTGAAATGACCCTGTTCCTCGCAGTTGAAACAGGTGATGGCCGAACTGGCCGCTCGTGACTGAGATTCCGTGGGTCTAGACGCCATGGGAGGTCACTCAGAAAAAGTAGAGCCCGCACGTGGTTTCTTGAAAGTGGCCTAACTGCCGTGAGACTGATTACGGATCTTAGACTTCTTGCCAGCATATGAAGGTTGTTGCTTAGCAATCTCCTTAGCAGTAAGCTCGTAAGTAAGAGCTTTCTCGATGAATTCGGCCAGAGTGGTGCAATTATGATTAAGCAACTGTAGCCGCATATGAGGTTTCAGCCTCTTGCTGAAATACTTGATCTTGTCCGCCTCAGAGTGAATGATAGATGAGACGAACGGAAGAAGTTCCTGAAATTTTTCGGCGATGGCAAGAACATCGTCCGCTGAGAGGTCGGGAGTGAGTAATTCCGACAATTTAGCCTCCCTGAGTGGGGCTGGATAATACCTCTCCATCATGAGAGTTTTGAACTGATCCCAAGTACATGATCCGTTAGTGGGCTTCAACGATAACCACCATGAATGAGCGCTCTTACCAAGATAGTAGGCCGCAACTGAAACTTTATGCCCTTCAGGGCAATCCACCATGGCAAATAACTTCTCGAAATGTTCGAGCCAATGAATAATATCCGCCGGCTCAGATGAGCCTTCAAAAGTAGGTGGCCTTTGGCGAGAGATGTCGCCGATGATACTGCTCACATTCCTCTCTTGCCTCGGAGGTGGCGGCGGAGGAGCCTGTTGATTTTGAGTAGTGGAGTTATGCATCGTCTCCATTAGTTGTGCCATCTGAGTCATTTGGGCCATCATGCCCTACATAAAAGTGAGTGGGTCAACCCGAACACCTTCTGACTGAGCTGTGCCCCGGGTACGACTCCCCGATAGTGAATGATCACGTCCAGGTGAATGAGTGGCAGCGTCACTGCTCGATGAATTAGCATTATTTCTGGCGTTCGCATGTGTATTCACACGAGCTCTCGGGATTCGGCCTGCACCGCAGCGTCGTCCTCCGCGTCCTCTTCTTGCTCTATCCATACTGAAGTAGGAAAGTCACATGATGATTATATCTCTCGCATGAATATCACATTATGATTATGCCATGAAATGATGAAAATGAGCACACGCGCTCTAGCATAGTGATTACATGAATGTTTAGCTGAGGTGACATGATTATCTGATGAAATTCTTGAAATGATTATCTTGAACAAGTTAACAAGATTAATGATATGATTTTCCAGATCAACAACTTATTAATGAAATGAATTGAGTGATTAATGAGTTAACATGACCGTCCTGGTCAAAATGAAAATGATGATTGAGGATTGTTAACTGCTGAATTATGAATGAATGATTAATGCCACAAACTATACCATGCCATTAGAAGTCTTATAGTTCTTTCGGTCTGATAGGCTCGGCATTTGCACAGGTCACACGTGACGCAAAAGTCCAATGATACTAGTCCGATGACGATGATTTCAAATGAGACATGACTCGGAATGTAGTATATATTCAAAACCACGCTCCGATACCAACTCTGTAACACCCCAAACTAGGCGGATATTACAGTGTCATGGACCCCCGACTGGGACCCACTAGGCGAATGAAAATGAATGAATTACACAGGAAAAATGTAGTACCGAACCACATTACAACAATAATTACTCCGATGAGGAGTTTCATACAACACACCCAGGATAATACAGAATACATGTATATTTTATATGGAGATAAAATATACAACACTGAGTGAAATGAGTATTCAAACGGAATGTCTGCAGCGGAATAAATGAAGGAAACATAAATGACTGAAAAGACTGGGGGCCCCTTCTAGTATCATTGGGACTCCTCGTCGTCAACGTGCTCTCCCCGTGCTTTCGCCTTGCCATGACCTGAAAAACCATATCCCCCAACGGGGTCAGGTACACAGAACAACAATCCTAAAGAGTTGAATACACACAATCCTGTCGAAACATACGCAATCAAACATGCTATATGAATCAACTAATAGTACGGCTCAAAGGAATGGCGCCACACTACGTCTGGGATGGAAATGTGTCCATGCACAAGCCACCAACGAGTATCGATCGAATACACGTGTGGTCTTGTACCTAATCAGTCTAACGAAGCAATCGACTCGTGTGCACAGTCCAATGTGAGGCCAACAACCAACAAATGACTTAAATGTGCCCGACATGAAAATCCTACACATACCAACCGGCACGCCAGTATGACCCAGAATGCCATGATATAACAAAAGTGACATCGAAAATGAATAATGACTCACTAAGATGAAATGATGGTGAAATGAATGACAATAAGAATGAAGTGATTGAACTCGCTGCTCGTGAATGAAGTAATTAGGTGACAATTACAAGTTTTAAAACGGTTAGTACCTTATGAATGAATTATGATTATGAATGAACAACAACGAAAGGAATGAATATCCTTTTAACTGAGTAAGAATTAACTTACCTTAACACCGGTGATGATACGATTTCTCTGGAACAACGTCCTAAATGAGATGTCGGTCGCTCGAACAACCTTGAATAACACAATTACCAATAATCCGGTTCAACACACGAATCAAACACGAGTATAACGAACTCAAAATGTCGATACGATTAAACCAAGTTCATTGGGGCATTATATCGAACACTTTGTGGCCAAACTTCGATTGTCTACAACCAAAACTCAATAATACCAATATCAAATCCCCAAGAAGTGTTTCAAACCAACAAAACATCTACAATACGATCAATAATCCAATATGAATATTCAAATTCGTGATTACAACAACGATTAATCGAAAACCCCCAAATCCAACTCAAAATTCAAAGTGTTCTTAAATAATCCTTCAATAATCCAATGAATAATCAAACATATCCATAATCATGCATATATCACTTCATACAACATGCTCTTAACATCCAAAACATCATATCTCAACACAAATCGAAATCCAATAGGTTTAATGAATATTACCTTTGATGATCCAAGTACTTTAATCCGATGAAATCGCGTTAGATCGACAATTCGAGCTTCACAACCGAATGAAAATGATGAAAAACGAATACTCAAGTGATTGATGATGAAGATTCTCTCCCACAAACCCTCTCTCTCGGACCAAAGTGAAGAAGTGCTGAAAAATGAGTTGTTTCTCACAAAAACCCGCAATTATAGTGCAGACTGCACTGTGTGCCGCGGCCCGGCCGAAGTGTGCCGCGGCACAGGGCCAAAACTGCCCCCAGTGATCGGCAGCGTGCCGCGGCCCGGACGAATGTCCCACAGCAGTGACTCGGCGGTGTGCCGCGGCCCTCGGTACAGACGGGTCGGCCAAAAATTACAACACGAGTGTGCCGCGGCCCGGACGGGTGTGCCGCGGCAGTGACTCGGCAGTGTCTTTGCGGCTGCCAAAGATGAGCCGCGCCCCTGCACAAAGCTACTCGGCCAAAACTGGAAAATGTGTGTGCCGCGGCGCACACTCCTTGTGCCACGGCCCACACCCCCTTGGGTCCTAAGATGATGAAAAATGACCCGGGAAGGGAATAAAAGAAATAGGAATCAATATTTGGGAAACAATAACACGAAATGGAAGTGCGGAAACCCCCAAAATGGTGGTTCCAAGCAATGATTACAAGGGTTCGTCCAACAAAAACACGATTTGAATAATGAAGAGATTTGAAATAACATGAATTCCAACGTCTACATCGACTAATGAATCAATTACAATAATCAAGATAATACTCTTGTCTCGATTCCCGAATAAGGTAGATACACTGAACAATATCGATACACAACTCGAAGTTATTCCGAACGGTGAACACGGATGAATGATTATTAACAAGTGGAAAATTACATAGTGACAATTACCGATTGAAATTACTGAATGATAATGACTGAATTACAACCGGGTATTACAATCAACATGCAGACGACGCACACAATCCATAGATATAAAAGAATGCGTAGCACCAGAATCGAACAATACGAAAATGGGATGATCAAGGATGTGGACGGTACCTGTAGCCACCGTCGCGTCAGGATCTACTGCTCGTCTCATCTCATACACTCGGGGCGGAACAGACCCCGCACTAGAAGCTCCCCCTCTAGAAGGCTGCCCATGTCCTCGGCCTCTACCAAAACTCTGCTGCGGCTGAGGAACTGTCGTTGCCTGATTCACACTCGGCTCTCCCGCAACTGGGGCTGATATCTGAGTAACTGGAGCCCGAGCTATCTCCGTAAAAAACTTAGCACGATGACCCATTCGACCACACGCAAGACACTGAATCGGAGGCCTATCACACTCACTCATCATGTGGCCCAGACGACTACAGTTGAAGCACGTAGGACCACGAACGGAACTAGTAGGAGCAGACCTAGAACCATTTCCTCGCGAACCAGACTGAGCCTTAGGATACCTTCCTGACTTGCCTCTCGAAAACTGACCGGAGGTCTTCTGATTCTTTCCTTCGGTTGCCGTCTCTGTCGCAGAGAACGACATCTCATAAGCCATCGCTTTATTCTGATACTCTTTCAAGGTCGTGCACCCCAGACCAGACATGTAGTGGCGGACCCTCGGTTTCATCCGCATATCAAAGTGGCGGATCTTATCAAGCTCATCTCGGACTTGGTTTCTCACATAAAGCAGCTGTTGATTGTAGTCTTTGATAGATTGAGAAATAGGAACATCTTGGGGCTCAGCCTCAAAGAAGGCTCGGATCCTCCCCTCTTTCACTGGCCATGGACAGAATTCATCTTCCATCAGATCCCGAAACTCTACCCACGTAGTTGCCCGGTCACGCGGTTTCACCGCTTGCCACCACGTTGCTGCCTCCTTGGCGAGGAAGTACTGAGCAATGGGTACTTTCCTCTACTCAGAGCAATTAGCAGCCTCAAATACTTTCTCCATCTCGAATAGCCAATTCTCCCAACCGGAAGGGTCGGAAGCACCATCAAACTACGGAGGATGCATACGAATCATGTCCTGAAGTAACTTGTCATTGCCGGATCTAGTAGGCGGAACCGGGTTGGCATTAGCTTGGCCGACCAGAACGGCCTCAGTCAGTAACATCATCTGGTTCGCTACTTTTTGCAAAATATTAGCCACTCCAACATTCTCATTAGCATTACCGGAGCTAGCAGATTGGTCCTCCTGACCTCCGAAACTAGGGGGAACACTATTCGACAAAGAAGGCATCGCCGAATCAGTTCTCGAGTGATCGGACATGGCCGCCCCACCGGCTGCGCCACGTCCCCTACCTTGTCCGCGTCCTCTACCAGCAGGAATTATGAAGAAGTAATGGGTAAGTACAATTCAAACGCAAAACGCAACAAGATACTAAGACAGGAATAGAACAGAATGGTGAAACGAGTCAAGTTAGGAAAAACTTGCGAGCACCGTCGTACTGAGATGATGGCATAGCAGTGATACTGTCCCAAAAACGACACTTGACTAGACCTAAATAACCGACAGCCTAGGTATCCATAAACCTAAGCTCTGATACCATATTCTGTAACACCCCCAAGACATTCAGGGCATATTACAGTGTCGTGGACCCCACACTGTGAAGTCCACCAGGATAACGTACCAACAAGGCATTCGACAACGATAAACAATCATCAATAAGACGACAATTCATAATAAGAATATGAACCGACAATTAAAATATGACATCAAATCCATTTCCCAAAATGGGAACACAACATTAACCAGTTCAAATGGGAAGTACTCGAGTACTCAAACCAATTTTATAATACAGAAATCCCAAAACAATACATCAACAATAACCGACAGAACAAAACACCGATAATCGACTACTGGACAGTATCATGCTTGCCCATCATCCTCATACGGCTCGAGTGCTCGCTTGTCCCCACGATCGATACCTGAAATACAAAAAGTATTTCCCCCATTTAAGGGGTTAGCGACAACTGCTAGTTTAAGTACAATCCATTTGAACTACATTCTAATCAGATGAATATATGCGCCAAAAAGTCATTTTAGAAAACATTTTATATTATGGAATATTTACGATGCACAAGCACAAAACACATTTTCTCCAACCAAAACAATTCAAAGTTAACCTTGGTATGTGACTCACGGCCACCATACCCCGCAGAGCCCCGTCGGACATCCCTGGGTGGTTAACCACATTTCGTGATACAAACACACACGGCAATACATATCCCTAGAGGCCCCGTCGGACCGTCCCTAGGTGAACATATACATATCCTCCCACAACAACCACGTATAGCCATAATTCAAATACTAGAACATGTAAACAAATGTAAAGTACTTGCCTTTGAGAGATATTCTTGAAGAATCGGAAATGAAAATCGACTACGGACGATCCAAATGGAAAATGGCGGTTCCTAAACGAAGAATTAGCATAACTCAGTCCCAACAGACATCAATAACCGAAAGGAATACTCCCATAACCCCGATTACATGCTACGACAATGAACGATCAATCGATACGGGCGAGGGCTTACGCAAAATCTCCCCGTATTAATAATTCACGGATTAAAACCAAGAAAAATGGATTTGGAATCACCCAAAAACCACAATCGGTAAGGAATATCATAACACAATTGAAAAATTCGGATCTAATCCCTAGAATCCCAAAAATCCCCTAAATTCGTCAAAGTTAGGGTTCCTGAGGAAATACCTTGGATTCGACGGATGGATGATGATAATGTTGTAGAATTATCTCCCTTGGTACACAATAGTCAATCTCTAGAGGAAATCCACAGACTGCTCTGGACAAATCGCTCCAAAGGTGCCGAAGAACGCTCACATCGCGAGAAGAGGCGAAGAAAAATGAAAAGAAACTGACTGAGGTTAAGGCAGGTTTAAAAACACTAACAGCGTGGTACGTACGTTAACACAAGCTGTTAACGTACATTATGATGGTTACGTACGTAACCCAATACTAGTTAACGTACATAACAAAATGCCTACACTGATTTGGGAAGAGTCCTAATGTACGTTATGGATTAGGCATAACATACGTTATGCACGTAGCAGACCCCAGTTCTGAACACCAATTCTGCACAGTCGATCCAAAGACGAACCACAACACGAGGATAGAATGAAAAGTGTAAATACAAGGTACACATAACAATGAAGTTGAATGTTCGGCAGTAAATGCACTTCCAACTACCGAGGAATCCGAAATACGGCAAGGAGAAGAATTTCCCTAAATTTATAGGAAATTACGAAAATGGCCCAAGTGCCCGAAAATCACGAAACGACGTTGGATTTATAAACCGAAAGTCTCAACACGACCAACTCAATCATACGAACTTGCACAAACCAAGAAACAACGAATACGAACAAGTTTTACGAGAATCGAACGATCATACGGAAAAATATATCATAAAATGAAATCACGTGAAAACATCATCAAAACTCGTCCAAATGGAAAAACTCCAAGAATAAAGTAGATTCACAATGTCGAAGCGGTTATAAGCGAGTCGATAAAAATAGACATACACCGAAAATGGAAACTGCTAAAAATGGAAAGTTACGGATATTACAGGATTAACATACGTTAAGGAATGTACATTACGTACGTTAATAAGGGATTCGGACAGGATCGAGCAGTGGTCAGCAGGTGGGACCCGATGTCAGCTGCTTTTGGCGCTGGATGTGGACAGGCGAGTCAACCTCGGCATTACGTACGCTATGCATGGCATATTACGTACGTAATATGGGTTGATACTGTAGAAAGTCAACTGCTACATTACTTACGCTATGATGATGGTATTACGTACGTGTTTTATCGAGATTTATTCACCTCGACAGGCGATCGACTGCAAGGCCGAGCGACCGAGTCCACACCAATCAAACTATGGCTAACTCGCCTAATCGAAGATACCAGCCCACCATCAAATACCTAGCGATCGACTCCCAAGACGATCGCCCTTTGGCATCTGGCGATCGACTCTGGTGCCCGGCTAAAGACGGCCGACCTACGCCCCGAACAGAGACGATCGCCCAGCAAAGTCTACGAGGACTGGATCTCAAAACAGCACCCATGTGCATATCCGAGACAAGATCCGCATTTCACGGATCATTGACCACCAACAGCTGTCTCTGACAAGGACGGCTTTACCTACCGACAAGCCCGTCGAAAGGCACGAGGTGGGACCGCCCATGAGAGCGACTCAGACGCGTGCAGGCTTCTCATTGGACCGCGCGACTGACTGCCAGCAACTCTCGCGGACTTTAAGGGGACAAGCCCATGTGCTAAAAGACGATCGCCCGCTTATTATAATATAGCAAAGGCGATCGCCCGGCATATCCAAGTCCTATAAATAGAGAACCTCCTCCTACTGGAAAGAGGTTCCTAATTTGTTCACTTATATTCCGAATTCATTCACGGAAATACAGAAGAACATACATACCATCAAGCTCCCAGCTTTCTCTCCGGAATCTACCTCAGGATTTCTCTCTCAGAACCTCTCATCCAGAAGACGGTCAGCAGAGGCAAGAAGTCTCCACAGTGCAGATTCCAAGAGATTCATAAGCCCAGGAGATCAAGCATACAGCTAATACACGCCGTGAGAGACTGTCGATCTCTCACTGCCGTCACTGTTCGTCTCCGTTGTTACAAGAACTCACAGAGCATCATATCTGGTTATTCCGGCAATCTACACGCTCACTAGCTAAGATAACAAGAATCTTTACACTCATTGTAATTGTATTCTTACATTAGTACTTGTATCCCCGAATATTAGTATTAATAATATCTCGCGAGAGCATTCAAGCCCGGGACTAACAACCCCGGCAATTCTTGTGTTATTCACTTTTCCCACGGAAGTGTTCTCGCATTTGTTTGTTATCCATCCATTCCAGCAATATCTATCTCCGGATAATATTTTGGGTAGCAACAATTGGCGCTGGAAGAAGGGGCCTAACCCTCATTTTTATTCCTACCGTCTCGAAGAACACTCACTGTTCTCCGGGACATATACCTGAAGAAACACTCACTGTTCTTCAGAGAAAGCTTTCAGAATCATGTCTTCCGCCTCCACATCTAAGAAAGCCGCTGGCCGATCCACCAGACGCCTCCTTCCATCTCAGTCCGAGCCGCAGCCGATGGCAGAGGGTAGCCGCCGCGGTCCGAGACTCTCGATCCCGCCCATGAGGGATGGCCCAAGCCTCTCGCTCGATCAGTTCCAAACCGCGGAACAGATCAAGGAGGCCATGGCCATCCTACAGGAGCGACGGAGTGCTCTCGACGCGCCGCCCGCTATCACCCCCCCGACCATCCACCGCATGACCAAACGGAAGTACAAGGCATTACTGACCAAGCGAGGCTCCCATTCGCAAGAAGAGGTGTTCGCCAGCCGGGGAACCTCTGTTTTCGATCGTCTAGGCAGCGACTTGTCTTGGCGATCGGGGCAGTCCGGCCCCAGCCACGGGACGATGGAGTTCGAGTCCCTCACCAGGAATTCGGCGTATCCAACTCCCAGAAGGCAGGCCAGCCATCTGGCTCCCCCTCGCCCAAGAGCCGAGGTCGGCAGCAGCGGAGTCAGGAGATCGATACACGATCGCCTCGGCTCCCGCTCCAAAAGCCGGTTCACGAGCGACCAAGCTACAGCGATGGCCGCGATGCAACGCCAGCTCAACGACATAAAGGCGCTCCTGGAATCCGGGGCAGGCGCCAAGAGAAAGGTCGCCGGGCCGAGCGAGCCGCTCGCGGTCCACCTCGAGCTCGCCCCCGTGCAGCACAAGATCGCTCCTCCGCAAACACCTTTGTACGAGGGCAGATCAGACCTCGAAACACACCTGAGCAAGTTCAACATCTACATGACCGGGTGTGGGGCATCAGAAGCGACCCGGTGCCGAATGGTCCCTCTGACGCTGGACGACCTTGCCCACAGGTGGTACACCTCATTGCCGCCTCAATCCATCGGTTCCTTTAATCAACTGGCGAACGACTTCACAACATACTTCGCCACCAAGGTCGCTCGGCCAGAAGGTCCCCATCGCATGATGCATATCAGGCAGGGGGAAGAAGAGTCTGACTCGGACTACATCGACCGGGTAGACAGGTTCATCCTCAACGGCGAGCCCATAAGCGATGAGATCGCCCTATACTCGGTCCTAGGAGGATTCCATGGTCTTTCGCCTATGTTCAGGCATCTTACGAAGGACCAACCCACGACCTACGCGATCTTCCGCGCTAAAGCCGCAGACTTTCTGGCCAGGCAAAGGTTTCTTCTTAGCCTATGAGCAGCGCGATTGGCACCCGAACGACGATCTCCAGTCTTCCAGTCCGATCATCAGTATCAAGCAACATCATCAAGTCCGGAGGATTCGTTCGCCATCTATAGTTCATCATCTAACATGGTGGACTACAGCACGAGATCGCCTCCACCACACGATGTACACCGTCGAAGGTCGGCATTTAACATGGCGATCTGAGGTGGAAGAGTGCAGCCATGGTCCTGGTGGTCGATGGACCCGACTGCTTAGTCCATGCAAGGTTCTTTTGGGCCAAGATCGCCCGCCCTTCGTTTAAATACGAGGCCGGCGTAGTCTGAGGGCCCTCCAAAGCTAATCAGTAGACACGATCGCCCGCCCTCAAAGGTTCATCATCTAACATGGTGAACCCGGACAACGTGATGCGTCGCTACCCCCATCTTAACGTACACCGTCGAGGGTCGCCATCTTCATGGCGGGCCGAGGGGGAAGCAGAGCTAACAAGCCGCGGAAGTGGAGTTGATTAATCCAACGACGCCCCGCGCAAGGACTCCTCCAGACCAAGACCGCACGCCCTTCGTTTAAATACGAGGCGATGCGCAGCCTAACGAAGGACCCTCACAATAAAATGAGTCACGAGACAGACAAAGTCGCTCGCGCACAAGACATGGTCATGGAATCGGTCCATCGAACTCCGCAACTATGCATGATTCCTCAAGATGGACGACCGTCCTCGAGGATTCGACCAAGTTGAAGACCGCTCACTCGACGAATTATTTTCATCCCCTTACTCTCACTAAGTGAACAAAAACAAGGGGGAAGAGTGCGGAGTTATACATGACGATCATCCATATTTAACGACATATGAAGATCGGCACTATTCAGATGTTTGTGTAGCGATCGAATTTGTTGTAAAAGTTATCTTTATGAGTTTATCAATTCATTTGGAACTACACTCGCAACGATCTCTCCTCACACATTTGTACAAAGTCAAACAAAGACTCAAAAATAGCAATCATTCAAGTGATAAATCGGAGAATCAAACATTCATTTCATTGCTTGAAGTTTCATAAGTACATACAAGGTCGCCCGAAGGCCTAAGTACTACAAAAAGAAAGCTACAAAACTATGAGACAAAAAGCTAAAGAAAACAAGAGTGAAGAGCCTCAGGCCCCCGCCTGGCCTTCGCCTTCAACCGCCGGATCGACCTGCGGCCCTTCCCCAGCTTCCGGAGCGGCCTCCCCGTCCTCCGGAGCGTCAGGATGAACGAGGTTCGCCGGAGTCGGATACCAGCTCAAATCCACGCCAAGCTCCGAGAGATCCAAAATCGGCAAGGAGAAAGCAGGATGGAGAGGATGCTCCAGCGCATACGCCTTGAAAGTCTCAGCAAGAGGGCCGAACTCCAGCCTTCCCTTCTTAGCAGCTCGGATCGAGTCAGCGAACGCCATATAATAGGCAAACTCGCTGACAAACTCCAAGTTAAGGAAGGGATTGGCCTTGGTCGCCTCTACCTCCACTTTCAGCTCCACCATCGCCTGTTGCGATCCTTGGAGCTCGGCCTCCCTCGCAGCTATCTTCTCCTTCGACTCCGCCAGCTCGCTAGTCAGCCGAGCGACGGTCACCTTCATTCGATCGGCCTCCATCTCAACAGCCTTCTGCGAGCGTACGACATTTGTCATTCGGTCCCGGAATCGGTCAACCGTCAACCGAGACATCTCGGCATCCTTCCTCGCCAGCTCAAGCTCTTGGCTCGCCCGCTTAGCTGCCTCCAAAGGGTCCTTCTCCATTGCCACAATCTTGTCGGCGAACTCGGCGTTCTCTTTCCGAGCCGCCTCGAGATCCGCCTGCAGGCGAATAGTGGAAGGACGCCCCTCAAACTCCTGTGCAGCCTGGGCAGCCATGGTCGCCGTCTGGAGAGAAAGGGCGAGAACAGCCTGCATTGTACTCCCAGATCGCTGACGAGCGATCGCATCTAGATCAGTCATCCAGGCCTTCGGTAGAGCAGAAACAGCCCGGTTGACGTATTATGGGATGTCACAGGACTGGCGAGGAGATCGACTCACTAAGAAATCCAACACCATCAGCGGGCAAGATGGATCTGTGCGACGGATCCTGCATCAAAACAACAAAATTAGCACATCTCCCACGCAAATGACAAGTTTCACCTCAGCAAGCAAAGTCTACCTCTCAGCTCTCTCAGGATCGCGACCGAAGTATGGCTTCCCACGAGGGGTCTCAGCTTCGGCGATCGCCATCTCCCACAGGAAAGCCGCGGAGGGAGCTGGCTCATTCTCCGGAGGAACAACGGTGATCGGAGGCGCGGTGATCGGCACTTCACTGCCAGGGGCAGAAACTGGAGTTTCTCCCGACCTTTGCCGTTTGCGATTTATCCAAAGCCCCTCCTCCCGGACTTCCTCCTCGGCCACGATCGGCTCCACGCGAGGCTCTGCCTCCGGGATGATAGGCAACACCACAGGAGGAGCCCGCGATGACTTCGTCTGGCGGAGACGACCCAAAACACCAGGGTTCGACATAGCAATCTCCGATGGGGGCTCCACAAAGCGAGGAAAATGAACCTCTAGAAATGAGAACAATCAAGCCACATTTAGTCATATTCCTCCAAAAGGACGATCGCCCAGCAAATGGAGATCGTAGAAATTCGTACCTGAGATCGAGAGATGTCTCGGAAAATGGAATAGGCGAGCGGGCAACCAACAACTCTCCTTCTTGATCCGGCTAGCGTTCAGGTCGTCATCCGACAAACTTCGTATCCGCTCCCAGATGACCAGGAAATCAAAAGGCAACTCCTCGATCGCCGGAATGTGGAAACCTGCAAAAACAAATTCAAATTAGATCAGTTCAGAACATATCCGAACTAAGGGAGAGTCTGAACCCTTACCGGGATTTTTCTCCCGAAAACCAGTGGGAATCTCCAGCTCGCCAGTGGGATTATCGCTCGCTGAGGCTTTCCAGGCACCGGCGACCCAGAACCACTTCGCCGGATCACCCCACGCCTTGTTCGGGACTCTAAGGATCACCCGACCGGATCGGCCTTGTATATGATAGCCTTCGACCGACCCTTTCTGAACCGTCAGCTTGAACAGGTGGTTCATCTCCAACAGCGAAGGAAGGCAGTATAGTCGGTGACCACCGAACAAGGTGAGGGTACAAATTATCTGAAGCCAAGCATTTGGCGTCAGCTGGAGAGGCGCCACGTTCCAGGTAGGCAACATATGGGAGACAGCGAACGATAAAGGAAATCGCAACCCTGCCTCCATGATTGCTTCGTTCACAGTGACCATCCCCTATGGAGGCTGATCGGCTCTCTCATTCTCGACCGGCACAAAGAGATCCACATCTGAAGTGATATGAAACCTCATCCTCCAGACGGCCAGATCCTTCCTGGTCGCCGAACTCCTGATTTGGCCAAGCGACCACAGAGATCGCTGAGCAGCCCGAAATAGTGATCGCTTGGGAGGTTGATAAGGGTGAGCGATCGAATACTCCCGGAAATCAAATCTTGGAGACGGACCGGCCAGCCCCTCCATAATCTCAGCAAATGCCACATAAGCTCGGCCGAAGGCATTGTGCCGCTCCCAGTAGGCCCTGACCGCAAGATCTCTCTCCATCTGCGAGCGCCTGTGTTCGACGACTGCCTCCTTAGCCACGTCGGCCTCGTTGAACAGCGCCTCGACCTCCGCAGGGTCGATTCCGGCCCGAATAGCCTCAACGGCCGTCTCCAGATGGAATTAAGCGGTGGATCCTCCCCGGACATCAGAAGTCCCAGCGGCGGAGGAAGTGCCCACTCCATGTGAAGAAGATGTTCCAGCCATTTTTGAAGAAAAGTGGAGATAAGGAATGTTCGTCTTACCCGAGATTGAATCGATCGATGATCGGCAGCAAAGTCTCCAGAAAAATCTGCAGCAAAAATCCTTCTTTCTCCAGTAAATGCGTGTAGGAATGAACACTGCAACACTACGCCTTTTTATAGGAGATGGCAGGGACTCGTTTGCAATTAAAGAGAATCTCAGGGGTCGGATCTCAACCGTCGCAATTAATACTCCCTTGAAATCCGCGTACGCGTCTTTTCAAGGACTCGTTAGTCGAGGAGTCATAAATGACCGTCGGTCTACCCCAACAGGAACACAACACGTGACCCAGAGACTATTCCGCATCCGCTGCCATTTCCCGCTCATTTCAGCGACATACCAGATCGTCCAAACTCAGAATCTATCAGCTCAAAGACGATCGCTAGTTCAATGAAACGCAGAGTCGCTCGTCGAAAGTTCAGCGATCGCCAGCAGAACCACCTCACCCCACGTTTCCAACATAGGAGCGAGCTAGGGGGCAATTGTTGTATCGAGATTTATTCACCTCGACAGGCGATCGACTGCAAGGCTGAGCGACCGAGTCCACACCAATCAAACTATGGCTAACTCGCCTAATCGAAGATACCAGCCCACCATCAAATACCTAGCGATCGACTCCCAAGGCGATCGCCCTTTGGCATCTAGCGATCGACTCTGGTGCCCGGCTAAAGACGGCCGACATACGCCCCGAACAGAGACGATCGCCCAGCAAAGTCTACGAGGACTGGATCTCAAAACAGCACCGATGTGCAGATCCGAGACAAGATCTGCATTTCATGGATCATTGACCACCAACAGTTGTCTCTGACAAGGACGGCTTTACCTACCGACAAGCCCACCGAAAGGCACGAGGTGGGACTGCCCGTGACAGTGACTCAGACGCGTGCAGGCTTCTCATTGGACCGCGCGACTGACTGCCAGCAACTCCCGCGGACTTTAAGGGGACAAGCCCATGTGCTAAAAGATGATCGCCCGCTTATTATACTATAGCAAAGGCGATCGCCCGGCATATCCAAGTCCTATAAAAAGAGAACCTCCTCCTACTGGAAAAAGGTTCCCAATTCGTTCACTTATATTTTGAATTCATTCACGGAAATACAGAAGAAAATACATACCATCAAGATCCCAGCTTTCTCTCCGGAATCTACCTCAGGATTTCTCTCTCAGAACCTCTCATCCAGAAGACGGTCAGCAGAGGCAAGAAGTCTCCACAGTGCAGATTCCAAGATATTCATAAGCCCAGGAGCTCAAGCATACAACTAATACACGCCGTGAGAACCTGTCGATCTCTCACCGCCATCACTGTTCGTCTCTGTTGTTACAAGAACTCACAGAGCATCATATCTGGTTCTTCTGGCAATCTACACGCTTACTAGCTAAGATAACAAGAATCTTTACACTCATTGTAATTGTATTCTTATATTAGTACTTGTATCCCCGAATATTAGAATTAATATTATCTCGCGAGAGCATTCAAGCCCGAGACTAACAACCCCGGCAATTCTTGTGTTATTCACTTTTCCCACGGAAGTGTTCTCGCATTTGTTTGCTATCCATCCATTCCAGCAATATCTATCTCCGGATAATATTTTGGGTAGTAACAGTACGTAACGCAAGGTACAAAATAGTACAGTTAACCCTGGATGACCATTACGTACGCTATACAGGACATATAGTGTAACGCCCTGACTTTCTTAATTAAAAAGAACGTTAAACGGCTCAATTTTTTCTTAAAATTTTTTATATAAATTCGGCGTATTTGCGGAAGCATTATAGTCAGTAAATCTTCAATAAAGCTCATTTATGCAAACATCAGTACAGTTTTACAAAAACATGGGAAATCAATTATTCGGACATAGTCCGTTAGAATTACGTTTGTTGAAGAACATCAAGTGATTCGTAAAAATAATAACAATTACGGCGACAACATATTTTATTCTTTAGAACTTCATCGTGTTGGGAGTATGAATTCATCTTCTGCTTGTCCCGTTCGTCGATTCCTTAGCCTGAAAAACATAAATGACAAGGTGTGAGTACGCGAGCATACTCAGTGAGATTAAACCCTTATAAATCGTCAGAATCATGTTGTGTAATGCACATAAAACATTCTTATCTGTGTGAGACTCGTCTCGAATTTCTTTCATTATTTCGACCCCTCGCGGGTCGTCATGTTACACGACACAATGATGACCGTAACATATTAAAACAGTATAACCTCACTTCGTTTGCTGAAATCTTGAAATATCTTCCTTTGAATTTGGCTCGGTTGTCCTTCTTGGATCCCGGGTACGCTACTCCTAGCACTTGAAAATACTTTTTCATATTTCCGGCCATAAATTCTTGATGTAAAATCTGAAATCTCTTTGGGGACTTCTATCAAACACCTTGGAAAAACTGTCAGATTTGAGCTTCCTATTTAATCGGGCTTTTTGAGGGCATTTAAATTTTTGGAAGGGAAATATGTTACGGGCGTTTTAAAGTAGAGGTCCACAGCTTCAAAATGTTATATGATATGTACAAAAGAACGTCAGGGAACATGTATAAATAGGGGCTCAAAGTCGGTTGAAAATCAACCTTACCCGGACAGCTGGAAGCCTTTTCCGGATAGCTGGCCGAGAAGCTTCTGTCGGTCGTGACCGACCTTATCCGGACAGCTTGCCGAGATGCTTCTGTCGGTCGTGACCGACCTTATCCGGATAGATGGACAGCAATATCCGGATAATGGTCGAGAAGCTTCTGTTGGCCGTGACCGGCAGCTGTCGGTAGGCATTTCCGGCCGTAAACGGCAGATGTCCGTCAACTTGGCTCGTCGGTTCGACCCCTTCCCGGTGTCCAAATTTGATTTTCCGACCTGTTCCGGACTCATCGGAGTTAAATCTTCGATATGCTTGGAACGGATTTTCGATAATAATAATAAAATAATTTAATATTATTTTTGCAATATAAGTGTTTTGTAATGAAATTTTATCGTATCAAAATCGTCGGAACTTTTCGAAATCACTTTCATAAATTCTAAAAATGATCCTTATAATTTATTTTGGAATCGTTTCCTTTAAGTTCTTCATTTTATGCTAGGAACGTATCGGTCCAAGTATCAGACAACCTGTAAATATTAAAATCAAAATCCGTGATCTTTAGCAAAATAAATAGCATTTAAATAAGTATTGGGGCGTTACAATCCTCCCCCCCTTTAAAAAATTTCGTCCTCGAAATTGAGCTTCGTAAAGAACTTTGAAAATCTATATTAAACTTTGTATGAGTATTTTCATCAATAACTTTAAAAATATTGTGTCAGCGAAAATCACTTTGAAACCTTTCTTTGTAATCATATTTTGTCCCTTTCGGATAACATTTAAACTTTCACATATCCTTTCAGATCTTTTGCCGACATAATCGTTCTATGCTCATACCAAAAATTTTAAGTTTTCATAAAAGAGTGAATACTTGAAAACATTACCTCGGAGTCGACGTTGGGCAGCAGCGATGAACCACATATTCTCCCGGAAATATAATCATACTGTAATTATTTATTATACTTTTAAAAATAAGAAAGTTTTGAAATATCTTGTTCTGTATAAGAAAATCTTTTTTTTTAAACCTCCTTAACTGTATAGTCCCATACCTACACAGTCTTGGAATACCTCTCATTCTGGTGAGAATTTGGTTCAGTCATGTCCCCCTCCGCCTAGAAGCCTTGTCAGGAGCCGCTCGTTGTCCGTGCCCTTTTTCTTATTGCACCGGCGATCACTCCCCTTTCTCGGAGCCGCTCATTGTCCGTGCCCTTTTCTATTGCACCGGCGATCACTCCCCGCCCTCGTCGGTTCCGGATGTCATATGTTCACCAGCTTCCGCTTGGTTCATCCCCAAATCTCACCGTACTGAGAGAGGCCTTGCTCCGATACCATTCTGTAACGCCCTGACTTTCTTAATTAAAAAGAACGTTACACGGCTCAATTTTTTCTTAAAAATTTTTATATAAATTCGGCGTATTTGCGGAAGCATTATAGTCAGTAAATCTTCAATAAAACTCATTTATTCAAACATCAGTACAGTTTTACAAAAACATGGGAAATCAATTATTCGGACATAGTCCGTTGGAATTACGTTTGTTGAAGAACATCAAGTGTTTCGTAAAAATAATAACAATTACGGCGACAACATCTTTTATTCTTTAGAACTTCATCGTGTTGGTGTTGGGATTCGGTGCCTAAAACGAAGGCCCAGCGGAAGCGGTAAAATAAAAATTAATTCGATCCGAATCCCTACGAGGATCAATCGAGCTACGTATATACGAATATCAAAACGAAAAGCAAGAGTCGTAAGAAACTAACCCTCGAAGTCCGTTGATTAAATGGTAACCTTCTCTTGAGCTATTCCCCAAGCTTTGCTTGATCTCTACATATCCAATCCACTACAAGCCCTTGAACGATCAAAGCACCGCGTCTCTACTTTCCACGCGCCGGAAAAACGACTGGAATAACAACACTTGATTAACCTCTAAGGTTACGGCTAGAATCAATTGATGAAGCTTTTATTACTACACTCTAAGTGTATAATATATCTCTCAATATTTTCTCTTGATATTTTTCTCAAAGAAAACTCTCAAGAACACATAAAGAAGAAGAACAAGATGAAGAAGTTTTTCTCTCTCTCTTGAAAGGCTTGCTCACGTTGGAAAACAAGTGAATGAAGTTAATGAGGTGAGAAGTCTTCCTCTCTTTATTCTGTTTCCACTCACATGCAAAACAAATCATCCCATATGATATTTTGCCCCACAAGTCATATTCCTTAATATAAAAAGAAAAAAAAAAGACAATGGGAAGGTGGGTGGAAGGGGTTGGGGCGGCCCATGTTAGAAATCGGACGAGTTCGGTTCGTTTCGGACTCCCGAGGGTCTAAACAGATAAACTCCGATTCCGTATCGATGTATTTATATCGATTAATTAATCCAATTAATTAAACATATCAAATACAAAATAATATAATTAATTTCTCCAAGAAATAATTATATATATGAATTAAATTAATCACCCAGTAATTTATTTAATTCATTAGGCCGTAAATCAATTTATCCAATAAATCGATTTAAACATCCAATGTTCCAAAATTAGATATCCAATATCTAATATTCATAATGAGAGAATTAGCTTTATTCATTCCGTCGTCAATCCTATTGCGCGACTCGGTAGGTCCGTCTCAGTCAGCAATGGGAGGAACCAAAGAGTAGTAGCACGACCTAGCCAGCCTGGCGCCCTACACTGTACCCCAACTGAGAACGAATGATTGGGATCATTCAAGAACCATTCTGTCGTGAATACCAATAAACGTAAAAACCCTTCTTTCAAATGTCCCGATCAAGTTATGGGGTCACGGTCAGTCAAACCCCATCTGTACTTGACTCTATGCATGCGTTAATGCAAATCGAGATCATCGAGCTCTCGTGTATCTAATACAGCTAGCTCCAATGCTTTGGCCAAAGACTTATGATCTCATCTGCTAATAACCGCATAGGACATATAACCCGTTCACTAACAGGAGAAAGAATTCTATCTTGGTATTCAGTACGACCTGCTACTTGCCCATCAAGATGCACGTCGAGGTTGACCCCCGCCTTCCAGTTTATAGGGTCGAACTACTCTAATGAAAATCTTGACGTCACAAGCACATCCCTACTAAATCCTCAAGTCGAAGGTTCACGAATACCTATCACAACCTTTCGATTCCATCATTGACTGTCCCGGAGTGAAATCCGTGTGACGAATCGAGGGTGAGTCGGTTTGAGTATACTAATCCAATTAGCATACCTATAACGTGTGCTCCCACTAACCATTAGTGTTCGACATGCACTCTCCTTGTCAAAGAACACGTCATACTAGTCTTCACATAAACTTAACGCCCAGTCAAGTTTCATCGACTTGCGAACGATTAAGTATTTGAGCTATAAACCTTTCCAGTGCCGACCCCCTTATCAAATAAGGAGTGGAACGTTTTGCTCTCAAATACAGGGACTAGTTTCTATATGTATATTTACGAGTTGGGAATGCCAGTAACTACCAGTAAATAAAGAAACATTCATTGCCTTATATTGATGATTTGCATAATAATAAGTACAATGCCCTCACTCAACATCCTCTGAGTGGCATTCGAGGGCATACTCCTAACAATCTTCCGCTTGCACTCAATGCCACACACTATGGTATCTAAAACCCATGTTCTCCAGATGACGCTCCAAGCTAGTCTGAGAAAGTAGCTTGGTCAGTGGATCGGCGACGTTTTCGGCCGAGTCTACTCTGTGCAGCACAATGTATCCCTTGCGAACAAATTCTCTTACGAGATGATACTTCCTCTCAATATGTTTGGTGCTGTTGTGAAACCTCGACTCCTTGGCCTGTGCTACAGCTCCGTCGTTGTCGCAGTACAGCGGAACAGGCAGCTCAGCACATGGTATCACTTGAAGTTCTCCCAGAAACTTCTTAATCCAGAACCCTTCCTTGGAAGCCTCCGAGGCTGCTTGATACTCAGCCTGACAGGTGGAATCAGCAGTCGCGCTTTGCTTGGCGCTACGCCAAGATACTGCTCCTCCATTAAGAGTAAATATGTAGCCATAAGTAGACATCGAGTCGTCCTTCAGTCCTTGGAAGTCCGAATCAGTGAATCCCACCACATCCAATTCTCCACCGCCATACATCAGAACCATATCTCTAGTCCTTCTTAAGTACTTGAGAACGTTCTTTACGGCAGTCCAATGTTCCCTACCTGGATTTGCCTGAAACCTACTCACCACGCTTACAGCATGCGCGATGTCAGGTCTTGTACACAACATAGCATACATAAGGCTACCCATGGACGAAGCATATGGTATATTACTCATTTCCTTTCGTTGTTCCTCACTTTGAGGACACATCTTCAAGGTGAGTTTTATTCCATGTCGCATCGGTAGGAACCCTCTTTTAGAATCATCCATCTTAAATCGCTTTAAGATCTTATCTATATAGAGGGCTTGGGAAAGGCCTATTGTTCTCTTCGCTCTATCCCGGTAGAGTCGAATTCCAAGAATATAGGTTGCTTCTCCCAAGTCTTTCATGGATAAATTACTCGAAGGCCAAGCTTTCACAGAATTGAGCATTCCCACATCATTTCCTATTAGTAGAATGTCATCTACATATAGTACTAAGAATGCGATCTTGCTCCCACTAACCCTCTTGTATACACAAGGTTCCTCTTCATTTTGCACGAATTCAAACTCTTTGACCGCCTCATCAAAACGAAGGTTCCAACTATACGACGCTTGCTTCAGTCCATAAATGGAATGCTGAAGCTTGCACACTTTCTGAATATTGACTTCGGACACAAAGCCTTTAGACTGCTCCATATAGATTTCCTCCTCGAGGAATCCATTAAGGAAAGCCTTATTTACGTCCATTTGCCATATCTCATAATCGTGGTAGGCAGCTATAGCAAGCGTCATGCGAATAGACTTGATCATGGCTACGGGCGAGAAGGTATTGTGGTAATCGATCCCTTCCTTTTGGGTATAACCCTTTGCCACAAGCCTGGCCTTATAGGCGTCAACCTTGCCATCACCATCAGTTTTTCTCTTGTAGATCCACTTGTTTCCAATAGGCACTATGCCATTGGGGCGGTCTACTAGAGTCCAGACATGATTGACATGCATCGAGTCTATCTCAGCTTCCATAGCTTCACGCCATTTCGCGGAGTCTACATCCACCATCGCTTGGTCATAGGTTGTTGGGTCGGTCTCTTGGCTATCACTTGGAACCTCATGGAGACCCATCTCCTCCAAGTGCACAAGCCCATACCTTTCAGGTAAATAAGACACCCTACTAGACCTACGAGGTGGTTGTACTTGTGTTTCAGAAAGTTCGGTTCCAGTTTCTTGCACAGGTGTCTCTCGAGGAGTTTCATTGTATTCTTCTAAAGAAATACTTCTACCTGCTCCGCCTTCCTGAATGAACTCATCTTCCAGGAAGTGTGCTTGTAAAGCAACAACGATCCTTCGATCTTCGGGCATGTAGAATAGATATCCCATCGTCCCAGACGGGAATCCAATGAAACATCCCTTCGTAGACCTAGCTTCCAACATTTCCACCTTAGTCTTCTTGACATAGGCGGGACATCCCCAAATCCTAATATGATTAAGACTTGGTTTCCTTCCCTCCCACATCTCATGTGGAGTTTTAGGAACGGATTTGGAAGGACATCTGTTCAAGATATACACGGCAGTCAGGAGTGCATACCCCCACAGGTAAATCGGTAAGTCAGTATAGCCCAGCATGGAACGGACCATGTTTAACAAGGTCCGGTTCCTTCTTTCTGACACACCATTTAACTGAGGAGTACCTGGAGGTGTTAGTTGTGAAACTATTCCATGTTCCTTGAGGAACTCGTCAAACTCCGTACTCATATACTCGCCACCTCGGTCCGACCGAAGTGCTTTGATATGATTACCAGTTTGTTTCTGGACTAGGGCCTTGAATTCCTGGAATTTCTCAAAGGCCTCAGATTTATGTTTCATTAAGTATACATAACCATACCTAGTATGATCATCTGTAAACGTAATGAAATATTGATATCCGTCACGTGCTACTTTAAAAGCACCACATACGTCAGTATGGATTAATCCCAGTTTATCAGCAGCTCTTTCAAAAGTCCCTGTGAAGGGGGACTTAGTCATTTTGCCTTTAAGGTAAGATTTACAAGTAGGAACGGGATCTTATCCCAATGGACCCATAAGTCCATCTTTTTCCATCTTGTAAACCTTGGTCTGACCAACATGACCAAGTCTTAGATGCCATTTCAAAACTTGATTGGTTTCATCCCTACCACGTTTTCTAGTCATAGTATTCACAACTACTTTGTTGCTGAGATTTAGATGATACAATCCATTCAACAATGTAGCAATACCCACTAGTTTATTTCTAAAATAAATTTTGCAGGAACCATCACCAATGAAAAATGAAAAGCCCTTTCGGTCCATGACCGGAATGGATACAATGTTTTTGTGCCCCTTGGGCAAAACAAGTACATCTTCTAAAGTCAAAACAAAACCGGATTCTAAACCCAACAGAACTGATCCTATGTTGGTCGCCTCGACACTATGCCCGCTTCCGACTATGATCATAACTTCTCCAGATCCAAGCTTCCTACTTTGTTCCAGATCCTGATTCACGGTACAAATATGAGAACTAGCACCAGAATCCAGTATCCAGGAAGTAGAAAATATAGTAGCACAACAATTTGTTTCCAAAACTAAAAGTTCTGTACCTGAAGTGCCATAAAGAATCGGACAGTCTCTAGCCCAGTGGCCCAGCTCACCGCACTTGAGACAAGCATCCTTCTTCTTCTTGTTTTTCTGAACCATCGGGGCCTTGCCCTTACCCTTAAGGTCCTTAACTTGTGGTCCAGTTTGCTTCTTGGTCTTTTTCTTCTTGTTCTTAGACCTACGAGGTCCAGAAGAAATCACAAGAGCAGACTCCTTCATCCGCGGAGTCTTCATCTGAGACTGAGCGGTCACAAGTTTGTTCATTAGCCCAACTAAATTGCATGCAATCTCATTGCAGTTGAAGTTCATAACAAACTGTGAGAAGGAATCAGGGAGAGACTGTAGGATAAGGTCGGTTTGGAGAGAAGTATCCATTTTAAAATCAAGAGCTTTCAATCTCTCGATCATGGATATCATTTTGAGGACGTGTTCCCCAACCTTCTCACCTTCCTTCATCCTTGCACCGAACAGTTGCTTGGATATCTCATATCTAGCAGTTCTGCTATGCTCACCATAAAGCTCGGTTAAGTGAGATAGAATCTGCCTAGCAGAATTCATTTTCTCATGAGCTCTCTGAATCTCATTAGACATGGAAGCCATCATATAAGCGCGGACTTTCACATCATCCTTAACCCACTTTTCATGGTTTTCAATCTCTTCCTGATTGGCTCGAGTCCGCACAGGAGGCGCCGGAATGTCCGTCTCCAAGACGTATCCCTATGCCTCTATACTGAGGACAATCATCAGATTGCGGAGCCAATCCACAAAGTTAGGTCCCATTAAGGTGTTCTTTTCGAGCAGAATTGCGAGTAGATTCATTGTCATATTGAGATTTGAGTCTGCATTAAGTACGATAGATTAATTAGTGACTCATTCAATTATGTTTTGAGTATAGAATTAAGGTCTTTTCTATTCTTGTTACCCAGCTCCCACTATTTTTATCAGAATAACACACTCCCATGTGAAATCCGGAAGTATCGTCGCTCTACTTCATACTGGTGATCGATTTCTTTATAAATCTTAATAGAGGTCAACCTAACAGGTTTCTAGTCTATTAATTTTCATAAAGTGGTGTCCAACACCAACCCATCTAATGGATGATTCGATCTTCTTTTTCCCTTGTTCAATCCCCTCAACCTATACGGTTTCTATGGTTCGTGAACAAGTTAAGTTTATACCATCGACGCAAATCAGTTTCACAATTGAATCTTATCCAGCAACCTATCAGGTTTCTATGGATAAAATTTGCTCCAACCGAAGGCATCCAATGCGCTCCCGGTAATTTTTCCGTCCTCCCTGAACGACTACCCCGATAACTCGGAAGCATAGCACATCCGGTTTGGATTTCAATTTCCAGAAAACTCGATGGAGGGAAGGAAAACCTTGAAACCTTATAAACTTAATAATTTATCATGGGACAATTTTCGCGATTAACGTTACACTTTGCACATTAATCATTTAAGCGCGTTTGTGGCATTCATACAATATGAAAAAACCATTCACAACCTAGTTGCTACCAACATGTGGTTCATGGACCGTTCCTAGAAAACAAAAACTCCGTAATCTAATTACAAGTCTTCGTCTTGAATCTTCGTATTCTCTAAATGGATCTTCCTCCTGTCTTCGTCATTACATTTAAATTTTACATTGAAAATTGCATCCTAGATACAAATTTTTCTAGTAAAATAAATAGGCTCAAAACGGCCTTTACAACCCAATCGAATAAAACGAACGATTCAAAAACTAAGTCCACGAACCACATCCCCATTCAAAAGCATTCATCCAATAAATACTAAATAAATGGAAAGCGTAGAGATACATTGATCCAATCAACAATACGAACCGATCCAATCGATTCACATAATCGGTAATATGATAACGTTCAAAATAATTCGGTCGACCATAAATATTCCAATTAATCAAATTTCCCTTATAAAATGAAATACCATAAATCATTTTAATCATATTAAATCCAATTTAACATGTGGGAGATTAATTTTCAAGAATACACGAAAAAATCGAGCCGGGGTGAAAACAGGCCTGCCTGACCGAGTCACCCTCGGCAGCCTGCCGGCAGACAGGCCTGGCATGGCCGAGTCACGCTCGGAAGCTGCCGGCCAGGACACGTCCAGCGGCCCTGGGTCGCGGCCCCTTGAGCCTTGGCCGCGGCCCCCAGTACAGTCCCTGCCCAGGCCGCCTGCAACAGCCCTGGGCCGCAGCCCCCGAGCCCTGGGCCCCCGAGCCCTGCTCCCAGACCCCTCCCGTGTAACACCCTAAACTAGACGGATATTACAGTGCCGTGGACCCCCGACTGGGACCCACCAGGCGAGTGAAATGAATGAAATACACAGGGTAAATGTAGTACCGAACCACATTACATCATTAATTACTCCGATGAGAAGTTCCATTATAACACACCCAAGAAAATACCGAATACATGTATATTTTATATGAAGATAAAATACACAACAGTGAACGAAACGGAGTATCCAAAAGGAAATCTGCAGCGGAAAATAAATGACAACAATATGAATGACTGAAAGGATTGGGGCCCCCTACTAGTATCACTGGGACTCCTCGCCGTCAATGTTATATTCTCGTGCTTTTTCCTTGCCATGACGTGAAAGCAAAATCCCCCAACGGGGTCAGTTACACAGAACAACAATCCTCAAGAGTTGAATAAATACAAACATATATATATATGTTGTATAAACCACAAGTTCGATCAAAAATGAAACGGTTAGATTATAACCCAATCTTGTTGAAAACATACGTAATCAAACATGCTATATGAATCAACTAACAGTATGACTCAAAGGAATGGCGCCACACTACGTCCGGAATGGAAATGTGTCCGTGCACAAGCCACCAACGAGTATCGATCGAATACACGTGTGGTCTTGTACCTAATCAGTCTCATGAAGCTATCAACTCGTGTGCACAGTCCAATGTGAGGCCACCAACCAACACACGACTTAAATGTGCCCGACATGAAAATCCTACACATACCAACCGGCATGCCAGTATGACCCGGAATGCCACGAGATAACAAAGTGACATCGAAATCAATAATGACTCACCGAGATGAAATGATAGTGAAATGAATGATAGCTCAATGAAATGATTGGAAACGTCGTTCCTTGTGACTGAAGTGATTAATTGACAATGACAAGTATTGATACGGTTAATACAATGATGAATGAGTTATGATTATGAATGAACAACAACAAAAGGAATGAATATCCTTTTAACCGAGTAAGAATTAACTTACACAACACCGGTGAAAATTATCCTTCCACGAACAACGTCCTAATTGAGATATCGGTCGCTCGAACAACCTTGAATAATACAATTACCAACAATCCGTTCAATATACGAATCAAACACGAATATAACGGACTCAAAACGTCGATACGACTAAACTAAGTTCATTGGGGCATTATATCGAACACTTTGTGGCCAAACTTCGATTGTTTACAACCAAACTTCAATAATACCAACATCAAATCCCCAAAAAGTGTTTCAAACCAACAAAACATCTTCAATACGATCAATAATCCAATATGAATAACCAAATTCGTGATTTCAACCACAATTAATCGAAAACCCCCAAATCCAATTCAATATTCAAAGTGTTCTTGAATAATCCTTCAATAATCCAATGAATAATCAAACATATCCATAATCATGCGTATATCACTTCATACAACATGATCTTAACATCCAAAACATCATATCTCAATACAAAATCGAAATCCAAGAGGTTTGATGAATATTACCTTTGAAGATCCAAGTACTTTAATCCGATGAAATCGCGTTAGATCCACAATCCGAGCTTCACGATCGAAAGGAGATGAAGAAAATCAAACACTCAAGTGATAGATGATGAAAATTCCCTCCCTCAAGCCTTCTCTCTCGGAACAAGGTGGATGAAATGAAAAAATGGGTTGATCTCGCTCAAAAAACGCAATTATAGTGCTGACTGCACTGTGTGCCGCGGCCCGGCCGAAGTGTGACGCGGCACAGGGCCAAAACTGCACCCAGTGATTGGCAGCGTGCCGCGGCTCGGACGAATGTGCCGCGGCAGTGACTTGGCAGTGTGCCGCGGCCCTGTCGGCATGAGCCGCGGCCCACGGTACAGACGGGTTGGCCGATAATTGCAACATGAGTGTGCCGCGGCCCAGACGGGTGTGCCGCGGCAGTGACTCGGCAGTGTGCCGCGGCCCTGCCGGCATGAGCCGCGGCCCCCGGTACAGGCTGCTCAGCCAAAACTGGAAAATGTGTGGTCTTAGCTATTTCGACCGTAACTCCCTCGTCCGGACTCCGATTGACTCACCGTTTGAACCACTGGAAAGCTAACTTGATGCTATATAATATTGAAAAGATTCAAAATCTTTGGAGTTTCCAAAAATTAATGGTGATTTTACAAAGTCGAACTCATATGTGGAAAGTTGAAACAATGAACAATATCGATACATAACTCGAAGTTATTCCGAACGGTGAACATGGATGAATGAACATGATTGATGAATGATTATTAATGAGTGAAAATCCACTGAGTGACATTTACTGAATGAAAAATGAATGAATTTACAAGCGGGTATTACATCCCGGACCGTCCAACGGCATTTCGGGGCTAGTTTTTCGACCGGATATCCAATATCTATATTCTCCAACATTCATATCTTCAATATAAATCATATTTCCAAGAAATTAAGATTTATATTTAGACATAAACTTACGAAAAGTATAACTACAACGAACGTAAAAATATATACCACGATTATGACTAAAATGATTCCAAATCACTCACCATCTAATCGAGCATTCCAAATGCCAATATCGTATATACGATCGCAAGACCTACGCTCCGATACCACTGTTGGGATTCGGTGCCTAAAACGAAGGCCCAGCGGAAGCGGTAAAACGAAAATTAATTCGATCCGAATCCTTACGAGGATCAATCGAACTACGTATATACGAATATCAAAACGAAAAGCAAGAGTCGTAAGAAACTAACCCTCGAAGTCCATTGATTAAATGGTAACCTTCTCTTGAGCTATTACCCAAGCTTTTCTTGATCTCTACGTATCCAATCCGCTCGAAGCCCTTGAATGATCCAACGCCGAAAGCACCGCGTCTCTACTTGCCACGCGCCGGAAAAACGATCGGAATAACAACACTTGATTAACCTCTAAGGTTACGGCTAGAATCAAGTGATGAAGCTTTTATTACAACACTCTAAGTATATAATATATCTCTCAATATTTTCTCTTGATATTTTTTTCAAATAAAACTCTCAAGAACACATAAAGAATAAGAACAAGATGAAGAAGTTTTTCTCTCTCTCTTGAAAGGCTTGCTCACGTTGGAAAACAAGTGAATGAAGTGAATGAGGTGAGAAGTCTTCCTCTCTTTATTCTATTTCCACTCACATGCAAAACAAATCATCCCATATGATATTTTGCCCCACAAGTCATGTTCCTTAATATAAAAAGGAAACAACAAGACAATGGGAAGGTGGGTGGAAGGGGTTGGGGCGGCCCATGTTAGAAATCGGACGAGTTCGGTTCGTTTCGGACTCCCGAGGGTCTAAACAGATAAACTCCGATTCCGTATCGATGTATTTATATCGATTAATTAATCCAATTAATTAAACATATCAAATACAAAATAATATAATTAATTTCTCCAAGAAATAATTATATACATGAATTAAATTAATCACCCAGTAATTTATTTAATTCATTAGGCCGTAAATCAATTTATCCAATAAATCGATTTAAACATCCAATGTTCCAAGATTAGATATCCAATATCTAATATTCATAATGAGAGAATTAGCTTTATTCATTCCATCGTCTATCCTATTGCGTGACTCGGTAGGTCCGTCTCAGTCAGCAATGGGAGGAACCAAAGAGTAGTAGCACCACCTAGCCAGCCTGGCAGCCTACACTGTACCCCAACTGAGAACGAATTATTGGGATCATTCAAGAACTATTCTATCGTGAATACCAGTAAACATATAAACCCTTCTTTCAAATGTCTTGATCAAGTTATGGGGTCACGGTCAGTCAAACCCCATCTGTACTTTACTCTATGCATGCGTTAATGCAAATCGAGATCATCGAGCTCTCATGTATCTAATACAGCTAGCTCTAATGCTTTGTCCAAATACTTATGATCTCATCTGCTAATAACCGCATAGGACATATAACCCGTTCACTAACAGGAGAAAGAATTCTATCTTGGTATTCAGTAGGACTTGCTACTTGCCCATCAAGATGCACGTCGAGGTTGACCCCCGCCTTCCGGTTTATAAGGTCGAACTACTCTAATGAAAATCCTGACGTCACAAGAACATCCCTACTAAATCCTCAAGTCGAAGGTTCACGAATACCTATCACAACCTTTCGATTCCATCATTGACTGTCCCAGAGTGAAATCCGTGTGACGAATCGAGGGTGAGTTGGTTCGAGTATACTAATCCAATTAGCATACCTATAATGTGTGCTCCCACTAACCATTAGTGTTCGACAGGCACTCTCCTTGTCAAAGAACACGTCATACAAGTCTTCACATAAACTTAACGCCCAGTCAAGTTTCATCGACTTGCGAACGATTAAGTATTTGAGCTATAAACCTTTCCAGTGCCGACCCCCTTATCAAATAAGGAGTGAAACATTTTGCTCTCAAATACAGGGACTAGTTTCTATATGTATATTTACGAGTTGGGAATGCCAGTAACTACCAGTAAATAAAGAAACATGCATTGCCTTATATTGATGATTTACATAATAATAAGTACAATGCCCTCACTCAACATCCTCTGAGTGGCATTCGAGGGCATACTCCTAACAGTTGGGAGTATGTATTCATCTTCTGCTTATCCCGTTCATCGATTCCTTAGCCTGAAAAACATAAATGATGAGGTGTAATATCCTAGAATTTTACTATGAATTTTTCGCATTATTTTATCTGGGTTGTACTGTACAGAGTGGGACCGACACGATACGAGTGGATAATTTTGGAAACCGTAACAGTCTTGCCAGTATATCTATCGAGGTTATTTTGATTCTAGGATATAATATGCTTGGTGTGTTTTCGATGTCGGATATACCGTATGAGTATTTGTATGATGTCCGTACTTGGTCGACAATTGTAATTGAGGATATCGTGCATCAGACGTACCATATGAGAATATTTTCGGGATTTCGTATATGTGTTCAGTATGTCGTATGTTCATAATTGTTATGACGAGACGTTGGACAGGAATTGCTGGAAATGGCTAAGTATGGAACTGTTAACGTACGTTAAGACTCTGAGATAACATACGCTAAGTTGGTACATGTTACGCACGTTATGCGTAAGGTATTACGTACGTAACAAGAGGAATCGGACAGTTGGGCCCGGTGTCGGCAGCTTTCGGCGCGGATGTGGACAGGTGAGTCAACGGATGGAGTTACGTACGTTACGGGGCGGCTGGCCGAGTCGTGGCCGAGAGGACCTGTAGTGGCCGAGCATGGTCGGCAGTGACTCGCTGGGGGCTAGGACTGGCGATTACATACGTAAGGGAGCTACCGGTTACGTACGTAAGGGTGCCGAACGAACTGGACAGTAAGGTAGGCCACGGCCGGTTACGTACGTAAGCCCCGGCCGGTTACGTATGTAAGGTGCCGGCAGGTCCCACCTATATAAGGCCTTGACCGAGCCATCTGCTCATTTTTCATGTTTTCTCTTCGTTTCTTCGCGATTTCTTCAGCAAAATGGATGGGTTTGAGTAGAATAAACTTATAACAACATGTTTTGGAAGTTAGAATCATGGATTAACATCATCCTCCACCCGGATCGAAGGTAAGAACACATGAACTTTTGGTTTTTGGATGTTCTTGAGGTTTCTTAGTGTTTTGGCCGATTTGCTTCGTTTTGATTCAGATTATTGATAGAACTTGATTGTATACTCTTAATCATTCAATAATCTTGAAGTTTTGTGGAACAAATTCGAGTATCTCTTCGAATAAACGATTAAATTGGACTTTGCCTTCAAAGTGTTCGATGAAATGTCTCAATGAGTAGAACTTGGAAAATTCTACACGTTTTCGTATGAATGATGGTTGAATTGATATTGTTGTGATGATTCTTGGTATTTACGAGAATTTTGTTAAGGGAAGATAATGAATTGGTGATCAAATGATTCGATTATGTTGTTATGATTATGGAATCGTAATATTCTCGATGTTCTTGGTAGTTTGTTGCGATTCATGATGTTATGAGAAGTATAAATGTTGAAGACATTTTTAGGACTATTGAACACCCAATTTCGGCTTGTGTTTGTAATACCCGTACTTTTTATTGACTGTTTGACCTTGTCGTTTCTCTTATGTTGTCGCTCTGTAAACGCTTGGAGATGTTGTTGATATTTTTATTGAGTTTCGTATCTTGTTTGGGTCTTGATCGTGTCATTTTAGACCTTGAGGAAGTGTTCTGGGCCAGAGAAATAGCGCACGCTAGGCCTAGGCTAACGCACGCTAATTCTGCTTGATTAGTGCACGCTAGCTTTGAGCCGTAGCGCGCGCTAAGGGGATCAGTCAGGTCAGAACCAGTAACTCGGACTGTTCTCTGGACTGGCGGATTAACGCACGCTAGGAGTTGTTAGCGCGCGCTATTCGTGGTTAGTAGCGCACGCTAACATCCGTCCGTAGCGCACGCTACCGGGCAGGTCGGCAGAGGCAGTGAGGTTGCCAAGTTTTCCGGACTATCAGGTAGCGTACGCTAGGCTTCGGCTAGCGCACGCTAAAGCTGTTGCATAACGCACGCTAAGACATAGCGGTAGCGCACGCTAAGGTTTGAGCAGGACAGAGACAGTAGAATCTGGACTCCAGTACTGGATGCCACATTTTAGGCTAGTGCACGCTAGAGATAGACGATTAGCGCATGCTAACGGGGCCGGCAGAAGCCACTGGACTACCCGGTGACTTCGCTAGCGCACGCTAATGAAAGAGGCATAGCGTGCGCTAGACTGGGCAGATATATATATGACAGTTGACTTCCATTTTCGTCATTTTCATCTTCTTCACTCCTTCTCGACGGGAATAGCTTGGGATAGACGATTTTGGGCGATTGGAAGCGATCTTCCTTCTAATAACAACATATTTGGTTGGAGAACAAGGATTTCACAACATCTAATCTGTCTTATCGTCCGAATCAAGGTAAAAATCCTTAGAACCCTACTTTTTGGGAATTTTGGGGTTTTTCGTAGATTCATCCGATTTATCCATTTTGAAGCTTGAGAACCTTGAGATTATGATGTATCTGTACCGTATGCATGCTTTTCCTACGATTTTACGGATTGGATTGTGCCGTTTTCGGACTTGTGAGAGTTTGTACGATTTTCCAACCTCTAGGTGTTTATCCGTGTATTTTCATGAATCGTAGATGGGTTTCGGGAGTTTCTTCGTGTAATTTGAGTATGGATAATTGATTATCATATTCCTTGTGAATCGTTTAGGTGCCGGAAGCGCGTTCTTGGACCTATCGAACTCATACTCTTTTTCCGTTCGATTTCTCGATGTCTCAAAGGAAAGTATATATTTATGAATGTGCGTTCTCGACTTTGAAAGTATGAAATATTAATGGCATGATTATTTCTATCCACTCTGGGGCGGGCCGGCGGGTCCCCTGAGGGTTTCGTAGTCTCTTGTGCGATTCCACGGATGATATGAACGAACCACTCTGGGGCGGGCTGATAGGTCCCCTGAGGGTTCCGTAGCCTCTGGTGTGGTTCCACGATATTCATATATGTATTGATGCGATGCCATGAGATTTAGTTATTCCGGAATACTAGTCTTGAATTGATGAATTGACGGTTACATTTACTTTATTGTCGAGAAGTATTGTGTTTCATACTTGATATACTTACACTAGCTATTCGACGGCTAACCCCTTATGGGGGAAATACTTTTTATGTATTTCAGGTTCGAGGAGAGCGGACAGGCAGGTATCGGGTCGGCATGAAGATGGTGGGCAAGAGTGATACTGTGTCTTTCCTCCGGTTATGTTTTGAGTTTTCCATTCAGTGTTGTTGTACTGGAATGGTTTTTGAATACTCGAGTATTGTTTTCCATTTTTCTTGATGTTTCGGCTTGTGTTTGCCGAGGTATTGATTTGTGTTGTGATGTCTTTGGATACATGGGTTATGCTTTGAATACCCTTTGTATTGTTCTTCCTTCCATTGTATTTAGACCTTCTCGGTCAAAATTTATAGTTCCGCGTATGTTTAGCCTTGTGGGTCCTACGGTGGGGCTTATGGCGCTGTAATATTCCCTGAATAACTTGGGGTTGTTACAGAATATGGTATAAGAGCTTAGGTCTATAGATACCTAGGCTGTCGGTCTTTTGGGTCGATCGAGTCGTCATTTGTCCACAGTATCACTACTCTGCCATCATTACAGTACGACCGGTACTTGTAAGACCTCTTACTCTTCTGGTGTTTCCTTATTCGTTTTGCTTCCTTTTATTGGTATTCGTGAGAATCGGTCACATTGATGACGTGTGATTGAATTGTGCTTACGTGACTTGTGTGTTCTTCAGTATGTCAGCTGGTAGGGGCCGTGGCCGTGGTCTTGGCCGTGGTCGTGGCCGTGGACGTGGAAGAGGTCGTGGCGCGGCCGTTTCCATCAGTTCTGTTGCGGGGTCAACCAACCCCAGTTTGTCAAACTCGGTGCATCCTGACACCGAAAGTCAGCACGACCAGTCGAATGGCCAGGGGAACAACGCGGACGTTGGAGTTACGAATGTACTTCAACAATTGGCTACCCAGATGACCATTTTAGCCCAAAATGTTCAGCTGAATAATCCGAACCCGAACACGGATGCCTTGCTTCAGAATGTAATTCGTATGCACCCTCCACAATTTGGCGGTGCCACAGACCCATTAGGATGGGAAGATTGGCTAGCAGAATTGGAAAAGATTTTCAAACCGGTTGATTGCCCCGAAGTGAGGAAAGTACCGATTGCTCAATATTTCCTTACCAAGGAGGCCGCTATGTGGTGGAAAGTCATCAAGCCACAGGTTCGTGTTGCCACGTGGGATGAATTTAAAGAACTTTTGGAGGCCGAGTTTTGTCCTTGGCCGGTACGAGAAGGCCGAATCCGCGCCTTTTTCGAGGCTAAACCACAGAACATTTCCGTTTCGCAGGCGATCGTGGAGTACAACCAACAACTGATCCACGTGAAGGATCAAGTGCGAAACGAGCGTGATAAGATCTGTTACTTTGATATGCATATGAATATGGACTTACGGCGATACATGGACGGATTTGCTTGCACCACACTGAAGGAATACCAGGACAGAGCTTTAGCCCATGATATGTTGAGCCCCGACAACGATACTGTGGAAGAATCGAAGAAGCAGAAAGTCGCGGGGAATTTTTCTGGCTCTAAGGGTGGCAACTTTCAGAGGTCACTGACGACTAACCGTTCTAACGAACAATCATCACGTTTTAAAAAAGGAAAGAGGGGTTACCGTTCTACTCCGGGTACCATAAATCGCACGGTGACTTGCTATAATTGTGGCCGTTCAGGCCACGTTAATTTGGAATGCAACTTTCCACCATTGAAATGTCACACGTGCGGACAGATGGGACATAGAGCGTCTTATTGTTCCGAACCGAATCAGACTTTGGACACTCGGGCTTCTGCCCCAGCACCACTTGATCAAGGTATAAATCAGCGACAATCTTTTGGTCAACCTCAACAGAATTTTGGCAGGACCGGGGACGGGGTCAGAACACTGGAGGGGGAAACTCTAGCGTCGGTTCGGTACAACCACGAGTTTATGAGATGCGTCGAACAGACGAACCCGACGCGGTGGTGGCTTCAGGTACCATTCATATTTTATCTCATCCAGTACGTGTACTTTTTGATTCGGGTGCTACACATTCTTTTATTTCTTTGGAGTGTGTACGCCGTTTGAATATAACTTGTTTGACTGCTTGCAATCCCTTCATCGTGAAACTGCCTAGCGGGGATAGAATTGTGGAGAACCGGGAGATTAGAGATTTTCCGGTGATTATATCCGGTATGGAATGGTCATCGAATCTGATTGTAGTTGATATGGAAGGCGAGGACATGATCCTCGGCGAGGATTGGCTTAATAGTCATCAAGCGATTATAAACTACCGTACCAAGGTTATCACCATTATGACTAAAGACGGATCTGAGTACTCATTTTTGGGGCGTAAGTCGGGACTATCCAAGTTACTTATCAGTTCCATGAAGGCCGTAAAACTTTTGAATAAAGGTTGTACGGGCTATTGATGTTATGCCTTGAAAATGGAAAGAAACGAAGTCGAATTCTCTTCGATTCCGGTTGTTAGTGAGTACCCCGATGTTTTTCCGGATGACCTCCTGGGATTACCGCCAGTTCGAGAGATAGAATTTACCGTGGACTTATAGCCAGATGCGTCTCCGATTTCTAAAGCACCTTACCGGATGGCACCTTTCGAGATGCAAGAATTGAAAAATCAATTGGGAGAACTTCTGGAAAAAGGGTACATCAGACCGAGCGCTTCGCCTTGGGGCGCGCCTATTCTTTTCGTAAGGAAGAAGGATGGTTCACTACGTTTGTGCATCGACTACCGTGAGCTGAACAAAGTAACCATCAAGAACAACTATCCTTTACCTCGTATAGAAGATTTATTTGATCAATTACAAGGGGCTGCAGTTTTCTCGAAGATTGATTTAAGATCCGAGTATTATTAACTCAGGGTGAAGGAGTCCGACGTTCCGAAGACGGCATTTCGGACGAGATATGGGCATTATGAATTTGTAGTTATGCCTTTTGGGTTGACTAATGCCCCGGCAGTATTCATGCAGTTAATGAATAAGATATTCATCGAGTACCTCGACAGGTGTGTAGTCGTCTTTATTGACGACATCTTGATCTATTCTCGAGATAAGGAGGAACATGCCCGACACTTGCGTTTGATATTAGACATTTTGAGGACCGAGCACCTTTATGCAAAATTCTCGAAATGTGAGTTTTGGTTGGAAGAAGTTATGTTTCTCGGCCATGTGATTTCGGCCGAGGGGGTTCGTGTAGACCCGCAGAAAATTGAGGCAGTGCTGAATTGGGCATCGCCTAAAAATGTTAAGGAAGTTCGTAGCTTTTTGGGCCTTGCTGGTTATTACCGTCGGTTTGTCGAGGGGTTCTCGAAACTCGCTCGGCCACTTACGAAATTACTCCAGAAGACCGAAAAATTTGTTTGTATGGGTGAGAGACAACAGAGCTTCGATGAACTGAAGAGACGATTGACTTCAGCGCCGATTTTAACTTTACCACACGGTAGCGAGGGCTTTGCAGTTTATAGTGACGCTTCGGGTCAAGGCCTGGGTTGTGTACTTATGCAGCATGATAAGACGATAGCTTTTGCGTAACGACAATTAAAGCCTTATGAGATGAATTATCCTACTCACGATTTAGAGTTGGCAACAATTGTCTTCGCACTCAAGATTTGGCGGCATTATTTGTATGGTTCACCGTGTAGAATTTATACCGATCACAAGAGCCTGAAGTATATTTTCAGTCAGAAGGAGCTAAATATGAGACAGAGACGTTGGTTAGAATTGATAAAGGATTATGATTTGGAAATTCTTTACCACCCCGGAAAAGCCAATGTCGTTTCGGATGCTTTGAGCCGCAAATCGGCATCTCTTCAAATGCTCGAGGTTCTTACATCTCAGACGAAAATTTGTCAGGATTTAATTGAGCAAGGGATATAAGTTTGGCTTCAACGAGTACAAGGATAGTTGTGTACTCTCGAAATTACTTCGTCCTTGGTTGATGATATCAAAGGGAAGCAATGGAGTGACCTGATGATTTCTCAACTGAAGGAAGATGTAATTAAAGGAAAAGCTCATGGCTTTATAGTTCACGAGGATAGTATTCTGAAATTTCAGGGCAGGCTTTGTGTTCCGAACGATTTAGAGTTGAGGCAGAGAATTCTCCGAGAAGCTCATGCTACGCCTTACTCAATCCACCCCGGGACGAGTAAGATGTACAAAGATTTGAAGCGCAATTTTTGGTGGAATAACATGAAGAAGGATGTTACGGAGTTTGTACTACGGTACTTGACGTGTCAACAAGTCAATATCGAACATCAATGACCAGCGGGGTTGTTGAAACCGCTTCCCATTCCCGAGTGGAAGTGGGAAGACATTTCTATGGATTTCATCACTGGCATGCCGAGAACTCGTGCCGGAATGAATATGATTTGGGTAATTGTCGATCGGTTGACCAAGTCGGCACACTTATTGGGTATTAAGGATACTTGGGGACCGGATAGACTGGCTCGAACCTTTATTGCTGAGATCGCGAGATTACACGGTGCCCCCAAGACCATTATTTCTGATCGAGACGGTCGTTTCGTATCGCATTTTTGACAGGCCGTTCATGAGGCTTTGGGTACTGAGTTGAGATTGAGCACTACCTTTCATCCTCAGTCGGACGGTCAGACAGAGAGGACGATTCAGACGTTGGAAGATATGTTGCGGGCTTGTGCCTTAGACTGGAGTAATGATTGGGAGCTTCACTTGCCGTTGATCGAGTTTGCTTACAATAATAGTTGGCATGCGTCAATCAAAATGGCACCCTTCGAGGCACTTTATGGTAGGCGATGTAGGTCGCCATTGTGTTGGGACGAGGCTTCTAAGCTAATTGGAACGGAACCGGATATGTTGATGGAGACTAAGGAAAAGATTTCTATTATCTGGGACCGATTGCTGACTGCCCAGAGTCGTCAGAAATCTTATGCTGATACTCGTCGTCGACCCTTGGAGTTTGAAGTGGGGGATCATGTTTTGCTCAAGGTGTCGCCGACCAGAGGAGTCTTACGCTTCGGGAAAAAGGGGAAACTTAGTCCGAGGTATGTCGGCCTTTCGAGATTTTGGACAGAGTTGGAGATTTGGCTTATCGCTTGGCATTGCCTCCAGCTTTGAGTCACGTCCACAGTGTTTTTCATGTGTCTCAGTTGAGAAAGTACGTACCGGATCCGAGCCACATTATCGACTACAGTGAGATTGACGTAGCCGAGGATATTACCTTTCCAGAGAAACCCATGAAGATCCTTGAGCGTCGCGAGAAACAACTTCGGCATAAGACCATTCCACTGGTTAAAGTGCAATGGTCGAGACTGTAATATCCGTAATTTTCCCATTTTTAGCAGTTTCCATTTTTGGTGTATGTCTATTTTTATCGACTCGCTTGTAACCGTTTCGACATTTTGAATCTATTTTGTTCTTGGAGTTTTTCCATTTGGACGAGTTTTGATGATGTTTTCACGTAATTTCATTTTATGACATGTTTTGCCGTATGAACGTTCGATTCTTGTAAAACTCGTTCGTTTTCGTTATTTCTGGGTTTGTACAAGTTCGTATGGTTGAGTTGGTCTTGTGGAGACTTTCGGTTCGTAAATCCGACGTCGTTTCGTGATTTTCGGGCACTTGGGCCATTTTTGTAATTTCCTAATAGTTTAGGGAATCTCGTTTCGTTGTCGCATTACGGACCCTTCGGTGGTCGGAATTGTATTTTTCTTTTAGCACTTAGCTCCGTCGTCTTGTATGCTTCGTGTTCATGTTCTGGATTACGGTCTCGTCGTGTGTATCGTATCGTACCCTCGATGCAGCTTCTGGCGATATGACATCAGCCCGATCAATCGTGTGTAGGTAGCGACGCTACCCCTGTTGCCTTGCGTGCGCTATCAAGAAAGCGATTAGCGTCGCTAACCCTTATTGTTAGCGTCGCTAACGAATGTGGCAAGAGCCATCGGATCGCCGCCCCGTTAGCGCACGCTACATATGGCGATTAGCGTGCGCTAACTTCACACTATATAAGCCCAGTAGGCGATTTTGAGCAGATTTCATTCTTTTCCCTTTGTTTCTTGACGTGCGACCTCGTGCAGGCGATTTCCATCGATTCCGATCGGCGTTCTATTCACATTCCATCACCGTAGAGTTGTGCTAACATATTATCATCAAGATAATCGTCATCCATCATCCGAAATCAAGGTAATTTCGCCTAGAACCCTAACTCGTCAAATTTGGGGGTTTTTCCGGTTTTACTAATTGAAACCGAATTATTCCAGTATGTTAGGATATTCTTCACCGATTGTGATTGTTGAATGATTCCAAATCCAATTTCCTTGATTTTAATCCGCGAATTATCGATACGGGAGATTTTGCGTAAACCTCGCCCGTATCAATTGATCGTCTATTGTCGTTATTGGTAATCGGGGTTTTGGGAGTAGTCCTTTCGACATCGATGTCCGTTGGGACCGAGTTATGCTAATTCTTCGTTTAGGAACCGTCGTTGTCCATTCGGATCATCCGTAGTCACTTTTCACTTCCGATCCTTCAAGATGTCACAAAGGCAAGTACTTTACATTTGTTTACATGTTCTAGTATTTGAATTATGGTGTATCGTGGTTGTTGTGGATGGTTATGTGTATGTTCACCTAGGGACGGTCCGACGGGCCTCTAGGGATACGTATTGCCGTGAGTGTGCGTATCGTGAACCGTGGTTAGCCACCTGTGGATGTCCGACGGGACTCTGCGGTGTACGGTGGCCGTGAGTCTCGTGCCAACGGTTAACTTTGAATTATGATTTGTTGGAGATAATGTGTTTGTGTTTGTACATCATAAATATTCCGGAATATAAAATGTTTTCTAAAATGATTTTTGGCGCATATATTCATCTGATTAGAATGTAGTTCAAATGGATTGTACTTGCACTAGCAGTTGTCGCTAACCCCTTAAATGGGGGAAATACTTTTTGTATTTCAGGTATTGATCGTGGGGACAAGCGAGCACTCGGGCCGTATGAGGATGATGGGCAAGCATGATATTGTCCAGTGTTTGATTTTCGATGTCATGTCTGTCGGTTACTATTGATGTCTGGTTTTGAGATTTATGTATTATAAAGTTGGTTTAAGTACTCGAGTACTTCCTGTTTGAAATTGTTAATGTTGTGTCCCCGTTTTGGGAAATGGATTTGATGTCAGTTTTTAATTGCCGGTTTGTAGTCTTTCATTTGAATTGTCGTTTTATTCATAATAGTTTGTCGTCGTCGAATGTCTTGTTTGGTATGTTAGCCTGGTGGATTCCACAGTGTGGGGTCCACGGCGCTGTAATATGCCCTGAATGTCTTGGGGGTGTTACAGAATATGGTATCAGAGCTTAGGTTATGGATACCTAGGCTGTCGGTCATTTGGGTCTAGTTAAGTGTCGTTTTTGGGACAGTATCACTGCTATGCCATCATCTCGATGCCGGTGCTCGTAAGTTTTCCTAACTTGACTCGCTTCACCGTTGTTCTATTCTGTCTTAGTATCTTTTGCTTTTTGCGTTTGAATTGTACTTACCCGTTGCTTCTTCAAAATTCCTCGGTAGAGGACGCGGGCCGCGGTCGCGACGCGGTAGGGGACGTGGCGCAGCCGGTGGCGGCCATGTCCGATCACTCGGGAACCGATTCGGCGATGCCCTCTTTGTCGAGCAGTGTTCCCCTAGTTCGGAGGTCACAGAGACCGATCCGCTAGCTCCGTAATGCCCATGAGAATGTTGGAGTGGCCAACATATTACGGCAAGTAGCGAACCGGATGACGCTATCGACTCAGCCGCTCGTCGGCCATGCTAATGCCAACCCGGTTCCGCCTACTGGATCCGGTAATGATAAGCTACTTCAGGACGTGATTCGTATGCGTCCTCCGCAGTTTGATGGTGCTTCTGACCCTTCTGGTTGGGAGAATTGGTTATTCGAGTTGGAGAAAGTGTTTGAGGCTGCTAATTGTTCCGAGGAGAGAAAAGTACCCATTGCTCAGTACTTCCTCGCCAAGGAGGCAGCGACGTGGTGGCAAGCGGTAAAACTGCGTGAACGGGCAGCTACGTGGGCAGAGTTTCGAGATCTGATGGAAGATGAATACTGTCCTTGGCCAGTGAAAGAGGGGAGGATCCGAGCCTTCTTTGAGGCTAAGCCCCAAGATGTTCCTATTTCTCAAGCTATCAAGGACTACAATCAACAGCTGCATTACGTGAGAAACCAAGTCCGAGATGAGCTAGATAAGATCCGCCACTTTGATATGCGGATGAAGCCGAGGGTGCGCCACTACATGTCTGGTCTGGGGTGCACGACTTTGAAAGATTATCAGAATAAAGCGATGGCTTACGAGATGTCGTTTTCTGCGACAGAGACGGCAGCTGAAGGAAAGAAGCAGAAGACCTCCGGTCAGTTTTCGGGAGGCAAGTCAGGAGGGTATCCGAAGGCTCAGCCCGGTTCGCGAGTCTTCGGGGGTCAGTCGCCATCAGTTGGTCGAGGGAACGGTTCTAGGTCTGCTCCTGCTGGTTCCGTTCGTGGTCCTACATGCTTCAACTATGATCGTCCGGGCCACATGATGAGTGAGTGTGATAGGCCTCCGATTCAGTGTCTTGCTTGTGGTCGTATGGGTCACCGTGCTAAGTTTTGTACGGATGCAGCTCGGGCTCCAGTTACTCAGATATCTGCTCCAGCTGCAGGAGAGCCGAGTGTGAATCAGGCACCGACAGTTCCTCAGCCGCAGCAGAGTTTTGGTAGAGGTCGAGGTCGTGGTCAGCCTTCTAGAGGGGGAGCTTCTAGTGCGGGGTCTGTTCCGCCCCGTGTGTATGAGATGAGGCGAGCCGGGGATCCCGACGCGATGGTGGCTACAGGTACCATCCACATCCTTGACCATCCTGTTTCCGTATTGTTCGATTCTGGTGCCACGCATTCTTTTATATATATGGATTGCGTGCGTCGTCTGCATGTTGATTGCCTTGTTGCTTGTGAGCCTTTTGTTGTTAAACTTCCTAGCGGGGATAGCATCGTGGGGGACCGTGAGATTAGAGATTTTTCTGTGAGTATCGCGGGGAGGGATTGGCTTTCTAATCTGATTGCGATAGATATTAGAGATGAGGATTTGATTCTGGGTGAGGATTGGCTGGACCGTCATGGGGCGATCATGAATTATAGAACGAGGACTGTTACGATGTTAGCCTCTGATGGTACCGAGCATTCTTTTGTGGGGCGTAAGCGGGGTAGTCAGAGATTACTGATCAGCGCTTTGAGGGCGGTGAGGCTTCTTCGGGGAGGTTGCACGGGCTATTGGTGTTACGCTTTGAGATCGGAAGAAGGGGGAGTCGAGCTCTCGTCTATTCCGGTAGTATGTGAGTATCCTGACGTTTTTCCAGATGAGTTGCCGGGTTTGCCGCCGGGCCGAGAGGTTGAGTTTACCGTCGATTTAGAGCCGGGTGCAGCACCTATCTCTAAGACGCCATACCGTATGGCGCCTGCCGAGATGCTTGAGTTGAAGAAACAGTTGGGAGAGTTGCTGGACATGGGATATATTCGACCGAGCGCTTCGCCTTGGGGCGCACCGGTCCTATTCGTAGAGAAGAAGGATGGGTCACTTCGTTTGTGCATCGACTACCGAGAGTTGAACAAAGTGACCATCAAAAACAAATATCCACTCCCGAGGATTGTTGACTTGTTTGATCAGTTGCAAGGAGCGACCGTGTTTTCGAAGATTGATTTGAGATCGGGGTATTATCAGCTCCGAGTGAAGGATACCGATATTCCGAAGACGGCCTTTCGGACGAGATACGGTCACTACGAGTTTGTGGTTATGCCTTTTGGGCTAACCAACGCACCAGCCGTGTTCATGCAAACTTATGAACAAAGTCTTTATCGAGTACCTCGATAAGTGTGTAGTCGTTTTATTGACGACATCCTGATTTACTCGAGGAGCGAGGAGGAACACGCCCGTCATTTGCATATTGTGTTAGATATTTTGAGAACTCAGCATCTTTTTGCGAAGTTCTCAAAGTGCGAGTTTTGGTTACGGGAAGTCATGTTTCTCGGTCATGTGATCTCGACCGAGGGTGTTCGTGTGGACCCACATAAGGTAGAGGCAGTGTTGGATTGGGCGCCGCCCAAGAACGTGAAAGAGGTCCGCAGTTTTTTGGGATTAGCCGGGTATTACCGCAGGTTCGTCGAGGGGTTCTCTAAGCTCGCTCGACCGCTGACTCAGTTGTTACAGAAGTCGGAGAAGTTTGTGTGGACCGATGAGAGGCAGAATAGTTTTGAGGAGTTGAAGAAGCGGTTGACGACCGCTCCCGTGTTGGCTTTACCGAGTGGTAATGATGGTTTCTCTGTTTATAGTGATGCTTCGGGCCAAGGGCTCGGATGCGTACTTATGCAGCACGGGAGGACGATTGCCTATGCTTCCCGTCAGTTGAAACCGTATGAATTGAATTACCCTATGCACGATCTTGAGTTGGCCGCAGTTGTGTTTGCGTTGAAAATCTGGCGTCATTACTTGTATGGCTCGTCGTGTCAGATTTTCACCGATCACAAGAGCCTGAAGTACATCTTCACGTAGAAGGAGCTTAATATGAGACAGAGGAGATGGTTGGAACTGATTAAGGATTACGATCTTGAGATCCTCTATCATCCGGGCAAGGCTAATGTGGTAGCAGATGCCTTGAGCCGGAAATCGGTATCGCTTCGGGTGCTTGAGTTACTCACGGCCCGATCGGGACTTCAAGAGTTTATGAGGTTGAGCATTGAGATTGTACCGCCGAGAGTTCCGGCGATTGCGTACTCTTGAGATTTCTTCGTCTCGGTCGAGGACATTAAATCGGGACAGTTGGAGGACCCGATGTTTATTCAATTTGCGGAGAGTGTAGAGAAGGGGAAAGCCCGGGATTCGTTATTCATGAGGACGGCGTGTTGAGATTCCGAGGTCGGTTGTATGTTCGAACGACTCGGAATCGAGACAGAGCATTATGCGAGAGGCTCATGCGTCACCATACTCACCCATCCGGCTCGAGTAAGATGTATAAAGATCTCGAGGAAGAATTTCCGTGGAGCGATATGAAGAAGGAGGTAGTTCAGTTTGTAGCTAAGTGTTTGACTTGTCACAAGTCAAGATTGAGCATCAGCGGCCACCGGATTATTGAAACCACTTCCCGCTCCTAATGGAAATGGGAGGACATCTCTATGGATTTTGTCACGAGTTTACCGAGGACGAAGACTAGTATGAATATGGTATGGGTAATTGTAGACCGACTAAGTCGGCATATTTTCTGGGCATCAAGGATACTTGGGGTCCGGAAAAGTTGGCTCGTATTTTTATCACTCGAGATAGTGAGGCTTCATGGTACGCCGAGGACCATTATTTCGCAGAGATGGCCGATTTGTATCGCATTTTTGGCAGCAGTGCATAAGGCATTGGGGACTCGGCTACGTTTGAGCACTTCGTTCCATCCCCGCATCGATGGGCGGTCCGAACGCACCATTCGGACGTTCGAGGATTTGTTGCGCGCGTGTGCGTTAGATTGGAGTAGTAATCGGGAGGATCATTTGGCCTTGATTGAGTTTACTTATAATAATAGCCGCACGCGTCGATTAAGATGGCACCATATGAGGCACTTTATGGCCGACGTTGTCGATCACCGATATGTTGGGATGAGCCATCCGATTTGGTTGGCACCGAGCCGGATCTCGTGTTGGAGACGAGGGAGAAAGTCGAATTGATTAGAAAGAGGATGTTGGTCGCCAGAGTCGACAAAAGTCTTATGCGGATGTTAGGCGTAGACCTTTGGAGTTTGAGGTGGGAGATCACGTTCTGTTGAGAGTATCTCCTACGAAAGGAGTTTTCCGATTCGGGAAGAAGGGGAAACTCAGCCCGAGATATATTGGACCTTTCGAGGTATTGGAGAGAGTCGGTGAGTTAGCGTACCGTTTGGCTTTACCTCCGTCGCTTAGTCATGTACATAGCGTATTTCACGTTTCCCGATTGAGGAAATGCGTTAGGACCCGTCCCACATTATTGACTTTGGGGACGTGGAGATTGAGAAGGATGTCACGTTTGAAGAGAGACCCGTTAGAATTTTGGAGCGTCGTGATAAACAGTTAAGGCACAAAACCATTCCTTTGGTTAAAGTGCAATGGTCGAGGCACGGAGTAGAAGAAGCGACGTGGGAGTTAGAGGAGGATATGCGTTCGAGATACCCGAGCTTTTGATTCTTAAGTTTCGGGACGAAACTTTATTTTAGAGGGGGAGAATGTAATATCCGTAATTTTCCCATTTTTAGCGCTTCCATTTTTGTTGTATGTCTATTTTTATCGACTCGCTTGTAACCGTTTCGACATTTTGAATCTATTTTGTTCTTGGAGTTTTTCCATTTGGACGAGTTTTGATGATGTTTTCACGTAATTTCATTTTATGACATGTTTTGCCGTATGAACGTTCGATTCTTGTAAAACTCGTTCGTTTTCGTTATTTCGGGTTTGTACAAGTTCGTATGGTTGAGTTGGTCTTGTGGAGACTTTCGGTTCGTAAATCCGACGTCGTTTCGTGATTTTCGCACTTGGGCCATTTTTGTAATTTCCTAATAGTTTAGGGAATCTCGTTTTCGTTGTCGCATTACGGACCCTTCGGTGGTCGGAATTGTATTTTTCTTTCAGCACTTAGCTCCGCTGCCTTGTATGCTTCGTGTTCATGTTCTGGATTACGTGCAGTCGTGTGTATCGTGTATCGTACCCTCGGCGGCTACTGCTGGCGATATGACATCGCAGCGATCAATCGCTGTGTAGGTAGCGCACGCTACCCTGTTGCCTTGCGTGCGCTATCAAGAAGCGATTAGCGACGCTAACCCTTATTGTTAGCGTACGCTAACGAATGTGGCGAGAGCCATCGGATCGCTGCCCGTTAGCGCACGCTACATATGGCGCTTTGCGTGCGCTAACTTCACAATTATATAAGCCCAGTAGCGATTTTGAGCAATATTTCATTCTTTTCCCTTCGTTTCTTCGACGTGCGACCTCGGGCGATTTCCATCGATTCCGATCGGCGTTCTATTCACATTCCATCACCATAGAGTTGTGCTAACATATTATCATCAATAATCGTCATCCATCATCCGAAATCAAGGTAATTTCGTCTAGAACCCTAACTCGTCAAATTTGGGGGTTTTCCGGTTTTACTAATTGGAACCGAATTATTCCAAGATGTTAGGATATTCTTCACCGATTGTGATTGTTGAATGATTCCAAATCCAATTTCCTTGATTTTAATCCGCGAATTATCGATACGGGAGATTTTGCGTAAACCTCGCCCGTATCAATTGATCGTCTATTGTCGTTATTGGTAATCGGGGTTTTGGGAGTAGTCCTTTCGACATCGATGTCCGTTGGGACTGAGTTATGCTAATTCTTCGTTTAGGAACCGTCGTTGTCCATTCGGATCATCCGTAGTCACTTTTCACTTCCGATCCTTCAAGATGTCACAAAGGCAAGTACTTTACATTTGTTTACATGTTCTAGTATTTGAATTATGGTGTATCGTGGTTGTTGTGGATGGTTATGTGTATGTTCACCTAGGGACGGTCCGACGGGGCCTCTAGGGATACGTATTGCCGTGAGTGTGCGTATCGTGAACTGTGGTTAGCCACCCGGGGATGTCCGACGGACTCTGCGGGTACGGTGGCCGTGAGTCTCGTGCCAGTTAACTTTGAATTATGATTTGTTGGAGATAATGTGTTTGTGTTTGTACATCATAAATATTCCGGAATATAAAATGTTTTCTAAAATGATTTTTGGCGCATATATTCATCTGATTAGAATGTAGTTCAAATGGATTGTACTTGCACTAGCAGTTGTCGCTAACCCCTTAAATGGGGGAAATACTTTTTGTATTTCAGGTATTGATCGTGGGGACAAGCGAGCACTCGGGCCGTATGAGGATGATGGGCAAGCATGATATTGTCCAGTGTTTGATTTTCGATGCATGTCTGTCGGTTACTATTGATGTCTGGTTTTGAGATTTATGTATTATAAAGTTGGTTTAAGTACTCGAGTACTTCCTGTTTGAAATTGTTAATGTTGTGTCCCCGTTTTGGGAAATGGATTTGATGTCAGTTTTTAATTGCCGGTTTGTAGTCTTTCATTTGAATTGTCGTTTTATTCATAATAGTTTGTCGTCGTCGAATGTCTTGTTTGGTATGTTAGCCTGGTGGATTCCACAGTGTGGTGTCCACGGCGCTGTAATATGCCCTGAATGTCTTGGGGGTGTTACAGAGACATGGAGTCGAGGAGGCGACTTGGGAGACGGAAGAGAAGATGCGGGTGGAATACCCCGAACTATTTATTTCTTAAGTTTCGGGACAAAACTTCTTTTTAGAGGGGGAGAATGTAATACCCGTACTTTTTATTGACTGTTTGACCTTGCCGTTTCTCTTATGTTGTCGCTCTATAAACGCTTGGAGATGTTGTTGATATTTTTATTGAGTTTCGTATCTTGTTTGGGTCTTGATCGTGTCGTTTTAGACCTTGCGGAAGTGTTCTGGGCCAGAGAAATAGCGCGCGCTTGGCCTAGGCTAACGCACGCTAACTCTGCTTGATTAGCGAATGCTAGCTTTGAGCCGTAGCGCGCGCTAAGGGGATCAGTCAGGTCAGAACCAGTAACTCGGACTGGAGGATTAACGCACGCTAGGACTTGTTAGCGCGCGCTATTCGTGGTTAGTAGCGCACGCTAACATCCGTTCGTAGCGCACGCTACTGGGCTGGTCGGCAGAGGAAGTGAGGTTGACAGGTTTTCTGGACTATCAGGTAGTGTACGCTAGGCTTCGGCTAGCGTACGCTAAAGCTGTTGCATAACGCACGCTAAGCCATAGCGGTAGCGCACGCTAAGGTTTGAGCAGGATAGAGAAAGTAGAATCTGGACTCCAGTACTGGATGCCACATTTTGGGCTAGCGCACGCTAGAGATAGACGATTAGCGCACGCTAACGGGGCCGGCAGAAGCTACTGGACTACCCGGTGACTTCGCTAGCGCACGCTAATGAAGGAGGCGTAGCGTGCGCTAGACTGGGCAGATATATATATGACAGTTGACTTCCATTTTCGTCATTTTCATCTTCTTCACTCCTTCTCGATGGGAATAGATTAGGAAAGACGATTTTGGGCGATTGGAAGCGATCTTCCTTCTAATAACAACATATTTGGTTGGAGAACAAGGATTTCAGAAGATCTAAGCCGTCTTATCGTCCGAATCAAGGTAAAAATCCTTAGAACCCTACTTTTTGGGAATTTTGGGGTTTTTCGTAGATTCATCCGATTTATCCATTTTGAAGCTTGAGAACCTTGAGATTATGATGTATTTGTACCGTATGCATGCTTTTCCTACGATTTTAAAGATTGGATTGTGCCGTTTTCGGACTTGTGAGAGTTTGGACGATTTTACAACCTCTAGGTGTTTATCCGTGTATTTTCATGAATCGTAGATGGGTTTCGGGAGTTTCTTCGTGTAATTTGAGTATGGATAATTGATTATCATATTCCTTGCGAATCGTTTAGGTGCCGGCAGCGCGTTCTTGGACCTACCGAACTCATACTCTTTTTCCGTTCGATTTCTCGATGTCTCAAAGGCAAGTATATATTTATGAATGTGCGTTGTCGACTTTGAAAGTATGAAATATTAATGGCATGATTATTTCTATCCACTATGGGGCGGGCCGACGGGTCCCCTGAGGGTTTCGTAGCCTTTGGTGCGATTCCACGGATGATATGAACGAACCACTCTGGGGCGGGACGATAGGTCCCCTGAGGGTTCCGTAGCCTCTGGTGCGGTTCCACGGTATTCATATATGTATTGATGCGATGCCATGAGATTTAGTTATTCCGGAATACTAGTCTTGAATTGATGAATTGACGGTTACATTTACTTTATTGTCGAGAAGTATTGTGTTTCATACTTGATATACTTGCACTAGCTATTCGACGGCTAACCCTTATGGGGGAAATGCTTTTTATGTATTTCAGGTTCCAGGAGAGCGGTCAGGCAGGTATCGGGTCGGCATGAAGATGGTGGGCAAGAGTGATACTGTGTCTTTTCTCCAGTTATGTTTTGAGTTTTCCATTCAGTGTTGTTGTACTGGAATGGTTTTTAAATACTCAAGTATTGTTTTCCATTTTTCTTGATGTTCTGGCTTGTGTTTGCCGAGGTATTGATTTGTGTTGTGATGTCTTTGGATACATGGGTTATGTTTTGAATACCCTTTGTATTGTTCTTCCTTCCATTGTATTTAGACCTTCTCGGTCAAAATTTATAGTTCCTTGTATGCTTAGCCTTGTGGTTCCTACGGTGGGGCTTACGGCGCTGTAATATTCCCTGAATAACTTGGGTTTGTTACAGTGTTCGTATTGTTAAGGGTCGATACGGTTTGGTTTCGTATGATCGAGATGTCGTTGAACCATCGAGTTTGATTAGTTGGTCATTTCGGTTGTTGATTGTTATTGAACGTATCGTTAATTGATTATTGCATTAGGTTGCATTTAGTGATCGTTGAAGTTAACCATTGTGCTGCGGACGAGTCGGGGCAGAGGAGCTTGTAGATGAAGACGGCGGGATTGATAGTGGCTTCGTCGAATTGGTATCAAGGCAAGTTATGCTTGCTCAGTTCATAATGTTAATAAATGATTTCATTTTCATTTCATTTATGATTCATATAGCAATGGCATTATGGAATATATGAATTGTCGGAATGGTGGTATGTATGGTATTTTTGGACTAAGATAAATCATAATGTATATGATTTTAAGGATGTCTAGTGGAAATGGGAACGTGAATTATAATTTGGTCTATTGCATGAGAAGTTGGGTATCAAGGTTAATTATCGTGTCGATGTTGAACTCGGGATGATAGTTTGGTATTAGTTATGGACTGTACTTCATTTTGGATTGTCGGATAAACCGTGTATTCGTTCAGGGCGGTTGGTCATGGAAAGGTTAGCGTCTCCAGCTTGAGGTAAATTAATATTGTTAGATTATGATAATCATCATGTTGCATTATTCCATGTGTGTGTTGATATTTCATGCGGTGAATGTGCACCATTGTTTGTTACGTTTTGTGAAGTGCTCTTTAATTGAGCCGCAATCTGTGGGGCCGATGTGTTGGGGATAAAACCTGTATGGTACCCGAATGGAAATGTGTTAGGGTATAAGACCTAAATGGCACCTATGTCCGGAGTAGTCCTGAGTAGATGCTTCCGTGACCCTCGGTTGCTGCCTTGGGAGTTTATGTGATATTGTTCGGAGTATTCCTGAGTAGATGCTTCCGTGACCCTTGGCTGCTGCCTTGGGATTTTATGTACTATTATTATATGCATTGTTGAGCATGATGTGGACTGTTGTCTGACGGAATACGACATTGTGGTCGTGTCGGTCTTTCATGATCGAGTTATTGTTGCCCTTTTGGAAAATCGTGGCTCCTTGTTGGATATGCGTTTCTTCGAGATTTGTTATCATGTTGTATCGTGGCATATCTAGAGTCAGATACGTTCTGATCGTTCATGTGTAGGATTTTCGGGACGGGCACGTGTAGCATATGTTGGTTTCGACCTCATACTGAACCGTGCACACGAGACGTACTTCGTGAGGCTGATTAGGTACGAGACCAGACGTGTATCGATCAATACCCGTGGTTGGCTTGTACACGGACACATGTCCGGATCGAGCGTATCGTGACGTCGATCTTAAGTCTTATTGATTGGTCGTTCACAGTCCACGTATAATTAGATCTGTTCGATATTCGGATTGTCTTTGAAATCCCGTATATATGATTTGTATATGGTTGACGATTTTATTCTCTCATGTATCTGTCGCCGTTGAACCTTTACTAATCTCGTTCGGAGTTACGATATCGATGGTCAACTCATTGATATCAATCATTTATAAATCCCGTTTGGAGTTCACCCTGTCATTCGTAATCTCGTTCTTTATTAATCCATATTGATTCCATTTGGGGGTTGTCTCACCGTTGGTATTCTTGGTTATTAGTCCTTGATTTATGTTATTGGAGTTTACCGTGTCGTCGGTATTCTCGGTTGTCGATTCCTTATTGCTCTTGTTGGAGTTTACCGTATCGTTGGTATTCCCGGTTGTTGGTCCTTATTGATCTTGCTAGAGTTTACTGTGTCGTCAGTATTCTCGATTGTTGACCCTTTATTGATCTTATTGGAGTCTATCGTACCGTTGGTATTTCTGGTTGTCGACTCTTATTAATCTTGTTGGAGTTTACCGTATCGTCGGTATTCTCGGCTATTGATTCTTCATTGATCCTTACCGTGTCGTCGATATTCTCGGTTATTGATTCTTCGTTGATCCTTACCGTGTCGTCGGTATTCTCGGTTGTCAATCTTTTATTGATCTTGTTGGGATTTGTCATATTGCCGATATTCTCGGTTATTGATTCTTCGTTGATCCTTACCGTGTCGTCGGTATTCTCGGTTGTCAATCTTTTATTGATCTTGTTGGGATTTACCGTATTTCCGGTATTCTCGGTTATTGATTCTTCGTTGATCTTGTTAGAGTTACCACATCATGGTATTCTCGTTCATGGTTGATCCTTTGTTGATCTTGCGTGGAAATATCATGTCATTGATATTTCCGTTGTGATGCAATAATTGTTTATCATTATTGATTGTGTAAACATACATGTTTTGCATTGATATTCGGGACTTGCTATTGTCTCGGAACAGTTGGATTACAGGTGTGCCATGTGATATCGGTTTTATCAGGATTGGGATCCGATTGTGCGACCTAGCCGACATAGTTAGTCTTGGCCACATCATTCTATAATTGAGATATGATAAGTTTGGGAATTTTGGTATCGTTTCGGTTACAGTACAGGTGGTTACGTTTGAATTCATTCATCACTTAAGGACACGAGGCATGGGTTATGGTAAGAATTGATTTGTTACGGATTGTGACAGGTTGGTAATGCTACTTCAGTAAGGTTACACTGGAAATATTCTTACCCTGTAAATTACATTGATATGTATTGTTTTTGTGATGTGATTGTTATCATTGTTGAGTATTATGGATGACCCCGTCGTGGGCTTTATCTTTTAGGTACTCGGAGTTCGAGCTAGTAGCGGTCGTGAAGGGATGAGCTTTCCGGTGATATTGGCTATGGCATGGTTGTTGGGATTCGAGTGTTCTTTCTGGTTTTTATAATTCCGCTGCAAATGTATTTAATTATGTTTTATCCGCTGTGTGTGTATGTTCCTAAATGACTTTCGATATTCTTTGAACTGTGATTTTATCCACTGCGTGTGTGTGTACTTTCAAAGGGCCTTTTGGCATTTTTAAGTGTTTGCGAAAATGATTTTAGCCTTGTGGGTTCCAATATAGGGCCCACGGCACTGTAATATTCCTGTATGGTTTTGGGGGTGTTACAGAAGATGGTATCGGAGCTTGGGTTTCGTAAAACCCAGGCGTGTGTGTTATGTGGCTCTACCGGTGCGGTTGTAGCGTTACTTTTGAAAATGATTTTCTGACTTTTTAGTCAAACCGATTTTCGAGGTTTCAAAATTTTTGAAATATTTTCAAATTGCCGTATTTGCGATGCTGGTGTGTTGTTAGTGTGTTCAGACTTTGTATGGGAGTCGTATGCTGGAATCACGGAAGATCATCGACTTCACGGACCTGTAAGTGTGTTCTTTCAGTTATTTCAATTTTGGTGATGATTATTTGAGTATGGTGTCATGATTTTGAGATATTTCGGGATTGAGATACTGATTATGACAGGTGTTGAGTTTCGAGGACGAAACTTATTTAAGTGGGTATATATGTAATCCTAGAATTTCACTATGAATTTTTCGCATTATTTTATCTGGGTTGTACTGTACAGAGTGGGACCGACACGATATGAGTGGATAATTTTGGAAACCGTGACAGTCGTGCCAGTATGTCTATCGAGGTTATTTTGATTCTAGGATATTACATGCTTGGTGTGTTTTCGATGTCGGATATACCGTATAAGTATTTGTATGATGTCCGTACTTGGTCGACAGTTGTAATTGAGGATATCGTGCATCGGACGTACCGTATGAGAATATTTTCGGGATTTCGTATATGTGTTCAGTATGTCGTATGTTCATACTTGTTATGACGAGACGTTGGACAGGAATTGCTGGAAATGGCTAAGTATGGAACTGTTAACGTACGTTAAGACTCTGAGATAACATACGCTAAGTTGGTACTTGTTACGTACATTATCCGTAAGGTATTACGTACGTAACAAGAGGAATCGGACAGTTGGGCCCGGTGTCGGCAGATTTCGGCGTGGATGTGGACAAGTGAGTCAACGGATGGAGTTACGTACGTTATACATGGTGTATTACGTACGTTACGGGGCGGCTGGCCGAGTCGTGGCCGAGAGGACCTGTAGTGGCCGAGCATGGTCGGCAGTGACTCGCAGGGATGGCCGATCACGGTCGGCAGTGACTCGCTGGGGGCTAGGACTGGCCGATTACGTACGTAAGGGAGCTGTCGGTTACGTACGTAAGGGTGCCGAACGAACTGGACAGTAAGGTAGGCCACGGCCGGTTACGTACGTAAGCCCCGGTCGGTTACGTACGTAAGGTGCCGGCAGGTCCCGCCTATATAAGGCCTTGACCGAGCCATCTGCTTATTTTCATGTTTTCTCTTTGTTTCTTCGTGATTTCTTCAGCAAAATGGATGGTTTTGAGTAGAATAAACTTATAACAACATGTTTTGGAAGTTAGAATCATGGATTAACATCATCCTCCACCCGGATCGAAGGTAAGAACACATGAACTTTTGGTTTTTGGATGTTCTTGAGGTTTCTTAGTGTTTTGGCCGATTTGCTTTGTTTTGATTCAGATCATTGATAGAACTTGATTGTATACTCGTAATCATTCAATACTCTTGAAGTTTTGTGGAACAAATTCGAGTATTTCTTCGAATAAACGATTAAATTGGACTGTGCCTTCAAAGTGTTCGATGAAATGTCTCAATGAGTAGAACTTGGAAAATTCTACACGTTTTCGTATGAATGATGGTTGAATTGATATTATTGTGATGATTCTTGGTATTTACGAGAATTTTGTTAAGGGAAGATAATGAATTGGTGATCAAATGATTCGATTATGTTGTTATGATTATGGAATCGTAATATTCTCGAGGTTCTTGGTAGTTTGTTGCGATTCATGATGTTATGAGAAGTATATATGTTGAAAACATTGTTAGGACTATTGAACACCGAATTTCGGCTTGTGTTCGTATTGTTAAGGGTTGATACAGTTTGGTTTCATATGATCGAGATGTCGTTGAACCATCGAGTTTGATTAGTTGGTCATTTCGGTTGTTGATTGTTATTGAACGTATCGTTAATTGATTATTGCATTAGGTTGCATTTAGTGATCGTTGAAGTTAACCGTTCATTTCATTTATGATTCATATAGCAATGGCATTATGGAATATATGAATTGTCGGAATGGTGGTATGTATGGTATTTTTGGACTAAGATAAATCATAATGTATATGATTTTAAGGATGTCTAGTGAAAATGGGAACGTGAATTATAATTTGGTCTATTGCATGAAAAGTTGGGTATCAAGGTTAATTATCGTGTCGATGTTGAACTCGGGATGATGGTTTGGTATTAGTTATGGACTGTACTTCATTTTGGATTGTCGGATAAACCGTGTATTCGTTCAGGGCGGTTGGTCGTGGAAAGGTTAGCGTCTCCAGCTTGAAGTAAATTAATATTGTTAGATTATGATAATCATCATGTTGCATTATTGCATGTGTGTGTTGATATTTCATGCGGTGAATGTGCACCATTGTTTGTTACGTTTTGTGAAGTGCTCTTTAATTGAGCCGTAATCTGTGGGGCCGATGTGTTGGGGATAAAACCTGTATGGTACCCGAATGGAAATGTGTTAGGGGATAAGACCTAAATGGCACCTATGTCCGGAGTAGTCCTGAGTAGATGCTTCTGTGACCCTCGGCTGCTGCCTTGGGAGTTTATGTGATATTGTTCGGAGAATTCCTGAGTAGATGCTTCCGTGACCCTTGGCTGCTGCCTTGGGAGTTTATGTGTTATTATTATATGCATTGTTGAGCATGCTGTGGACTGTTGTCTGACGGAATACGACATTGTGGTCGTGTCGGTCTTTCATGATCGAGTTATTGTTGCCCTTTTGGAAAATCTTCTGATCCTTGTTGGATATGCGTTTCTTCGAGATTTGTTGTCATGTTGTATCGTGGCATATCTAGAGTCAGATACCCTTCTGATCGTTCATGTGTAGGATTTTCGGGACGGGCACGTGTAGCATATGTTAGTTTCGACCTCATACTGAACCGTTCACACGAGACGTACTTCGTGAGGCTGATTAGGTACGAGACCAGACGTGTATCGATCAATACCCGTGGTTGGCTTGTACACGGACACATGTCCGGATCGAGCGTATCGTTGTAATACCCGAGATTTTTCATTTCCGATTTAATTTGAATTTTTCCTTTGAAGACCGAAAATTGCTCAACTGTCGAGCATCAGCATTTAATTATTTCTCCCTCTCGACGATCGATTTTGTATTTAGGGCCATACATGGTGAATTGTTGTATATCATTATTTTCATTTCGAATCGTTGATGTGGTCCTCGAGCTTTTCGTCGTGTTCGTTCCGTGCTTGGGGCATTTTATGCTTCATAATTTGCTCGTTATCATTTTGGATCATAACCGGTACGTTATAGTTGTAATATTCGAGATTTCTGTTTTGGTTATTTTTGAATTTTGTCGGTTGTACCGGTCATTTTGTTCTGCGGATGACTTCTTGGTACGGCGTGATGTACCGTGTAGTGATATTCGTCGAGTACGACTTATCACTGTGTGAGTCGAGCTAATCGTATGTCCTGTTTTATTATTTTTGGTCTCCTTCCGGATCGTTGTTGTGGTCCTATCGTAATTTTCGGTTTGTGCCGGAGTCGTTTTTCAACCGGAGCTTCGCTGGCCGGACCTGTACGAAATGGCGCTGCCGAGCGCCGTGTCCTGCGCCGGGTCGGCCAGGACTAGCAGGCCTGCCGAGACACGGCCGAGAACCCACGCAAGATTTGCGCCGGGTGTTGCGCCATATCGGACACGGCCAAGACACACGCGCAGGTGTCTTACGCCGGGTGTTGCGCCGTGTCGGTCAGGTCGCGCACTGACCCGCAACACGGCGGTAGACACGGCGCAGGACTGGGCCATTTGTTGCGCCGTGTCCTGCACGGGTATAAATATGACAGGACAGTCGGGTTTACACCCATTGTTCTATTCCTTTTTCTTCTGTTACCGCGGCTGGAGCTTGGAGAACACGAGGGCATGTTGTTCCACTATAAATCCACGAGATTAGTGAGTCCATATCATCAATTATTAATCCTTCCATAACTTGCTCCGATCGATCGAATCAAGGTATGATTTCCTAAAATCTAGTTTTGGGATTTTAGTTGACTTTGTCCGATTTGATCGTTTTAACTCATATTTCTGACGGATAATTGTAGATTAAGTTGTATTCTATCATTTTCATCATCTTTCCACGGTTTTACTATTTCCGATTCGTCGTTTATATGAACTTTCGTTTGACGCCTTCAAGGTGTCCGGGGAAATGCCGCAGAGAAAAATTTGGTCATTTTGTGATGTTTTTCCTCGTGTGAGTTGTTGTTTATTTGATGATAGGATACTAGGGACGAATTCCCTACAAAAATGTAGTGTTGAGCCTTTCCGATCGCCGCTTTCATTGGAGTTCCGGATTTCTCCAATCAACCGTATTTTCCGAAGTATTCGTGAGAGATTACCAAGGCAAGTACCTTGATATACGAATTGTAACTGTGTGAAATCATTGTTGTTGAAGTGTATGAATTTATACGGATGTATATATGTATATATATATATATATATTTATATGTTAAATATATGTATGTATATACGTATATTGATATATGTGCCTATGTCGGGGAATGACGAGTGATGAATGCTAACACTAGTTGACGTACTCAACTTGGATTGATGGATGAACTATACTTGTTCATATAATATAGTAAGGTTATATATATATATATATATATTCGGTTGAGTCGTAATATAGCAATATATGTGCGGTGTTGGTTGGTTATGCTTGAAGGCTTATGGTGATTGAGTTTTGAATGATAAAGTGCGTGTTATTGTTTATTTGTGTGGTTATGGACTGGCAGAGAAATTGTGTGACTTGATGTACTGAGTTGATAATTGTTGTGACGTTTGTCTGTGTGCTTGATGTTTGAAATAATGTGGATACTTGTTCTGAGAAACGTCGTATCTGGGAACCTCTGAGGGCGGGGCGTGCACTCCGGCCTGGTGTATGCTGCAATAAGACCCCGTTACCGAACGATGTTCGTATCTCAAAATCTTTCAACTCTCTTTTAAATGTTTGTCTTGATATAGACCGCGATTCGTGTTTTTGAAAGTTTGTTTCAACCTATTTTTAAAGCGTTGGTATCAGGGTTAATTAACCAAGGAGGTTTGACGAAATCTCCGAGGGTTAATTAATCGGGGGTCTTGAGCAGGATATGTCGAATGAGAGATTGTGCATTCGATTGTATTGTGGTGCTATTCTGTGTTTTGGGTCGAGGACCCTGTGTAATGTTGAGATGATTGATCTCGTGATGATGTTATTTGGATTGGGTTAAGAACCCCGTGAGATGTTGTAATGATTTCGTTTGTGACAGTGTTGGATGAATTGGGTCGAGGATCCCGAATAATGTTGACATGTTTTCGTGCAATTGTTTTTCCATATCTTGGGTCGAGGACCCAAGAGCTCTTGAAATTATTTTCTAAAAGTATTCCCATTCGATTTTCAAAACCCCAAGACGGCCCGAGTCATTAATAATGTTTTCAAACTATCTTATCAAAATACTTTTCCTTTTATAAAAATAGATTTTTAAACTAAATCTTTTGACTCCTTGGGCTCGTTTAAAGTTTAATTGGTGTTATGTTCCATATAGAGAATATGACTATGTGATTATTTTTCACCTTGTGTATACGAGTGCTATACTGTGTAGACTTTGGGAATGTATGGTTTGTGTTAAGGCTTCACGATGGTTGAATTTTGTGTTGTTATTGGTCATATATCTTGTATATTATGTACTTGCACTAGCAAAATTTTAGTTTGCTAACCCCCGAGTTTTCGGGGGTGGGTGCCTGTTATGCGCTCAGGTTTTGGCAGCTCGGGAGTAGTCACGAGATTGGCTTGGAAGAAGATGGAAGACGACGATGCTAATCACACAAGTGTCAGAGTCTTTCCTTTTGTTTTCACTTTGGTCGGTATTCCCCCTTTTGGTCTAGTATTCACCCTTGCATGGGTGTAGTTTTCATTTATTAAATTGAGTTGTCATTTCTTTCTGTATTAAAGTTTATTCTTGTCATTGAGAGGTGAATTTCATTAGTTCTGAATTGTTTAATGACCTTGTCGGTCTGCTTTGTAATTAGATTGACCCCGGTCGGTCAATCATTTGAGTAGTCTATTGGAGTGTAGCCTGGTAGATCCTTGTGAGAAGGGCCTACGGCGTGTGACAATCCCGGACGTATTCTGGGGGTGCTACAATTTTGGTATCATAGCTTAGGTTTGCGAAAAACCTAGGCCGTTGGGTCAAGTCCATGTCCGGTGTAAGTCGCGTGCATCAGAGTTGTGATTAGTATCGTGGTTCCGACATCATCTTCAAGCGATCCGTGATGGTAAGTCTCCCAATCGTAAGTCCCTTTATATATGTATTTGATTATATTGTGCTAATATGTTTAATGTGAACTAAGGATTTGAAACTTGTTGGTGATATTATTGTTTTAGGATATAGCATGCGTATGCGGTCCGAGTAAAAATGGTTATGTAGTATGCTTCGGAAGTCGAGCATATTTATTTGTTCCTGCACTTTATTAGAATAAATTTTTGAATGTTAATTTTATCCGCTGCGTGAATATTTTGAGATGGCTTTTGGTATCTTGCAAACCGAGTTTTGATATTTTGGTCTTGCACGTTTTGATAGTATTCTTATGACGGTATTTGATATTTTATAAATGACTTTTGTGAGTATTTGAGAATATTACCGACATCGGCCTTTTTGGCATTTTGAACATTTTTTTTAAAATGATTTTTAGCACAGTGGGTTCCGCACGGGGCCCACGGCGCTGTAGTATCACGAATTTTTTAAAGTGGTGCTTTGAAATTTTCTAACATTGTGAAAAGCCATGATTTAATGTCATCATGTCAAGTGGTCACGTATCTCGGTGGAAAATTCTTTCAAATAAACGTTTTGGTAGAAGAGGAAAGATTTTCAAAATTGTGGTATTTAGGACTCAACACTTTTTAAATATTTCAAATTAGTTACAATTCAATTTTCAATTGTCTTTTATACATCACTCGAAAATAATTTTTAGAGTCGTTATATAAACTTCCTCTTCCGAAATAAAAGACAGTATTTACAAGTCTTGGGCGCAACGGGACTAGCCCTCTTTTTTTTCAAAAATTTGTTTTCATTAAGTGCATACATATAATGATCGCCCTCGTCAAAGGACTCGAAATTGAGTTCATAAAACTTTGTGCTTTACGATATTACCGTTATTCTAAGGATGCTAACTAAAAGCCGGGTGATAATTGTGGTATATTGTACGACTGATAAATTAATATTGTTGAATGGTATTATCTGCATTAGTATGTCGAGCCTCGGCAGACGTAGACGTGATGATGGGAATGGAAGCGGCGAGCTGGTTCGTACGACAACGATTCATGCTACAGTGAAGGAGTATCGAAATCAAACGATATCCTATGAAATCTCCTCAGTAGTCGAGCCCACGAGCGAAGCCAAGAGACCGAGGACATCTGGGAAATTTTTGGTCGGTGAAGAGTCTAAGGCTCCCAAACCCTCACGTTGTTCGAAAGCGTCATCTTCGCGGTCGGGAGTGAACGCTGGAAATCCCAAACCAGCATCGGTGACTCGCGGTAAGAAGAGAAGATCCTTCAACTGTAACTGTCAGGGACACGTACGTGCATATTGTCCCTCTCCACTCTTGACTTGTTACCGGTGCGGGTGTGAAGGTCATCGGGAGAAATATTGTGAGATAATTTCCGAATTGGCAATGAATGCTTCCTTATTGGCGAACAGAGCAAGTGACCGGAGAATGTCCCGAAACCCTATGTCTCCTTCTGAGGAGCCTAACATGGGAGAATGAATATATTGTAATATGTCCTAATCGTTGCTGATTCCAACAATCGTGACTTCGATCGTTTTTCGTTTCATTGCTTTACATTTCCATCTTTTGTTGTTCTAAGTTTCGGGATTGTAATGTCCTCTTAGACGGGGGAATGTATTACCTGTACTCTTCTTAGTATTTTCGGTATGGGATGACTTTCATTGTTGGTTATTCATCTGTGAACCTTTCAACCATTTTAAACTGCCTTGTACTTGCTAGGTCAGTCCATCGTACTTCTGGAACCTTACATTCGCGCTTTGCTCGTGATGTTTTGGGGCTGAGCACATAATTACTTTTGCTCGATTATTCCACCGCTCCTTACATTAAGTTTCGGGACGAAACTTATTTTAAGGGGGGTAGAATGTAATACCCGAGATTTTTCATTTCCGGTTTAATTTGAATTTTTCCCTTGAAGACCGGAAATTGCTCAACTGTCGAGCGTCAGCATTTAATTATTTCTCCCTCTCGATGATCGATTTTGTATTTAGGGCCATATGTGGTGAATTGTTGTATATCATTATTTTCATTTCGGATCGTTGATGTGGTCCTCGAGCTTTTCGTCGTGTTCATTCCGTGCTTGGGGCATTTTATGCTTAATAATTTGCTCGTTATCGTTTTGGATCATAACCGGTATGTTATAGTTGTAATACTCGAGATTTCTGTTTTGGTTATTTTCGAATTTTGCCGGTTGTACCGGTCATTTTGTTCTGCGGATGACTTCTTGGTACGGCGTGATGTACCGTGTAGTGATATTCGTCGAGTACGACTTATCACTGTGTGAGTCGAGCTAATCGTATGTCCTGTTTTATTATTTTTCGTCTCCTTCCGGATCGTTGTTGTGGTCCTATCGTAATTTTCGGATTGTGCCGGAGTCGTTTTTCAACAGGAGCTTCGCTGGCCGGACCTGTACGAAACGGCGGTGAAAACGGCACTGCCGAGCGCCGGGTCGGCCAGGACTAGCAGGCCTGCCGAGACACGGCCGAGAACCCGCGCAAGATTTGCGCCGGGTCTTGCGCCGTGTCGGACACAGCCGAGACACACACGCAGGTGTCTTGCGCCGGGTGTTGCGCCGTGTCGGTCAGGTTGTGCACTGACCCGCAACACGGCGGTAGACACGGCGCGGGACTGGGCCGTTTGTTGCGCCGTGTCCTGCACGGGTATAAATATGACGGGACAGTCGGGTTTACACCCATTGTTCTATTCCTTTTTCTTCTCTTTCCACGGCTGGAGCTTGGAGAACACGAGGGCATGTTGTTCCACTATAAATCCACGAGATTAGTGAGTCCATATCATCAATTAATCCTTCCATAACTTGCTCCGATCGATCGAATCTAGGTATGATTTCCTAAAATCTAGTTTTGGGGATTTTAGTTGACTTTGTCCGATTTGATCGTTTTAACTCATATTTATGATGGATAATTGTAGATTAACTTGTATTCTATCATTTTCATCATCTTTCCATGGTTTTACCATTTCCGATTCGTTGTTTATATGAACTTTCGTTTGACGCCTTCAAGGTGTCCGGGGAAATGCCGCAGAGAGAAATTTGGTCGTTTTGCGATGTTTTTCCTCGTGTGATTTGTTGTTTATTTGATGATAGGATACTAGGGACGAATTCCTTACAAAAATCTACTGTTGAGCCTTTCCAATCGCCGTTTTCATTGGAGTTCCGGATTTCTCCAATCAACCGTATTTTCCGAAGTATTCATGAGAGATTACCAAGGCAAGTACCTTGATATACGAATTGTAACTGTGTGAAATCATTGTTGTTGAAGTGTATGAATTTATACGGATGTATATATGTGTATATATATATATATATTTATATATATATATATTTATATATATTTATATGTTAAATATATGTATGTATATACGTATATTGATATATGTGCCTACGTCGGGGAATGACGAGTGATGAATGCTAACACTAGTTGACGTACTCAACTTGGATTGATGGATGAACTATATATATATATATATTCGGTTGAGTCGTAATATAGCGATATATGTGCGGTGTTGGTTGGTTATGCTTGAAGGCTTATTGTGATTGAGTTTTGAATGATAACGTGCGTGTTATTGTTTATTCGTGTGGTTATGGACTGGCGGAGAAATTGTGTGACTTGATGTACTGAGTTGATAATTGTTGTGACGTTTGTCTGTGTGCTTGATGTTTGAAATAATGTGGATACTTGTTGTGAGAAACGTCGTATCTGGGAACCTCTGAGGGCGGGGCGTGCACTCCGGCCTGGTGTATGCTGCAATGTGCGGCTCCATATAGGTGGTGAATGCCGATGTTACCTAATGTGCGCGCAAGGGGCGGCTCTTGCGGGAGTGATCGCCGGCGCGGTGACATGTTCAAGGAGCGGCCAACATTGTGGAGTGAACGCCGGTACACAGGTGCGCAAGGGAGGTGCCTGGCAGGCTTATTGGTTTCGGGTATTTGAGTGATAGCTAAGACCCCGTTACCGAACGATGTTCGTATCTCAAAATCTTTCAACTCTCTTTTAAATGTTTGTCTTGATATAGACCGCGATTCGTGTTTTTGAAAGTTTGTTTCAACCTATTTTTAAAGCGTTGGTATCAGGGTTAATTAACCAATGAGGTTTGACGAAATCTCCGAGGGTTAATTAATCGGGGGTCTTGAGCAGGATATGTCGAATAAGAGATTGTGCATTCGATTGTATTGTGGTGCTATTCTGTGTTTTGGGTCGAGGACCCTGTGTAATGTTGAGATGATTGATCTCGTGATGATGTTATTTGGATTGGGTTAAGAACCCCGTGAGATGTTGTAATGATTTCGTTTGTGACAGTGTTGTATGAATTGGGTCGAGGATCCCGAATAATGTTGACATGTTTTCGTGCAATTGTTTTTCCATATCTTGGGTTGAGGACCCGAGAGCTCTTGAAATTATTTTCTAAAAGTATTCCCATTCGATTTTCAAAAGCCCAAGACGGCCCGAGTCATTAATAATGTTTTCAAACTATCTTATCAAAATACTTTTCCTTTTATAAAACTGGATTTTTAAACTAAATCTTTTTGACTCCTTGGGCTCGTTTAAAGTTTAATTGGTGTTATGTTCCATATAGAGAATATGACTATGTGATTATTTTTCACCTTGTGTATACGAGTGCTATACTGTGTAGACTTTGGGAATATATGGTTTGTGTTAAGGCTTCACGATGGTTGAATTTTGTGTTGTTATTGGTCATATATCTTGTATATTATGTACTTGCACTAGCAAAATTTCAGTTTGCTAACCCCCGAGTTTTCGGGGGGTGGGTGCCTGTTATGCGCTCAGGTTTTGGCAGCTCGGGAGCAGTCACGGGATTGGCTTGGAAGAAGATGGAAGACGACGATGCTAATCACACAAGTGTCAGAGTCTTTCCTTTTGTTTTCACTTTGGTCGGTATTCCCCCTTTTGGTCTAGTATTCACCCTTGCATGGGTGTAGTTTTCATTTATTAAATTGAGTTGTCATTTCTTTCTGTATTAAAGTTTATTCTTGTCATTGAGAGGTGAATTTCAGTAGTTCTGAATTATTTAATGACCTTGTCGGTCTGCTTTGTAATTAGATTGACCCCGGTCGGTCAATCATTTGAATAGTCTATTGGAGTGTAGCCTAGTAGATCCTTGTGAGAAGGGCCTACGGCGTGTGACAATCCCGGACGTATTCTGGGGGTGCTACAATTATGGTATCACAGCTTAGGTTTGCGAAAAACCTAGGCCGTTGGGTCAAGTCCATGTCCGGTGTAAGTCGCGTGCATCAGAGTTGTGATTAGTATCGTGGTTCCGACATCATCTTCAAGCGATCCGTGATGGTAAGTCTCCCGATCGTAAGTCCCTTTATATACGTATTTGATTATATTGTGCTAATATGTTTAATGTGAACTAAGGATTTGAAACTTGTTGGTGATATTATTGTTTTAGGATATAGCATGCGTATGCGGTCCGAGTAAAAATGGTTATGTAGTATGCTTCGGAAGTCGAGCATATTTATTTGTTCCTGCACTTTATTAGAATAAATTTATGAATGTTAATTTTATCCGCTGCGTGAATATTTTGAGATGGCTTTTGGTATCTTGCAAACCGAGTTTTGATATTTTGGTCTTGCACGTTTTGATAGTATTCTTATGACGGTATTTGATATTTTATAAATGACTTTTGTGAGTATTTGAGAATATTACCGACATCGGCCTTTTTGGCATTTTGAACATTTTTTTTAAAATGATTTTTAGCCTGGTGGGTTCCGGCACGGGGCCCACGGCGCTGTAGTATCACGAATATTTTAAAGTGGTGCTTTGAAATTTTCTAACATTGTGAAAAGCCATGATTTAATGTCATCATGTCAAGTGGTCACGTATCTCGGTGGAAAATTCTTTCAAATAAACGTTTTGGTAGAAGAGGAAAGATTTTCAAAATTGTGGTATTTAGGACTCAATACTTTTGAAATATTTCAAATTAGTTACAATTCAATTTTCAATTGTCTTTTATACATCACTCGAAAATAATTTTTAGAGTCGTTATATAAACTTCCTCTTCCGAAATAAAAGACAGTATTTACAAGTCTTGGGCGCAACGTGACTAGCCCTCTTTTTTTTTCAAAAATTTGTTTTCATTAAGTGCATACATATAATGATCGCCCTCGTCAAAGGACTCGAAATTGAGTTCATAAAACTTTGTGCTTTACGATATTACCGTTATTCTAAGGATGCTAACTAAAAGCCGGGTGATAATTGTGGTATATTGTACGACTGATAAATTAATATTGTTGAATGGTATTATCTGCATTAGTATGTCGAGCCTCGGCAGACGTAGACGTGATGATGGAAATGGAAGCGGCGAGCTGGTTCGTACGACAACGATTCATGCTACAGTGAAGGAGTATCAAAATCAAACGATATCCTATGAAATCTCCTCAGTAGTCGAGCCCACGAGCGAAGCCAAGAGACCGAGGACATCTGGGAAATTTTTGGTCGGTGAAGAGTCTAAGGCTCCCAAACCCTCACGTTGTTCGAAAGCGTCATCTTCGCGGTCGGGAGTGAACGCTGGAAATCCCAAACCAGCATCGGTGACTCGCGGTAAGAAGAGAAGATCCTTCAACTGTAACTGTCAGGGACACGTACGTGCATATTGTCCCTATCCACTCTTGACTTGTTACCGGTGCGGGTGTGAAGGTCATCGGGAGAAATATTGTGAGATAATTTCCGAATTGGCAATGAATGCTTCCCTATTGGCGAACAGAGCAAGTGACCGGAGAATGTCCCGAAACCCTATGTCTCCTTCTGAGGAGCCTAACATGGGAGAATGAATATTTTGTAATATGTCCTAATCGTTGCTGATTCCAACAATCGTGACTTCGATCGTTTTTCGTTTCATTGCTTTACATTTCCATCTTTTGTTGTCTAAGTTTCGGGATTGTAATGTCCTCTTAGACGGGGGAATGTATTACCTGTACTCTTATTAGTATTTTGGTATGGGATGACTTTCATTGTTGGTTATTCATCTGTGAACCTTTCGACCATTTTAAACTGCCTTGTACTTGCTAGGTCAGTCCATCGTACTTCTGGAACCTTACATTCGCGCTTTGCTCGTGATGTTTTGGGGCTGAGCACATAATTACTTTTGCTCAATTGTCGAGCGTCAACATTTAATTATTTCTCCCTCTCGACGATCGATTTTGTATTTAGGGCCATATGTGGTGAATTGTTGTATATCATTATTTTCATTTCGGATCGTTGATGTGGTCCTCGAGCTTTTCGTCGTGTTCATTCCGTGCTTGGGGCATTTTATGCTTAATAATTTGCTCGTTATCGTTTTGGATCATAACCGGTATGTTATAGTTGTAATACTCGAGATTTCTGTTTTGGTTATTTTCGAATTTTGCCGGTTGTACCGGTCATTTTGTTCTGCGGATGACTTCTTGGTACGGCGTGATGTACCGTGTTGTGATATTCGTCGAGTACGACTTATCACTGTGTGAGTCGAGCTAATCGTATGTCCTGTTTTATTATTTTTGGTCTCCTTCCGGATCGTTGTTGTGGTCCTATCGTAATTTTCGGATTGTGCGGGAGTCATTTTTCAACCGTAGCTTCGCTGGCCGGACCTGTACGAAACGGCGGTGAAAACGGCGCTGCCGAGCGCCGGGTCGGCCAGGACTAGCAGGCCTGCAGAGACACGGCCGAGAACCCGCGCAAGATTTGCGCCGGGTGTTGCGCCGTGTCGCACACGGCCGAGACACACATGCAGGTGTCTTGCGCCGGGTGTTGCGCCGTGTCGGTCAAGTTGTGCACTGACCCGCAACACGGCGGTAGACACGGCGCGGGACTGGGCCGTTTGTTGCGCCGTGTCCTGCACGGGTATACATATGACGGGACAGTCGGGTTTACACCCATTGTTCTATTCCTTTTTCTTCTCTTTCCGCGGCTGGAGCTTGGAGAACACGAGGGCATGTTGTTCCACTATAAATCCACGAGATTAGTGAGTCCATATCATCAATTAATCCTTCCATAACTTGCTCCGATCGATCGAATCAAGGTATGATTTCCTAAAATCTAGTTTTGGGGATTTTAGTTGACTTTGTCCGATTTGATCGTTTTAACTCATATTTATGATGGATAATTGTAGATTAACTTGTATTCTATCATTTTCATCATCTTTCCACGGTTTTACCATTTCCGATTCGTCGTTTATATAAACTTTCGTTTGACGCCTTCAAGGTGTCCGGGGAAATGCCGCACAGAGAAATTTGGTCGTTTTGCGATGTTTTTCCTCGTGTGATTTGTTGTTTATTTGATGATAGGATACTAGGGACGAATTCCCTACAAAAATCTAGTGTTGAGCCTTTCCGATCGCCGTTTTCATTGGAGTTCCGGATTTCTCCAATCAAACGTATTTTCCGAAGTATTCGTGAGAGATTACCAAGGCAAGTACCTTGATATACGAATTGTAACTGTGTGAAATCATTGTTGTTGAAGTGTATGAATTTATACGGATGTATATATGTATATATATATATATATATTTATATATATATATATATTTATATATATTTATATGTTAATTATATGTATGTATATACGTATATTGATATATGTGCCTACGTCGGGGAATGACGAGTGATGAATGCTAACACTAGTTGACGTACTCAACTTGGATTGATGGATGAACTATATATATATATATTCGGTTGAGTCGTAATATAGCGATATATGTGCGGTGTTGGTTGGTTATGCTTGAAGGCTTATTGTGATTGAGTTTTGAATGATAACGTGCGTGTTATTGTTTATTTGTGTGGTTAAGGACTGGCGGAGAAATTGTGTGACTTGATGTACTGAGTTGATAATTGTTGTGACGTTTGTCTGTGTGCTTGATGTTTGAAATAATGTGGATACTTGTTGGGAGAAACGTCGTATCCGGGAACCTCTGAGGACGGGGCGCACTCCGGCCTGGTGTATGCTGCAATGTGCGGCTCCATATGGGTGGTGAACACCGATGTTACCTAATGCACGCGCAAGGGGCGGCTCTTGCGGGAGTGATCGCCGGCGCGGTGACATGTTCAAGGAGCGGCCAACATAGTGGAGTGAACGCCGGTACACAGGTGCGCAAGGGAGGCGCCTGGCAGGCTTATTGGTTTCGGGTATTTGAGTGATAGCTAAGACCCCGTTACCGAACGATGTTCGTATCTCAAAATCTTTCAACTCTCTTTTAAATGTTTGTCTTGATATAGACCGCGATTCGTGTTTTTGAAAGTTTGTTTCAACCTATTTTTAAAGCGTTGGTATCAGGGTTAATTAACCAAGGAGGTTTGACGAAATCTCCGAGGGTTAATTAATCGGGGGTCTTGAGCAGGATATGTCGAATGAGAGATTTTGCATTCGATTGTATTGTGGTGCTATTCTGTGTTTTGGGTCGAGGACCCTGTGTAATGTTGAGATGATTGATCTCGTGATGATGTTATTTGGATTGGGTTAAGAACCCCGTGAGATGTTGTAATGATTTCGTTTGTGATAGTGTTGTATGAATTGGGTCGAGGATCCCGAATAATGTTGACCTGTTTTCGTGCAATTGTTTTTCCATATCTTGGGTCGAGGACCAGAGAGCTCTTGAAATTATTTTCTAAAAGTATTCCCATTCGATTTTCAAAACCCCGAGACGGCCCGAGTCATTAATAATGTTTTCAAACTATCTTATCAAAATACTTTTCCTTTTATAAAAATGTATTTTTAAACTAAATCTTTTGACTCCTTGGGCTCGTTTAAAGTTTAATTGGTGTTATGTTCCATATAGAGAATATGACTATGTGATTATTTTTCACCTTTTGTATACGAGTGCTATACTGTGTAGACTTTGGGAATATATGGTTTGTGTTAAGGCTTCACGATGGTTGAATTTTGTGTTGTTATTGGTCATATATCTTGTATATTATGTACTTGCACTAGCAAAATTTCAGTTTGCTAACCCCCGAGTTTTCGGTGGGTGGGTGCCTGTTATGCGCTCAGGTTTTGGCAGCTCGGGAGCAGTCACGGGATTGGCTTGGAAGAAGATGGAAGACGACGATGCTAATCACACAAGTGTCAGAGTCTTTCCTTTTGTTTTCACTTTGGTCGGTATTCCCCCTTTTGGTCTAGTATTCACCCTTGCATGGGTGTAGTTTTCATTTATTAAATTGAGTTGTCATTTCTTTCTGTATTAATGTTTATTCTTGTCATTGAGAGGTGAATTTCATTAGTTCTGAATTATTTAATGACCTTGTCGGTCTGCTTTGTAATTAGATTGACCCCGGTCGGTCAATCATTTGAGTAGCCTATTGGAGTGTAGCCTAGTAGATCCTTGTGAGAAGGGACTACGGCGTGTGACAATCCCGGACGTATTCTGGGGGTGCTACAATTATGGTATCACAGCTTAGGTTTGCGAAAAACCTAGGCCGTTGGGTCAAGTCCATGTCCGGTGTAAGTCGCGTGCATCAGAGTTGTGATTAGTATCGTGGTTCCGAGATCATCTTCAAGCGATCCGTGATGGTAAGTCTCCCGATCGTAAGTCCCTTTATATACGTATTTGATTATATTGTGCTAATATGTTTAATGTGAACTAAGGATTTGAAACTTGTTGGTGATATTATTGTTTTAGGATATAGCATGTGTATGCGGTCCGAGTAAAAATGGTTATGTAGTATGCTTCGGAAGTCGAGCATATTTATTTGTTCCTGCACTTTATTAGAATAAATTTATGAATGTTAATTTTATCCGCTGCGTGAATATTTTGAGATGGCTTTTGGTATCTTGCAAACCGAGTTTTGATATTTTGGTCTTGCACGTTTTGATAGTATTCTTATGACGGTATTTGATATTTTATAAATGACTTTTGTGAGTATTTGAGAATATTACCGACATCGGCCTTTTTGGCATTTTGAACATTTTTTTTAAAATGATTTTTAGCACAGTGGGTTCCACGGGCCCACGGCCGTAGTATCACGAATATTTTAAAGTGGTGCTTTGAAATTTTCTAACATTGTGAAAAGCCATGATTTAATGTCATCATGTCAAGTGGTCACGTATCTCGGTGGAAAATTCTTTCAAATAAACGTTTTGGTAGAAGAGGAAAGATTTTCAAAATTGTGGTATTTAGGACTCAATACTTTTGAAATATTTCAAATTAGTTACAATTCAATTTTCAATTGTCTTTTATACATCACTCGAAAATAATTTTTAGAGTCGTTATATAAACTTCCTCTTTCGAAATAAAAGACAGTATTTACAAGTCTTGGGCGCAACGTGACTAGCCCTCTTTTTTTTTCAAAAATTTGTTTTCATTAAGTGCATACATATAATGATCGCCCTCGTCAAAGGACTCGAAATTGAGTTCATAAAACTTTGTGCTTTACGATATTACCGTTATTCTAAGGATGCTAACTAAAAGCCGGGTGATAATTGTGGTATATTGTACGACTGATAAATTAATATTGTTGAATGGTATTATCTGCATTAGTATGTCGAGCCTCGGCAGACGTAGACGTGATGATGGGAATGGAAGCGGCGAGCTGGTTCGTACGACAACGATTCATGCTACAGTGAAGGAGTATCAAAATCAAACGATATCCTATGAAATCTCCTCAGTAGTCGAGCCCACGAGCGAAGCCAAGAGACCGAGGACATCTGGGAAATTTTTGGTCAGAAAGAGTCTAAGGCTCCCAAACCCTCACGTTGTTCGAAAGCGTCATCTTCGCGGTCGGGAGTGAACGCTGGAAATCCCAAACCAGCATCGGTGACTCGCGGTAAGAAGAGAAGATCCTTCAATCAGAATCGCTGTGACACGTACGTGCATATTGTCCCTCTCCACTCTTGACTTGTTACCAGTGCGGGTGTGAAGGTCATCGAGAAATATTGTGAGATAATTTCCGAATTGGCAATGAATGCTTCCTATTGGCGAACAGAGCAAGTGACCTGAGAATGTCCCGAAACCCTATGTCTCCTTCGAGGAGCCTAACATGGGAGAATGAATATTTTGTAATATGTCCTAATCGTTGCTGATTCCAACAATCGTGACTTCGATCGTTTTTCGTTTCATTGCTTTACATTTCCATCTTTTGTTGTCTAAGTTTCGGGATTGTAATGTCCTCTTAGACGGGGGAATGTATTACCTGTACTCTTATTAGTATTTTGGTATGGGATGACTTTCATTGTTGGTTATTCATCTGTGAACCTTTCGACCATTTTAAACTGCCTTGTACTTGCTAGGTCAGTCCATCGTACTTCTGGAACCTTACATTCGCGCTTTGCTCGTGATGTTTTGGGGCTGAGCACATAATTACTTTTGCTCGATTATTCCACCGCTCCTTACTTTAAGTTTCGGGACGAAACTTATTTTAAGGGGGGTAGAATGTAATACCCGAGATTTTTCATTTCCAGTTTAATTTGAATTTTTCCTTTGAAGACCGGAAATTGCTCAATTGTCGAGCGTCAACATTTAATTATTTCTCCCTCTCGACGATCGATTTTGTATTTAGGGCCATATGTGGTGAATTGTTGTATATCATTATTTTCATTTCGGATCGTTGATGTGGTCCTCGAGCTTTTCGTCGTGTTCATTCCGTGCTTGGGGCATTTTATGCTTAATAATTTGCTCGTTATCGTTTTGGATCATAACCGGTATGTTATAGTTGTAATACTCGAGATTTCTGTTTTGGTTATTTTCGAATTTTGCCGGTTGTACCGGTCATTTTGTTCTGCGGATGACTTCTTGGTACGGCGTGATGTACCGTGTAGTGATATTCGTCGAGTACGACTTATCACTGTGTGAGTCGAGCTAATCGTATGTCCTGTTTTATTATTTTTGGTCTCCTTCCGGATCGTTGTTGTGGTCCTATCGTAATTTTCGAATTGTGCCGGAGTCATTTTTCAACCGTAGCTTCGCTGGCCGGACCTGTACGAAACGGCGGTGAAAACGGCGCTGCCGAGCGCCGGGTCGGCCAGGACTAGCAGGCCTGCAGAGACACGGCCGAGAACCCGCTCAAGATTTGCGCCGGGTGTTGCGCCGTGTCGGACACGGCCGAGACACACATGCAGGTGTCTTGCGCCGGGTGTTGCGCCGTGTCGGTCAAGTTGTGCACTGACCCGCAACACGGCGGTAGACACGGCGCGGGACTGGGCCGTTTGTTGCGCCGTGTCCTGCACGGGTATAAATATGACGGGACAGTCGGGTTTACACCCATTGTTCTATTCCTTTTTCTTCTTTTTCCCCGGCTGGAGCTTGGAGAACACGAGGGCATGTTGTTCCACTATAAATCCACGAGATTAGTGAGTCCATATCATCAATTAATCCTTCCATAACTTGCTCCGATCGATCGAATCAAGGTATGATTTCCTAAAATCTAGTTTTGGGGATTTTAGTTGACTTTGTCCGATTTGATCGTTTTAACTCATATTTATGATGGATAATTGTAGATTAACTTGTATTCTATCATTTTCATCATCTTTCCACGGTTTTACCATTTCCGATTCGTCGTTTATATGAACTTTCGTTTGACGCCTTCAAGGTGTCCGGGGAAATGCCGCAGAGAGAAATTTGGTCGTTTTGCGATGTTTTTCCTCGTGTGATTTGTTGTTTATTTGATGATAGGATACTAGGGACGAATTCCCTACAAAAATCTAGTGTTGAGCCTTTCCGATCGCCGTTTTCATTGGAGTTCCGGATTTCTCCAATCAACCGTATTTTCCGAAGTATTCGTGAGAGATTACCAAGGCAAGTACCTTGATATACGAATTGTAACTATGTGAAATCATTGTTGTTGAAGTGTATGAATTTATACGGATGTATATATGTGTATATATATATATATCTATATATATATATATTTATATATATATATATTTATATGTTAAATATATGTATGTATATACGTATATTGATATATGTGCCTACGTCGGGGAATGACGAGTGATGAATGCTAACACTAGTTGACGTACTCAACTTGGATTGATGGATGAACTATATATATATATATATATATATATATATATATTCGGTTGAGTCTTAATATAGCGATATATGTGCGGTGTTGGTTGGTTATGCTTGAAGGCTTATTCTGATTGAGTTTTGAATGATAACGTGCGTGTTATTGTTTATTTGTGTGGTTATGGACTGGCGGAGAAATTGTGTGACTTGATGTACTGAGTTGATAATTGTTGTGACGTTTGTCTGTGTGCTTGATGTTTGAAATAATGTGGATACTTGTTGGGAGAAACGTCGTATCCGGGAACCTCTGAGGACGGGGCGTGCACTCCGGCCTGGTGTATGCTGCAATGTGCGGCTTCATATGGGTGGTGAACGCCGATGTTACCTAATGCACGCGCAAGGGGCGGCTCTTGCGGGAGTGATCGCCGGCGCGGTGACATGTTCAAGGAGCGGCCAACATAGTGGAGTGAACGCCGGTACACAGGTGCGCAAGGGAGGCGCCTGGCAGGCTTATTGGTTTCGGGTATTTGAGTGATAGCTAAGACCCCGTTACCGAACGATGTTCGTATCTCAAAATCTTTCAACTCTCTTTTAAATGTTTGTCTTGATATAGACCGCGATTCGTGTTTTTGAAAGTTTGTTTCAACCTATTTTTAAAGCGTTGGTATCAGGGTTAATTAACCAAGGAGGTTTGTGAAATCTCCGAGGGTTAATTAATCGGGGGTCTTGAGCAGGATATGTCGAATGAGAGATTTTGCATTCGATTGTATTGTGGTGCTATTCTGTGTTTTGGGTCGAGGACCCTGTGTAATGTTGAGATGATTGATCTCGTGATGATGTTATTTGGATTGGGTTAAGAACCCCGTGAGATGTTGTAATGATTTCGTTTGTGATAGTGTTGTATGAATTGGGTCGAGGATCCCGAATAATGTTGACCTGTTTTCGTGCAATTGTTTTTCCATATCTTGGGTCGAGGACCCGAGAGCTCTTGAAATTATTTTCTAAAAGTATTCCCATTCGATTTTCAAAACCCCAAGACGGCCCGAGTCATTAATAATGTTTTCAAACTATCTTATCAAAATACTTTTCCTTTTATAAAAATGTATTTTTAAACTAAATCTTTTGACTCCTTGGGCTCGTTTAAAGTTTAATTGGTGTTATGTTCCATATAGAGAATATGACTATGTGATTATTTTTCACCTTTTGTATACGAGTGCTATACTGTGTAGACTTTGGGAATATATGGTTTGTGTTAAGGCTTCACGATGGTTGAATTTTGTGTTGTTATTGGTCATATATCTTGTATATTATGTACTTGCACTAGCAAAATTTCAGTTTGCTAACCCCCGAGTTTTCGGTGGGTGGGTGCCTGTTATGCGCTCAGGTTTTGGCAGCTCGGGAGCAGTCACGGGATTGGCTTGGAAGAAGATGGAAGACGACGATGCTAATCACACAAGTGTCAGAGTCTTTCCTTTTGTTTTCACTTTGGTCGGTATTCCCCCTTTTGGTCTAGTATTCACCCTTGCATGGGTGTAGTTTTCATTTATTAAATTGAGTTGCCATTTCTTTCTGTATTAAAGTTTATTCTTGTCATTGAGAGGTGAATTTCATTAGTTCTGAATTATTTAATGACCTTGTCGGTCTGCTTTGTAATTAGATTGACCCCGGTCGGTCAATCATTTGAGTAGTCTATTGGAGTGTAGCCTAGTAGATCCTTGTGAGAAGGGCCTACGGCGTGTGACAATCCCGGACGTATTCTGGGGGTGCTACAATTATGGTATCACAGCTTAGGTTTGCGAAAAACCTAGGCCGTTGGGTCAAGTCCATGTCCGGTGTAAGTCGCGTGCATCAGAGTTGTGATTAGTATCGTGGTTCCGAGATCATCTTCAAGCGATCCGTGATGGTAAGTCTCCCGATCGTAAGTCCCTTTATATACGTATTTGATTATATTGTGCTAATATGTTTAATGTGAACTAAGGATTTGAAACTTGTTGGTGATATTATTGTTTTAGGATATAGCATGTGTATGCGGTCCGAGTAAAAATGGTTATGTAGTATGCTTCGGAAGTCGAGCATATTTATTTGTTCCTGCACTTTATTAGAATAAATTTATGAATGTTAATTTTATCCGCTGCGTGAATATTTTGAGATGGCTTTTGGTATCTTGCAAACCGAGTTTTGATATTTTGGTCTTGCACGTTTTGATAGTATTCTTATGACGGTATTTGATATTTTATAAATGACTTTTGTGAGTATTTGAGAATATTACCGACATCGGCCTTTTTGGCATTTTGAACATTTTTTTTAAAATGATTTTTAGCCTGGTGGGTTCCGGCACGGGGCCCACGGCACTGTAGTATCACGAATATTTTAAAGTGGTGCTTTGAAATTTTCTAACATTGTGAAAAGCCATGATTTAATGTCATCATGTCAAGTGGTCACGTATCTCGGTGGAAAATTCTTTCAAATAAACGTTTTGGTAGAAGAGGAAAGATTTTCAAAATTGTGGTATTTAGGACTCAATACTTTTGAAATATTTCAAATTAGTTACAATTCAATTTTCAATTGTCTTTTATACATCACTCGAAAATAATTTTTAGAGTCGTTATATAAACTTCCTCTTTCGAAATAAAAGACAGTATTTACAAGTCTTGGGCGCAACGTGACTAGCCCTCTTTTTTTTTCAAAAATTTGTTTTCATTAAGTGCATACATATAATGATCGCCCTCGTCAAAGGACTCGAAATTGAGTTCATAAAACTTTGTGCTTTACGATATTACCGTTATTCTAAGGATGCTAACTAAAAGCCGGGTGATAATAGTGGTATATTGTACATCGATAAATTAATATTGTTGAATGGTATTATCGCATTAGTATGTCGAGCCTCGGCGACGTAGACGTGATGATGGGAATGGAAGCGGCTGGTTAAATGCGACAACGATTCATGCTACAGTGAAGGAGTATCAAAATCAAACGATATCCTATGAAATCTCCTCAGTAGTCGAGCCCACGAGCGAAGCCAAGAGACCGAGGACATCTGGGAAATTTTTGGTCGGTAAAGAGTCTAAGGCTCCCAAACCCTCACGTTGTTCGAAAGCGTCATCTTCGCGGTCGGGAGTGAACGCTGGAAATCCCAAACCAGCATCGGTGACTCGCGGTAAGAAGAGAAGATCCTTCAACTGTAACTGTCAGGGACACGTACGTGCATATTGTCCCTCTCCACTCTTGACTTGTTACCGGTGCGGGTGTGAAGGTCATCGGGAGAAATATTGTGAGATAATTTCCGAATTGGCAATGAATGCTTCCCTATTGGCGAACAGAGCAAGTGACCGGAGAATGTCCCGAAACCCTATGTCTCCTTCTGAGGAGCCTAACATGGGAGAATGAATATTTTGTAATATGTCCTAATCGTTGCTGATTCCAACAATCGTGACTTCGATCGTTTTTCGTTTCATTGCTTTACATTTCCATCTTTTGTTGTCTAAGTTTCGGGATTGTAATGTCCTCTTAGACGGGGGAATGTATTACCTGTACTCTTATTAGTATTTTGGTATGGGATGACTTTCATTGTTGGTTATTCATCTGTGAACCTTTCGACCATTTTAAACTGCCTTGTACTTGCTAGGTCAGTCCATCGTACTTCTGGAACCTTACATTCGCGCTTTGCTCGTGATGTTTTGGGGCTGAGCACATAATTACTTTTGCTCGATTATTCCACCGCTCCTTACTTTAAGTTTCGGGACGAAACTTATTTTAAGGGGGGTAGAATGTAATACCCGAGATTTTTCATTTCCGGTTTAATTTGAATTTTTCCTTTGAAGACCGGAAATTGCTCAATTGTCGAGCGTCAACATTTAATTATTTCTCCCTCTCGACGATCGATTTTGTATTTAGGGCCATATGTGGTGAATTGTTGTATATCATTATTTTCATTTCGGATCGTTGATGTGGTCCTCGAGCTTTTCGTCGTGTTCATTCCGTGCTTGGGGCATTTTATGCTTAATAATTTGCTCGTTATCGTTTTGGATCATAACCGGTATGTTATAGTTGTAATACTCGAGATTTCTGTTTTGGTTATTTTCGAATTTTGCCGGTTGTACCGGTCATTTTGTTCTGCGGATGACTTCTTGGTACGGCGTGATGTACCGTGTAGTGATATTCGTCGAGTACGACTTATCACTGTGTGAGTCGAGCTAATCGTATGTCCTGTTTTATTATTTTTGGTCTCCTTCCGGATCGTTGTTGTGGTCCTATCGTAATATTCGAATTGTGCCGGAGTCATTTTTCAACCGTAGCTTCGCTGGCCGGACCTGTACGAAACGGCGGTGAAAACGGCGCTGCCGAGCGCCGGGTCGGCCAGGACTAGCAGGCCTGCAGAGAAACGGCCGAGAACCCGCTCAAGATTTGCGCCGGGTGTTGCGCCGTGTCGGACACGGCCGAGACACACATGCAGGTGTCTTGCGCCGGGTGTTGCGCCGTGTCGGTCAAGTTGTGCACTGACCCGCAACACGGCGGTAGACACGGCGCGGGACTGGGCCGTTTGTTGCGCCGTGTCCTGCACGGGTATAAATATGACGGGACAGTCGGGTTTACACCCATTGTTCTATTCCTTTTTCTTCTTTTTCCCCGGCTGGAGCTTGGAGAACACGAGGGCATGTTGTTCCACTATAAATCCACGAGATTAGTGAGTCCATATCATCAATTAATCCTTCCATAACTTGCTCCGATCGATCGAATCAAGGTATGATTTCCTAAAATCTAGTTTTGGGGATTTTAGTTGACTTTGTCCGATTTGATCGTTTTAACTCATATTTATGATGGATAATTGTAGATTAACTTGTATTCTATCATTTTCATCATCTTTCCACGGTTTTACCATTTCCGATTCGTCGTTTATATGAACTTTCGTTTGACGCCTTCAAGGTGTCCGGGGAAATGCCGCAGAGAGAAATTTGGTCGTTTTGCGATGTTTTTCCTCGTGTGATTTGTTGTTTATTTGATGATAGGATACTAGGGACGAATTCCCTACAAAAATCTAGTGTTGAGCCTTTCCGATCGCCGTTTTCATTGGAGTTCCGGATTTCTCCAATCAACCGTATTTTCCGAAGTATTCGTGAGAGATTACCAAGGCAAGTACCTTGATATACGAATTGTAACTATGTGAAATCATTGTTGTTGAAGTGTATGAATTTATACGGATGTATATATGTATATATATATATATCTATATATATATATTTATATATATATATATATATTTATATGTTAAATATATGTATGTATATACGTATATTGATATATGTGCCTACGTCGGGGAATGACGAGTGATGAATGCTAACACTAGTTGACGTACTCAACTTGGATTGATGGATGAACTATATATATATATATATATATTCGGTTGAGTCGTAATATAGCGATATATGTGCGGTGTTGGTTGGTTATGCTTGAAGGCTTATTGTGATTGAGTTTTGAATGATAACGTGCGTGTTATTGTTTATTTGTGTGGTTATGGACTGGCGGAGAAATTGTGTGACTTGATGTACTGAGTTGATAATTGTTGTGACGTTTGTCTGTGTGCTTGATGTTTGAAATAATGTGGATACTTGTTGGGAGAAACGTCGTATCCGGGAACCTCTGAGGACGGGGCGTGCACTCCGGCCTGGTGTATGCTGCAATGTGCGGCTCCATATGGGTGGTGAACGCCGATGTTACCTAATGCACGCGCAAGGGGCGGCTCTTGCGGGAGTGATCGCCGGCGCGGTGACATGTTCAAGGAGCGGCCAACATAGTGGAGTGAACGCCGGTACACAGGTGCGCAAGGGAGGCGCCTGGCAGGCTTATTGGTTTCGGGTATTTGAGTGATAGCTAAGACCCCGTTACCGAACGATGTTCGTATCTCAAAATCTTTCAACTCTCTTTTAAATGTTTGTCTTGATATAGACCGCGATTCGTGTTTTTGAAAGTTTGTTTCAACCTATTTTTAAAGCGTTGGTATCAGGGTTAATTAACCAAGGAGGTTTGACGAAATCTCCGAGGGTTAATTAATCGGGGGTCTTGAGCAGGATATGTCGAATGAGAGATTGTGCATTCGATTGTATTGTGGTGCTATTCTGTGTTTTGGGTCGAGGACCCTGTGTAATGTTGAGATGATTGATCTCGTGATGATGTTATTTGGATTGGGTTAAGAACCCCGTGAGATGTTGTAATGATTTTGTTTGTGACAGTGTTGTATGAATTGGGTCGAGGATCCCGAATAATGTTCACATGTTTTTGTGCAATTGTTTTTCCATATCTTGGGTCGAGGACCCGAGAGCTCTTGAAATTATTTTCTAAAAGTATTCCCATTCGATTTTCAAAACCCAAGACGGCCCGAGTCATTAATAATGTTTTCAAACTATCTTATCAAAATACTTTTCCTTTTATAAAAATGTATTTTTAAACTAAATCTTTTGACTCCTTGGGCTCGTTTAAAGTTTAATTGGTGTTATGTTCCATATAGAGAATATGACTATGTGATTATTTTTCACCTTGTGTATACGAGTGCTATACTGTGTAGACTTTGGGAATGTATGGTTTGTGTTAAGGCTTCACGATGGTTGAATTTTGTGTTGTTATTGGTCATATATCTTGTATATTATGTACTTGCACTCGCAAAATTTCAGTTTGCTAACCCCCGAGTTTTCGGGGGGTGGGTGTCTGTTATGCGCTCAGGTTTTGGCAGCTCGGGAGCAGTCACGGGATTGGCTTGGAAGAAGATGGAAGACGACGATGCTAATCAGACAAGTGTCAGAGTCTTTCCTTTTGTTTTCACTTTGGTCGGTATTCCCCCTTTTGGTCTAGTATTCACCCTTGCATGGGTGTAGTTTTCATTTATTAAATTGAGTTGTCATTTCTTTCTGTATTAAAGTTTATTCTTGTCATTGAGAGGTGAATTTCATTAGTTCTGAATTGTTTAATGACCTTGTCGGTCTGCTTTGTAATTAGATTGACCCCGGTCGGTCAATCATTTGAGTAGTCTATTGGAGTGTAGCCTGGTAGATCCTTGTGAGAAGGGCCTACGGCGTGTGAAAATCCCAGACGTATTATGGGGGTGCTACAATTATGGTATCAGAGCTTAGGTTTGCGAAAAACCTAGGCCGTTGGGTCAAGTCCATGTCCGGTGTAAGTCGCGTGCATCAGAGTTGTGATTAGTATCGTGGTTCCGACATCATCTTCAAGAGATCCGTGATGGTAAGTCTCCCGATCGTAAGTCCCTTTATATACGTATTTGATTATATTGTGCTTATATGTTTAATGTGAACTAAGGATTTGAAACTTGTTGGTGATATTATTGTTTTAGGATATAGCATGCGTATGCGGTTCGAGCAAAAATGGTTATGTAGTATGCTTCGGAAGTCGAGCATATTTATTTGTTCCTGCACTTTATTAGAATAAATTTATGAATGTTAATTTTATCCGCTGCATGAATATTTTGAGATGGCTTTTGGTATCTTGCAAACCGAGTTTTGATATTTTGGTCTTGCACGTTTTGATAGTATTCTTATTACGGTATTTGATATTTTATAAATGACTTTTGTGAGTATTTGAGAATATTACCGTCATCGGCCTTTTTGGCATTTTGAACATTTTTTTTTAAAATGATTTTTAGCCTGGTGGGTTCCAGCACGGGGCCCACGGCGCTGTAATATCACGAATATTTTAAAGTGGTGCTTTGAAATTTTCTAACATTGTGAAAAGCCATGATTTAATGTCATCATGTCAAGTGGTCACGTATCTCGGTGGAAAATTCTTTCAAATAAACGTTTTGGTAGAATAGGAAAGATTTTCAAAATTGTGGTATTTAGGACTCAACACTTTTGAAATATTTCAAATTAGTTACAATTCAATTTTCAATTGTCTTTTATACATCACTCGAAAATAATTTTTAGAGTCGTTATATAAACTTCCTCTTCCGAAATAAAAGACAGTATTTACAAGTCTTGGGCGCAACGTGACTAGCCCTCTTTTATTTCAAAAATTTGTTTTCATTAAGTGCATACATATAATGATCGCCCTCATCAAAGGACTCGAAATTGACTTCATAAAACTTTGTGCTTTACGATATTACCGTTATTCCAAGGATGCTAACTAAAAGCCGGGTGATAATTGTGGTATATTGTACGACTGATAAATTAATATTGTTGAATGGTATTATCTGCATTAGTATGTCGAGCCTCGGCAGACGTAGACGTGATGATGGGAATGGAAGCGGCGACCTGGTTCGTACGACAACGATTCATGCTACAGTGAAGGAGTATCAAAATCAAACGATATCCTATGAAATCTCCTCAGTAGTCGAGCCCACGAGCGAAGCCAAGAGACCGAGGACATCTGGGAAATTTTTGGTTGGTGAAGAGTCTAAGGCTCCCAAACCCTCACGTTGTTCGAAAGCGTCATCTTCGCGGTCGGGAGTGAACGCTGGAAATCCCAAACCAGCATCGGTGACTCGCGGTAAGAAGAGAAGATCCTTCAACTGTAACTGTCAGGGACACGTACGTGCATATTGTCCCTCTCCACTCTTGACTTGTTACCGGTGCGGGTGTGAAGGTCATTGGGAGAAATATTGTGAGATAATTTCTGAATTGGCAATGAATGCTTCCCTATTGGCGAACAGAGCAAGTGACCTGAGAATGTCCCGAAACCCTATGTCTCCTTCTGAGGAGCCTAACATGGGAGAATGAATATTTTGTAATATGTCCTAATCGTTGCTGATTCCAACAATCGTGACTTCCATCGTTTTTCGTTTCATTGCTTTACATTTCCATCTTTTGTTGTTCTAAGTTTCGGGATTGTAATGTCCTCTTAGACGGGGGAATGTATTACCTGTACTCTTCTTAGTATTTTCGGTATGGGATGACTTTCATTGTTGGTTATTCATCTGTGAACCTTTCGACCATTTTAAACTGCCTTGTACTTGCTAGGTCAGTCCATCGTACTTCTGGAACCTTACATTCGCGCTTTGCTCGTGATGTTTTGGGGCTGAGCACATAATTACTTTTGCTCGATTATTCCACCGCTCCTTACTTTAAGTTTCGGGACGAAACTTATTTTAAGGGGGGTAGAATGTAATACCCGAGATTTTTCATTTCCGGTTTAATTTGAATTTTTCCTTTGAAGACCGGAAATTGCTCAACTGTCGAGCGTCAGCATTTAATTATTTCTCCCTTTCGACGATCGATTTTGTATTTAGGGCCATATGTGGTGAATTATTGTATATCATTATTTTCATTTCGGATCGTTGATGTGGTCCTCGAGCTTTTCGTCGTGTTCATTCCGTGCTTGGGGCATTTTATGCTTAATAATTTGCTCGTTATCGTTTTGGTTCATAACCGGTATGTTATAGTTGTAATACTCGAGATTTTTGTTTTGCTTATTTTCGAATTTTGCCAGTTGTACCGGTCATTTTGTTCTGCGGATGACTTCTTGGTACGGCGTGATGTACCGTGTAGTGATATTCGTCGAGTAAGACTTATCACTGTGTGATTCGAGCTAATCGTATGTCCTGTTTTATTATTTTTCGTCTCCTTCTGGATCGTTGTTGTGGTCCTATCGTAATTTTCGGATTGTGCCGGAGTCGTTTTTCAACCGGAGCTTGGCGGCGGACTGCATTTAAACGGCGGTGGCAACGGCGCCGAGCGCCGGTCGGCAGACTAGCGACTGCCGAGACACGGCCGACAACCCGCGCAAGATTTGCGCTGGGTGTTGCGCCGTGTCGGACACGGCCGAGACACACACGCAGGTGTCTTGCGCCGGGTGTTGCGCCGTGTCGGTCAGGTTGTGCACTGACCCACAACACGGCGGTAGACACGGCGCGGGACTGGGCCGTTTGTTGCGCCGTGTCCTGCACGGGTATAAATATGACGGGACAGTCGGGTTTACACCCATTGTTCTATTCCTTTTTCTTCTCTTTCCACGGCTGGAGCTTGGAGAACACGAGGGCATGTTGTTCCAATATAAATCCACGAGATTAGTGAGTCTATATCATCAATCAATCCTTCCATAACTTGCTCCGATCGATCGAATCAAGGTATGATTTCCTAAAATCTAGTTTTGGGGATTTTAGTTGACTTTGTCCGATTTGATCGTTTTAACTCATATTTATGATGGATAATTGTAGATTAACTTGTATTCTATCATTTTCATCATCTTTCCACGGTTTTACCATTTCCGATTCATCTTTTATATGAACTTTCATTTGACGCCTTCAAGGTGTCCGGGGAAATGCCGCAGAGAGAAATTTGGTCGTTTTGCGATGTTTTTCCTTATGTGATTTGTTGTTTATTTGATGATAGGATACTAGGGACGAATTCCCTACAAAAATCTAGTGTTGAGCCTTTCCGATCGCCGTTTTCATTGGAGTTCCGGATTTCTCCAATCAACCGTATTTTCCGAAGTATTCGTGAGAGATTACCAAGGCAAGTACCTTGATATACGAATTGTAACTGTGCGAAATCATTGTTGTTGAAGTGTATGAATTTATACGGATGTATATATGTGTATATATATATATATATTTATATATATTTATATGTTAAATATATGTATGTATATACGTATATTGATATATGTGCCTACGTCGGGGAATGACGAGTGATGAATGCTAACACTAGTTGACGTACTCAACTTGGATTGATGGATGAACTATATATATATATATATATATATATTCGGTTGAGTTGTAATATAGCGATATATGTGAGGTGACGGCTTATTGTGATTGAGTTTTGAATGATAACGTGCGTGTTATTGTTTATTTGTGTGGTTATGGACTGGCGGAGAAATTGTGTGACTTGATGTACTGAGTTGATAATTGTTGTGACGTTTGTCTGTGTGCTTGATGTTTGAAATAATGTGTATACTTGTTGTGAGAAACGTCGTATCCGGGAACCTCTGAGGACGGGGCGTGCACTCCGGCCTGGTGTATGCTGCAATGTGCGGCTCCATATGGGTGGTGAACGCCGATGTTACATAATGCACGCGCAAGGGGCGGCTCTTGCGGGAGTGATCGTCGGCGCGGTGACATGTTCAAGGAGCGGCCAACATAGTGGAGTGAACGCCGGTACACAGGTGCGCAAGGGAGGCGCCTGGCAGGCTTATTGGTTTCGGGTATTTGAGTGATAGCTAAGACCCCGTTACCGAACGATGTTCGTATCTCAAAATCTTTCAACTCTCTTTTAGATGTTTGTCTTGATATAGACCGCGATTCGTGTTTTTGAAAGTTTGTTTCAACTTGTTTTTAAAGCGTTGGTATCAGGGTTAATTAACCAAGGAGGTTTGACGAAATCTCCGAGGGTTAATTAATCGGGGGTCTTGAGCAGGATATGTCGAATGAGAGATTGTGCATTCGATTGTATTGTGGTGCTATTCTGTGTTTTAGGTCGAGGACCCTGTGTAATGTTGAGATGATTGATCTCGTGATGATGTTATTTGGATTGGGTTGAGAACCCCGTGAGATGTTGTAATGATTTCGTTTGTGACAGTGTTCTATGAATTGGGTCGAGGATCCCGAATAATGTTGACATGTTTTCGTACAATTGTTTTTCCATATCTTGGGTCGAGGACCCGAGAGCTCCTGAAATTATTTTCTAAAAGTATTCCCATTCGATTTTCAAAACCCCAAGACGGCCCGAGTCATTAATAATATTTTCAAACTATCTTATCAAAATACTTTTCCTTTTATAAAAATGGATTTTTAAACTAAATCTTTTGACTCCTTGGGCTCGTTTAAAGTTTAATTGGTGTTATGTTCCATATAGAGAATATGACTATGTGATTATTTTTCACCTTGTGTATACGAGTTCTATACTGTGTAGACTTTAGGAATGTATGGTTTGTGTTAAGGCTTCACGATGGTTGAATTTTGTGTTGTTATTGTTCGTATATCTTGTATATTATGTACTTGCACTAGTAAAATTCCAGTTTGCTAACCCCCGAGTTTTCGGGGGGTGGGTGCCTGTTATGCGCTCAGGTTTTGGCAGCTCAGGAGCAGTCACGGGATTGGCTTGGAAGAAGATGGAAGACGACGATGCTAATCACACAAGTGTCAGAGTCTTTCCTTTTGTTTTCACTTTGGTCGGTATTCCCCCTTTTGGTCTAGTATTCACCCTTGCATGGGTGTAGTTTTCATTTATTAAATTGAGTTGTCATTTCTTTCTGTATTAAAGTTTATTCTTGTCATTGAGAGGTGAATTTCATTAGTTCTGAATTGTTTAATGACCTTGTCGGTCTGCTTTGTAATTAGATTGACCCCGGTCGGTCAATCATTTGAGTAGTCTATTGGAGTGTAGCCTGGTAGATCCTTGTGAGAAGGGCCTATGGCGTGTGACTTTCCCGGACGTATTCTGGGGGTGTTACAATCGTGACATCCATCTTGAGTCTTATTGATTGGTCGCTCACAGTCCACGTATAATTGGATCTGTTCGATATTCGGATTGTCATTGAAATCCCGTATATATGATTTATATATGGTTGACGATTTTATTCTCTCATGTATCTGTCGCCGTTGAACCTTTACTAATCTCGTTCGGAGTTACGATATCAATGGTCAACTCATTGATATCGATCATTTATCAATCCCGTTTGGAGTTCACCCTGTCATTGGTAATCTCGTTCGTTACTGATCCTTATTGATTCCATTTGGGGGTTGTCTCACCGTTGGTATTCTGGGTTAGTAGTCCTTGATTTATGTTATTGGAGTTTACCGTGTCGTCGGTATTCTCGGTTGTCGATTCCTTATTGCTCTTGTTGGAGTTTACCGTATCATTGGTATTCCCGGTTGTTGGTCCTTATTGATCTTGCTAGAGTTTACTGTGTCGTCAGTATTCTCGGTTGTTGACCCTTTATTGATCTTATTGGAGTTTTTATTACCATTGGTATTTCTGGTTGTCGACTCTTATTGATCTTGTTGGAGTTTACCGTATCGTCTGTATTCTCGGCTATTGATTCTTCATTGATCCTTACCGTGTCGTCGATATTCTCGGTTATTGATTCTTCGTTGATCCTTACCGTGTCGTCGGTATTCTCGGTTGTCAATCTTTTATTGATCTTGCTGGGATTTGCCGTATTGCTGATATTCTCGGTTATTGATTCTTCGTTGATCCTTACCGTGTCGTCGGTATTCTCGGTTGTCAATCTTTTATTGATCTTGTTGGGATTTACCGTATTGCCGGTATTCTCGGTTATTGATTCTTCGTTGATCTTGTTAGAGTTACCACATCATGGTATTCTCGTTCATGGTTGATCCGTTGTCGATCTTGCGTGGAAATATCATGTCATTGATATTTCCGTTGTGATGCAATAATTGTTTACCATTATTGATTGTGTAAACATACATGTTTTGCATTGATATTCGGGACATGCTATTGTCTCAGAACAGTTGGATTACAGGTGTGCCATGTGATATCGGTTACAGTACAGGTGGTTACATTTGAATTCATTCATCACTTAAGGACACGAGGCGTGGGTTATGGTAAGAATTGATTTGTTACGGATTGTGACAGGTTGGTAATGCTACTTCAGTAAGGTTACACTGGAAATATTCTTACCCTGTAAATTACATTGATATGTATTGTTTTTGTGATGTGATAGTTATCATTGTTGAGTATTATGGCTGACCCCGTCGTGGGCTTTATCTTTTAGGTAATCGGAGTTCGATCTAGTAGCGGTCGTGATGGGGTGAGCTTTCCGGTGATACTGGCTATGGCGTGGTTGTTGGGATTCGAGTGTTTTTTCTGGTTTTTATAATTCTGCTGCAAATGTATTTAATTACGTTTTATCCGCTGTGTGTGTATGTTCCTAAATGACTTTCGATATTCTTTGAACTGTGATTTTATCCACTGCGTGTGTGTGTGTACTTTCAAAGGGCCTTTTGGCATTTTTAAGTGTTTGCGAAAATGATTTTAGCCTTGTGAGTTCCAATATAGGGCCCACGGCACTGTAATATTCCGTATGGTTTTGGGGGTGTTACAGAAGATGGTATCGGAGCTTGGGTTTCGTAAAACCCGGGCATGTGTGTTATGTGGCTCTACCGGTGCGGTAGTAGCGTGACTTTTGACAATGATTTTCTGACTTTTGAGTCAAACCGATTTTTGAGGTTTCAAAATTTTTGAAATATTTTCAAATTGTTGTATTTGCGATGCTGGTGTGTTGTTAGTGTGTTGAGACTTTGTATGGGAGTCGTATGCTGGTATCACGGAAGATCATCGACTTCACGGACCTGTAAGTGTGTTCTTTCAGTTATTTCAATTTTGGTGATGATTATTTGAGCATGGTGTCATGATTTTGAGATATTTCGGGATTGAGATACTGATTATGACAGGTGTTGAGTTTCGAGGACGAAACTTATTTAAGTGGGTATATATGTAATATCCTAGAATTTCACTTTGAATTTTTCGCATTATTTTATCTGGGTTGTACTGTACAGAGTGGGACCGACATGATACGAGTGGATAATTTTGGAAACCGTGACAGTCGTGCCAGTATGTCTATCGAGGTTATTTTGATTCTAGGATATTACATGCTTGGTGTGTTTTCGATGTCGGATATACCGTATGAGTATTTGTATGATGTCCGTACTTGGTCAACAGTTGTAATTGAGGATATCGTGCATCAGACGTACCGTATGAGAATATTTTCGGGATTTCGTATATGTGTTCAGTATGTCGTATGTTCATACTTGTTATGACGAGACGTTGGACAGGAATTGCTGGAAATGGCTAAGTCTGGAACTGTTAACGTACGTTAAGACTCTGAGATAACGTACGCTAAGTTGGTACATGTTACGTACGTTATGCGTAAGGTATTACGTACGTAACAAGAGGAGTCGGACAGTTGGGCCCGGTGTCGGCAGCTTTCGGCGCGGATGTGGATAGGTGAGTCAACGGATGGAGTTACGTACATTATACAGGGTGTATTATGTACGTAATTCGAGTATAATACTATAGCAAGTCAACGTATATATTACGTACGCAACGGAATAAGTGTTACGTACGTTACGGGGCGGCTGGCCGAGTCGTGGCCGAGAGGACCTGTAGTGGCCGAGCATGGTCGGCAGTGACTCGCAGGGATGGCCGATCACGGTCGGCAGTGACTCGCTGGGGGCTAGGACTAGCCGATTACGTACGTAAGGGAGCTGCCGTCTACGTACGTAAGGGTGCCGAATGAACTGGACAGCAAGGTAGGCCACGGCCGGTTACGTACGTAAGCCCCGGTCGGTTACGTACGTAAGGTGCCGGCAGGTCCCGCCTATATAAGGCCTTGACCGTGCCATCTGCTCATTTTCATGTTTTCTCTTCGTTTCTTCGCGATTTCTTCAGCAAAATGGATGGTTTTGAGTAGAATAAACTTATAACAACATGTTTTGGAAGTTACAATCATGGATTAACATCATCATCCACCCGGATCGAAGGTAAGAACACATAAACTTTTGTTTTTTGGATGTTCTTGAGGTTTCTTAGTGTTTTGGCCAATTTGCTTCGTTTTGATTCGGATTATTGATAGAACTTGATTGTATACTCGTAATCATTCAATACTCTTGAAGTTTTGTGGAAAAAATTCGAGTATTTCTTCGAATAAACGATTAAATTGGACTGTGCCTTCAAAGTATTCGATGAAATGTCTCAATGAGTAGAACTTGGAAAATTCTACACGTTTTCGTATGAATGATGGTTGAATTGATATTGTTGTGATGAATCTTGGTATTTACGAGAATTTTGTTAAGGGAAGATAATGAATTGGTGATAAAATGATTCGATTATGTTGTTATGATTATGGAATCGTAATATTCTCTATGTTCTTGGTAGTTTGTTGCGATTCATGATGTTATGAGAAGTATATATGTTGAAGACATTGTTAGGACTATTGAACACCGAATTTCGGCTTGTGTTCGCATTGTTAAGGGTTGATACGGTTTGGTTTCGTATGATCGAGATGTCGTTGAACCATCGAGTTTGATTAGTTGGTCATTTCGGTTGTTGATTGTTATTGAACGTATCGTTAATTGATTTTTGCATTAGGTTGCATTTAGTGATTGTTGAAGTTAACCGTTGTGCTGCGGACGAGTCGGGGCTGAGGAGCTTGTAGATGAAGACGGCGGGATTGATAGTGGCTTCGTCGAATTGGTATCAAGGCAAGTTATGCTTGCTCAGTTCATAATGTTAATAAATGATTTCGTTTTCATTTCATTTATGATTCATATAGCAATGGCATTATGGAATATATGAATTGTCGGAATGGTGGTATGTATGGTATTTTTGGACTAAGATAAATCATAATGTATATGATTTTAAGGATGTCTAGTGGAAATGGGAATGTGAATTATAATTTGGTCTATTGCATGAGAAGTTGGGTATCAATGTTAATTATCGTGTCGATGTTGAACTCGGGATGATGGTTTGGTATTAGTTATGGACTGTACTTCATTTTGGATTGTCAGATAAACCGTGTATTCGTTGAGGGCGGTTGGTCGTGGAAAGGTTAGCGTCTCCAGCTTGAGGTAAATTAATATTGTTAGATTATGATATCATCATGTTGCATTATTGCATGTGTGTGTTGATATTTCATGCGGTGAATGTGCACCATTGTTTGTTACGTTTTGTGAAGCGCTCTTTCATTGAGCCGTAATATGTGGGGCCGATGTGTTGGGGGTAAAACCTGTATGGTACCCGAATGGAAATGTGTTAGGAGATAAGACCTAAATGGCACCTATGTCTGGAGTAGTCCTGAGTAGATGCTTCCGTGACCCTCGGCTGCTGCCTTGGGAGTTTATGTGATATTGTCCGGAGTATTCCTGAGTAGATGCTTCCGTGACCCTTAGCTGCTGCCTTGGGAGTTTATGTGCTATTATTATATGCATTGTTGAGCATGCTGTGGACTGTTGTCTGACGGAATACGACATTGTGGTCGTGTCGGTCTTTCATGATCGAGTTATTGTTGCCCTTTTGGAAAATCTTCTGATCCTTGTTGGATATGCGTTTCTTCGAGATTTGTTGTCATGTTGTATCGTGGCATATCTAGAGTCAGATACGTTCTGATCGTTCATGTGTAGGATTTTCGGGACGGGCACGTGTAGCATATGTTGGTTTCGACCTCATACTGAACCGTGCACACGAGACGTACTTCGTGAGTCTGATTAGGTACGAGACCAGACGTGTATCGATCAATACCCGTGGTTGGCTTTTACACGGACACATGTCCGGATCGAGCGTATCGTGACGTCCATCTTGAGTCTTATTGATTGGTCGTTCACAGTCCACGTATAATTGGATCTGTTCGATATTCGGATTGTCTTTGAAATCCCGTATATATGATTTGTATATGGTTGACGATTTTATTCTCTCATGTATCAGTCGCCGTTGAACCTTTACTAATCTCGTTCGTAGTTACGATATCGATGGTCAACTCATTGATATCGATCCTTTATAAATCCCGTTTGGAGTTCACCCTGTCATTGGTAATCTCGTTCGTTATTGATCCTTATTGATTCCGTTTGGGGGTTGTCTCACCGTTGGTATTCTTGGTTATTAGTCCTTGATTTATGTTATTGGAGTTTACCGTCTCGTCAGTATTATCGGTTGTCGATTCTGTAGCTACCCAAAATATTATCCGGAGATAAATATTGCTAAAATAGATAGATAGCAAACAAATGCAAGAACACTTCCGTGGGAAAAGTAAACAACACAAGATTTGCCGGGGTTGTCAGTGTAACACCCCCAAGATATTCGGAGTATATTACAGCGCCGTGAATCCCTATATGGGACCCACCAGGCTTAACAAACATCATACTCATCGACGCGTGGAAACAACAAAATAACACCTCATCAAATAGACGCAAAACATAATAATCCACCCGGTTCAACCGGTCTAACATAACACCATCATTCGACACAAACATAATAGACAGCAATACAATCTGGACGAACAAGAATTCTTAAGTACTCGAGTACTTCTATTAGTTTAAAAACCACAAAAGATAAAAGATAGAAGACAATAAGACATCACTCATGCACAATCATCACGCACGGCCATCATCCGCGTACTGGTCCAGCGCTCGCTCGTCTCGATGAACCTGACCTGAAATTCATAAAACAAATTTCCCCAAAACGGGTCCCCAGAGGGGATAGCAATTACACTCGTACAAGTAACCAAATGAAAAACTTACATCTTATACATATAGTCAATGCATGCAATCAAGAAAACATAGTTCCAAAGCACTCATTTCTGGAAATGCCATAATCAAAACACATTTGTAAAATACACCACAATTAACCATGGATCCACCCCTCCATAGACCCCTACCGAGACCCCGTCGGATCTAACCCGAAGTGGTTAAAAGCAGAACTCCCGGATCTACCCCTCCGTGGACCCCTACCGAGACCCCGTCGGATCTAACCCGTTGTGAGCATACACACACACGCAAATTATCATACAATACTACTATGTCAAGATTGTAAGTTCATAATGGTACTTGCCTCGATCAAATATACGCTGACACGAACGGAAATGAAGGATCAAACACGACCACGAGGAACCGGCGGAAATGAACCTAACAATTCGAATAACATAATCACAACCACTTCTAAACGATTACGGAAATGGAATACACCTGGAAACCCGCCTACGATTCATGTATATTCGTATAAAAATAACAACGAGGGCGGACCACAACCAAACCTTCCCGATTTCACGAAACCAAGAAAATATACCATGAATCCGTAGGAAAACTAATGATACCAACAAGACTAATCATACTCATCATGAATTAACCGACAAAACGAGACGAATCGGACGAAAATCCCAAAACCCCCAAGTTATCCAAAAGTAGGGTTCTAAGAGATTTACCTTGGATTAGGATAAAAGATTCGTGTTGATGTTATTATAATACACCAAGAACTCAAGGAAGATGTTGGATGAGATGATTGGAGGAATAAATCGCCAAGAAAATCGCCCGGAATCGCCTTAGCCGCGGAAGGGAGGAAGAAATGAGAAATTACGTTCATCTCGGTCAACTCCCTGGTTTATATAGCCAGGGAGTGTTAGCGCGCACTAATCCTCAAAGTTAGCGTACGCTAATGGAACAAAACTCCAGTCCAGTGGCCAGATATCTGGCCGCTAGCGTGCGCTACTCGAAACGTAGCATGCGCTAATAACCTCTTGGTAGCGCGCGCTATCGACCAATAGTGTGCGCTACCTGGACACCAGCCGAGTCTAGAAGCAAACTGTCCAGTACTGGACACTCACGCTAGCGCACGCTACCGGGCATCTCAGCGTGCGCCAGCCCCCAACATAAGCGTGCGCTAGGCTACGTAGCGTACGCTAATCTGCCAGTCGAGAGACCTGGAATTAGTACTGCCACTCCCAGGGCTTGCTCTCTAGCGCGCGCTACGAAGCAGTCGTAGCGTGCGCTACTAAGGGACCCCTAGCGTGCGCTATGCAGAAAAAATAGCATGCACTAGGTACAAAATATAAATGGTCCAGAACACCGGAATATGAACGAAACATCAAACGGAACATCTCAAGACATATCAAAACATAGAATGGATCCACGGCAACCCCGAAACAGTGGTTCCGCACAACAATTACGGGAATCAGATCAATAGATGACAGAAAAGATACACTGAAAGATACACGGGGGTCGCTACAACCGAGAAATACAACGAAAATGAAAATACAAGGGAAAGAAAAAAATGCGGATATTACATTCTACCCCTCTAAAAATAAGTTTCGTCCCGAAACTTAAGAAACAAACAACTCAGGGTACATAGCACGCATGTTATCCTCGGTTTCCCAAGTTGCCTCCTCGACACCGTGTCTCGACCACTGCACCTTGACCAAAGAGATGGTCTTATGCCTCAGTCGTTTCTCACGACGCTCCAAAATATTCAAGGGACGCTCCTCAAAAGTAATATCCTCGGCGACATCAATCTCACCATAATCGATGACATGACTAGGATCCGGGACATATTTCCTCAGCTGGGAAACATGAAAAAACGCTATGAACATGACTCAAGGCCGGGGGTAGTGCCAAACGGTATGCCCGACAGCTCCAGGCAACAAAACCTCAATATGTAACTCGATCAAAGCCCGCCGAAGCTCAGACTGGGACGTAAAGATCTCAAGCATTCGCAACGCAACCGGTTTTCGACTCAAGGCGTCAGCCACGACGTTCGCCTTGCCCGGATGATAAAGGATTTCGAGGTCATAATCCTTAATCATCTCTAACCACCTCCTCTGCCTCATATTCAACTCCCGCTGAGTAAATATGTATTTCAGACTTTTATGATCGGTAAAAATCTGACATGCAGAGCCGAAAAGATAGTGACGCCAAATCTTCAGCGCAAAAACGACTGCCGCTAACTCCAAATCATGAGCAGGGTAGTTCATCTCATACGGCCTCAACTGTCTCGACGCATAGGCAATGGTCTTGCCGTGCTGCATCAATACGCACCCAAGACCCTGACCCGAAGCATCACTATAAACAGCAAAACCCTCGTTGCCACACGACAACACTAAAACTGGGGCAGAAGTCAAACGCTTCTTCAGTTCCTCGAATAAATAAGAATATCGTCAATGAAAACGACAACACACTTATCCAGATACTCGATAAAGACTTTGTTCATCAACTGCATGAACACCGCCGGCACATTAGTTAACCCGAAAGGCATAACTACAAACTCAGAATGTCCGTATCTCGTCCGAAAGGCTGTTTTCGGCCCATCGGACTCCCTCACCCGGAGCTGATAGTACCCCAATTTCAAATCAATCTTTGAGAATACCGCAGCTCCCTGCAACTGGTCGAACAAGTCATCAATTCTCGGCAAAGGATACTTGTTCTTGATAGTCACCTTGTTTAGTTCGCGATAGTCGATACACAAACGTAGTGAACCATCCTTCTTCCGCACAAACAGGACCGGTGCGCCAAAAGGCAAGGCGCTCGGTCGAACATACCCTGACTCAAGAAGCTCACTCAACTGCTTTTTCAACTCGGACATCTCTGAAGGTGCCATGCGATACGGCGCCTTTAAACTAGGAGCCGCGCCCGACTCTAACTCTATAGCAAACTCGACCTCACGATCCGGTGGAAATCCCGGTAACTCGTCAGGAAATACATCAGGAAACTCACTAACGATTGGAATCGAAGACAGCTCAACTCCACTACTCTCTGCCTTCAAGGCATAACACCAATAACCAGTACATCCCTTTCGCAGGAGTCTCATCGCCTTAAAGGCGTTAATAATGAACTTCTGGTTTCCCCTCTTTCGCCTGGCGAAAGAGTGCTCGGTGCCGTCTTCGGCTAGCATGGTGATGATCCTCGTGCGGTAGTTCATGATTACACCATGCCGCTCGAGCCAATCATCCCCGAGAATCAAATCCTCACCCTCAATACCCACAACAATAAGATTAGAGGGCCAAGCCCTCTCACAAATAAGTACAGAACAGTCTCGAACCTCCTGATCACCAACGATCCTATCACCGCTAGGAAGCTTAACGATGAAGGGCTCACAAGGCGTCAAACAGTCGAGACTCAAACGGCGCACACAATCCAAACATATGAACGAATGCGTAGCACCAGAATCGAAAAGCACACTGACAGGATGAGAAATAATATGAACGGTACCTATCGCCACGGTATCCGCTGGGTCATCAGCTCTCCGCATCTCATAGACACGCGGGTGGGCTGAGCCGACACTGAAAGCTCCGCCCTTAGCGGGCTGACCCCGACCTCTCCCTCGACTAGCACTCGGCGGAGATTGAGAAGCAAACGATCCTTGATTCACACTTGGTTCCCTAGGCGCTGGAATGGAAGCCCGGACACCAAGTATTCTCTCCCTCTCAGCACAGAAAGCAGCTTTGTGTCTCGGCTGGCCACACTGATTACATGCCAGCAAAGGTTTCGGACAATTACGACTGATGTGGCCCTGTTGGCCGCAGTTAAAACACTTCACATATCGAAAAGGAGCACTGGTAGTTCCGCGAAAACCCCCAGCAGAACGAGCTGGACCACCGCCGGCGGGGAAATTAGCAGATTGGGATTTCTGCTGACCCCCACCCTTGTGGCCCGAAAAATTCCCGGTGGATTTCTGCTTCTTACTCTCGCGGGCCGCCTCACTTGCCGTCACAGACATATCGTAAGCAAGGGCCCTGCTCTGGTAGTCTTTCAAGGTAGTACAAAGGAGCCCCGACATATAGTCCTGAATCGACAACTTCATCCGCCTGGAAAAATGGAAAATTTTGTTGCTCTCCTCGACAACTTGGGTCTTCACATAACCCAACTCCTTGTTAAAATGTGCAATAACTTGAGATACGGGAATATCCCGTGGTTGAGCATCATAGAAAGCATGTACTCGAGCCTGTCTCACCGGCCACGGGCAATATTCGGTCTCCATCAATTCCTGAAATTCGGCCCACGAAGCAACATGGTCTTTCGGTCCAACGGCCTCCCACCAATCCGTAGCGTCCCTAGTAAGAAAGTACTGGGCAATAGGGACCTTGCGGTCCTCGGGACAGTTGGTAGCAGTGAAGACTTTAGATATCTCCTTGATCCACTCCTCCCAGCCGATTGGGTCCGAAGCTCCCGAAAACTGAGGAGGATGCATCTTGACGACATCCTGAAGCCAGCGATCCGCTCCACCCCGATTAGCGTGGGCTGGATCCGGGTTCTGAACTGTCTGAGCTATCGCCGCCATTTGTTTCACCATTTGCTGCATAACGGCCGCAATAGCAAGGTCGGCGTGCTCCTGAGAAGAAGCATGACTGTGACAGTCGCCGGTACTGCCGGCTCCCGAAGACTGCGACGTGGCCGCCCCACCGGATGCCCCACGTCCCCGGCCGCGTTCACGGCCACGACCACGAGCATGGCCTCTTCCAGCATCCATACTGATGTTAAAGAAGTAACAAAGGACATACGATGGTAAGTACGAGAAGAAAAACAATCACAATCGAGAATCAAAGGTGCGATACAAGGAAACAAGGAATAGAGTAAGGAAAAACTTACGGACACTGGTAGTACCGGAATCATGGCAGCGTGACGATGATGTGCAAAACGAAACACAACAAGACCCAATAAACCGACAAACCTAGGTATCCATAAACCTAGTGCTCCGATACCATTTTCTGTAACACTCCCAAGATATTCGGAGTATATTACAGCACCGTGAATCCCTATATGGGACCCACCATGCTGAACAAACATCATACTCATCGACGCGCGGAAACAACAAAATAACACGTCATCAAATAGACGCAAAACATAATAATCCACCCGGTTCAACCGGTCTAACATAACACCATCATCCGACACAAACATAATAGACAACAATACAATCTGGACGAACAAGAACTCTTAAGTACTCGAGTACTTCTATTAGTTTAAAAACCACAAAAGATAAAAGATAGAAGACAATAAGACATCACTCATGCACAATCATCACGCACGGCCATCATCCGCGTACTGGTCCAGTGCCCGCTCGTCTCGATGAACCTGACCTGAAATTCATAAAACGAATTTCCCCAAAACGGGTCCCCAGAGGGGTTAGCAATTATGCTAGTACAAGTAACCAAATGAACAACTTACATCTTATACATATAGTCAATGCATGCAATCAAGAAAACATAGTTCCAAAGCACTCATTTCCGGAAATGCCATAATCAAAACACATTTGTAAAATACACCACAATTAACCGTGGATCCACCTCTCCGTGGACCCCTACCGAGACCCCGTCGGATCTAACCCGTAGTGGTTAAAAGCAAAACTCGCGGATCCACCCCTTCGTGGACCCCTACCGAGACCCCGTCGGATCTAACCCGTAGTGAGCATACACACACACAAATTCTCATATAATACTACTATGTCAATATTGTAAGTTCATAAGGGTACTTGCCTCGATCAAATAGACGGTGACACGAACGGAAATGAAGGATCAAACATGACCGCGAGGAACCGGCGAAAATGAACCTAACGATTCGAATAACACAATCACAACCACTTCTAAATGATTACGGAAATGGAATACACTCGGAAACCAACCTACAATTCATGTATATTCGTATAAAAATAACAACGAGGGCGGACCACAACCAAACCCTCCCGATTTCACGAAACCAAGAAAATATACCACGAATCCATAGGAAAACTAATGATACCAACAAGATTAATCATACTCATCATGAATTAACCGACAAAACGAGACGAATCGGACGAAAATCCCAAAACCCCCAAATTATCCAAAAGTAGGGTTCTAAGAGATTTACCTTGGATTAGGATGAAAGATTAATGTTGATGTTGTTATAATACACCAAGAACTCAAGGAAGATGTTGGATGAGATGACTGGAGGAAGAAATCGCCAAGAAAATCGCCCGGAATCGCCTTAGCCGCGGAGGGGAGGAAGAAATGAGAAATTACGTTCATCTCGGTCAACTCCCTGGTTTATATAGCCAGGGAGTGTTAGCGCGCGCTAATCCTCAAAGTTAGCGTGCGATAACGGAACAAAACTCCAGTCCAGTGGCCAGATAGCTACTCAAAACGTAGCGTGTGCTAATAACCTCTCGGTAGCGTGCGCTATCGACCAATAGCGTGCGCTACCTGGACACCAGCCGAGTCTAGAAGCAAATTGTCCAGTACTGGACACTCACGCTAGCGCACGCTACCGGGCATCACAGCGTGCGCCAGTCCCCAATATTAGCGTGCGCTAGGATACGTAGCGTACGCTAATCCGCCAGTCCAGAGAGCTGGAATTAGTACTGCCACTCCTAGGGCTTTCTCTCTACCGCGCGCTACGAAGCAGTCGTAGCGTGCACTACTAAGGGACCCCTAGAGTGCACTATGCAGAAAAAATAGCGTGCGCTAGGTACGAAATATAAATGCTCCAAAACACCGGAATATGAACGAAACATCAAACGGAACATCTCAAGACGCATCAAAACATAGAATGGATCCACGGCAACCCCGAAATGGCGGTTCCGCACAACAATTACGGGAATCAGATCAATAGATGACAGACACGGGGGTCGCTACAACCGAGAAATACACCGAAAATAAAAATACAAGGGAAAGAAAAAAATGCGGATATTACAGTTAGTCCCGAGCTTGAATGCTCTCGCGAGATATTATTAATACAGATATTCGGGGATACAAGTATTAATGCAAGAATACAATTACAATGAGTGTAAGGACCCTTGTTATCTTATATAGTGAGCGTGTAGATTGCCGGAAGAACCAGATATGATGCTCTGTGAGTTCTTGTAACAACGTTGATGAGCAGTAACGACTGTGAGAAATCGACGGTGTCTCACGGCGTGTAGCTGCTGAGTGTTCGAGCTCCTGGGCTTCTGAGTCTCTTTGAATCTGCACTGTGGAGACTTCTTGTCTCTGCCGACCGTCTCCTGGTTGAGAGGTACTGAGAGAGAAATCCTGAGGTAGATTCGGGAGAGGAAGCTAGGAGCTTGAAAGTATGTATGTAGTTGAGTGTATTCTCTGTACTTAACGGAGAATGTGTGAACCAGATGAAGAATTTCTGAACCCCTTTCCTGTAGATAGAGGTTCTCTATTTATAGCACTTGGACTTGCTGGGCGATCGCCTTTGCTGTATTATAATAAGCGGGCGATCGTCTTTTAGCACATGGATTTGTCCCCGTAAAGTCTACAGGAGTTGCTGGCAGTCAGCTGTGCGGTCCAATGAGAAGCCTGCACGCTGCTGTCACGGGCGGTCCCACCTTGTACCTTTCGGCGGGCTTGTCGGTAGGTGATAAGGTGGTGACAGGTTGTGGTCAACGATCCATGAAACGCAGCGCCTGTCGCGGATCTGCACATGGGCACTGCTTTGAGGTCCAGTCTTCATGGACTCTGACGGACGATGGTCTCTGCTCGTGGTGTAGGACGATCGTCCTTAGCCAGCACTAGAGTCGATCGCTAGGTGCCAAAGGGCGATCGCCTTGGGAGTCGATCGCTAGGTACCTGATGGTGGCCTGGTATCTTTGATTAGGCGAGTTTGCCATATCTTGACTGATTGTGGACTCGGTCGCTCGGATTTTGCAGTCGATCGCCTGTCGAGGTGAATAAATCTCGACACAACAATTGCCCCCCAGCTCGCTCCTAAGTTGAAAACGTGGGGTGAGGTGGTTCTGCTGGCGATCGCTGAGTTATGACGAGTGACTCTGTATTTTACTGAATTAGCGATCGTCTTTGAGCTGATGGATTATGAGTTTGGACGACCTGGTAGGTCGCTGAAATGAACGGGAAATGGCATCGGATGCGGTAAAGTCTCTGAGGCATGTGTCGGATTCCAGTTGGGGGAGGCTGATGGTCATTTATGACTCCTCGTCTGACGCGTACGCGGGTTTCAAGGGAGCATTAATTTCGATGGTTGCGCTCTGACCCCTGAGATTCTCCTTAATTGCACAAGAGCCCCTGCCACCTCCCTATAAAAAGGTGTAGTGTTGCAGTGTTCATTCTTACGCAAATTTATCGGAGAAAGAAGGTTTTGTTGAGGATTTTTCTGGAGACTTTGCTGCCGATCGTCGATCGATTCAATCTTGGGTAAGACGAACACTCCTTTTCTCCTCTTTTCTTCAAAAATGCCTGGAACATCTTCTTCACACGGAGTGGGCACTTCCTCCGCCACTGGGACTTCTAATATCCGGGGAGGATCCTCCGCTGAGTTCTATCTGGAGACGGCCGCTGAGGCTATTCGAGCCGGTATCGACCCTGCGGAAGTTGAGACGTTGTTCAATGAGGCCAATGTGGCTAAGGAGGTGGTCGTTGAACACAGATGCTCGCAGACGGAGAGAGATCTGGCGGTGAGGGCCTATTGGGAGCGGCATAGTGCCTTTGGCTAGGCTTATGTCGCCTTTGCTGAGATTATGGAGAGGCTGGCCGGTCCGTCTCCAAGATTCGATTTCCGAGAGTATTCGATCGCTCATCCTTACCAGCCTCCCAAGCGATCGCTATTTCGGGCTGCTCAGCGATCTCTGTGGTCTCTTGGCCAAATCAGGAGTTCGGCGACCAGGAAGGATCTGGCCGTCTGGAGGACGAGGTTTCATATCCCTTCAGATGTGGATCTCTTTGTGTTGGCTGAGAATGAGAGAGCCGACCAGCCTCCAGAGGGGATGGTCATTGTGATCGAAACGATCATGGAGGTAGGGTTGCGATTTCCTTTGTCTTTCTCCGTCTCCCATCTGCTGGCTGCTTGGAATGTGGCGCCACTCCAGCTGACGCCAAATGCTTGGCTCCAGATAATCTGCACTCTCACCTTGTTCGGCGGTCACCGACTGTACCGCCTCCCTTCACCGTTGGAGATGAACCACCTATTCAAGCTGAAAGTTCAGAAAGGGTCGGTCGGAGGCTATGATATACAAGTCCGATCCGGTCGGGTGATCCTTGGAGTCCGGAACAAGGCGCGGGGCGATCTGGCGAAGTGGTTATGGGTCGCCGGTGCCTGTAAAGCCTCAGTGAGCGACAACCCCACTGGCGAGCTGGAGATCCCCACTAGCTTTCGGGAGAGGAATACCGGTAAGGGTTCAGACTCTCTCTTCGTTCGGATATGTTCTGAACTGATCTAATTTGGTCTTGCTTTTGCAGGTTTCCATATTTCGGTGATCGAGGAGCTACCTTTTAAATTTCTGGTTGTCTGGGAGCGGATACCGAGTTTTCCGGATGACGACTTAGACGCTCAACGGATCAATAGGGAGAGTCGTTAGATGTCTGCTCGGCTATTCCATTTTTCGAGACATCTCTCGGTCTCAGGTATGAATATCTACGATCTCCATTTGTTGGTTGATCGTCCTGTTGGAGGAATAGGTCTAACTGTGGTTTGGTTGTCCTCATTGTATAGGTTCGTTTTCCTCGCTTTTTGGAGCCCCCACTGGAGATAGCTATGTCGAACCCTGGAGTATTGGGCCGTCTTCGCCAGAAGAAGTCCTCTCGAGCTCCTCCTGTGGCGTTACCTATCATCCTGGAGGTGAAGCCTCGCGTAGAGCCGATCGTGGCTGAGGAGGAAGTCCGGGTGGAGGGGCTTCGGAAGAATCGCAAATGGCAGAGGTCGGGAGAAACTCCAGTTTCTGCCCCTGCCGGCGAGGTGCCGATCGCCGCCCCTCCAATCACCGTTGTTCCTCCGGAGAATGAGCCTGCGCCTTCTGCGACTTTCCTGCAGGAGATGGCGATCGCCGAAGCTGAGACCCCTCGCGGGAAGCCATACTTCGGTCGCGATCCTGAGAGAGCCGAGAGGTAGACTTTGCTTGCTGGGTTGAAACTTGCCATTTGCGTGGGAGATGTGCTAACTTTGTTGTTTTGATGCAGGATCCGTAGCACAGATCCATCCTGTCCGCCGATGGTGCGGGATTTTTTGGTGAGCCGATCTCCTCGCCAGGCCTGCGATGTTCCGTTGTACGTCAACCGGGCCGTTTCCGCTTTACCAAAAGCTTGGACAACCGATCTAGACGCGATCGCTCGTCAGCGATCTGGGAGTACAATGCAGGCTGCTTTCGCCCTTTCTCCTCAGGCTGAGACCATGGCTGCCCAGGCTGTGCAGGAGTATGAGGGGCATCCTTCCACTACTCGCTTGCAGGCGGATCTCGAGGCGGCTCGGAAAGAGAACGCCGAGTTCGCCGACAAGATTGTGGCAATGGAGAAGGACTCCTTGGATGCAGCTAAGCGGGCGAGCCAAGAACTTGAGCAGGCGAGACGGGAGGCCGAGATGGCTCGAGTGACGGTTGACTGATTTCGGGACCAGATGACAGAGGTCGTACGCTCGCATACGGCCGCTGAGAAGGAGGCCGATCGACTGAAGGTGACGATCGCTCAGCTGACTAGCGAGCTGGTGGAGTCGAGGGAAAAGACGGCTGCAAGGGAGGCCGAGCTCCAGGGCGCGCAACAGGCGATGGCAGAGCTGAAAGGGGAGGTAGAGGCGACCAAGGCCGATCCCTTTCAAAACTTGGAGTTTGTCAGCGAGTTTGCCTATTATATGGCATTCGCCGACTCGATCCGAGCTGCTAAGAAGGGAGGGTTGGAGGTCAGCCCTCTTGCTGAGAACTTCAAGGCGTACGCGTTGGAGCATCCTCTCCATCCTGCTTTCTCCTTGCCGATCCTGGATCTCGCGGATATCGGTGTGGACTTGAGCTGGTATCCAACTCCGGCGAACCTCGTTCATCCCGACTCTCCATAGGACACGGAGGCTGCTCCGGAGGCTGAAGGCGAAGGCCAGGCAGGGTCCTGAGGCACTTCTCTTTTAATGTTTTAGCTTATTGCCTTGTAATTCGTAGCTTTATTTTTGTAGTGCTTAGGCCTTTGGGCGACCATGTATTATGATCCTTCAAGTAATGAAATGAACGTTTGATTCTCCGATTTATCACTTGAATGATTGCTATTTTTGAGTCTTTTGCTTGACTTTGTACAAATGTGTGAGGAGAGATTGTTGCGTGTGTAAGTCTAATTGAATTGATAAACTCAAATAGATAATTTTTTCAACAAATTCGATCGCTGCACAAACATCTGCTAATTGTCGATCGCCGTATGTGATTGGATAGGGACGATCGTCGTATAGGTAGTCCGCACTCTTCCCCCTTGTTTTTGTTCACTTAGTGAAAGTAAGGGGACAAAAATAAATCATTGAGTGAGCGGTCTCTAATTTTGTCGAATCCTCGAGGAAGGTCGTCCATCTCGGTCTTTGAGGAATCGTGCACGATTGCGGAGTTCGATGGACCGATCTCCACGACTATGTCTTGTGCGCAAGCGACATTGTCTGTCTCGTGACTCATTTTATTGTGAGGGTCCTCCGTTAGGCTGCGCCTCGCCTCGTATTTAAACGAAGGGCGTGCAGTCTTAGTCTGGAGGAGTCCTTGCGCGGGGCATTGTCGGATTAATCGACTCCACGTCCGCTGCTTGTTAGCTCTTTTCTACCTCGGATCGTCATGTCAGATGGCAATCCTCGACGGTATACGTTGAGACGGGGGTATGGACGCATCGCATTGTCCGTGAAGGATCCACCACGCTAAGTGACGGACCTTCGAGGGTGGGCGATCGTGTCCACTGATTTGTTTGGAGGGTCCTTCGACTATGCCCACCTCATATTTAAACGAAGGGCGAGCGATATCAGCCCAAAGGAACCTTTCATGGCCTAAGCAGTCGGTTCCATCGACCACCAGGACCATGGCTACACTCTTCTACCTCGGATCGTCATGTTAGATGCCGATCGTCGACGGTGTACGTTGTGCGGAGGAGGCGATCTCGCGCCTTAGTCCAACATGTTAGATGATGAACTGTAGATGGCGAGCGAGTCCTCCAATTTTTCAAAGCGTTAGCTCGGGCAGTAGCCTTGTGTTCAATGAGGTGGGAAATCGGGGAGAGACTTCCTAAGTTCGCTTCTCTTGATTGAAGCATGCAGATACGGTCGCCGAGGTTGATCGAGGGGTCGGCTCGTATGAGCTTTCCGGCCTGTTCGCTTTCGACTCGAGCGACCGTGTCGGGAGATTGGTGGGGCTCCGGCTAAGACAGTAAACTGTCCAACTTTCCCTCCTTGAACAATCTCCAGAGTTGTTTGAGGAGGTCGCGGCATTGGTTGGTGATGTGGCCGGGACCCTTGTGGTAAGCACAATATTGATTGCGGTCCAGATGACCATGGTCCCTTATCGCCTTTGGCTTGTTTAGCGGTTCGTGCCCCTTGATTGCGTAGAAAATGTGGGCGAGAGTTCGGTTGAACGGATGGAGGAGATGGTCTTCCATGTCCTCGAAGGCCTTGAGATCTCTGGGTGGCTTGGCGACCGCCTTCTTGGTTTTGGCGATCGCCGTCTTTCAGACAGGAGGTGGCGTTTCCTCGCCTAGGCGGAGGGTGAGCAGCTTCTGCCTGGCCAGAAAGTCGGCAGCCTTAGCGCGGAAGATCACGTATGTTGGGGGAATGTCTTTCGTCAGATGTCTAAACATGGGTGAGTGACCATAGAATCCCCCCAGGACTGAATAGAGAGCAAGCTCGTCGCTGATGGGCTCACCAGTGAGGACGATTTCGTCCACCCGGTCGATATAATCTGCATCGGATTCATCTTCCCCCTGCCTGATTTTCATCATGCGGTGGGGGCCTTCTGGTCTGACGACCTTGGTGACGAAGTATGATGTGAAGTCATTCGCCAGTTTCTCAAAGGAGATGATCGATCGTGGTGGTAGTGAGACGTACCACCTATGGGCCAGCTCGCCCATTGTTAACGGGAAGATTCGGCATTTGGTTGCATCTGATGCCCCACACCTGGTCATGTAGATCCGGAACTTACTTAGGTAGGTTTCGGGATCCGATTTCCCTTCATACAGAGGTGTTTTGGGAGGGGCGATCCTTGGTTGCACGGGGGCGAGCTCGATGTGGACCGCGAGTGGCTCGGTTGGCCCGATGATCTTTCTGCTGGTTCTTGCCCCAGTGTCCAAGAGTGCTTTTATCTCGTTGAGCTGTGGCATTGCATAGTGGCCATCGCCGTGTCCTGACTGCTCGGGGCTCGGTGCTCGGAGCGGGAGCCGAGGCGATCGAGTACTGATCCTCTAACGATCGAAATGGGAGTCAGACGACTGATTTACATTTGGATGCGAGTTGGGTAGGCCGAACTCCTAGTGACGATCTCGGATTCCGTCGTCTTGTAGTTGAGGCCAGAATGCCCCGGTCGCCATGATGGGTCGCATCCCAGGCGACTGAATACGGTTCCGTCCGGCCTTCCGGATGCCTTTTCTTGTGAATCGGGGCCACCTGGCGATCGCTCGGTCATTAACCCCTTGAACTTCCGCTTGTTCACGCGGCGGATGGCCGAGGGGGCTATAGCGGGCGCGTCGAATGCTCTCCGTCACTCCTGAAGGATGGCCATGGCCTCTTCGATCTGTTCCGCGGTTTGGAACCGATCGAGCGAGAGACTTGGTCCGTCCCTCGGGGGCGGGATCGAGAGTCTCGGGTCGCTGCAGCTCCCCTCCGCCATAGGTCGGGGCTCGGATTGAGATGGAATGAGGTTTCCGGCAGACCGTCCAGCGGCTTTCTTCGACGTAGAGGCAGAAGTCATGATTCTGAAAGCTTTTCTCTAAAGAACATTGAGTGTTTCTTCAGGTATATGCCCCGGAGAACAGTGAGTGTTCTTCGAGACGGTAGGAATAAAAATGAAGGTTTAGATCCCCTTCCTCTAGCGCCAATTGTTGCTACCCAAAATATTATCCGGAGATAAATATTGCTGGAATAGATGGATAGCAAACAAATGCGAGAACACTTCCATGGGAATAGTAAACAACACAAGATTTGCCGGGGTTGTTCGTCCCGGGCTTGAATGCTCTCGCGAGATATTATTAATACAAATATTCAGGGATACAAGTATTAATGCAAGAATACAATTACAATGAGTGTAAAGAACCTTGTTATCTTAGCTAGTGAGCGTGTAGATTGCCGGAAGAACCATATATGATGCTCTATGAGTTCTTGTAACAACGTTAATGAGCAGTAACGACTGTCAGAAATCGACGGTATCTCACGGCATGTAGCTGCTGAGTGTTTGAGCTCCTCGGCTTCTGAGTCTCTTTGAATCTTCATTGTGGAGACTTCTTGTCTCTGTCGACCGTCTCCTGGTTGAGAGGTACTGAGAGAGAAATCCTGAGGTAGATTCGGGAGAGGAAGCTGGGAGCTAGAAAGTATGTATGTATTTGAGTGTATTCTCTGTACTTAACGGAGAATGTGTGAACCAGATGAAGAATTTCTGAACCCCTTTCCTGTAGATGGAGGTTCTCTATTTATAGCACTTGGACTTGCTGGGCGATCGCCTTTGCTGTATTATAATAAGCGGGCGATCGTCTTTTAGCACATGAATTTGCCCCCGTAAAGTCTGCAGAAGTTGCTGGCAGTCAGCTATGCGGTTCAATGAGAAGCCTGCACGCGTCTGAGTCGCTATCACGGGCGGTCCCACCTTGTACCTTTCGGCAGGCTTGTCGGTAGGTGAGAAGGTGGTGACTGTTAGGAATATGCCCTCGAATGCCACTCAGGGGATGAGAGAGTATGGGCATTGTACTTGTAATTATGGAATAATAAATAATAAAAAGGCAATTCGATTCATTCACTGTTTATTGTATTTCAATTGCATTCTTGACTTGGTAAACATTGAAGTGAAGTCCATGTAAATAAACTGAACATTCCATTATCGTTATGGGATAAGAGAAAATGCATTGGAAGTGTTTAAAGTTTATTCACGTAAATCGTTCGCAAGTCAATAAACTTAAATGGGCATTAAGTTTTAATAAGACTTGTATAACTGATGCTAGGACGTGTGCATGTCTTGATAGCATAGTTATAAAGTATATTGGTGGGACTAGTATACTCAAACACGACTCATACTCGATTCAGTCACACGGTATTCATTCTCGAAGAGTCGATGACGAATCGAAAGGTTGTGATAGTATACGTGGACCTTTGACTTGAGGGTTCAGTAGAAGATGCGCCTGTGACGTTTAGTTTGTCATTAGAGTAGTTAGACTCATTTGCTTAATTGCTGAGTCGACCTCGAAGTGCGGACTATACGGGCAGGTAGTAGTCTTTACTGTACGCCAAGAAAGGATTCTATCTCCTGTTAGTGAGCAGGCGTATGTCCTATACGGTTAATGGTAAATAAGATCATGAGTCTTTGGCAAAAGCATCCTGATATAGTCGTATTAGATACACTATTAATCAGTCGATCTTGATTTGCATTAACACATGTATAGAGTCTAGTCAATAGTAGGGTTTGACTTTATCGTGACCCGAAGACTTGACCGGGACATCTGATAAAGGGTCTATACGTATATAGTATTCACGACATAATGGTTCTGGAATGATCCCTTCATTCGTTCTCAGTCGGGGTTTACAGTGCGGCCCGCTAGGCTGGCTAAGTGCTGCCCGCACTCATTGGTTCCTCCCAATGCCGGCTGAGACGGACCTACGGAATCGCGCATCAGGAGCGTTGACGGATAAATGTGAATTTATTATCTCTCTATTAATATTAGATATTGGATATCTAATTATGATTTATTGGATAAATCAAATATCGGTCTTATGAAATTAAATTAAGTTACCAGGTAATTAATTTAATTCATAAATTATATTTCTTAGAGAAATATATTTGTGTTTGATATAATTAATTAATTAGATTAATTAATTAATATAAATGCATTGATAATTAAACGGAGTGTATTTAACGGAGTCGTTTGACGAACGTCCGGTACACGAGCCGAGTGGTTCGTCTCGTTTTCTAGGAATCTTCCAAGTAGGCCGCCCCCCTCACATGACCACCTTGCATGTGTGTTGTCATGTTTTAATTATTTGTAGATATTCTTATTCTCAAAATAATTATAACATGATATATAATTATTATATGAGATATAATATATATACACATGATGAGATGAAAAAGACACACAACCCATATTCATCTTTTGAGAGAGTTCAGCCGTATCTTCAAAAAGCGAGGGAGGAGAAATTTTTTTCTTTTCTATTTTTCATCTTGGAGGTAATATAAAAGTTAAGAAAAAGTGATATATAAATTCCTACAACACTTCCTAGCCGTGTTCTTCATAGAACGGAGTGTTGTAGATTTTTTCGGGCAACTTCCGACGCGTGTGAAGTAGAGGCTTCGAATTTTCGGTGCTTGGAACGAAGGGATTTCGTGTTCGGGACGGGGTTCGTGATCATCATCAATTTACGAAGAATTATTTTTAAGGCTTCAAGGGTATGAACCTTTATCTTTGTATTTTTTTTTCGTATATACGTTACTTGATCGATCCTGTTTGGGATTCGTATTTTTTCCGCTGCGTATTTCGTTTTATTTTCGGAATCCCAACAGTGGTATCGGAGCGAGGTCAATGTTTCCGTATATACAATTATTTGTGAATTTTGAATGCTTTTGGATGATGATTATGATTTAGAATCATGTTTGGAATAATCGTAGATTTTAAATTGTTCGTTGTAGCATCACGTTTTTGGAAACGGGCCGAAAAATGAAGAAACGGGGCTGCCGGCAGTGGTGCTGGCGGCCTGCTGGCTACTGCCTGTGTTGCCGAGCATGCTCGGCCATGTCTCGGCCGCAGCTGACGAGAGGCAGCCGATGCCTGCCGATCAGGACTCGTCCAGGCTGCCAAGCATGGCTCGGCCAGGCAGCCCTCGGGTTTTTGGCCCGATTTTGAATCGGTCCGCGGGCTGGGCCTAAAACCGGATAGTCCGGGACTCCGTTTTAAGTTTATATTTCATTGTAATTATTTCACATAATTTAAATTGGATTTTAATTTGACTAAATTAATATTTGGAATATTTTTGTGTTAAGAGAAATAAATTATACGAGAATATTATTTTGGCCGGATCACTTCGAACGAATTAAAATGACGATTATTAGTATTAATTGGATCAATACCATTAAAATTGAATAGATTAATTTTATATTGATTGGATTAATATATTAATTGATTATTTAATTTTAATGCCACTTTATATTAATTGGATTAATATAGTAGAAATTGAATAGATTAATTTATAGATTAATTAGATTAATTTATATTAAGATTAATTGTTTAATTTCGTTGCCATTACATGTTGTATGGAATCCTTATGTGATGGTGATATAGCTCGTGGACTTAGTTTCTTGATTTGTTCGATTCGATTGGGTTGTAAAAGCCGTTTTGAGCCTATTTATATTTACTAGAAAAACTTGTATAGGATGCAATTTTGCAATGATGTAATTATTATTTTGGGTATGAAGAAGACCGAAGACAACCGACCGAGAAGACGAAGAATCGAAGACTGTTTTATTTTTTATTGGGTCATTCGCTTGACCCAGTACTTAGAAATTAGGTCCATGAGCTATATGTTGGTAGTAACTAGGTTACTGTTTTCTGTTTTTCATTATGAATGATTGACAAACCAACAAACGCGCGTATAATTGAATTAATGTGCAATGTGTAACATTAATCGCGAAATTCTCCCGACTACAAACAGACTAAGTTTGAAAAAGGTTACGAGGTTTCCTACCCTCCGTCAAACTCGTAGAAAATTGATACCCGAGCTGGTGTGCTATGCTTCCGAGCTATCGGGGTAGTACATTTGGTAGAGGTTGAAAAATTATTGAGTGCATTAGATGCCTTCGGTTGGTGATAAATTTCGCCCCTAGAAACCTGATAGGTTGCCGGGTGAGATTCAATAGTCAAATTGATAGACGTTGATGGTCAACAACTTAGATAGTGTGGATTGCCAAGAAACCTGTAGATTGAGGGCATGAAGAGTAGGGGTAAAAGAAGATCAAATCATCCGTTAGACGGGTTGGTGTTAGACACCACTTTACAGAAATTAATTGGCAAGAAACCTGATAGGTTGCGTCTGTTAAAATTTGTAAAGAACTTGATCACCACTAAGAAGTCGATCTAACCATGATTTCCGAATTATAACATGGGAGTGTATAATTCCGATAAAATTAGTGGGAGCCGAGACAAGAATTATACAAGCCCTTAAGTTCTATACTCGGTCATAATTAAACAAGTCACTAATTTAATCTTGTCTAAATCTTTGCAGAAAACGAAATTGAATCTCTCTAAAATGGCTAAAAACCCACTTGCAATACTACTTGAAAAGAATCTCCTAACTGGCCCTAACTTTGTTGACTGGTTGCGGAATCTGATGATTGTACTCAGTATGGAGTCTCTAGGATACGTCTTGGAGGCGGACATTCCACCGAATCCAATCCGGACTAGGGGTAATTGTAACACCACCAAATCCCATTGGGTCATTACAGTGCCGTGGACCCCACACCAGGAGATCCACCAGGCGAACATGACTGAAATATAACAAACTGACCAAAAGGGGAATCACAATTCTTACACTGACATCCAACATAATATTCCGATATGGAATTTCAATGACAACAGTGGGACTACATGGCCTAAATAAAATACAACGACATCTACGAGCCTAGCTCGGATGATACAAAATGACAACGACTGAACAAAACTAGAGTACTCCAACTGTCTGACTGATATGAACACCAAAACATCTCGGACTAGTATCGCTCGAATGCCTCGTCGCCATCATTATGCCCCTGTGTCTCAACTCTCTCCTCGCAAGCACCTAAAACATGAAAACATGTTCCACCCCCACGGGGTCAGTCATCCAGATAATGAATATCAAATACATGTACAACATGATATGCATCCAAAGGCAGAATAAATGGTACATCAATGGTAATACGAGATGCTCACAAACCAAAGTAATAATTGAGCATTCGTGAAATACTATGCCCGCGGCATTCGATCAGTACCTGCTCAACAGGTTAGAACACAAGTGCCCAACGGCGAATCATCAATACAGATCACAACAATGAACTACACGAAGATAAACCAACCCAGAGCTGAAATAAATACGAACCACAATTGCCTGAAGGTTCCAGCGAAAATACCAATACATCACGATGGCCTGAAAGCCACTCAGCCGAAACTGCTAGTCATCACAATGGCCTGAAGCCAAAACAGCCCGAAGATGTATCATCTGAGGCCCAAAGCCACGGCACGAAGCCGTATCACAATGAGATCATCCAATGACCGTGACCTGCTGAATTGTAGGTGCTGGGAAACCAACCGCGAAGGTTCAAGACCCAAGCTTACCCATAATGAGATCATTAACATGACCGTGACCTACTGAACTGTAGGTGTTGGGAAACTAACCGCGAAGGTTCAAGCCCCAAGCTTACCCATAATGAGATCATTAACATGACCGTGACCTACTGAACTGTAGGTGTTGGGAAACTAACCGTGAAGGTTCAAGCCCCAAGCTTACCTATAATGAGATCATTAACATGACCGTGACCTACTGAACTGTAGGTGTTGGGAAACCAACCGCGAAGGTTCAAGCCCCAAGCTTACCCATCAAGCACTAGCCGAGACTAGCCTCCAAAACATAATTAATCACAACAGTAACGATCCCAAGATTACCAAATTCACAAGAATAATAGCGTGCTGCCTTGAGTCGGCCAACACGACAACAACAACTCATGGATGGGCACCGTCCACGGCGGTCCCAATTCAAATACCTCGACTGCCTTGGAATGGCCAATTCACAACAACTCAACGGGTGGAACTTTCCTTGACCGTCCCAATTCAATACATCGATTACCTTAGAACGGTCAATCGATAACGATGACTCAACGGATGGTAATTATCTTCGATAATCCCAATTAAATACATCGATTACCTTAGGACGGTTAATCGATAACCAGTGATGCAACGGATGGGAATTATCTTCGATAACCCCAATTCAATACATCAATTACCTTAGAACGGTTAATCGATAACCAATGATACAACGAGTGGGAATTATCTTTGATAATCCCAATTCAATACCTCGATTACCTTAGAATGGTTAATCGATAACCAATGATACAACGGATGGGAATTATCTTCGGTAATCCCAATTAAATACATTGATTACCTTAGAACGGTCAATCGATAAACAATGCTACAACGGATGGGAATTATCTTCGATAATCCCAATTAAATACATCGATTACCTTAGAACGGTTAATCGATAACCAATGATACAACGGATGGGAATTATCTTCGGTAATCCCAATTAAATACATCGATTACCTTAGAACAGTTAATCGATAACCAATGATACAACGGATGGGAATTATCTTCGGTAATCCCAATTAAATACATCGATTACCTTAGAACGGTTAATCGATAACCAATGATACAACGGATGGGAATTATCTTCGGTAATCCCAATTAAATACATCGATTACCTTAGAATGGTCAATCGATAACCAATGATACGGTAGAATAGATGTCCCGACGTCTTAAACCGACCACCGAAACAGATATGATAAACGAATATATCAAATGCCTTCAATCAGCCAATGCAACATCATAACAACAGTTCCAATTCGATAATAACGATTCAACGATGCCTCAGAACGACATTAATGTCAACAATAATAATCGATACATTGATGCCGCGAACCGGCTATCGACAACAAGAATCTCAATGCCTTAAACCGGCCATTAACGAATAACAATCACATCTGGCATAATCACCGAAGGGTATTGCATCAAACAATTCCCGATTATCAACAAATCACGAAGAGACTATGTCTCGAAATAATACAACACATTTATACACATATATGATAACATTAATCTCATTGACCAGTACAAGTATAAAACTTGCCTGAAACCGAAGGCGAGAAAGTCCTTCCACGATCAACGTCCTGGCACGAAACTACGAACGGCACCTCCCGACGATTACAACCACTCGAACAACCTTGATGAAAACGATTCATTCAAAAACACAAAGTCAATAGAAAACAACGACAAGGACAAAGCCCGGTTCAAACAAGAATCGATCACACCGCACGAACGAATATCATAGTTCTCAACTATGAATTCTAACATCCTCTAACACCTCGATGATCAATTAACATGATCATTACGTTCTTAACACTTGTGAAATCCATTCAACAAGATTCACTTAAGAACAATCATCAAAACAAACATCTCAAAATGATAATATCACCAATATCATCAAATTGATCCTCCTACAATGATAATATTATCAATATTATCATTATCACCCCAAGAACATCATCAACTCAATAATCATGATGTCTGAAACAAAAATCCTTCATCAATACATGAATTCGGATTAAACAACAAGATTCACTCAACTATTTCTAAATTATGATAATCACCCCTTAAATTATCATAAATCCTTACTAAAATGGTTATAATCTTTCAAGAACACCATCAACAACAACAACAATCATCTCAATACTATGTTAATCATATAACAATCTTAACATAATCCTTACTAGAGATGATTAAAACCTCCAAACAATCTAAAACATCAAGAACATAATCCAACTCAAGCAATACCATCATGTTCTTCATCAAAAGTTTATCAAAACCATGAAGAATCATGATATACTCCATTAATCAAACAATACCCAAAGAAAACAACAACAAAAACTCGAAAATCACTTGAAGAACAAGAGATTGAGGGAACTTACCAAAGAAGAACAAGAAGAAGCCTCCAAACACCAAAGGAGCACCAACAAGCTTCCAACTTCAAGCTTCAATCCAAGCTAGGATGATCAAGATCGAGTTGGAGGGGGCTCAACATCAACAAGTCCAAACGGACGATTCTAGGGAGATAAAATGTGTTTTGGTTCGTGAGGAAATGAAATACGAAACCAAGATAAATAGACTGACAAGTCCATTACGTACGTTATATGCCCATGCTAACGTACGTAAGGGCTTTTACGTACGCTATGTAAAAACAGTAACGTACGTAAAGCTAAACCCAGAACTAACTGAACCAAAATACGAAGGCCTTAACGTACGTAAGCAAAAACATATTACGTACGTTAACAAGACCTGCATTACGTACGTAGAGCTAACTTCTTAACGTACGTAAGGGTCCGTTGACTGCAATAGTGAGATCCGATCGGAAGATGCTCGGGCCCCACCGGCCGAAAGTGACTACGAGGAAGGTTCCTGCCACCTACCAAGCATTACGTACGTAACCTTACAGGCATAACGTACGTAATAGCAACACGCTAGCGTACATAATGCTACACCCGTAGCGTACATTAAGGCTATGAACTTAGCCAAAAAAATCCAAACTCTCCAACCAACATTCAAACGACTAAACCAACCCGATGACAAGTATAAATATTTCGATCCCGAAATATTCCAATACAATATTCATTGTATCATTCCAAAACAACAATACTTGTACAATTCCAAATGAATACGTACAACTCGACAGTAACACGAAAAAAAAATTATCCCCGGATATTACATACTCCCCCCTTAAAAAGAGTTTCTTCCCCAAAACTCTGGGTGCAAAAACACGGGGTACGAACTACCCATCAAGGTCTGAAAACAACATATCCAGGAATACCTCTCAATATGAGCAACTCCGTCTCGGTAATCGGGCCAACCCCACGGGTTCCCGCGTCTCCTCTGCCTGAACACGTCGAAAAACAAGTGATAAAAATACTCAACCAAGTGCGAGATCAATCGAATCATGACTCCTCCGTCAGAGACCAGCCAGGAAGTCGCACCACCCGCAAGACTCGTAACACCGGCGTACACACCCCGCAGGTGCCGCCCATTATACATGTCTACAATCATCGGTGTACACTCCCCCGCTCTCATCGGCATTAAACGCTCAAGCAAACAGTGCCTCATGCCACAAAAGGAAAATAACAACGCACATATAGTCCTCGGGACCATATAAACCACACACCCAAGTCCTCACGACTCGGCGTCTCGAATTGAAATGAACAATTACCCAGATTATTACAAAATCTCGGGTACAACACCAAAAGGAAGGAAAAACACATCACACGACCACAAATCTCAAGATTCTCAGATACAATCATTATAAGATAGATCAACCATAAATGGTTCGCAACCACAATACTAAAGTACAGACCGAGTCAAACATCAATCCGAAAAACAAAGAAAAAAAATTAAGGTTACATCTCAAATGTATCCAAAATCAACATCCTCCAGGTCATCGAACTCCTCGATCTCATCGACTCGAGGAAGATCCAAATCTGAGCACGCCGCTCCTCCTCGAGTGTCCATACCTCTGGCTCCCGAAGCCCGATATGACTCCTTGGATGGAGTACGGACTAAAGAAACAAAATCTCTCGAGGCCCGTGAGTTCCCTTGAGATCTATTGGTACTAGAACCCCTGCAGTATTTCTGAAGGTGTCCCTGCCTCCCACGCAGAAAACAAGCAATAGACTGCATCGAGCACCGAGTACTGCGATGTCCTATTGTATTACAGTTAAAGCAAACAACGGTCGAACCCGTCGCCTGAGAAGAAGGTGCTTTCCCAGCACGAAAACGACTAGAAGATGACCTCTTGGATGTCGGAGCCCGATGTCCCGCTGAACGAACCGGCATCCTAGTCCTCTCACCTAAAGAAACTGAAGGGTTCTTCCGAGCAAGCTCCTTGATCAAAAGCTCTGCTCCAAGAGCCTTCTCGATGAATTCGCCAAGTGAGTTACAATTATGATTGAACAACTGCATCCTCAGCTGCGGGTTCAGCCTCTTGCTAAAATACTTGACTTATCCGCTTCAGTACGGATAACAGAAGAAGCAAACTGAAGAAGTCCCTGAAACTTCTCAGCGATAACAATAACACCCTCGTCCTCGATGGATTCGGGGTTCAACGCCTCTAACAACTTGGCTTCACGAAGTGGAGCCGGGTAATACCTCTCTAACATGAGAGTCTTAAACTCACTCCAAGCACAATCACGATCGGTGGGTTTCACGGAAAGCCACCAAGAATAAGCGCCTTTACTCAAATAGTAAGCCGCTAATGCCACCTTACTCTCTTCCGGACACTGAACCATGTCGAAGAGTTTATCAAAATGTTCAAGCCAATGAACAATATCAGCTGGTTCTGATGAACCCTCAAAGATAGGCGGACTCTGACGAGAGATGTCGCCGATAATTTGACTCACTCTCCCGGCCTGTCCATAAAATGGCACCTGGAGTCCTTGCTGCTGTGTACCACGAACCATCGAGGTCTGCATGGTTTCCATTATCTGCGTCATCTGAGTCATCTGGGTCATCATGCTCCTCATAAGCAAGAAAGGGTCGATGTCAGTCTGATCGACTCCTCGAGTATGATGTCCCGAAGGAGAACCGGTCGCATAGGTCACATCTCCGGCCGAATTCTGATCCATCTCAGCATCCGTACGCATATAAACATGAGGTTCTGGGTTTCGGCCTGCTCTGCAGCCTTTACCCCCTCTGCCACGTCCTTGGTTTCCTCTTTCCATACTGAAAGAATAATGCTCGATCATGAACAAAGCTCAAATATGCCTCAACGGCCATTACACAATGCTAAGTCAATAGCCAAACACGAGTATACATACTCAACAAATAAACAATCACTTCAAACATGCTAATTATACCCAATACTGATCCGACACGCTCCAAAGCAATTAATCATGAATGGGTCGTAAAACAATGTTACATAAAGATTTCAACAAAACATGTATAATCAATGGCATAATGAATGTATGAACATACAAGAGAATCGAGTCCTTACACAGGTCATACGAAGCTTCGAGGTCTTGCGATACTAGTCTTCACTGACAACGACTCGATGAAAGAAGGACTCATACAGTCGCTCCACTATCACGACTCACAGAACCTGACTGTCCAGATTGTCATAATATGACAGTCCCCACTACTACCGCGTCGGTAGAGCCACATAACTCACATATCAGGGTATCTCACAACCCAATTCTCTGATACCATCTTCTGTAACACCCCCAAATTCCATTGGGTCATTACAGTGCCGTGGACCCCACACCAGGAGATCCACTAGGCGAACATGACTGAAATATAACAAACTGACCAAAAGGGGAATCACAATTCTTACACTGACATCCAACATAATATTCCGATATGGAATTTTAATGACAACAGTGGGCCTACATGGCCTAAATAAAATACAACGACATCCACGAGGCTAGCTCGGATGATACAAAATGACAACGACTGAACAAAACTGGAGTACTCCAACTGTCTGACTGACATGAACATCAAAACATCTCGGACTAGTATCGCTCGAATGCCTCGTCGCCATCGTCATGACCCTGTGTCTCAACTCTCTCCTCGCAAGCACCTAAAATATGAAAACATGTTCCGCCCCCACGGGGTCAGTCATCGAGATAATGAATATCAAATACATGTACAACATGATATGCATCCAAAGGCAGAATAAATGGTACATCAATGGTAATACGAGATGCTCACAAACCAAAGTAATAATTGAGCATTCGTGAAATATTATGCCCGCGGTATTCGATCGGTACCTGTTCAACAGGTTAGAACACAAGTGCCCAACGGCGAATCATCAATACAGATCACAACAATGAACTACACGAAGATTAACCAACCCAGAGCTGAAATAAATAAATACGAATCACAATTGCCTGAAGGTTCCAGCGAAAATACCAATACGTCACGATGGCCTGAAAGCCACTCAGCCGAAACTGCTAGTCATCACAATGGCCTGAAGCCAAAATAGCCCGAAGCTGTATCATCTGAGGGCCAAAGCCACGGAACGAAGCCGTATCACAATGAGATCATCCAATGACCGTGACCTGGTGAATTGCAGGTGCTGGGAAACCAACCGCGAAGGTTCAAGCCCCAAGCTTACCCATAATGAGATCATTAACATGACCGTGACCTGCTGAACTGTAGGTGTTGGGAAACCAACCGCGAAGGTTCAAGCCCCAAGCTTACCCATAATGAGATCATTAACATGACCGTGACCTACTGAACTGTAGGTGTTGGGAAACCAACCGCGAAGGTTCAAGCCCCAAGCTTACCCATAATCAGATCATTAACATGACCGTGACCTACTGAACTGTAGGTGTTGGGAAACCAACCGCGAAGGTTCAAGCCCCAAGCTTACCCATCGAGCACTAGCCGAGACTAGCCTCCAAAACATAATTAATCACAACAGTAACGATACCAAGATTACCAAATTCACAAGAATAATAGCGTGCTGCCTTGAGTTGGCCAACACGACAACAACAACTCATGGATGGGCACCGTCCACGGCGGTCCCAATTCAAATACCTCGACTGCCTTGGAATGGCCAATTCACAACAACTCAACGGGTGGAACTATCCTTGACCGACCCAATTCAATACATCGATTACCTTAGAACGATCAATCGATAACGATGACTCAACGGATGGGAATTATCTTCGATAATCCCAATTAAATACATCGATTACCTTAGGACGGTTAATCGATAACCAATGATGCAACGGATGGGAATTATCTTCGATAACCCTAATTCAATACATCGATTACCTTAGAACGGTTAATCGATAACTAGTGATACAACGGGTGGGAATTATCTTTGATAATACCAATTCAATACCTCGATTACCTTAGAATGGTTAATCGATAACCAATGATACAACGGATGGGAATTATCTTCGGTAATCCCAATTAAATACATTGATTACATTAGAACGGTCAATCGATAAACAATGCTACAACGGATGGGAATTATCTTCGATAATCCCAATTAAATACATCGATTACCTTAGAACGGTTAATCGATAACCAATGATACAACGGATGGGAATTATCTTCGGTAATCCCAATTAAATACATCGATTACCTTAGAACGGTTAATCGATAACCAATGATACAACGGATGGGAATTATCTTCGGTAATCCCAATTAAATACATCGATTACCTTAGAACGGTCAATCGATAACCAATGATATGGTAGAATAGATGTCCCGACGTCTTAAACCGACCACCGAAACAGATATGATAAACGAAGATATCAAATGCCTTCAATCAGCCAATGCAACATCATAGCAACAGTTCCAATTCGATAATAACGATTCAACGATGCCTCAGAACGACATTAATGTCAACAATAATAATCGATACATCGATGCCGCGAACCGGCTATCGACAACAAGAATCTCAATTCCTTAAACCGGTCGTTAACGAATAACAATCACATCTGGCATAATCACCGAAGGGTATTGCATCAAACAATTCCCGAATATCAACAAATCACGAAGAGACTAAGTCTCAAAATGATACAACACATTCATACACATATCTGATAACATTAATCTCATTGACCATTACAAGTATAAAACTTGCCTCAAACCGAAGGCGAGAAAGTCCTTCCACGATCAACGTCCTGGCACGAAACTCCGAACGGCACCTCCCGACGATTACAACCACTTGAACAACCTTGAATGAAAATGATTCATTCAAAAACACAAAGTCAATAGAAAACAACGACAAGGATAAAGCCCGGTTCAAACACGAATCGATCACACCGCATGAACGAATATCATAGTTCTCAACTATGAATTCTAATATCCTCTAACACCTCGATGATCAATTAACATGATCATTACGTTCTTAACACTTGTGAAATCCATTCAACAAGATTCACTTAAGAACAATCATCAAAACAAACATCTCAAAATGATAATATCACCAATATCATCAAATTGATCCTCCTACAATGATAATATTATCAATATTATCATTATCACCCCAAGAACATCATCAACTCAATAATCATGATGTATGAAACAAAAATCCTTCATCAATACATCATGAATTCGGATTAAACAACAAGATTCACTCAACTATTTCTAAATTATGATAATCACCCCTTCAATTATCATAAAGCCTTACTAAAATGGTTATATTCTTTCAAGAACACCATCAACAACAACAACAGTCATCTCAAGACTATGTTAATCATATAACAATCTTAACATAATCCTTACTAGACATGATTAAAACCTCCAAACAATCTAAAACATCAAGAACATAATCCAACTCAAGCAATACCATCATGTTCTTCATCAAAAGTTTATCAAAACCATGAAGAATCATGATATACTCCATTAATCAAACAATACCCGAAGAAAACAACAACAAAAACTCGAAAATCACTTGAAGAACAAGAGATTGAGGGAACTTAACAAAGAAGAACAAGAAGAAGCCTCAAAACACCAAAGGAGCACCAACAAGCTTCCAACTTCAAGCTTCAATCCAAGCTAGGATGATCAAGATCGAGTTGGAAGGGGCTAAACATCAATAACAAGTCCAAACGGACGATTCTAGGGAGATAAAATGTGTTTTGGTTCGTGAGGAAATAAAATACGAAACCAATATAAATAGACTGACAAGTCCATTACGTACGTTATACGCCCATGCTAACGTACGTAAGGGCCTTTACGTTTGCTTTGTAAAAACAGTAACGTATGTAAAGCTAAACCCAGAACTAACTGAACTAAAATACGAAGGCCTTAACGTACGTAAACAAAAACATATTACGTACGTTAAGAAGACCTGCATTATGTACGTAGAGCTAACCTCTTAATGTACGTAAGGGTCCGTTGACTGCAATAGTGAGATCCGATCGGAAGATGCTCGGGCCCCACCGGCCGATAGTGACTACGAGGAAGGTTCCTGCCACCTACCAAGCATTACATACGTAACCTTACAGGCATAACGTACGTAATAGCAACACGCTAGCGTACGTAATGTTACACCCGTAGCGTACGTTAAGGCTATGAACTTAGCCAAAAAAAAATCCAAACTCTCCAACCAACATTCAAACGACTAAACCAACCCGATGACAAGTATAAATATTTCGATCCTGAAATATTCCAATAAAATATTCATTGTATCATTCCAAAACAACAATACTTGTACAATTCTAAATGAATACGTACAACTCGACAGTAACACGAAAAAAAATTATCCCCGGATATTACAGTAATCAGGAAGACATTGACGTCCATGAAAAATGGGTCAAGGATGACGTGCTAGTCCGTGGCTTTATGATGGGCTCAATGACTAATGAGCTGCAGAGAGCGCACGAGAAAATGACTTCTGCTAGGCATATTCTCGCACACTTGACCGAACTTTATGGAGAGCACACTAGGACTGCTAGATATGAGATATCGAAGTAGTTGTTCAGTGCTAGGATGAAAGAAGGGGAGAAAGTGGGAGACCACGTCCTCAAGATGATCTATATGATTGAGAGGCTCGAGGTGCTCAACTTTAATATGGATTTATCCCTTCAAATTGATCTCATCCTTCAATCTCTCCCTGACTCTTTCACGCAGTTTGTAATGAATTTCAACTGTAATGAAATTACATGCACATTAGCTGGGCTAATGAATAAACTAGTGACGGCGCAGTCTAACATGAAGACGAAACCGAGAGAGGCTGCTCTTGTGATTTCTTCTGGGCCTAGGAGGTCCAAGAATAAGAAGAAAAAGACCTACGAGCACTACAAACCCAAGAAAGGGGTGCAAAAAGGAAAGGGCAAGGCCCGAAAGGTTCAAAAGGTAGGCGGTCCAAAACCTACGGACAAATGCCTTGAATGCGGTGAGCTGGGTGTAATACCCGGTTGTAATTCAGTCATTATCATTCAGTAATTTCATTCGGTAATTGTCACTATGTAATCTTTCACTTGTTAATAATCATTCATCCGTGTTCACCGTTCGGTATAACTTCGAGTTGTGTATCGATATTGTTCATTGTTTCAACCTTATTCGGGAATCGAGACAAGAGTATTATCTTGATTGTTGTAATTGATTCATTAGTCGATGTTGACGTTGGAATTCATGTCATTTCAAATCTCTTCATTGTTCAAATCATGTTCTTGTTGGACGAACCTTTGTAATCATTACTTGGAACCACCGTTTTGGGGTTTCCGTACTTCCATTTCGTGTTATTGTTTCCCAAATATTGATTCCTATTGCTTTTATTCTCTTCCCGGGACATTTTTCATCATTTTAGGACCCAAGGGGGTGTGGGCCGCGGCACAAGGAGTGTGCGCCGCGGCACACACATTTTCCAGTTTTTGGCCGAGCACTCTGTACCTTGTGCCGCGGCACATGCCGGCAGGGCCGCGGCACACTGCCGAGTCACTGCCGCGGCACACCCGTCCGGGCCGCGGCACACTCGTATTGCATTTTCGGCCAAACTCGTCTGTACCTTGTGCCGCGGCACATGCCGGCAGGGCCGCGGCACACTGCCGAGACACTGCCGCGGCACACTCGTCCGTGCCGCGGCACACTCGTCCGTGCCGCGGCACACTGCCGATCACTGGGGGCATTTTTTTTGCCCTGTGCCGTGGCACACTTCGGCCGGGCCGCGGCACACAGGGCAGTCAACTCTATAATTGCATTTTTTGGGCGAGATCAACCCATTTTCTTCCATTTCTTCACCTTCATCCGAGAGAAAAGGCTTGAGGGAGAGAATTTTCTTCATCTATCATTTGAGTGTTGGATTTTAATCATTTTCATTCGGTTGTGAAGCTCGGATCATCGATCTATCGCGTATTCTTCGGATCATAGTGCTTGGATCTTCAAGAGGTAATTTCTTCAACATCTTGGATTTCGATTTTGTATTGAGATATGATGTTTTGGATGTTAAGATCATGTTGTATGAAGTGTTATACGCATGATTATGGATATGTTTGATTATTCATTGGATTATTGGAGGATTATTCAAGAACACTTTGAATATTGTGTTGGAATTGGGGGTTTTCGATTAATTGTTGTTGAAATCACGATTTTGGATATTTATAATGGATTATTGATCGTATTGAATATGTTTTGTTGGTTCGAAACAATTCTTGGGGATTTGATGTTGGTATTATTGAGGTTTGGTTATAATCAATCGAAGTTTGGCTACAAAGTGTTCGATATAATGCCCCAATGAACTTGGTTTAATCGTATCGATGTTTTGAGTTCGTTATATTCGTGTTTGATTCGTATGTTGAACAAATTGTTGGTAATTGTGTTATTCAAGGTTGTTCGAGCGACCGATATCTCAATTAGGACGTTGTTCGTGGAAGGATAATTGTCACCGGTGTTGTGTAAGTTAATTCTTACTCGGTTAAAAGGATATTCATTCCTTTTGTTGTTGTTCATTCATAATCATAACTCATTCATCATTGTATTAACTGTATTGAGACTTGTAATTGTCGAATAATCATTTCATTCACGAGGAACGGCGGTTCCAATCATATCATTGGGTTATCAATCACTTCACTATTATTTTCATCTCGGTGAGCCATTCTTGACCTTGTCGAATTATTATCCATTGATATTCATTGTGGTCATTCTCGTTCATATGACCTTCTGGGTTAATATTGCGTGGCCGGGTGCGGATGTGTGGAATTTTTAGTCAGGCACGTGATGGCCATGTATTGGGAGTGATACATTGGACTGTGCACACGGTAAAGATTAACTCCGTGAGACTAATTAGGTACAAGGACGGGTGTGTCCGGTCATCTGTCTTGTACACTTGCACAGAACACTACGGGCGTACTATGATACTCCTCTTCAGCGTAATTCATAACTAAGGATATTTCATAACTTCAGTTAAATCATGATTGTGTATTTTCAACCCTTGAGGATTGTTGTTCTGTGTAACTGACCCCGTTGGGGGATTTTGTTTTCAGGTCACGACAAGGCAAAGACACGGGAAGAGCATGTTGACGGCGAGGAGTCCCAGTGATACTAGTAGGGTGCCCCAGTCATTCCGGTTATTTCAGTCATTCAGTCATCATTGTATTAACCGTATTGAGACTTGTAATTGTCGAATAATCATTTCATTCACGAGGAACGGCGGTTCCAATCATATCATTGGGTTATCAATCACTTCACTATTATTTTCATCTCGGTGAGTCATTCTTGACCTTGTCGAATTATTACCCATTGATATTCATTGTGGTCATTCTCGTTCATACGACCTTCTGGGTTCATATTGCGTGGCCGGGTGCGGATGTGTGGAATTTTTAGTCGGGCACGTGATGGCCATGTATTGGGAGTGATACATTGGACTGTGCACACGGTAAAGATTAACTCCGTGAGACTAATTAGGTACAAGGACGGGTGTGTCCGGTCATCTGTCTTGTACACTTGCACAGAACACTACGGGCGTACTATGATACTCCTCTTCAGCGTAATTCATAACTAAAGATATTTCATAACTTCAGTTAAATCATGATTGTGTATTTTAAACCTTTGAGGATTGTTGTTCTGTGTAACTGACCCCGTTGGGGGATTTTGTTTTCAGGTCACGGCAAGGCAAAGGCACGGGAAGAGCATGTTGACGGCGAGGAGTCCCAGTGATACTAGTAGGGGGCCCCAGTCATTCCGGTTATTTCAGTCATTCAGTCATTTCAGTCATTTCCGTCATTTGTATTTTCCGCTGCAAATTCGGTTTGAGATGTTTATTTATTCAGGGTGGTGTATTTTATTTTCATATGAAATATACTAGTATTCTGTATTGTCCTGGTGTATTGTTCTTAAGCTCATCATCGGAGTATTTGGTAATATAATGTGGTTCGGTACTACAATTATATTATTTAATTCATCAGTTTTCATTCGCCTGGTGGGTCCCAGTCGGGGGTCCACGGCACTGTAATATCCGTCTAGTTTGGGGTGTTACACTGGGCCACTGGCGAATGACTTGTACCAAGATTAATGGCGCATCAGGTACGGAACTTTTTGTTTTTGAAACAAATTGTTCCGCTACTGTATATTCTGCTTCATGGATTCTGGATTCAGGTGCCACTTCTCACATTTGTACTATGAATCAGGATCTGAAACGAAGTAGAAAACTTGAAGCTGGGGAAATAATGATCACTGTTGGAAGCGGACAAAGTGTCGAGGCAACCGATATTGGATCAATCCTTCTGGGTTTAGAATCCGGTTTTGTTTTGACATTAGATGAAGTACTTGGTTTGCCCAAGGGGCATAAAAACATTGTATCCATTCCAGTCTTGGACCGGAAAGGATTTTGTTTCTTCATTGGCAATGGCAGTTGTAAAATTTATTTTTGAGATAAATTGGTTGGAACAGCTACATTGTTGAATGGTTTATATCATCTGAACATGCAAAATAAAACAGCAGTGAACACTATAACTAGGAAACGTGGTAGGCAAGATACTAATCAAGCTCTTAAATGGCACCTTAGACATGGTCATGTTGGTCAGACCAAGGTTCAGAAAATGGAGAAAGATAGACTTTTAATTCCATTGGGTGTAGAACGCTATCCAACTTGTGAATCTTGCCTTAGAGGCAAAATGACTAAGTTCCCCTTCACAGGGACTTTTGAAAGGGCTGCCGATAAAATTGGATTGGTGTATGCCGATGTTTGTGGTGCTTTAGAAGTAGCCCGAGACGGATATCAATATTTCATAACGTTCACAGATGATCATACTAGGTATGGGATTGTGTACTTAATGAAACATAAATCCGAAGCCTTTGCTAAATTCAAAGAATTTAAGGCCCTAGTTGAAAAACAAACTGGATGTCATATCAAAGCACTTCGGTCGGACCGAGGTGGCGAATATATGAGCACTGAGTTTGATGAGTTCCTTAAGGAACATGGAATAGTTTCACAATTCACGCCTCCAGGAACCCCATAGTTAAATGGTGTTTCAGAAAGGAGAAATCGGACTTTGTTGGACATGGTTCAATCCATGTTAAATTACACAGATTTACCTATTTACCTATGGGGGTATGCCTTACTAACCGCTGCCTATATCCTTAATAGATGTCCTTCCAAATCTGTTCCTATCACTCCGCATGAGATGTGGAAGGGTAAGAAACCAAGCCTTAATCACATAAGGATTTGGGGATGTCCAGCCTATGTCAAAAAGGCTAAGGTGGACAAAGTAGAAGCGAGGTCCATAAAAGGACGTTTCATAGGATACCCAGAGGACTCGATGGGTTATCTATTCTACATGACATAAGACCATAGGGTCGTTGTGGCATTACAAGCGCACTTCCTTGAGGATGAATTCATTCAGGAAGGTGGCTTGGGTAGAAATATCTCTTTGGAAGAGCATAATGAAACTCCTAAGGAGACATCTGATCAGGGATCAATAACCGAACCTATTGTAACACAACCTCCACTTCGAAGGTCTGATAGGGTATCTCACTTACCTGAGAGGTATGGCTATACACATGTCGAGGAACTGGGTCTCCACGACACACCTGATAGCAGTGAAAACGACCCTGTCACCTATGACCAAGCGAGAGTGGATGTAGACTCCGATAAATGGCAAGAAGCAATGGAAGCTGAGATAGACTCGATGCATACCAATCAGGTCTGGACTCTAGTAGATCTTCCAACTGGCATGAGGACTATTGGAAATAAATGGATCTATAAGAGAAAGACTGATGGGATGGCAAGGTTGATACCTATAAGGTTAGGCTTGTGGCAAAGGGTTATACTTAAAGGGAAGGAATCGATTATCATGATACCTTCTCGCCCGTAGCTATGATAAAGTCGATTCGCATGATGCTTGCCATTGCCACCTATTATGATTATGAAATATGGCAAATGGACGACAAAACGGCTTTTCTAAATGGATACCTCGAGGAGGAAATCTATATGGAACAGCCTAAGGGTTTTGTGTCCAAAGCTAATATTCATAAAGTGTGTAAGCTACAACGAGCCATTTATGATCTGAAGGAAGCTTCTCGGAGTTGGAACCTTCGATTTGACGAAGCAGTTAAGGACTTTGACTTCGTACGAAATGAGGAGGAACCGTGTGTTTACAAAAAGGTCAGTGGGAGCAACATTGCGTTCTTAGTACTATATGTAGATGATATTCTACTTATAGGAAATAACATAGCAATGCTCAGCACTGTGAAAGCTTGGCTTTCTAAAACATTCTCCATGAAAGACTTGGGAGAAGCTTCCTATATTCTAGGGATCCGTCTTTACAGAGATAGACCGCGAAGAATGATAGGACTTTCCCAAGCCCTCTATATAGATAAAATCCTGAGAAGATTCAAGATGGATGAATCTAAAAGAGGGTTCCTTCCCATGCGATATGGAATTCATCTCACCACAAAAATGTGTCCTCAATGTGAGGAAGACAAGAGAGATATGAGTAAGATACCCTATGTCTTGGCAGTGGGTAGCCTCATGTACGCTATGTTGTGTATGAGACCAGACTTAGCCTATGCTGTGAGTATGGTAAGTCGATTTCAAGCAAACCTGGGAAGGGAACATTGGACTGCCATAAAGAACATTCTTAAGTACTTAAGAAGAACTAGAGATTTAGTTCTTACTTATGGTGGTGGAGAACTGAAGGTGATTGGATTCACCGATTCTGATTTTCAAGGAGACAATGACGACTCTAAGTCGACATCTGGGTATTTGTTTACTCTCAATGGAGGAGCAGTATCTTGGAGAAGCTCCAAGCAAACCGCTACTGCAGATTCCACCTGCCAAGCAGAGTATCAAGCTGCCTCAGAGGCTAGCAAAGAAGCATTTTGGATGCAGAAGTTTATACAAGAACTTCCAGTGGTCCCTAATGCGGAGTTGCCTATATCACTATTCTGTGATAATGATGGAGTTTTCGCTCAAGCTAAGGAGCCGAGGGCTCACCACAACACCAAGAATATAGAGAGAAAGTACCACATCATTCGAGAGATGGTGGAAAAAGGATATGTTTCATTGCAAAGAGTAGACTCAGAAGACAATGTCTCTGACCCGCTGACTAAGCCATTATCTCAAGCTGTCTTGGAAAGACATCTAAATAACATGGGTATTGGATACCATGACATGTGGAATTGAGTGCAAGTGGGAGATTGTTAGGAATATGCCCTCGAATGCCACTCAGGGTATGAGAGAGTATGGGCATTGTACTTGTAATTATGGAATAATAAATAATAAAAAGGCAATTCGATTCATTCACTGTTTATTGTATTTCAATTGCATTCTTGACTTGGTAAACATTGAAGTGAAGTCCATGTAAATAAACTGAACATTCCATTCTCATTACGGGATAAGAGAAAATGCACTGGAAGTGTTTAAAGTCTATTTACGTAAATCGTTCGCAAGTCAATAAACTTAAATGGGCATCAAGTTTTAATAAGACTTGTATAACTGATGCTAGGACGTGTGCACGTCTTGATAGCATAGTTATAAAGTATATTGGTGGGACTAGTATACTCGAACACGACTCATACTCAATTCAGTCACACGGTATTCACTCTCGGAGAGTCAATGACGAATCGAAAGGTTGTGATAGTATATGTGGACCTTTGACTTGAGGGTTCAGTAGAAGATGTGCCTGTGACGTTTAGTTTGTGATTAGAGTAGTTAGACTCATTTGCTTAATTGCTGAGTCGACCTCAAAGTGCGGACTATACAGGCAGGTAGTAGTCTTTACTGTACGCCAAGAAATGATTCTATCTCCTGTTAGTGAGCAGGCGTATGTCCTATACAGTTAATGGAAAATAAGATCATAAGTCTTTGGCCAAAGCATTCTGATATAGTCGTATTAGATACACTATTAATCAGTCGGTCTTGATTTGCATTAACACATGTATAGAGTCTAGTCAATAGTAGGGTTTGACTTTACCGTGACCCTAAGACTTGACCGGGACATCTGATAAAGGGTCTATACGTATATAGTATTCACGACATAATGGTTCTGGAATGATCCCTTCATTCGTTCTCAGTCGGGGTTTACAGTGCGGCCCGCTAGGCTGGCTAAGTGCTGCCCGCACTCATTGGTTCCTCCCAATGCCGGCTGAGACGGACCTACGGAGTCGCGCATCAGGAGCGTTGACGGTTAAATGTGAATTTATCATTTCCCTATTAATATTAGATATTGGATATCTAATTATGATTTATTGGATAAATCAAATATCGGTCTTATGAAATTAAATTAAGTTACCGGGTAATTAATTTAATTCATAAATTATATTTCTTAGAGAAATATATTTGTATTTGATATAATTAATTAATTAGATTAATTAATATAAATACATTGATAATTAAATGGAGTGTATTTAACGGAGTTGTTTGACGAACGTCCGGTACACGAGCCGAGTGGCTCGGCTCGTTTTCTAGGAATCTTCCTAGTAGGCCGCCCCCCTCACATGACCACCTTGCATGTGTGTTGTCATGTTTTAATTATTTGTAGAGATTCTTATTCTCAAAATAATTATAACATGATATATAATTATTATATAAGATATAATATATATATATATATATACACATGATGAGATGAAAAAGACACACAACTCATATTCATATTTTGAGAGAGTTCAGCCGTGTCTTCAAAAAGTGAGGGAGGAGAAATTTTTTTCTTTTCTATTTTTCATCTTGGAGGTGATATAAAAGTTAAGAAAAAGTGATATATAAATTCCTACAACACTTCCTAGCCGTGTTCTTCATAGAACGGAGTGTTGTAGATTTTTCCGGGCAACTTCCGACGCGTGTGAAGTATGTTGTGCGGCGATTAATACGCCTCGATAGGCGATCGGCGTCACGATCAGAGAAGCCAGCCATAGAAGACATACTCTGGGCAAACGCCCAGCGATCGGCACAATACGGCGACCGTCTTTTGGTACCCAGCGATCGTATTTTGATATCTGGCGATCGTCTTTAATGAGCGAACCCGAGGCGATCGTCTCGTGCCACGTATGGATCCAACATCCGTCAAAGTCGTCAAAGACCGAATCTTGGACGGTGGCCCACGTGCAGATCCACAGAGGGCGCCGACAGATAGGACATTTGACCACAGCCTGTCACCTACCTCACCTACCGACAGGGCCGCCTAAAGGTACAAAGTGGGTCCTCCCCGGACAGCGACTCAGGACGCGTGTTGGCTTCCCATTGTCTCCCACAGCTGGCCACCAGCAGCAACCCCAGACTTTAAGGGAACAGCCCCACGTGACGGGACGATCGGCCATCTTATTATAATATAGGAAACGGCGGTCGCCCGCGATCACCTGAGGGGTCCCAACTACCTTGTCCCCTATAAATAGAGAACTCACTACAGTGGCAAAGAGAGGCGGATATACACGCGAATTTGCAGGCAATTACTTATACACTCTCAGTGATATTCATACACATATATCATACATCCCAAGCAAGAACTCACAGATCTACATATCTGGTTCTTCCGGCAATCTACACGCTCTACAGCTTAGATAACTAGAAGTCTTTATTAATATTTGTACTCGACAGTATATTTATTAATAACATCTCGCGAGAGCATTCAAGCCCGGGATTAACAACCCCAGCAAACCTTGTGTTGTTTATTTTCTCACGGAAGTGTTCTCGCATTTCTTTGTTACCCAATCATTCCAGCAATACTATCTCCGGATAATATTTTGGGTAACAATAATTGGCGCTAGAGGAAGGGGATCTAAACCTTCATTTTTATTCCTACCGTCTCGAAGAACACTCACTGTTCTCCGGACATACACTTGAAGAAACACTCACTGTTCTTCAATAGAAAAGCCTTCAGAAAAATGACATCTGCAACGACCTCCAAGAGAGCCACCCTAAGATCCACCGGAAATCTCGTTCCGGCCCGGACCGAATCCCAGCCCACGGCGGAAGGCGACCGTGGCGACGCTAGGCTCTCACTCCCGCCCCCGAGGGATGGTTCTAGCCTCTCACTCGATCAGTTCCAGACAGCGGAACAGATTGAGGAGGCTATAGCCATCCTCAGGGAGCGACGAAGGGCCTGTGATTCGCCCACCGTCACTCCGTCGGCCATCCGCTGGGCAGGCAAGCGGAAGCTTAAGGGGATCTATGTTGAGAAATCTACAGAAAGCCCCGAGCCGCAGGAGAAGGCTCTCGTGAGGCGGGACGATTCCGTCTTCAGCCTCCTAGGGAGCGATCCCTCATGGCGACCCGAGCACTCATGCCCCAGCCGGGAGACATCGGAATCCGAATCCTTTACCAGGAGTTTGGCATATCCGACTCCCAGGAGACAAGTCGGTCAGCGAGCCCCTGCTCGCCCAAGGAATGAACCCACTGGCAGGGAGCTCGCCATTCACCACTGGGCTAGGGGATCAGTACACGATCGCCTTGGTTCGCGCTCTGAGAGCTAATCGGCGAGCAGTCAGGTGACGGCGATGGCCGCCATTCAACGCCAGCTCGACGAGATGAAGGCGCTCCTGGAAAATGGGGCAGGCGCCAGGAGATCGATCGTTGGACCAAGCGAACCACTCACGGCTCAGATCGAGCTCGCCCCAGTCCAACCAACGATCAATCCCCCACAAACACCTCTATATGAGGGGAGATCGGATCCGGAAACCCACTTGAGCAAATTCCGGATCTACATGACCGGATGCGGAGCATCAGATGTGACCAAGTGTCGAATGTTCCCATTAACCCTGGGCGACCTCGACCACCGGTGGTACATCTCACCACCACCTCGCTCAATCAACTGCTTTGAGAAGCTGGCGAAAGACTTCACGTCGTACTTCGCCGCCAAAGTCGCTCGCCCTGAAGGCCCCCACCGCATGATGAAAATCAGGCAGGGGAAGGACGAATCAGATGAAGACTACATCGACCGGGTAGACGAGATAGTCCTCACTAGCGAGCCCATCAGCGACGAGCTCTCCCTTTACTCAGTTCTGGGTGGATTCTGCGGGCACTCACCCATGTTCAGGCACCTCACAAAGGACATCCCCCCGACATACTCAGTCTTCCGCGCCAGAGCCGCCGACTTCTTGACCAGGCAGAGGATGCTCTCCCTCCGGTTAGACGAGGGACCGTCCGGGGAAGGAAAGGCGCCATCCCATGTCCAGAAGAAGGCGGTCGCCAAGCCCAGAAAGGCAGTCGCCAAGCCGCCTGGCGAGTTCAAAGCCTTCGAGGATGTAGAGGTTCACCTTCTCCACAACCTCAACTTATCTCCGGCCCACATCTTCAACGCGATCAAAGGGCGCGACTGGCTTTCCAAACCAAAGCCGATAAGGGACCACGGTCATCTAGACCGCAGCAAATTCTGTGTGTACCACAAGAGTCCCGGTCACAACACCAGCCAATGCCGCGACCTCCTCAGACAGCTCTGGTGACTGTTTGAGGAAGGCAAACTGGACAACTTGGTCACCAAGCCAGAACCTAGGATGGAGAGAGCCGGAGGGCGCGAGCGCCGACCAAACGAAAGAACTCCTCCCAATCCGGTCGCCAGAATCGAGCATGAGCCGGAGTACTCTGATGAGTCGATCCCTCCGATCAACCCTGGCGGTCGGATCAATATGCTTCAAGCAGGAGGTGGAAACTGTAACACCCCCAAGACATTCAGGGCATATTACAGCGCCGTGGACCCCACACTGTGGAATCCACCAGGCTACGTACCAAACATGACATACAACAACGACAAACCATCATAAACAAAACGACAAGCTAAATAAAAGACTATAACCGACAAACAAAATTCCGTCATCAAATCCATTTCCCAAACGGGGACACAACAGTAACAAGTTTAAATAGGAAGTACTCGAGTACTTAAACCAATTTTTATAATACAAAATCCCAAAATCAGACATCAATAATAACCGATGGACATAACACCGAAAATCAATTACTAGACAATATCATGCTTGCCCATCATCCTCATACAGCTCGGGTGCTCGCTTATCCTCACGATCAGTACCTGAAATACAAAAAGTATTTCCCCCATTTAAGGGGTTAGCGACAACTGCTAGTGCAAGTACAATCCATTTGAACTACATTCTAATCAGATGAATATATGCGCCAAAAAGTCATTTTAGAAAACATTTTATATTCCGGAATATTTATGATGTACAGTCACAAAACACATTATCTCCAACAAATCACAATTCAAAGTCAACCGTTGGTACGAGACTCACGGCCACCGTACCCCGCAGAGCCCCGTCGGACATCACTGGGTGGCTAACCACAGTTCGCGATACGCACACTCACGGCAATACATATCCCTAAAGGCCCCGTCGGACCGTCCCTAGGTGAACATACACATAACCATCCACAACAACCACGATACAGCCATAATTCAAATACTAGAACATGTAAACAAATGTAAAGTACTTGCCTTTGAGACATTCTCGAAGAAACGGAGTTGAAACACGACTACGAACGGTCCGGGTGGAAAACGACAGTTCCTAAAAGAAGGATCAACACAGTTCAGTCTCCACGGACAACAATACTCTATTGGAATACACCCATAACCCCGATTACATGATACGACAATGAACGATCAATCGATACGGGCGAGGGTTTACACAAAATCTCCCCGTATCGATAATTCGCGGATTAAAATCAAGAAAGTTGGATTAAGAATCACTCAATAATCACAACCGGTAAAGAATATCGTAATATAGATGAACAATTCGGAACTAAACCCTAAAATCCCGAAAATCCCCCAAATTCGTCAAAATTAGGGTTCCTGAGGAATTACCTTTAATTCGGCTGATGAAAGGTGATTATGCTGATTATGATATGATGGCTCGATTCTACCGTGATGGAATTTGAAGAGAACTCTGAATAGAACTGGTGGAAATCGTCTCTGAGGTCGCACGTCGAAGAAACGAAGAGAAAAGAAATAAACTGCTGTTCTGAAACTGTCCGCTGACTTATATTCAGCGGAGTTAGCGCACGCTAATCGTCATATGTAGCGCGCGCTAACGGGGCCGTGACAGGTCCAGTGGCTACTGCCACCCTTCGTTAGCGTACGCTAACAATAGGGCGTTAGCGTATGCTAACTGCACATCGGTAGCGCACGCAAGGGAACAGGGGTAGCGTGCGCTACCTACACAGCAGTTCAGCACTGCTGATGTCACATCAGCAGTAAGCTGCTGTCGAGGGTATAAAACACGAAACGCACGACGAGACCAGAATCCAGGAACATAGACGCGAAGCATACAAGACAACGGAGCTAAGCGCTGAAAGAAAATACAATTCCGACCACCGGAGGGTCCGTAATACGAAAACGAAACTAAGATTCCCTAAACTATTAGGAAATTACAAAAATGGCCCAAGTGCCCGAAAATCACGAAACGACGTCGGATTTACGAACCGAAAGTCTCCACAAGACCAACTCAACCATACGAACTTGTACAAACCCAGAAATAACGAAAACGAACGAGTTTTACAAGAATCGAACGTTCATACGGCAAAACATGTCATAAAATGAAATTACGTGAAAACATCATCAAAACTCGTCCAAATGGAAAAACTCCAAGAACAAAATAGATTCAAAATGTCGAAACGGTTACAAGCGAGTCGATAAAAATAGACATACACCAAAAATGGAAACTGCTAAAAATGGAAAAATTACGGATATTACATTCTCCCCCTCTAAAATAAAGTTTCGTCCCGAAACTTAAGAATCAAAAAGCTCGGGGTATCTCGAACGCATATCCTCCTCTAGCTCCCACGTCGCTTCTTCTACTCCGTGCCTCGACCATTGCACCTTAACCAAAGGAATGGTTTTGTGCCTTAACTGCTTGTCACGACGCTCCAAAATTCTGACGGGCCTCTCTTCAAACGTAATATCCTTCTAGATCTCCACGTCCCCAAAGTCAATAATGTGGGACGGGTCCGGAACGTACTTCCTCAACTGGGAAACGTGAAATACGCTATGAACATGACTCAGCGACGGAGGTAACGCCAAACGGTACGCTAACTCACCGACTCTCTCTAATACCTCGAAAGGTCCAATATATCTCGGGCTGAGTTTCCCCTTCTTCCCAAAACGGAAAACTCCTTTCGTCGGAGACACTCTCAACAGAACATGATCTCCCACTTCAAACTCCAAGGGTCTATGCCTAACATCCGCATAAGACTTTTGTCGACTCTGAGCAGCCAACATCCTCTTTCTAATCAATTCAACTTTCTCCCTCGTCTCCAATACAAGGTCCGGCTCGGTGCCAACCAAATCGGACGGCTCATCCCAACATATCGGTGATCGGCAACATCGGCCATAAAGTGCCTCATACGGTTCCATCTTAATCGACGCGTGCCAGCTATTATTATAAGTAAACTCAATCAAGGCCAAATGATCCTCCCAGTCACTACTCCAATCTAACGCACACGCACGCAACAAATCCTCGAACGTCTGAATGGTACGTTCGGACTGCCCATCGGTCTGGGGATGGAACGAAGTGCTCAAACGCAACTGTGCCCCCAATGCTTTATGTACCGCCTGCCAAAAATGCGATACAAATCGGCCATCTCTGTCTGAAATAATGGTCCTCGGCGTACCATGAAGCCTCACTATCTGAGTGATAAAAATACGAGCCAACTTTTCTGGACCCCAAGTATCCTTGATGCCCAGAAAATGTGCCGACTTAGTCAGTCGGTCTAGAATCACCCATACCATATTCATACCAGTCTTCGTCCTCGGTAAACTCGTGACAAAATCCATAGAGATGTCCTCCCACTTCCATTCCGGAATGGGAAGTGGTTTCAATAATCCGGCTGGCCCCTGATGCTCAATCTTGACTTGCTGACAAGTCAAACACTTAGCCACAAACTGAACTACCTCCTTCTTCATGTCGTTCCACCAGAAATTCTTCCTCAGATCTTTATACATTTTACTCGAGCCCGGATGGACTGAGTAAGGTGACGCATGAGCCTCTCGCATAATGCTCTGTCTCACCCCGAGTCGTCGAACACACAACCGACCTCGGAATCTCAACACACCGTCCTCATGAATAACGAATCCCGGGCTTTCCCTTCCCTATACTCTCTCGGCCGAATAAACATCGGGTCCTCTAAGCTGTCCCGACTTAATGTCCTCGACCGCAGATGAAGAAATCTCAAAGTACGCAATCGCCGAACTCTCTGGCGGTACAATCTCAATGCTCAACCTCATAAACTCGCCAAGTCCCGACTGGGCCGTGAGTAACTCAAGCGCCCGAAGCGATACCGATTTCCGGCTCAAGGCATCTGCTACCACATTGGCCTTGCCCGGATGATAAAGGATCTCGAGATCGTAATCCTTAATCAATTACAACCACCTCCTCTGCCTCATATTAAGCTCTTTCTGGGTGAAAATGTACTTTAGGCTCTTGTGATCGGTGAAAATCTGACACGACGAGCCATACAAGTAATGACGCCAAATCTTCAACGCAAAAACAACTGCGGCCAACTCAAGATCGTGCGTAGGGTAATTCCATTCATACGGTTTCAACTGACGAGAAGCATAGGCAATCGTCCTCCCGTGCTGCATAAGTACGCATCTGAGACCTTGGCCCGAAGCATCACTATAGATGGAGAATCCATCATTACCACTCGGTAAAGCCAAAACGGGAGCGGTCGTCAACCGCTTCTTCAACTCCTCAAAACTATTCTGCCTCTCATCGGTCCACACAAACTTCTCTGACTTCTGTAACAACTGGGTCAGCGGTCGAGCGAGCTTAGAGAACCCCTCGACGAATCTGCGGTAATACCCGGCTAATCCCAGAAAACTGCGGACCTCCTTCACGTTCTTGGGCGGCGCCCAATCTAACACTGCCTCTACCTTATGTGGGTCCACACGAACACCCTCGGCCGAGATCACATGACCGAGAAACATAATCTCCCGTAACCAAAACTCGCACTTTGAGAAATTCGCAAAAAGATGCTGAGTTCTCAAAATGTCTAACACAATATGTAAATGACGGGCATGCTCCTCCTCGTTCCTCGAGTAAATCAGAATATCGTCGATAAAGACGACTACACATTTATCGAGGTACTCGATAAAGACTTTTTTCATAAGCTGCATGAACACGGCTGGGGCGTTGGTTAGCCCAAAAGGCATAACCAGAAACTCGTAGTGTCCGTATCTCGTCCGAAAGGCCGTCTTCGGAATATCGGTATCCTTCACTCGGAGCTGATAATACCCCGATCTCAAATCAATCTTCGAAAACACGGTTGCCCCTTGCAACTGATCAAACAAGTCATCAATCCTCGGGAGTGGATACTTGTTTTTGATGGTCACTTTGTTCAACTCTCGGTAGTCGATACACAAACGAAGTGACCCATCCTTCTTCTTCACAAACAGGACCGGTGCGCCCCAAGGTGAAGCACTCGGTCGAATATACCCCATGTCTAGCAACTCTCCCAACTGTTTCTTCAACTCAAGCATCTCGGCATGCGCCATACGGTATGGCGTCTTAGAAATCGGGGCTGCCCCCGACTCTAAATCGACGGTAAACTCAACTTCTCGATCCGGCGGCAAACCCGGCAACTCGTCTGGAAAAACATCAGGATACTCACACACTACCGGAATAGACGAGATCTCGACTCCCCCTTCTTCCGATCTCAAAGCGTAACACCAATAGCCCGTGCAACCTCCTCGAAGGAGTCTCACCGCCCTTAAGGCGCTGATCAGTAATCTCTGGCTACTCCGCTTACGCCCCACAAAAGAATGCTCAGTACCATCAGAGGCTAACATCGAAACAGTCCTCGTTCTATAATTCATGATCGCTCCATGACGGTCCAGCCAATCCTCACCTAGAATCAAATCCTCATCTCTAATATCCACCGCAATCAGATTAGAAGGCCAAACCCTCCCCGCGATCTTGATCGAAAATCCCTAATCTCACGATCCCCCACGATGCTATCCCCGCTAGGAAGTTTAACAACAAAAGGCTCACAAGCAACAAGGCAATCAACATGCAGACGACGCACACAATCCATAGATATAAAAGAATGCGTAGCACCAGAATCGAACAATACGGAAACAGGGTGATCAAGGATGTGGACGGTACCTGTAGCCACCGTCGCGTCGGGATCTCCGGCTCGCCTCATCTCATACACACGGGGCGGAACAAACCCCGCACTAGAAGCTCCCCCTCTAGAAGGCTGACCACGACCTCGACCTCTACCAAAACTCTGATGCGGCTGAGGAACTGTCGGTGCCTGATTCACACGCGGCTCTCCCGCAGCTGGTGCTGACATCTGAGTAACTGGAGCCCGAGCTGCATCCGTACAAAACTTAGCACGATGACCAATACGACCACAAGCAAGACACTGAATCGGAGGCCTATCGCACTCACTCATCATGTGGCCCGGAAGACTGCAGTTGAAGCACTTAGGACCACGAACGGAACCAGCAGGAACAGACCTAGAACCGTTTCCTCGACCAACTGATGGCGACTGACTCCCGAAGACTCGCGAACCAGACTGAGCCTTCGGATACCCTCCTAACTTGCCTCCCGAAGACTGACCGGAGGTCTTCTGCTTCTTTCCTTCAGCTGCCGTCTCTGTCGCAGAAAACGACATCTCGTAAGTTATCGCTTTATGCTGATAATCTTTCAAAGTCGTGCACCCCAGACCAGACATGTAGTGGCGCACCCTCGGTTTCATCCGCATATCAAAGTGGTGGATCTTATCAAGCTCATCGCGGACTTAGTTTCTCACATAGTGCAACTGTTGATTATAGTCTTTGATAGCTTGAGATATAGGAACATCTTGGGGTTTAGCCTCAAAGAAGGCTCGGATCCTCCCCTCTTTCACTGGCCAAGGACAGAATTCGTCTTCGATCAGATCCCGAAACTCTGCCCATGTAGCTTCTCGGTCACGCGGTTTCACCGCTTGCCACCACGTTGCTGCCTCCTTGGCGAGGAAGTACTGAGCAATGGGTATTTTCCCCTCCTCGGAACAATTAGCAGCCTCAAACACTTTCTCCATCTCGAATAGCCAATTCTCCCAACCAGAAGGGTCGGAAGCACCATCAAACTGCGGAGGATGCATACGAATCACGTCCTGAAGTATCTTATCATTACCGGATCCAGTAGGCGGAACCGGGTTGGCATTAGCTTGGCCGACTAGAACGGCCTGAGTCAGTAGCGTCATCTGGTTCGCTACTTGCTGCAAAATGTTGGCCACTCCAACATTCTCGTGTGCATTACCGGAGCTAGCGGTAGTCCTGTGACCTCCGAACTAGGGGAACACTGCTCGACAAGGAAGGCATCGTCGAACCCGGTTCCCAAGTGATCGGACATGGCCGCCCCACCGGCCGCGCCATGTCCCCTACGCGTCGCGGCCCGCGTCGCGTCCTCTACCCAGGAATTAAGAAGCAACGGGTAAGTACAATTCAAACGCAAAACGCAACAAGATACCAAGACAGGAATAGAACATAACGATGAAATGAGTCAAGTTAGGAAAACTTACAAGCACCGGCGTACTGAGATGATGGCATAGCAGTGATACTGTCCCAAAAACGACACTTAACTAGACCCAAATAACCGACAACCTAGGTATCCATAAACCTAAGCTCTGATACCATATTCTGTAACACCCCCAAGACATTCAGGGCATATTACAGCGCCGTGGACCCCACACTGTGGAATCCACCAGGCTACGTACCAAATATGACATACAACAACGACAAACCATCATAAACAAAACGACAAGCTAAATAAAAGACTATAACCGACAAACAAAATTCCGTCATCAAATCCATTTCCCAAACGGGGACACAACAGTAACAAGTTTAAATAGGAAGTACTCGAGTACTTAAACCAATTTTTATAATACAAAATCCCAAAATCAGACATCAATAATAACCGACGGACATAACACCGAAAATCAATTACTGGACAATATCATGCTTGCCCATCATCCTCATACAGCTCGGGTGCTCACTTATCCTCACGATCAGTACCTGAAATACAAAAAGTATTTCCCCCATTTAAGGGGTTAGCGACAACTGCTAGTGCAAGTACAATCCATTTGAACTACATTCTAATCAGATGAATATATGCGCCAAAAAGTCATTTTAGAAAACATTTTATATTCCGGATTATTTATGATGTACAGTCACAAAACACATTATCTCCAACAAATCACAATTCAAAGTTAACCGTTGGTACGAGACTCACGGCCACCGTACCCCGCAGAGCCCCGTCGGACATCACTGGGTGGCTAACCACAGTTCGCGATACGCACACTCACGGCAATACGTATCCCTAAAGGCCCCGTCGGACCGTCCCTAGGTGAACATACACATAACCATCCACAACAACCACGATACAGCCATAATTCAAATACTAGAACATGTAAACAAATGTAAAGCACTTGCCTTTGAGACATTCTCGAAGAAACGGAGTTGAAACACGACTACGAACGGTCCGGGTGGAAAACGACGGTTCCAAAACGAAGGATCAACACAGTTCAGTCTCCACGGACAGCAATACTCTATTGGAATACACCCATAACCCCGATTACATGATACGACAATGAACGATCAATCGATACGGGCGAGGGTTTACACAAAATCTCCCCGTATCGATAATTCGTGGATTAAAATCAAGGAAGTTGGATTAAGAATCACTCAATAATCACAACCGGTAAAGAATAGCGTAATATAGATGAACAATTCGGAACTAAACCCTAAAATCCCAAAAATCCCCCAAATTCATCAAAATTAGGGTTCCTGAGGAATTACCTTTAATTCGGCTGATGAAAGGTGATTATGCTGATTATGATATGATGGCTCGATTCTACCGTGATGGAATTTGAAGAGAACTCCGATTAGAACTGGTGGAAATCGTCTTTGAGGTCGCACGTCGAAGAAACGAAGAGAAAAGAAATAAACTGCTGTTCTGAAACTGTCCGCTGACTTATATTCAGCGGAGTTAGCGCACACTAATCGTCATATGTAGCGCGCGCTAACGGGGCCGTGACAGGTCCAGTGGCTACTGCCACCCTTCGTTAGCATACGCTAACAATAGGGCGTTAGCGTACGCTAACTGCACATCGGTAGCGCACGCAAGGGAACAGGGGTAGCGTGCGCTACCTACACAGCAGTTCAGCACTGCTGATGTCACATCAGCAGTAAGCTGCTATCAAGGGTATAAAACACGAAACGCACGACGAGACCAGAATCCAGGAACATAGACGCGAAGCATACAAGACAACGGAGCTAAGCGCTGAAAGAAAATACAATTCCGACCACCGGAGGGTCCGTAATACGACAACGAAACTAAGATTCCCTAAACTATTAGGAAATTACAAAAATGGCCCAAGTGCCCGAAAATCACGAAACGACGTCGGATTTACAAACCGAAAGTCTCCACATGACCAACTCAACCATACGAACTTGTACAAACCAAGAAACAACGAAAATGAATGAGTTTTACAAGATTCGAACGTTCGTACAGCAAAACATGCCATTTCACGAAATTACGTGAAAACATCATCAAAACTCATCCAAATGGAAAAACTCCAAGAACAAAATATATTCAAAATGTCGAAACGGTTACAAGCGAGTCGATAAAAATAGACATACACCAAAAATGGAAACTGCTAAAAATGGAAAAATTACGGATATTACAGAAACCTCGGGGGCCTTTCCCCGGTTTCCACCATGTCAAACAGGAAGCGAAAGGCCGAGCTGAGGGCGTTCACCGGGGTCCATGCCGTGGTATCTCCGGAGCCGACCATCTCTAAAGACGCACTCATCACCTTCTCCAACAAGGACAGGGAGGGAGTGCAATGCCCTAAAGAGGATGCACTGGTGATCTCTGCTTGTATCCTTGGGAAGACAGTCGATCGCGTACTGGTCGATAATGGGAGTTTCCGCAACATCATATTCAAATCCGCCCTAGACCAACTCGGCAACTTAATCAAATTCATTAAGCCGTTCGACAGCGTGCTCCAAGGGTTCGGCGACAACACAGTCCAAGCCTATGGAAGGATCAAGCTCTCCGTCTAGCTAATATGCTTTTATGATCCCAAGGTTAGGATTACTAGGAACCTAAGTTTTGTAGTCATAGATAGGCCCAGCATCTATATGGGTTCCTAGGTCGCCCCTTTTTAGAAACCTTTGAGGCGGTCGCCTCGTCTTTCTTTTACTGTATCAAATTCCCCACTGCCGATGGGACGGTCGGTACTGTAAAAGGAGATCAGCTAATGGCAAAAAGATGTTTGAATTACTCCTATGTCGTAACTGCTTTCAATACTTCCCATAATATGTGTAACATTGAAACGATCGATGATCAACCCATGGAGATCGACGAGCCAAGCACATCATACCAACCCGACTCAAGGGACGCCATCTCTCATCAATTGACAGACGACATCGAGCCAAGGATCGGTTTCGAGCCAAGTCTCGACATCGATCCAAGGATCGAGTCCGGAGATCATTCCAAACGAGAGGCGACCGTCCCCGTCGAAGAGTTGGAAGGCATTACGATGGATCCGGCTCATCCAGAACGGGAAGTATAGATCGGCGCAAGCATCGACCGCGAACTAAAAGGGGATATGATCAATTTGCTATGTAAGAACATCGGAGTCTTTGCCTGGTCGCATCAAGATATGGTCGGCATAAGTCCGGAGCACGCTTGCCACTATCTAAAGATTGACCCGGCAATGAAGCTTGTTCACCAAAAACGTAGGAAATTTGGTCCCAAAAAATACGCGGCGCTCGACGTAGAAGTCCAAAAATTACTCAACAACAAATTAATCGGGGTAGTTACAGACGAACCACAATAGGTCTCCAATACGGTACTCGTCAAAAAGCCAACTGGTTCCTGGAGATTATGCATCGACTTCACCGACCTCAACGCGGCGTGTCCAAAAGATCACTTTCCGATGCCTCATATTGATCACTTGGTCGATAGTACTACAGGCTGTGAAATGATGTCGTTTATGGATGCCTTCGCCGGATATCATCAAATCCCAATGACGGAGAAAGACATAAAACACACATCTTTCCACACGGAAAAAGACATATACTTATGGGTCCGAATGCCGTTCGGCTTGAAGAATGCGGGGGAAACCTACCAGCGACTGGTCAACAGAATGTTCGCCAATCAGATCGGCAAGACCATGGAGGTCTACATTGACGACATCGTTGTCAAAAGCCTCAAGAAGGAAGATCACCTCAATGATCTCGCCGAGACGTTCGCCGTCCTCAAAAAATTCAACATGAAGCTAAACCCCAAGAAATGCAACTTCGAGGTAGGCTCCGAAAAATTCTTGGGGCACATCGTAATCCAAAGGGGGATCGAGGCGAAACCCACCAAGATTCAGGCGATCCTTGACATGCAGGAGCCGCGGAACATCAAGCAGGTGCAACGCCTCACAGGTTGTTTAGCCGCCCTCAACCGTTTCATATCCCGGCTCGGCGATAAAAGTAAGCCATTCTTCGTCACCATAAAGAACAAAAAGTTCGCGTGGACGAAGGAGAGTCGGGTAGCGTTCGCCAAAATAAAGGAATATCTATCTAACCCCCAGATCCTGGCAAAGCCGATCCCCGGTGAGAAACTATTCCTTTATCTGGCAGCCTCGGAGGTCGCACTGAGTGCCGTTTTGGTGCGAGCGGAGGGACAAGTCCACTTGCCGATCTACTATGTTAGTCAAGCGCTCCATGACGCTGAAACATGATATACACCATTGGAGAAGATCGCCTATGCCCTTGTCATGAGTGTTCGTAAGCTAAGGGCTTATTTCTTCGAACATCAAGTGGAAGTCCTGACAACTCTACCTCTAAGTCAAGTTCTACACCGACCAGACACCAACGGGCGACTCCTCAAGTGGTCGCTGGAGATCGCCCAATACGGTATCACATACGCCCCTCGCACGGTGATCAAAGGCCAAGCTCTGGCGGACTTCATGGTGGAATTAACTTTCCCTCACAGTCCGACCCAGATCGGACGACCTGCCTGGAAGTTATATGTGGATGTATCGGCGACCAATTCACGAGCAGGGGCAGGGATTGTCCTCATCAATCCCGACGGACATAGTTTCACTAACGCTGTGCGTTTCAGTTTTCGTGCGACCAACAATGAAGCCGAATACGAAGCCTTGGTAGGCGGGCTCGATCTAGCCCTCGCCCTAGATGTTCGTCGCCTCCATATCTTCATGGACTCCCTTTTGGTCGTGAACCAAGTCAAGGGAGAATATGAGGTGCGCGGCGAACAGATGGTCAAATACCAAGAGCTGGTCGCCAAAATGTGCACAAAATTTGAAGAAGCTTGGGGCAGCCGACTTCTCCAATATCCAAATCACAAAGTCAGCAAGGCCGGCGATCGACAGAAGCCTGGTTACCACGGTTGCCATCGCCGAGTAGAACTCGATGACTCCGTTCATCAAATACTTAAAGGACGGAATGGTCCCTGACGACCGTGTTAAAGCTCGCCAACTCCAGCTCCGTGCGACCAGATATATCCTATTGGACGACCGGCTTTACAAGCGAGCCTTAAGCCTTCCCCTCCTCAAGTGTATTACACCGGAGGAAGGTCGGCTCATTTTAGCAGAGATCCTTGACGAGATTTGCGGAAACCATGCGGGCGGGCGAGCTCTCATCCATAAGACAACCAGGGAAGATTTTTTCTGGCCATCACTTCATAGGGATGCGATCGCATATGCCAGATCGTGTCATAGGTGTCAAATAATGGGCCCCAACATTAAACTATCCCCCGAACAGCTCACCTCCATGTATAGCCCTTGGCCATTTGCGCAATGGGGCATCGACCTTATAGGTCCCTTGCTGACGGCTCCAGAGGGCTGTAAGTTCGCCATCGTAGGGGTCGACTATTTCACCAAATGGGCTGAGGCCGAACCGCTCAACAAGATCGGCAAAGAGCAAGTGATCAAGTTTATCTGGAGAAACATCATATGCCGATTCGGTCTGCCCCAGGCCATCATCTCCGAAAACGGAAAGCAGTTTGACGGCTTAGAAGTCATGCAATTCTGTGAGAAGTGGGGAATCAAAAGATTGTTTTCAGCACCCTATCACCCTCAGACGAACGGACAGGTAGAGGCTGTGAACAAGATCCTCAAACACAATTAAAGCGCGACTCGAATCCAGGCAAGGGCGATGGGCGAGCGAGCTCCCAGACGTTTTGTGGTCTTATCGAACGATGACCTGTAATTCAACCGGCGAAACCCCATTCGCCCTCGCCTTCGGAACAGAAGCGGTGATTCCTTCGGAGATCGCCGTCCTCAGCCATCGAACCGAACAAGAGATGACGACCGACAATGATATGGCCCAACGAATCGACCTAGACATGCTCGAAGAACGACGACTGACCACAGAAATGAAGAACACAATCCACAAAAGGCGATCCGAGAAGTTCTTCAATTCAAAGGTCAAGGAAAGAAGGTTTCAAGTGGGCGATCTCGTCCTCAAGAAGATCCACACCCATACAGGCGTCTTTGGTCCAAAGTGGGAAAGACCCTTCAGGATATCTAGATGGCTAACTAAGGGAGCCTACGAACTTGAACATCCTGACGGTACTCCGGATCAATATCCCTGGAACGCCGTACATCTGAAGAAATACTACCAGTGAAAAACTTTGGTCTCAACGTACACCGTCGATGGTCGCCATCTTCATGGCGGGCCGAGGTGGAAGCTGAGCAAACGAGCCACGGGCGTGGAGTCGAATAAATACAAGGCAGGCGTAGCCTAGCGGAGGATCCTCACAATAAAGTGAGTAGCGGGATAGGCAATATCCCTCGCACACAAAGACACGGTTGTGGAGGTCGGTCCATCGAACTCCGCGATCGTGCACGATTCCCTAAAGTCGGCAAAACTGAGGATAGCTCACCGAACATATTATTTTTGCTCCCTTACTTACAATAAGTAAACAAAAACAGGGGGCAAAGAAGGGGAGCTAGTTTTAGGTGCGATCGAAAGAAAGGAACCCGATCGGCTTCGCTCAAACACTCGCAGGACGATCGGAATTTTTCGACAATATAAACAAGTAAGAATTTCGATTCGAAAGCATGTCAATACATTCAACACTCAGACAATCGGTCGGATAAACAAGATGCAATCATACACATACTTGTAAAATTTGCACGCGAACATTCAAGGGCAATCGTACATAAAAAGACACAGTGTGAAAAAAGAGTACTTTATTCATAACCAAAGATGTCGTACAATATGGAGCCCGAAGGCAATACAAAGGGAAAGCAGAAAAATTACAAGATACAAGAAAAACAAAACATCTCTCAAGGTCCCGCCGGCTGGTCTTCGCCCTCAGGAGACGGATCGGCATGCGCCCCCCCATCGGCCTCAGGATGAATGAGTTTACCAGGATACCAACTCAAGTCGATCCCGAAGTCGACGAGGTCAAGGATCGACAGAGAGAACTCCGGGTGCAGAGGGTGCTCGAGTGCATAGGCTTTGAATCTCTCCATCAAGGGACCGATCTCGATCCCTGCCTTTTTGGCGGCTCGAACGGCGTCAGCGTAGGCCACATAATAGGCGAACTCGCCGACGAGCGCAATATTGAGGTAGGGATCAGTCTCGATCGCCTTGAGATGCCCTCTCAACTCCACGGCCATCTTCTCAGCCTCCGCCAGCTCAACCACCTTGGCGGCATTTTCTCCTTTGGCCTTCTCCAGCTCTCTCCTCGCCGCCTCCAGCTCGCCGCTGAGCTGATCCACCGTCGCCTTCAGCCCGGCCGCCTCCTCCTGCGAAGCCGCATGCTTCCGGCGAGTTTCTTTCTCCTGATCACGGAACCGATCGGCAGCCTCCTTGGAGCGGCTCAGCTCTTGCTTCAATCGGTCGACGTCCTGTTTAGCTCGTTTGGCCGCCTCTACATACTCCTTCTCCATAGACTGGATCCGGTTGGCATATTCAATGTTTGCGTTGCGAGCGGCCTCGAGATCGCTATGGAGGCAAGCAGTGGAGGGTCGCCCCTCAAAATCCTTGGAGCCTGGACGGCCATCGTCGCCGTCTGAAGAGCCAAGGCAATGGTCGCCTGCATGGTATCTCCAGATCGCTGACGAGCGATCGCATCAAGATCGGTCGTCCAGGCCTTGGGCAGTGAGGTGATGGCCTTCTGGACGTAGGTAGGAACGTCGAGGGACTTTGGTGGAGACTTACTCGACAAGAAGTCAAGCACCATGGGAGTGACGTCAGGGTCAGCAAGACGAATCCTGCAACGCAAACAAAAATGACAAGGGAGTTGGTCTATATCTCACTCAAAATGCCTAACTCAGAAATTTTGATCCAATCTTACCTGTTGACCAGCTCGGGATCGCGGCCAAAATAAGGCTTGCCCCGAGAGGTTTCCGCCTCGGCGATCGCCACCTTCTTTGAAAAGCCGCCCGATGACCTGGAGCCAGACGCCGAGGGCCTAGGGCCTGATCCCTCCACCATCGGAATGGCAGAGATAGGAGCCGCAGCAACCGGAGGCTCCAGGATGGAAACATCCGCCTCAGTGGTCGGCAGGGACTCCTCCGACCTCCGCCTCTTGCGGCGCTGAAGTTGTTCCTAGTCCTGAACTTCCGGTTCGGCGACCGGCACCTCAGCAGGCCTCACCACCGGAGAAGGGCGAGATGTCGTCGCAGGAACGCGACCAGTCTTCTTACCCAAGTGAAGGCGACCGACGAGTCCCGGGTTTGACATGGCGATCTCTGGCGGTGGCTCGACAAAAAGGGGAAAGTGAATCTCTGTCAAAGAAGAAATACAAACAAGTTAGACAACTACTTAAACGCTGCGACCTCCTGGAGACGATCATCAAGCGAGGAAGCACCACTTAAGTTCATACCTGGAACTCTCAAGTGATGAGGGAAGCGGAACAATCGAGCCCCCAACCGATGAAGTTCGTTACCGAGCGAGCGAACGTCAATGAAGGAATCCGGCAAGGAACGAATCCGCTCCCAAACGATCATGAAATCGAAAGGGAGATCGCCGATCGCTGGAACGAGAGGCCCTGCAAAAAGAAAACGATATTAGATTAGTCCAAGACAAGATCGATCAAAGGGAGAGTTAAAATCCTTACTCGGATTCCTCTCCCGAAAATTGGTAGGAATATCCAACTCCTCCTCCGGCCTGTCACTCGATGCCAATCGCCACACTCCGCCGACCCAGCACCATTTCGCCAGGTCGCCCCGGGACTTGTTCGGCACACCAACGACCACTCTTCCCATTCGGCCTTGGATATGATTACCGCCGATTGACCCTTTCTGCGCAGCCAGTTTAAACAGATAGTTCATATCCATTGCAGAAAGGAGGCGGAACAACCGGTGACCACCAAACAGTGTCAAAGTGCAGATGACCTGTAGCCAAGCATTCAGTGTCAGTTGGAGCGGCACCAAATTCCAGGCGATCAACAAGTAGGAGACGGTGAATGGGAGAGGGAATCGCAGACCGGCCTCCATGATCATCTCACTAACGGCGACCATTCCCTCGGGCGGTTGATCAGCACGTTCATTTTCCGACGGCACGTGCAGGGAGACGTCAGAGGGAATATGATATTTTGCCCTCCAGTGGTTCACGTCTTTCCGGGTCGCCGAACTCCGGATCTTACCAAGGGTTCACTGAGACGGGTCGGCGGCCCGAAACACCGTCCGTTTCACATGTTCATAAGGATGAGCGGCGTAGTAGGCTTCGAAGTCAAATTCCGGACAGGGTCCGGCGATCCCCTCCATAATCTTGGCGAAAGCCATATAGGCGGGCCAAATACACTCTGCCGTTCCCAAGTTAGCCGCTCCATTTCGTCCTCATCGGCCGGCGAGCCCCCCTACTCCGCCGTCGCCGCCGTCCTCGCCACTGCGGCCTCGTTGAAAAGCTCTTCGAGTTCTGCGGGTGCAATCCCCGCACGAATGGCCTCAACGGCCGTTTCCATGTCGACTCCAACGGGAATCTCCTCCTGGTCAGGCGAAGCCGCGGCGGTAGAAGAACTTCCGGCCTCGAAGGTCTTGGATCCTCCCGACATATTATAAAAAGTAGAGGGAGAAAGAATATTGATTTTTCTTACCTAAAGAAAGGAAGACGATCGGCACAAGAAGCTCCGGAAAATTCTGCAGAGTTTCGGCTAAAAATGTGAAGATGCGTGAAGGGTGAAAATGAAGAAGCCCTAGCCCCTTTTATAGATGGAGGCGGGGGACTCTGTGCAAATAGGCGAAAGTCCGAGGGCTGAATAGCAACCGTCAGCGAGGGGATGCATTAAATGTTGCCCTCGAATCCTGCGTGCGCGTCTTTTCGAGGGCACGCCAGATCACAAGTCTGACAAACCGTCGGGCTCCCCCAACAGTAGCGCGACGCGTGTCCTTGCAACGTTTCGAGAGCCGCCTTCATTTCCCGCTGCTCCCAGCGCAAAAGGAGATCGTCTAAATTTGAAATCAGGTCGCCTTATTAGCTAAACATTAGCGATCGCCAAACAGTGCCACCTCACCCCGAGTATTCAACATCGAGGCGAGCTGGGGGGCAATTGTTGTGCGGCGATTAATACGCCTCGATAGGCGATCGGCGTCACGATCAGAGAAGCCAACCATAGAAGACATACTCTGGGCAAACGCCCAGCAATCGGCACAATACGGCGACCATCTTTTGGTACCCAGCGATCGTCTTTTGATATCTAGCGATCGTCTTTAATGAGCGAACCCGAGGCGATCGTCTCGTGCCACGTATGGATCCAACATCCGTCAAAGTTGTCAAAGACCGAATCTTGGACGGTGGCCCACGTGCAGATCCACAGAGGGCACCGACAGATAGGACATTTGATCACAACCTGTCACCTACCTCACCTACCGACAGGGCCACCGAAAGGTACAAAGTGGGTCCTCCTGACAAATGACTCGGGATGCGTCTTTGGCTTCCCATGGCTCGCATACTGCCACCAGCAGCAGCCCCAGACTTTAAGGGAACAGCCCCATGTGATGGGATGATCGGCCATCTTATTATAATATAGGAAACGGCGGTCGCCCGCGATCGCCTGAGGGGTCCCAACTACCCTGTCCCCTACAAATAGAGAACTCACTACAGTGGCAAAGAGAGGCGGATATACACGCGAATTTGCAGGCAATTACTTATACACTCTCAGTGATATTCATACACATATATCATACATCCCAAGCAAGAACTCACAGATCTACATATCTGGTTCTTCCGGCAATCTACACGCTCTACAGCTTAGATAACTAGAAGTCTTTACACTCATTATAATAGATTCTAACATTAATATTTGTACTCGACAATATATTTATTAATAGCATCTCGCGAGAGCATTCAAGCCCGGGATTAACAACCCCGGCAAACCTTGTGTTGTTTCTTTTCTCACGGAAGTGTTCTCGCATTTGTTTGTTACTCGATCATTCCAGCAATACTATCTCCGGATAATATTTTGGGTAACAACAAAGTAGAGGCTTCGAACTTTCGGTGCTTGGAATGAAGGGATTTCGTGTTCGGGATGGGGTTCGTGATCATCATCAATTTACGAAGAATTATTTCAAAGGCTTCAAGGGTATGAACCTTTATCTTTGTATTTTTTTTTCGTATATACGTTACTTGATCGATCCTGTTTGGGATTCGTATTTTTTCCGCTGCGTATTTCATTTTATTTTCGGAATCCCAACAGTGACAGGTTGTGGTCAGCGATCCATGAAACGCAGCGCCTGTCGCGGATCTGAACATGGGCGCTGCTTTGAGGTCCAGTCTTCGTGGACTTTGACGGAGGATGGTCTCTGCTCGTGGCGTAGGACGGTCGTCCTTAGCCTGGCACTAGATTCGATCGCTAGGTGCCAAAGGGCGATCGCCTTGGGAGTCGATCGCTAGGTACCTGATGGTGGCCTGGTATCTTCGATTAGGCGAGTTTGCCATAGCTTGGTTGATTGTGGACTCGGTCGCTCGGCTTTTGCAGTCGATCGCGTGTCGAGGTGAATAAATCTCGACACAACAGATTCCTTATTGCTCTTGTTAGAGTTTACCGTATCGTTGGTATTCCCGGTTGTTGGTCCTTATTGATCTTGCTAGAGTTTACTGTGTCGTCAGTATTCTCGGTTGTTGACCCTTTATTGATCTTATTGGAGTTTATCGTACCGTTGGTATTTCTGGTTGTCGACTCTTATTGATCTTGCTGGAGTTTAACATATCGTCGGTATTCTCGGCTATTGATTCTTCATTGATCCTTATAGTGTCGTCGATATTCTCGGTTATTGATTCTTCGTTGATCCTTACTGTGTCGTCGGTATTCTCGGTTGTCAATCTTTTATTGATCTTGTTGGGATTTGCCGTATTGCCTATATTCTCGGTTATTGATTCTTCGTTGATCCTTACCATGTCATCGGTATTCTCGGTTGTCAATCTCTTATTGATCTTGTTGGGATTTACCGTATTGCCGGTATTCTCGGTTATTGATTCTTCATTGATCTTGTTAGAGTTACCACATCATGGTATTCTCGTTCATGGTTGATCCTTTGTCGATCTTGCGTGGAAATATCATGTCATTGATATTTCCGTTGTGATGCAATAATTGTTTATCATTATTGATTGTGTAAACATACATGTTTTGCATTGATATTCGGGACTTGCTATTGTCTCGAAACAGTAAGATTACAGGTGTGCCATGTGATATCGGTTTTATCAGGATTGGGATCCGATTGTGCGACCTAGCCGATAGAGTTAGTCTTGGCCATATCATTCTATAATTGAGATATGATAAGTTTGGGAATTTTGGTATCGTTTCGGTTACAGTACAGGTGGTTACTTTTGAATTCATTCATCACTTAAGCACACGAGGCGTGGGTTATGGTAAGAATTGATTTGTTACGGATTGTGACAGGTTGGTAATGCTACTTTAGTAAGGTTACACTGGAAACATTCTTACCCTGTAAATTACATTGATATGTATTGTTTTTGTGATGTGATCGTTATCATTGTTGAGTATTATGGCTGACCCCGTCGTGGGCTTTATCTTTTAGGTACTCGGAGTTCGAGCTAGTAGCGGTCGTGAAGGGATGAGCTTTCCGGTGATACTGGCTATGGCGTGGTTGTTGGGATTCGAGTGTTATTTCTGGTTTTTATAATTCCGCTGCAAATGTATTTAATTACGTTTTATTTGTTGTGTGTGTATGTTCCTAAATGACTTTCGATATTCTTTTAACTGTGATTTTATCCACTGCGTGTTTGTGTACTTTCAAAGGGCCTTTTGGCATTTTTAAGTGTTTGCGAAAATGATTTTAGCCTTGTGGGTTCCAATATAGGGCCCACGGCGCTGTAATATTCCCGTATGGTTTTGGGGGTGTTACACGAGGTGTGAGTACGCGAGCATACTCAGTGAGATTAATCCCTTATAAATCGTCAAAATCATGTTGTGTAATGCACATAAAACATTCTTATCTGTGTGAGACTCGTCTCGAATTTCTTTCATTCTTTCGACCCCTCGCGGGTCGTCATGTTACACGACACAACGATGACCGTAGCATATTAAAACAGTATAACCTCACCTCGTTTGCTGAAATCTTGAAATATCTTCTTTGAATTTGGCTCGGTTGTCCTTCTTGGATCCCGGGTACGCTGCTCCTAGCACTTGAAAATACTTTTTCATATTTCCGGCCATAAATTCTTGATGTAAAATCTGAAATCTCTTTGGGGACTTTTATCAAACATCTTGGAAAAACTGTCAGATTTGAGCTTCCTGTTTAATCGGGCTTTTTGAGGGCATTTAAATTTTTGGAAGGGAAATATGTTACGGGCATTTTAAAATAGAGGTCCACAGCTTCAAAATGATATATGATATGTACAAAAGAACGTCAGGGAACATGTATAAATAGGGGCTCAAAGTCGGTTGAAAATCAACCTTACCCGGACAGCTGGAAGCCTAATCCGGACAGCTGGCCGAGAAGCTTCTGTCGGTCGTGACCGACCTTATCCGGACAGCTTGCCGAGAAGCTTCTGTCGGTCGTGACCGACCTTATCCGGACAGCTGGACAGCCTTATCCGGATAATGGTCGAGAAGCTTCTGTCCGCCGTGATCGGCAGCTGTCGGTAGGCGTGTCCGGCGGTAACCGGTAGATGTCCGCCAACTTGGCTCGGCCGGTTCGACCCCTTCCCGGTGTCCAAATTCGATTTTCCGACCTGTTCCGGACTCGCCGGAGTTAAATCTTCGATATGCTCGGAACGGATTTTTGATAATAATAATAAAATAATTTAATATTATTTTTGCAATATAAGTGTTTTGTAATGAAATTTTATCGTATCAAAATCGTCGGAACTTTTCGAAATCACTTTCATAAATTCTAAAAATGATCCTTATAATTTATTTTGAAATCATTTCGTTTTAAGTCCTTCAATTATATCTAGGAACGTATCGGTCCAAGTATCAGACAACCTGTAAATATTAAATCCAAAATCCGTGATCTTTTGCAAAATAAATAGCATTTAAATAAGTATTGGGGCGTTACAATCCTCCCCCCCTTTAAAAAATTTCGTCCTCGAAATTGAGCTTCGTAAAGAACTTTGAAAATCTATATCAAACTTTGTATGAGTATTTTCACCAATAACTTTAAAAATATTGTGTCAGAAAAATCACTTTGAGACCTTTCTTTGTATTCATATTTTGTCCCTTTCTGATAACATTTAAACTTCCACATATCCTTTCAGATCTTTTGCCGACGCAATCATTCTATACTCAGACCAAAAATTTTAAGTTTTCATAAAATAGTGAATACTTGAAAAAATTACCTCGGAGTCGACGTTGGGCAGCAGCGATGAACCACATATTCTCCCGGAAATATAATCATACTGTAATTATTCGTTATACTTTTAAAAATAAGAAAGTTTTGAAATATCTTGTTTTGTATAAGTAAATCTTTTTTTTAAACCTCCTTAACTGTATAGTCCCATACCTACACAGTCTTGGAATACCTCTCATTTTGGTGAGAATTTGGTTCAGTCATGTCCCCCTCCGCCTAGAAGCCTTGTCAGGAGCCGCTCGTTGTCCGTGCCCTTTTCCTTTATTGGTTAAATCAAATATCGGTCTTATAAAATTAAATTAAGTTACCGGGTAATTAATTTAATTCATAAATTATATTTCTTAGAGAAATATATTTGTATTTGATATAATTAATTAATTAGATTAATTAATTAATATTAATACATTGATAATTAAACGGAGTGTATTTAACGGAGTTGTTTGACGAACGTCCGGTACACGAGCCGAGTGGCTCGAATCGTTTTCTAGGAATCTTCATAGTAGGCCGCCCCCCTCACATGACCGCCTTGCATGTGTGTTGTCATGTTTTAATTATTTGTAGAGATTCTTATTCTCAAGATAATTATAACATGATATATAATTATTATATGATATATAATATATATACACATGATGAGATGAAAAGACACACAACTCATATTCATCTTTTGAGAGAGTTCAGCCGTGTCTTCAAAAAGTGAGGGAGGAAATTTTTTTTTCTTTTCTATTTTTCATCTTGGAGGTGATATAAAAGTTAAGAAAAAGTGATATATAAATTCCTACAACACTTCCTAGCCGTGTTCTTCATAGAACGGAGTGTTGTAGATTTTTCCGGGCAACTTCCGACGCATGTGAAGTAGAGGCTTCGAACTTTCGGTGCTTGGAACGAAGGGATTTCGTGTTCGGGACGGGGTTCGTGATCATCATCAATTTATGAAGAATTATTTCAAAGGCTTCAAGGGTATGAACCTTTATCTTTGTATTTTTTTTTCGTATATACGTTACTTGATCGATCCTGTTTGGGATTAGTATTTTTTCCGCTGCGTATTTCGTTTTATTTTCGGAATCCCAACAGTGACAGGCTGTGGTCAGCGATCCATGAAATGCAGCACCTGTCACGGATCTGCACATGGGCGCTGCTTTGAGGTCCAGTCTTCGTGGACTTTGACGGACGATGGTCTCTGCTCGTGGCGTAGGACGGTCAGTCCAAGTATCAGACAACCTGTAAATATTAAAACCAAAATCCGTGATCTTTAGCAAAATAAATAGCATTTAAATAAGTATTGGGGCGTTACAATCCTCCCCCCCTTTAAAAAATTTCGTCCTCGAAATTGAGCTTCGTAAAGAACTTTGAAAATCTATATCAAACTTTGTATGAGTATTTTCATCAATAACTTTAAAATTATTGTGTCAGCAAAAATCACTTATAAACCTTTCTTTGTATTCATATTTTGTCCCTTTCGGATAACATTTAAACTTTCACATATCCTTTCTGATCTTTTGCCGACACAATCACTCTATACTCAGACCAAAAATTTTAAGTTTTCATAAAATAGTGAATACTTGAAAAAATTACCTCGGAGTCGACGTTGGGCAGCAGCGATGAACCACATATTTTCCCGGAAATATAATCATACTGTAATTATTCGTTATACTTTTAAAAATAAAAAAGTTTTGAAATATCTTGTTTTGTATAAGTAAATATTTTTTTTAAACCTCCTTAACTGTATAGTCCCATACCTACACAGTCTTGGAATACCTCTCATTCTGGTGAGAATTTGGTTCAGTCATGTCCCCCTCCGCCTAGAAGCCTTGTCACGAGCCGCTCGTTGTCCGTGCCCTTTTTCTTATTGCACCGGCGATCACTCCCCTTTCCCGGAGCCGATCATTATCCGTGCCCTTTTCTATTGCACAGGCCATCACTCCCCGCCCTCGTCGGTCCCGGGTGTCACATGTTCACCAGCTTACGCGTGGTTCATCCCCAAATCTCACCGTACTGAGAGAGGCCTTGCTCCGATACCATTCTGTAACGCCCTGACTTTCTTAATTAAAAAGAACGTTATACGGCTCAATTTTTTCTTAAATATTTTTATATAAATTCGGCGTATTTGCGGAAGTATTATAGTCAGTAAATCTTCAATAAAACTCATTTATTCAAACATCAGTACAGTTTTACAAAAACATGGGAAATCAATTATTCGGACATAGTCCGTTGGAATTACGTTTGTTGAAGAACATCATGTTGTGTCAAGAATTATACTCTTCGACCGGCGATCGCCTCAGCAATCGGGCGACCTAGCCATAGCCGAGCAGCCGAGGCAGAACTGCCGACCAGAGGCCAGGCGACCTAGCCATAGCCGAGCAGCCAAGGTAGATCGGCCGACCGAAGGTCCCAGGACAAGTCCCGGTGCTGAGCGATCGACATCTAAGACGATCGTCTCTCGGTACTTAGCGATCGACTCCTAGTGGCCGACTAGCAGACGATCATCTCTCGGCACTTGCCGATCGACTCTTGGTGACCGACCGATGCCGACCCCTGGTGACCGACCAATGATGACCGCCTCATGCCGCTCGAAGCCGATGGTCATCCAGTCGGCAAAGGCCGAAGCCCAGGACAGAACCCACGTGCAGAGCCGAGACAAGATCCGCATTTCACGGATCATTGACCACAGCCTGTCAGCATCTTTCCACCCACCGACAGGCCCACCGAAAGGTGTCAGTAGGACCGCCCGTGACAGCAACTCAGGATGCGTGCTGGCTCCTCATTGGACTGCACAGCTGGCTGCCGGCAGTAGCCTTGAACTTTAGGCACACAGCCCATGTGACTTAAAGACGATCGCCCCATTATTATATTGGACGAAAGGCGATCGCCCACTAGGAAACAAGGCATCTCAGCCCCTATAAATAGAACGCTCCCTGCACTGGTCTAATCTCTCTGGCACTCTCGCTATTCACGCATAATACAGAAGCAATACTCACAACTTGGCTTTCCTACTCTTGGCAACAGCTATCTCTCGGTTCCTTCTTCTCTCTCAGCCTCTCTCACACAGAAGAAGATCGGCCGAGAGCAAGAACACCAAAGCTTCGCTCAAGAGCTGGATAATAGGATCTTTTTACACTCATTGTACTTATATTCTCACATTAATACTTGTATCCATGAATATTTGTATTAATAACATCTCGCGAGAACATTCAAGCCCGGGCCTAACAAACCCGGCAAATCTAGTGTTATTTACACCCCCTCGGAAGTGCTCCCGCAACCTTGTTTGTTGTCCGTCCATTCCAGCAGTATTTCATCTTCGGATAAATATTTCGGGCAACAACAATTGGCGCTAGAGGAAGGGCATCTAACCCTCAATTTTATTCCTACCATCTCGAAGAACACTCACTGTTCTCCGGGGCATATACATGAAGAAACACTCACTGTTCTTCAGATAAAGCTTTCAGAATCATGTCTTCCGCCTCCGCATCGAAGAAAGCCTCCGGCCGATCCGCCAGGCGCCTCGTTCCGTCTCAGTCCGAGCCACATCCGATGGCGGAAGGTAGCAACCGCGGTCCGAGATGCTCGATCCGCTCGAGGATGGCCTGTCTCCCGCTCGATCGGCCCAAATCAAGCTGAATGCATCGAGGAGGCCATGGCCATCCTATAGGAGCGACGGAGTGCTCTCGACGAGCCTCCCGCTATCACCCCCTCGTCCATCCGCCGGAGGACCAAACGGAAGTTCAAGGCATTGCTGACCGAGCAATCGCCAGGAGGCTCCCATTCGCAAGAGGAGGCGCTCGCCAGCCGGGGCACCTCGGTTTTTGATCGCCTCGGCAGCGACCCATCTTGGCGACCGGGGCAGTCCGGCCCCAGCCACGAGACGACGGAGCTCGAGTCCGTCACCAGGAGCTCGGCCTATCCGACTCCCAGAAGGCAGCCCAGCCGTCTGGCTCCCCTCGCCAAATAGCCGAGGTCGGCAGCAACGGATTCAGGAGATCGGTACACGATCGCCTCGGCTCCCGCTCCAAAAGCCGATCCACAAGCGACCATGCTACAGCGATGGCCGCAATGCAACGCCAGCTCAACGACAAAAGCAAGATCGCCGAGCCGAGCGAGCCGCTCGCGGTCCACATCGAGCTCGCCCCCGTGCAGCACAAGATCGCTCCTCCTCAAACACCTTTGTACGAGGGGAGATCAGACCCCGAAACACACCTGAGCAAGTTCAACATCTACATGACCGGGTGTGGGGCATCTGACGCGACCAGGTGCCGAATGTTCCCTCTGACGCTGGACGACCTTGCCCACAGGTGGTACAACTCATTGCCGCCTCGGTCCATCGGCTCCTTTAACCAACTGGCGACCGACTTCATAGCGTACTTCGCCACCAGGGTCACTCGGCCAGAAGATACCCATTGCATGATGCGAATCAAGCAAGGCGAAGAATAGTCCGACTCGGACTACATCGACTGGGTAGACGAGATCATCCTCAATGGCGAGCCCATAAGCGATGAGATCGCCCTCTACGCGGTCCTAGGAGGATTCCATGGTCTTTCGCCTATGTTCAGGCATCTTACGAAAGACCAACCCTCGACCTACGCAATCTTCCAAGCTAAGGCCGCAGATTTTCTGCCGAGGCAATGGTTTCTTCTTAGTGTGTGAGCAGCTCGATCGGTGCCCAAACGACGATCTCCAGCCCGATCACCGGAATCAACCTATGAATAACGCGATTGGCAGCCGAGCAACGATCACCAGTCTCCCAACCCGATCGCCATTATCAAGCAACATCACCAAAACCGTAGGACTCGTTCGCCATCTACAGTTCGTCATCTAACATGGTGGACTACGGCACGAGATCGCCTCCACCGCACTACGTACATCCATGGTCCTGGTAGTCGATGGAACTGGCTGCTTCGGCCATGCAAGGTCCCTTTGGGCCAAGATCGCCCGCCCTTCGTTTAAATACGAGGCCGGCGTAGTCTGAGTGCCCTCCAAAACTAATCAGTGGACACGATCACCCGCCCTCAAAGGTTCATCATCTAACATGGTGAACTCGGACAATGCGACGCGTCACTACCCCCGTCTCAATGTACACCGTCGAGGTTCGCCATCTTCATGGCAGGCCGAGGTGGAAGCAGAGCTAACAAAGTGTAATACCCGGTTGAAATTCATGTCATTTCAAATCTCCTCATTGTTCAAATTGTGTTTTGTTGGGCAAACCCTTGTAATCGTTGCTTGGAACCACCGTTTTGGGGTTTCCGTACTTCCATTTCGTGTTATTGTTTCCCAGATATTGAGTCCTATTGCTTTTATTCTCTTCCCGGGTCATTTTTCATCATTTTAGGACCCGAGGGGGGTGTGGGCCGCGGCACAAGGATTGTGCGCCGCGGCACACACATTTTCTAGACCTGGCCGAGCAGCCTGTACCTTGTGCCGTGGCACATGCCGGCAGGGCCACGGCACACTGCCAAGTCACTTCCGCGGCACACCCGTCCGGGCAGCGGCACACTTGTGTTGCATTTTTTGGCCAAACCGTTTGTACCTTGTGCCGCGGCACACGTCGTACGGGCCGCGGCACCGCCAAGCCCCAGGGCGATTTTGGGCACTGTGTGCGCGCGCACTTGGCCGAGCGGCACACAATGCAGTCAACTGTATAATTACGTTTTTTTTGAGCAAGATCAGCTCATTTTCTTCCTTCTTCTTCATCACATACGAGAGAGAGAGCTTGAGAGAGAGAAGTTTCATCATCTATCACTTGAGTGTTGGATTTTCATCATTTTCATTCGGTTGTGAAGCTCGGATCATCGATCTATTGCGTATTCTTCGGATCATAGTGCTTGGATCTTCAAGAGGTAATTTCTTCAACATCTTGGATTTCGATTTTGTATTGAGTAATGATATTTTGGATGTTAAGATCATGTTGTATGAAGTGATATACGTATGATTATGGGCATGTTTGATTACTCGTTGGATTATTGAAGGATTATTCAAGAACACTTTGAATATTGTGTTGGATTTTGGGGTTTTTCGTAGATTCGTCCGATTTATCCGATTTGAAGCTTGAGAACCTTCAGATTATGATGTATCTATACCGTATGCGTGCTTTTCCTACGATTTTACGGGTTGGATTGTGCCGTTTTTGGACTTGTGGGAGTTTGGACGATTTTCCAACCTTTAGTTGTTTATCCGTGTATTTTCATGAATTGTAGATGAGTTTCGGGAGTTTATTCGTGTAATTTGAGTATGGATAATTGATTATCATATTTCTTGCGAATCGTTTAGGTGCCGGAAGTGCGTTCTTGGACCTGCCGAACTCATACACTTTTTCCGTTCGAGTTCTCGATGTCTCAAAGGCAAGTATATATTTATGACTGTACATTCTCTACTTTGAAAGTAAGAAATATTAATGGCATGATTATTTATATCCACTCTGGGGTGGGCCGACGGGTCCCCTGAGGGTTTCGTAGCCTCTGGTGCGATTCCACGGATGATATGAACGAACCACTCTAGGACGGACCGACGGGTCCTCTAAGGGTTCCGTAGCCTCTGGTGCAGTTCCACGGTATTCATATATGTATTGATGCGATGATATGAGATTTAGTTATTCCGGAATACTAGTCTTGAATTGATGAATTGACGGTTACATTTACTTTATTGTCGAGGAGTATTGTGTTTCATACTTGATATACTTGCACTAGCTATTCGACGGCTAACCCCTTTATGGGGGAAATACTTTTCATGCATTTCAGGTTCTAGGAGAGGGGACAGGCAGGTATCGGGTCGGTATGAAGATGGTGGGCAAGTGTGATACTGTTTCTTTCCTCCAGTTATGTTTTGAGTTTTCCATTCAGTGTTGTTGTACTGAAATGGTTATTGAATACTCGAGTATTGTTTTCCATTTTCCTTGATGTGCCGGCCTGTGTTTGCCGAGGTATTGATTCGTGTTGTGATGTCTTTGGATACATTGGTTATGTTTTGAATACCCTTTGTATTGTTATTCATTCCATTGTATGTAGACCTTCTCGGTCAAAATTTATAGTTCCGCGTATGTTTAGCCTTGTGGGTCCCACGGCGGGGCTCACGACACTGTAATATTCCCTGAATAACTTGGGGGTGTTACAGAATATGGTATCGGAGCTTAGGTCTATGGATACCTAGGCTGTCGGTCTTTTGGGTCGAATGAGTCGTCATTTGTCCACAGTATCACTACTCTGCCATCATCACAGTGCGACCGGCACTTGTAAGACCTCTTACTCTTCTGGTGTTTCCTTATTCGTTATGCTTCTTTTATTTGTATTCTTGATAATCGATCACCTTAATGACGTGCGATTGAACTGTACTTACGTGCCTTGTGTGTTCTTCAGTATGTCGGCTGGTAGGGGCCGTGGCCGTGGTCGTGGCCGTGGACGAGGTCGTGGCGCGGCCGTTTCCATCAGTTCAGTTGCGGGGTCGACCAACCCCAGTTTGTCGAACTCGGTGCATCCTGACACCGAAAGTCAGCACGACCAGTCTAACGGCCAGGGGAACAACGCGGATGTTGGAGTTGCGAATGCACTTCAACAATTGGCTACTCAGATGACCATTTTAGCCCAAACTGTTCAGCTGAATAATCCGAACCCAAAGACGGATGCCTTGCTTCAGAATGTAATCCGTATGCACCCTCCACAGTTTGGCGGTGCCACAGAACCGTTAGGCTGGGAAGATTGGCTAGCGGAATTGGAAAAGATTTTCGAGGAGGTTGATTGCCCCGAAGTGCGGAAAGTACCGATTGCTCAGTATTTCCTCACTAAGGAGGCCACTACCTGGTGGAAAGTCATCAAACCACAGGATCGTATTGCCACGTGGGATGAATTTAAGGAGCTTTTGGAGGCCGAGTTTGGTCCTTGGCCGGTGCGAGAGGGCCGAATCCAAGCCTTTTTCGAGGCTAAACCACAAGATATTCCCGTTTCACAGGCGATCGTGGAGTACAACCAACAATTGATCCATGTGAAGGATCAAGTGCGTAACGAGCGTGATGAGATCCGTTATTTTGATATGCGAATGAATTTGGACTTACGGCGGTACATGGCCGGATTTGCTTGTACCACACTGAAAGAGTATCAGGACAGAGCTGTAGCCCATGATATGTTGAGCCCCGACAACGATACCGTTGAAGAACCGAAGAAGCAGAAAGTCGCGGGAAATTTTGCTGGCTCTAAAGGTGGCAACTTTCAGAGTTCACAAACGACTAACCGTTCTGCCGGACAGCCATCACGTTCTAGTAAAGGAAAGAGGGGTTACCGTCCTACTCCGGGTACCTCAAATCGTACGGTAACTTGCTACAATTGTGGTCGTACGGGCCACGTTAATTTAGAATGTAATTTTCCACCTCTGAAGTGTCACACGTGCGGACAGATGGGACATAGAGCGGCTTATTGTTCCGAGCCGAATCAGACTTTGGACACTCGGGATTCTGCCCCAGCACTACTTGATCAAGGTGTAAATCAGCGACAATCTTTTGGTCAACCTCAGCAGAATTTCGGCAGGGGCCGGGGACGGGGTCAGAACGCTGGAGGGGGAAACTCTAGCGTCGGTTCGGTACAACCACGGGTTTATGAGATGCGTCGAACAGACGAACCCGACGCGGCGGTGGCTTCAGGTACCATTCATATTTTATCTTATCCAGTCCGTGTACTTTTTAATTCGGGTGCTACACATTCTTTTATTTCTCTGGAGTGTGTACGCCGTTTGAATATAACTTGCTTGACTGCTTGTAATCCCTTCATCGTGAAACTGCCTAGCGGGGATAGAATTGTGGGGAACCAGGAGATTAGAGATTTTCCGGTGATTATATCCGGTATGTAATGGTTATCGAATCTGATTGTAGTTGATATGGAAGGCGAGGACGTGATCCTCGGCGAGAATTGGCTTGATAGTCACCAAGCGATTATGAATTATCGTACCAATGTTATCACCATGATGACTAAAGACGGATCTGAGTACTCATTTTTGGGACGTAAGTCGGGCCAATCCAAGTTACTTATCAGTGCCATAAAGGCCGTAAAACTTTTGAATAAAGGTTGTACGGGCTATTGGTGTTATGCCTTGAAAACAGAAGGAAATGAAGTCGATTTCTCTTTGATTCCGGTTGTTAAGGAGTATCCCTATGTTTTTCCGGATGACCTCCCGAGATTACCGCCAGATCGAGAGATAGAATTTATCCTGGACTTAGAGCCAGATGCGGCTCCGATTTCTAAAGCACCTTATCGGATGGCACCTTCCGAGATGCAGGAATTGAAGACTCAATTGGGAGAACTTCTGGAAAAAGGGTACATCAGACCGAGCGCTTCGTCTTGGGGCATGCCTGTTCTTTTCGTGAGGAAGAAGGATGGTTCACTACGTTTGTGCATCGATTACCGTGAGCTGAACAAAGTAACCATCAAGAACAAATATCCTTTGCCTCGTATAGACGATTTATTTGATCAATTGCAAGGGGCTGCGGTTTTCTTGAAGATTGATTTAAGATCCGGGTATTATCAACTCAGGGTGAGGGAGTCCGACGTTCCAAAGACGGCGTTTGGGACGAGATATGGGCATTATGAATTTGTAGTTATGCCTTTTGGGTTGACTAATGCGCCGGCAGTATTCATGCAGTTAATGAATAAGATATTCATCGAGTACCTCGACAGGTGTGTGTAGTCGTCTTTATTGACGACATCTTGATCTATTCTCGAGATAAGGAGGAACATGCCCGACACTTGCGTTTGATTTTGGAAATTTTGAGAACCGAGCGCCTCTATGCAAAATTCTCGAAATGTGAATTTTGTTTGGAAGAAGTTATGTTTCCCGGCCATGTGATTTCGGCTGAAGGGGTTCGTGTAGACCCACAGAAGATTGAGGCAGTGCTAGATTGGGCACCGCCTAAAAATATTAAGGAAGTTCGTAGCTTTTTGGGCCTTGCTGGGTATTACCGTCGGTTTGTCGAGGGGTTCTCGAAACTCGCTCGGCCGCTTACGAAATTACTCCAGAAGACCGAAAAGTTTATTTGGACGGATGAGAGACAACAGAGCTTCGATGAACTGAAGAGACGATTGACTTCAGCGCCGATTTTAACTTTACCACATGGTAGCGAGGGCTTTGCAGTTTATAGTGACGCTTCGGGTCAAGGCCTGGGCTGTTTACTCATGCAGCATGATAAGACGATAGCTTTTGCGTCACGACAATTAAAGCCTTATGAGGTGAATTATCCTACTCACGATTTAGAGTTGTCCGCAATTGTCTTCGCACTCAATATTTGGTGGCATTATTTGTATGGTTCACCGTGCCGGATTTGTACCGATCACAAGATCCTGAAGTATATTTTCAGTCAGAAGGAGCTGAATATGAGACAGAGACGTTGGTTAGAGTTGATAAAGAATTATGATTAGGAAATTCTTTACCACCCCAGAAAAGCCAATGTCGTTGCGGATGCTTTGAGCCGCAAATCGGCATCTCTTCAAATGCTCGAGGTTCTTACATCGCAGACAAAAGTTCGTCAGGATTTAATTGAGCAAGGGATAGAAGTTTGGCTTCAGCGAGTACAGGGACAGTTGTGTACTCTCGAAATTACTTCGTCCTTGGTTGATGACATCAAAGGGAAGCAGTGGAGTGACCTGATGATTTCTCAACTGAAGGAAGATGTAATTAAAGGAAAAGCTCCTGGATTTATGGTTCACGAGGATAGTATTCTGAGATTTCAGGGCAGGCTTTGTGTTCCGAACGATTTAGAGTTGAGGCATAGAATTCTCCGAGAAGCTCATGCTACGCCGTACTCAATCCACCCCGGGACGAGTAAGATGTACAAAGATTTGAAGCGCAATTTTTGGTGGAATAACATGAAGAAGGATGTTACGGAGTTTGTACTACGGTGCTTGACGTGTCAACAAGTCAATATCGAACATCAACGACCAGCAGGGATGTTGAAACCGCTTCCCATTCCCGAGTGGAAGTGGGAAGACATCTCTATGGATTTCATCAATGGCATGCCAAGAACTCGGACCGGAATGAATATGATTTGGGTAATTGTCGATCACTTAACCAAGTCTGCACACTTCTTGGGTATTAAGGATACTTGGGGACCGGATAGACTGGCTCGAACCTCTATTGCTGAGATCGTGAGGTTACATGGTGCTCCCAAGACCATTATTTCTGATCGAGACGGCCGTTTCGTATTGCATTTTTGGCAGGCCGTTCATCAGGCTCTGGGTACGGAGTTGAGATTGAGCACTTCCTTTCATCCTCATTCGGACAGTCAGACAGAGAGGACGATTCAGACGTTGGAAGATATGTTGCGGGCTTGTGCCTTAGATTGGAGTAATGATTGGGAGCTTCACTTACCGTTGATCGAGTTTGCTTACAATAATAGTTGGCATGCATCGATCAAAATGGCACCCTTCGAGGAACTCTATGGTAGGCGATGTAGGTCGCCATTATGTTGGGATGAGGCTTCTGAGCTAGTTGGGATGGAGCCGGATATGTTGATGGAGACTAAGGAAAAGATCTTTATTATCCGGGACCGATTGCTGGCTGCCCAGAGTCGACAGAAATCTTATACTGATACTCGTCGTCGACCCTTGGAGTTTGAGGTGGGGGATCATGTCTTGCTCAAGGTGTCGCCGACCAGAGGAGTTTTCCGCTTCGGGAAAAAGGGGAAACTTAGTCCGAGGTATATCGGACCCTTCGAGATTTTGGACAGAGTTGGAGATTTAGCTTATCGCTTGGCGTTACCTCCAGCTTTGAGTCATGTCCACAGTGTTTTTCATGTGTCTCAGTTGAGAAAGTACGTACCGGATCCGAGCCACATTATCGACTACAGTGAGATTGACGTAGTCGAGGATATTACCTTCCTGGAGAAACCCGTGAAGATCCTTGAGCGTCGCGAGAAACAACTTCGGCATAATACCATTCCACTAGTTAAAGTGCAATGGTCGAGGCATGGAGTCGAGGAGGCGACTTGGGAGACGGAAGAGAAGATACGGGTGGAATACCCCGAACTATTTATTTCTTATGTTTCGGGACGAAACTTCTTTTTAGAAGGGGAGAATGTAATACCCGGTTCAAATTCATGTCATTTAAAATCTCCTCGTTGTTCAAATTGTGTTTTGTTGGGCGAACCCTTGTAATCGTTGCTTGGAACCACCGTTTTGGGGTTTCCGTACTTCCATTTCGTGTTATTGTTTCCCAGACATTGAGTCCTATTGCTTTTATTCTCTTCCCGGGTCATTTTTATCATTTTATGACCCGATGGGGGTGTGGGCCGCGGCACAAGGATTGTGCGCCGCGGCACACACATTTTCTAGACCTGGCCGAGCAGCCTGTACCTTGTGCCGCGGCACATGCCAGCAGGGCTGCGGCACACTGCCGAGTCACTGCCGTGGCACACCCGTTCGGGCCGCGGCACACTTGTGTTGCATATTTCGGCCAAACCGTCTATACCTTGTGCCGCGGCACATGTCGGTCGGGCCGCGGCACACTGCCGAGCCCTGGGAGCAGTTTTTGGGCCTGTGCCGCGACACACTTCGGCTGAGCCGCGGCACACAATGGAGTCAACTGTATAATTATGTTTTTTTGAGCGAGATCAGCTCATTTTCTTCCTTCTTCTTCATCACATACGAGAGAGAGCTTGAGAGAGAGAAGTTTCATCATCTATCACTTGAGTGTTAGATTTTCATCATTTTCATTCGGTTGTGAAGCTCGGATCATCGATCTATTGCGTATTCTTCGGGTCATAGTGCTTGGATCTTCAAGAGGTAATTTCTTCAACATCCTGGATTTCGATTTCGTATTGAGTAATGATGTTTTGGATGTTAAGATCATGTTGTATGAAGTGATATATGCATGATTATGGGCATGTTTGATTACTCGTTGGATTATTGAAGGATTATTCAAGAACACTTTGAATATTGTGTTGGATTTTGGAATTTTTCATAGATTCGTCCGATTTATCCGATTTGAAGCTTGAGAATCTTGAGATTATGATGTATCTATACCGTATGCGTGCTTTTCCTACGATTTTACGGGTTGGATTGTGCCGTTTTTGGACTTGTGGGAGTTTGGACGATTTTCTAACCTTTAGTTGTTTATCTGTGTATTTTCATGAATCGTAGACGAGTTTCGGGAGTTTCTTCGTGTAATTTGAGTATGGATAATTGATTATCATATTTCTTGTGAATCGTTTAGGTGCCGGAAGCGCGTTCTTGGACCTACCGAACTCATACCCTTTTTCCGTTCGATTTCTCGATGTCTCAAAGGCAAGTCTATATTTATGACTGTACATTCTCGACTTTGAAAGTAAGAAATATTAATGGAATGATTATTTATATCCACTCTTGGGCGGGCCGACGGGTCCTCTGAGGGTTCCGTAGCCTCTGGTGCGGTTCCACGGTATTCACATATGTATTGATGCGATGCTATGAGATTTAGTTATTCCGGAATACTAGTCTTGAATTGATGAATTGACGGTTACATTTACTTTATTGTCGAGGAGTATTGTGTTTCATACTTGATATACTTGCACTAGCTATTCGACGGCTAACCCCTTTATGGGGGAAATACTTTTCATGTATTTCAGGTTCCAGGAGAGCGAACAGGCAGGTATCGGGTCGGCATGAAGATGGTGGGCAAGTGTGATACTGTTTCTTTCCTCCGGTTATGTTTTGAGTTTTTCATTCAGTGTTGTTGTACTGGAATGGTTATTGAATACTCGAGTATTGTTTTCCATTTTCCTTGATGTTCCGGCCTGTGTTTGTCGAGGTATTGATTCGTGTTGTGATGTCTTTGGATACATTGGTTATGTTTTGAATACCCTTTGTATTGTTATTCATTCCATTGTATGTAGACCTTCTCGGTCAAAATTTATAGTTTCGCGTATGTTTAGCCTTGTGGGTCCCACGGCGGGGCTCACGGCGCTGTAATATTCCCTGAATAACTTGGGGGTGTTACACAAAGCCGCGGAAGTGGAGTTGATTAATCCGACGACGCCCCATGCAAGGACTCCTCTAGACCAAGACCGCACGCCCTTCATTTAAATACGAGGCGAGGCGCAGCCTAACAGAGGACCCTCACAATAAAATGAGTCACGAGACAGTCAATGTCGTTCGCGCACAAGACACGGTCATGGAGTCGGTCCATCGAACTCCGCGACTGTGCACGGTTCCTCAACGACGAAACAATCAAGTTTCTACGAGGGATCGGCCAATGTTGTTTTTTGCAGGTACAAGACCGAAAGATAGCTAGCCAATCGACCAGATCGCCCAAGTCCGAATCCAAAGTCAGCTCAACGGGTCACCCGTCCCCATCTTACACGATCGCCAGCAAGAACCACCTCGCCCCATGTCTTCAACATCGGAGCAAGCTGGGGGGCAATTGTTGTGTCAAGAATTATAGTCTTTGACCGGTGATCGCCTCAGCGATCGGGCGACCTAGTCATAGCCTAGCAGCCGAGGCAGAACTGCCGACCAGAGGCCAGGCGACCTAGCCATATCCGAGCAGCCAAGGTAGATTGGCCGACCGAAGGTCCCAGGACAAGTCCCGGTGCCGAGCGATCGACATCTAAGACGATCGTCTCTCGGTACTTGGCGATCAACTCCTGGTGGCCGACTAGCAGACGATTATCTCTCAGCACTTGCCGATCGACTCTTGGTGACCGATCGATGCCGACCCCTGGTGACCGACCAATGACGACCGCCTCATGCCGCTCGAAGCCGATGGTCATCCAGTCGGCAAAGGCCGAAGCCCAGGACAGAACCCACATGCAGAGCCGAGACAAGATCCGCATTTCACGGATCATTGACCACAACCTGTCAGCATCTTTCCACCAGCCGACAGGCCCGCCGAAAGGTGTCAGTAGGACCGCCCGTGATAAAGAATCCTCAGACGCGTGGCCGGCTCCTCATTGACCGCATAGTCGGCTGCGCCGTGAGCTTGAACTTTAAGCGATGACCCATGTGACTTAAAGACGATCGCCCCATTATTATATTGGATGAAAGGCGATCGCCCGCTAGGAAACAAGTTGTTGTTGCCCGAAATATTTATCCGAAGATGAAATACTGCTGGAATGTACGGACAACAAACAAGGTTGCGGGAGCACTTCCGAGGGGGTGTGAATAACACAATATTTACCGGGTTTGTTAGGCCCGGGCTTGAATGCTCTCGCGAGATGTTATTAATACAAATATTCGTGGATACAAGTATTAATGTGAGAATCTAAGTACAATGAGTGTAAAAAGATCCTATTATCCAGCTCTTGAGCGAAGCTTTGGTGTTCTTGCTCTCGGCCGATCGTCTTCTGTGTGAGAGAGGCTGAGAGAGAAGAAGGAACCGAGAGATAGCTGTTGCCAAGAGTAGGAAAGCCAAGTTGTGTGCTGAAATTGCTAAAGACCCGAGAGTTGGCCGAGTGCAGGGAGCCTTCTATTTATAGGGGCTGAGATGCCTTGTTTCCTGGCGGGCGATCGCCTTTCGTCCAATATAATAATGGGGCGATCGCCTTTAAGTCACATGGGCTGTCTTCCTAAAGTCCAAGGTTGCTGCCGGCAGCCAGCTGTGCGGTCCAATGAGGAGCCGGCACGCGTCCGGAGTTGTTGTCACGGGCAGTCCCACTGACACCTTTCGGCGGGCCTGTCGGCTGGTGGAGAGATGTTGACAGGCTGTGGTCAACGGTCCGTGAAATGCGGATCTTGTCTCGGCTCTGCACGTGGGTTGTGTCCTGAGCTTCGGCCATTGCCGACTGGATGACCATCGGCTTCGAGCGGCATGAGGCGATCGTCATTGGTCGGTCACCAGGGTCGGCATCGGTCGGTCACCAAGGGTCGATCGACAAGTGGCGAGAGATGATCGTCTGCTAGTCGGCCACCAGGAGTCGATCGCCAAGTACCGAGAGACGATCGTCTTAGATGTTGATCGCTCGGCACCGGGACTTGTCCTGGGACCTTCGTTCGGACGATCTACCTCGGCTGCTCGGCTCTGGATAGGTCGCCCGATCTCTGAGGCGATCGCCGGTCGAAGAGTATAATTCTCGACAAAACAATTGCCCCCCAGCTTGCTCCGATGTTTGAAGACATGGGGCGTGGTGGTTCTTGCTGGTGATCGTGTAGGATGAGGACGGGTGACCCGTTGAACTGACTTTGGATTCGGACTTGGGCGATCTGGTCGATTGGCTAGCTATCTTTCGGTCTTGTACCTGCAAAAAACAACATTGGCCGATCCCTCGTAGAAACTTGATTGTTTCGTCGCTGAGGAATCGTGCACAGTCACGGAGTTCGATGGACCGACTCCATGACCGTGTCTTGTGCGCGAACGACGTTGATTGTCTCATGACTCATTTTATTGTGAAGGTCCTCTGTTAGGCTGCGCCTCGCCTCGTATTTAAACGAAGGGCGTGCGGTCTTGGTCTAGAGGAGTCCTTGCACGGGGCGTCGTTGGATTAATCAACTCCACTTCCGCGGCTTGTTAGCTCTGCTTCCACCTCGGCCTGCCATGAAGATGGCGAACCTCGACGGTGTACGTTGAGACGGGGGTAGTGACGCGTTGCATTGTCCGGGTTCACCATGTTAAATGATGAACCTTTGAGGGCGGGCGTACGTGTCCACTGATTAGTTTTGGAGGGCCCTCGGACTACACCGACCTCGTATTTAAACGAAGGGGGGGCGATCTTGGCCCAAAGGGACCTTGCATGGCCGAAGCAGCCGGTTCCATCGACTACCATGACCATGGCTGTACGTTGTGCGGTGGAGGCGATCTCGTGCCTTAGTCCATCATGTTAGATGGTGAACTGTCGATGGCGAATGAGTCTTCCGGTTTTGGTGATGTAGCTTGATGATGGCGATCGGGCTGGAAGACTGGTGATCGTCGTTTGGCTGCCGACCGCGTTATTCATAGGTTGATATCGGCGATCGGGCTGGAGATCGTCTTTCGGGCGCCGATCGCGCTGCTCACAGGCTAAGAAGAAACCTTTTCCTGGCCAGAAAGTCTGCGGCCTTAGCTCGGAATATCGCGTAGGTCTAGGGTTGGTCTTTCGTAAGATGCCTGAACATAGGCGAAAGACCATGGAATCCTCCTAAGACCGTGTAGAGGGCGATCTCATCGCTTATGGGTTCGCCGTTGAGGATGATCTCGTCTACCCGGTCGATGTAGTCCAAGTCGGACTCTTCTTCCCCTTGCTTGATTCGCATCATGCGATGGGGACCTTCTGGCCGAGCGACCCTGGTGGCGAAGTACACTGTGCAGTCGGTCGCCAGTTGGTTAAAGGAGCCGATGGACCGAGGCGGCAACGAGGTGTACCACCTGTGGGCAAGGTCGTCCAGCATCAGAGGGAACATTCGGCACCTGGTCGCGTCTGATGCCCCACACCCGGCCATGTAGATGTTGAACTTGCTCAGGTGTGTTTCGGGGTCCGATCTCCCCTCGTAGAATGGTGTTTGAGGAGGAGCCATCTTGTGCTGTACGGGGGCGAGCTCGATGTGGACCACGAGCGGCTCGCTCGGCCCGACGATCTTGTTCTTGGCGCCTGCCCCGGATTCCATGAGCGCCTTCATGTCGTCGAGCTGGCGTTGCATTGCGGCCATCGCTGTGGCATGGTCGCTCATGGATCGGCTTTTGGAGCGGGAGCCGAGGCGATCGTGTATCGATCTCATGACTCCGCTGCTGCCGACCTCGGCTATTTGGCGATGGGGAGCCAGACGGCTGGGCTGCCTTCTGGGAGTCGGATAGGCCAAGCTCCTGGTGACGGACTCAAACTCCGTCGTCTCGTGGCTGGGGCCGGACTGCCCTGGTCGCCAAGATGGGTCGTTGCCGAGGCGATCGAAAACTGAGGTGCCCCGGCTGGCGAGCGCCTCTCCTTGCGAACGGGAGCCTCCTGGCGATCACTCGGTTAGCAATGCCTTGAACTTCCGTTTGGTCTTCCGAGGGATGGTCGAGGGGGTGATAGCGGCAGGCGCGTCGAGAGCACTCCGTCGCTCCTGTAGGACGGCCATGGCCTCCTCGATCTGTTCCGCGGTTCGGAACCGATCGAGCGAGAGACTTGGGCCGACCCCAGGGGCGGGATCGAGCGTCTCGGACCGCGGTGGCTACCCTCCGCCATCGTCTGTGGCTCGGACTGTGACGGAACGAGGCGTCTGGCAGGCTGGCGAGCGGCATTCTTCGACGAGGAGGCAGAAGTCATGATTCTCAAAGCTTTCTCTGAGGAACAGTGAGTGTTTCTTCAGGTATATGCCCCTGAGAACAGTGAGTGTTCTTCGAGACGGTAGGAATAAAAATGAGGGTTAGATTCCCCTCCTTCTAGCGCCAATTGTTGTTGCCCGAAATATTTATCCGAAGATGAAATACTGCTGGAATGGACGGACAACAAACAAGGTTGCGGGAGCACTTCCGAGGGGGTGTAAATAACACTAGATTTGCCGGGTTTGTTAGGCTCGGGCTTGAATGCTCTAGAGAGATGTTATTAATACAAATATTCGTGGATACAAGTATTAATGTGAGAATCTAAGTACAATGAGTGTAAAAAGATCCTATTATCCAGCTCTTGAGCGAAGCTTTGGTGTTCTTGCTCTCGGCCGATCGTCTTCTGTGTGAGAGAGGCTGAGAGAGAAGAAGGAACCGAGAGATAGCTGTTGCCAAGAGTAGGAAAGCCAAGTTGTGAGTATTGCTTCTGTATTGTGCGTGAATTGCGCCTGTGTCCAAATTCGATTTTCCGACCTGTTCCGGACTCGTCGGAGTTAAATCTTCGATATGCTCAGAACGGATTTTCGATAATAATAATAAAATAATTTAATATTATTTTTGCAATATAAGTGTTTTGTAATGAAATTTTATCGTATCAAAATCGTCGGAACTTTTCGAAATCACTTTCATAAATTCTAAAAATGATCCTTATAATTTATTTTGAAATCGTTTCCTTTTAAGTCCTTCAATTTATGCTAGGAACTTATCGGTCCCAGTATCAGACAACCTGTAAATATTAAAATCAAAATCCGTGATCTTTAGCAAAATAAATAGCATTTAAATAAGTATTGGGGCGTTACAATCCTCCACCCTTTAAAAAATTTCGTCCTCGAAATTGAGCTTCGTAAAGAACTTTGAAAATCTATATCAAACTTTGTATGAGTATTTTCATCAATAACTTTAAAAATATTGTGTCAGCAAAAATCACTTTGAAACCTTTCTTTGTATTCATATTTTGTCCCTTTCGGATAACATTTAAACTTTCACATATCCTTTCAGATCTTTTGCCGACACAATCATTCTATACTCGTACCAAAAATTTTAAGTTTTCATAAAATAGTGAATACTTGAAAACATTACCTCGGAGTCGACGTTGGGCAGCAGCGATGAACCACATATTCTCCCGGAAATATAATCATACTGTAATTATTCGTTATACTTTTAAAAATAAGAAAGTTTTGAAATATCTTGTTTTGTATAAGTAAATCTTTTTTTTAAACCTCCTTAACTGTATAGTCCCATACCTACACAGTCTTATAATACCTCTCATTCTGGTGAGAATTTGCTTCAGTCATGTCCCCCTCCGCCTAGAAGCCTTGTCAGGAGCCGCTCGTTGTCCGTGCCCTTTTTCTTATTGCATCGGCGATCACTCCCCTTTCCCGGAGCCGCTCATTATCCGTGCCCTTTTCTATTGCACCGGCGATCACTCCCCGCCCTCGTCGGTCCCGGGTGTCACATGTTCACCAGCTTACGCTTGGTTCATCCCCAAATCTGACCGTACTGAGAGAGGCCTTGCTCCGATACCATTCTGTAACGCCCTGACTTTCTTAATTAAAAAGAACGTTACACGGCTTAATTTTTTCTTAAAATTTTTTATATAAATTCGGCGTATTTGCGGAAGCATTATAGTCAGTAAATCTTCAATAAAACTCATTTATTCAAACATCAGTACAGTTTTACAAAAACATGGGAAATCAATTATTCGGACATAGTCCGTTGGAATTACGTTTGTTGAAGAACATCAAGTGTTTCGTAAAAATAATAACAATTACGGCGACAACATCTTTTATTCTTTAGAACTTCTTCGTGTTGGGAGTATGTATTCATCTTCTGCTTGTCCCGTTCGTCGATTCTATAGCCTGAAAAACATAAATGACGAGGTGTGAGTATGCGAGCATACTCAGTGAGATTAAACCCTTATAAATCGTCAAAATCATGTTGTGTAATGCACATAAAAACATTCTTATCTGTGTTTGACTCATCTCGAATTTCTTTCATTCTTTCGACCCCTCGCGGATCGTCATGTTACACGACACAACGATGACCGTAACATATTAAAACAGTATAACCTCACCTCGTTTGCTGAAATCTTGAAATATCATCCTTTGAATTTGGCTCGGTTGTCCTTCTTGGATCCCGGGTATGCTGCTCCTAGTACTTGAAAATACTTTTTCATATTTCCGGCCATAAATTCTTGATGTAAAGTCTGAAATCTCTTTGGGGACTTTTATCAAACACCTTGGAAAAATTGTCAGATTTGAGCTTCCTGTTTAATCGGGCTTTTTGAGGGCATTTAAATTTTTGGAAGGGAAATATGTTACGGGAGTTTTAAAGTAGAGGTCCACAGATTCAAAATGATATATGATATGTACAAAAGAACGTCAGGGAACATGTCTAAATATGGGCTCAAAGTCGGTTGAAAATCAGCCTTACCCGAACAGCTGGAAGCCTTTTCCGGACACCTGGCCGAGAAGCTAATGTCGGTCATGACCGACCTATCCGGAGAGTGTTGTTGCCCAAAATATTTATCCGAAGATTAATACTGCTGGAAGACGGACAACAAACAACAATTGCGGGAGCACTTCCGAGAGTAGATAAATAATACAAGATTTGCCGGGTTTGTTAGGCCCGGGCTTGAATGCTCTCGCGAGATGTTATTAATACGAATATTCGTGGATATAAGTATTAATGAGAGAAATCTAAATACAATGAGTGTAAAAAGACTCTGTTAATCCGGCTCTTGAGCGAAGCTTGGTGTTCTTCGTCCCGCCGATAATCTGCTCGAGGAGAAAAGGCCGGGAGAAGTAAGACCGAAAGAAAGCTGTTGCCAAGAGTTGGATGTTTAGCCAAGTGTTATGTATTTTGCTTCTGTATAGTGTGCTTGAATCGCGATATTGCTCAGGGGAAATACAAGTGCAGGCTGCCTTCTTTATATAGGGGTTGAGGTGCCTTGTCTCCTAGTGGGCGATCGCCTTTCGGCCATTAATGTAATGGGGCGATCGTCCTAAAGGGCACGTGGGCTGCCTGCCAAAAGTCCAGAGATCCAGCCGGCAGCCAGATGAGTGGCCCAATGAGGAGCCGGCACGCGTCCGGAAGTATCACACAGAGGTCCCACTTTGTTACTTTCGGCGGACTTTGTCGAGAGGTGCGATGGCGCCAGCCGTAGTCACATGTCTTGTCCGTCGGCTCCTTTCGCAGTGTCCAGGCCCTGTTGGTAGGTGAGGTAGGTGACAGTTTGTCGGCGCCTTTTGTGGATCTCGCACGTGGGGTCGGGCTTTGAGACTTGGTCTTCGCCGACTGGATGGTCATCGGTGGAGATCGACATGAGGCGATCGTCTCTAGCTGATCATCCGAGGTCGCCATCGGCCAGTGGATGGAGGTCGGCAATGGTCGGTCACCAAGGGTCGGTCGGCAAAGCGCTGAGAGATGATCGTCCATAAGTCGGTCGCCTGAAGTCGGTCGCCGAGTACCGAGAGGCGATCGTATCTGAGGTCGATCGCTCGGCACCGGGACTTGTCCTGGGACCTTCGGCTGGGCGATTCATGCTTGTCTGCCGGGCTAAGGCTAGGTCGCCTGGTCGCTGGTCGGCGGTTTTTCCTCGGACGCTCGGCAGGGAGTCGGTCGCTCGGCCTCGGAGGCGATCGCCGGTCGGAAGGTGTTAATTATTGACACAACAATTGCCCCCCAGCTTGCTCCTATGTTGAAGACATGGGGCGAGGTGGTTCTTGCTGGTGATCGTGTATGGATGAGGACGGGCGATCTGAGCTGACTTAGGACTCGGACTTGGGCTATCATGGTCGATTGGCTTAGCTATCTTTCGGTCTTGTACCTGCAAAAAACAACATTGGCCGATCCCCCATGGAAACTTGGTGGTTTCGTTTTGTTTGAGGAATCGTGCACAGTCGCGGAGATCGATGGACCGACCCCATGACCGTGTCTTGGTGCGCGAAGACAATGAGTGTCTCGTGACTCACTTTATTATGAGGGTCCTCTGTTAGGCTGCGCCTCGCCTCGTATTTAAACGAAGGGCGTGCGGTCTCGGTCTAGAGGAGTCCTTGCGCGGGGCAGCGTCGGATGAATCAACTCCACGCCCGCGGCTTGTTAGCTCTGCTTCCACCTCGGCCAGCCATGGAGATGGCCGACCTCGACGGTGTACGTTGAGACGGGGTTGTGGCATGTGTCCACTGATTAATGTTGGAGAGCCCTCAGACTACGCCGGCCTCGTATTTAAACGAAGGGCGGGCGATCTTGGCCGAAAGGGACCTTGCATGGCCGAAGCAGCCGGTTCCATCGACTGCCAGGACCATGGCTTTATGAAGTGCGGTGGAGGCGATCTTATGCCTTAGTCCGTCATGTTATATGCTGGACTGTAGATGGCGATCGTGTCCTCCGGGTTGCGGATGATGTAGCGTGATGATCGGCGATCGGGCCGGAAGACTGGCGATCGTCGCTCGGCTGCCGATCGCTTTATTTGTAGGTCGATATTGGCGATCGGGCGGGAGATCGTCGTCCGGGTGCCGATCGCGCTGCTCACAGGCTAAGAAGAAACCTTTGCCTGGCCAGAAAATCTGCGGCTCTAGCCCGGAAGGCTGCGTAGGTCGTAGGTTGGGTCTTCGTGAGATGTCTGAACATAGGCGAAAAACCCTGAAAACCTCCTAGGACCGCGTAGAGGGCGGTCTCATCGCTTATGGGCTCGCCATTGAGGATGATTACGTCTACCCGGTCGATGTAGTCCGAGTCGGACTCTTCTTCTCCCTGCTTGATTTGCATCATGCGGAGGGGACCTTCGGGCCGGACGACCCTGGTGGCGAAGTACTCCGTGAAGACGTGCGCCAGCTCGTTAAAGGAGCCAATGGACCGAGGTGGCAATGAAGTGTACCACCGGTGGGCGAGGTCGTCCAGCGTCAGAGGGAACATTCGGCATCTGGTCGCGTCAGATGCCCCACACCCGGTCATGTAGATGTTGAACTTCCTCAGGTGCACTTGGGGGTCCGATCGCCCCTCGTACACGGGTGTTTGCGAGGGAGCGATCTTGTGCTGCACGGGGGCGAGCTCGATGTCGATCGCGAGCGGCTCACTTGGCCCGGCGATCGTCTTCTTGGCGCCTGCCCTGGATTCCAGGAGCGCCTTCATGTCGCTAAGTTGACGTTGCATTGCAGCCATCGCCGTGGCTTGGTCGCTTGCAGATCGGCTTTGGGAGCAGGAGCCGAGGCGATCGTGTACCGATCTCCGGCTCACGCCGGCCTCGGCAATTCGGCGAGGGGGAGCCAGACGGCTAGGTTGCCTTCAGGGAGTCGGGTAGGCCGAGCTCCTGGTGACGGACTCAAACTCCGTCGTCTCGTAGCCGGGCCGGACCGCCCGTGCAGTCGGGTCACCGCCCGTGCGATCGAAGACAGAGGTGCCCCGGCGGCGAGCGCCTCTTCCTGCGGACGGAGCCTCTCAGCGTCGCTCGGCCGACGCCTTGAGCCTGCTGACTTCCGGCGGACGGCCGAGGGGCGATAGCGGAGGCGCGTTGAGAGCACTCCGTCGCTCCCGTAGGACGGCCGAGTCCCTTCGATCTGTTCCTTGGTTTGGAACCGATCGAGCGAGAGGCTTGGGCCGCCGTCCGTGGACGGATCGAGCGTCTCGATCAAGGCGGCTACCTTCCACCATCGGCCGTGGCTCGACCGGGACGGAACAGGGGTTTGGCCGGCCGGCCGGCTTTCTTCGACGCGGAGGCTAAGACATGATTTCGAAGGATTTCTTTGAAGTGCGTAAGTGTCACTTCAGATCCGCCCGAGAACAGTGAGTGTTCTTCGGGACGGTAGGTATAAAAATCGAGGGTTGGATCCCCTTCTTCTAGCGCCAATTGTTGTTGCCCAAAATATTTATCCGAAGATTAATATCTTTGGAAGACGGACAACAAACAACAATTGCGGGAGCACTTCCGAGAGTAGATAAATAATACAAGATTTGCCGGGTTTGTTAGGCCCGGCTTGAATGCTCTCGCGAGATGTTATTAATACGAATATTCGTGGATACAAGTATTAATGAGAGAAATCTAAATACAATGAGTGTAAAAGACTCATAATCCGGCTCTTGAGCGAAGCTTGGTGTTCTTCGTCCCGCCGATAATCTGCTCGAGGAGAAAAGGCCGGAGAAGTAAGACCGAAAGAAAGTGTTGCCAAGAGTTGGATGTTTAGCCAAGTGTTATGTATTTTGCTTCAGTATAGTGTGCTTGAATCGCGATATTGCCTGTGGAAATACAAGTGCAGGCTACCTTCTTTATATAGGGGTTGAGGTGCCTTGTCTCCTAGTGGGCGATCGCCTTTCGGCCATTAATGTAATGGGGCGATCGTCCTAAAGGGCACGTGGGCCGCCTGCCAAAAGTCCAGAGATCCAGCCGGCAGCCACCGAGTGGCCCAATGAGGAGCCGGCACGCATCCTAAGTCTTATCACAGAGGTCCCACTTTGTTACTTTCGGCGGACTTTGTCGATGGGTGCGGTGGCGCCAGGCTGTAGTCACATGTCTTGTCCGTCAGCTCCTTTCGCAGGTCTGGGCCCTGTTGGTAGGTGAGGTAGGTGACAGGTTTGTCAGCGCCTTTTGTGGATCTGCACGTGGGGTCAGTTTTGAGACTTGGTCTTCGCCGACTGGATGGTCATCGGTGGAGATCGACATGAGGCGATCGTCTCTAGCTGATCATCCGAGGTCGCCATCGGCCAGTGGATGGAGGTCGGCAATGTTCGGTCAACAAGGGTCGGTCGGCAAAGCGCTGAGAGATGATCGTCCATAAGTCGGTCGCCTGAAGTCGGTCGCCGAGTACCGAGAGGCGATCGTATCTGAGGTCGATCGCTCGGCACCGGGACTTGTCCTGGGACCTTCGGCTGGGCGATTCATGCTTCTCTGCCGGGCTAAGGCTAGGTCGCCTGGTCGCTGGTCGGCGGTTTTTCCTCGGACGCTCGGCAGGGAGTCGGTCGCTCGGCCTCGGAGGCGATCGCCGGTCGGAAGGTGTTAATTCTTGACACAACAGACAGCTTGCCGAGAAGCTTATGTCGGTCGTGACCGACCTTATCTGGACAGCTGGACAGCCTTATCCGGATAATGGTCAAGAAGCTTCTGTCGGCCGTGACCGGCAGCTCTCGGTAGACGTGTCCGGCGGTAACCGGCAGATGTCCGCCAACTTGGCTCGGCCGGTTCGACCCCTTCCCTGTGTCCAAATTCGATTTTCCGACCTGTTCCGGACTCGTCGGAGTTAAATCTTCGATATGCTCAGAACGGATTTTCGATAATAATAATAAAATAATTTAATATTATTTTTGCAATATAAGTGTTTTGTAATGAAATTTTATCGTATCAAAATCGTCGGAACTTTTCGAAATCACTTTCATAAATTATAAAAATGATCCTTATAATTTATTTTGAAATCGTTTCCTTTTAAGTCCTTCATTTTATGCTAGGAACGTATCGGTCCAAGTATCATACAACCTGTAAATATTAAAATCAAAATCCGTGATCTTTAGCAAAATAAATAGCATTTAAATAAGTATTGGGGCGTTACAATCCTCCCCCCCTTTAAACAATTTCGTCCTCGAAATTGAGCTTCGTAAAGAACTTTGAAAATCTATATCAAACTTTGTATGAGTATTTTCATCAATAACTTTAAAAATATTGTGTCAGCAAAAATCACTTTGAAACCTTTCTTTGTAATCATATTTTGTCCCTTCCGGATAACATTTAAACTTTCACATATCCTTTTAGATCTTTTGCCGACACAATCATTCTATACTCATACCAAAAATTTTAAGTTTTCATAAAAGAGTGAATACTTGAAAACATTACCTCGGAGTCGACGTTGGGCAGCAGCGATGAACCACATATTCTCCCGGAAATATAATCATACTGTAATTATTCGTTATACTTTTAAAAATAATAAAGTTTTGAAATATCTTGTTTTGTATAAGTAAATCTTTTTTTTAAACCTCCTTAACTGTATAGTCCCATAACTACACAGTGTTGGAATACCTCTCATTCTGGTGAGAATTTGGTCGATCATGTCCCTCCGCCTAGAAGCCTTGTCAGGAGCCGCTCGTTGTCCGTGCCCTTTTTCTTATTGCACCGGCGATCACTCCCCTTTCTCGGAGCCGCTCATTGTCCGTGCCCTTTTCTATTGCACCGACGTTCACTCCCCGCCCTCATCGGTCCCGGGTGTCACATGTTCACCATCTTCCTCTTGGTTCATCCCCAAATCTCACCGTACTGAGAGAGGCCTTGCTCCGATACCATTCTGTAACGCCCTGACTTTCTTAATTAAAAAGAACGTTACACGGTTCAATTTTTTCTTAAGATTTTTTATATAAATTCGGCGTAACTGCGGAAGCATTATAGTCAGTAAATCTTTAATAAAACTCATTTATTCAAACATCAATGCAGTTTTACAAAAACATGGGAAATCAATTATTCGGACATAGTCCGTTGGAATTACGTTTGTTGAAGAACATCAAGTGTTTCGTAAAAATAATAACAATTACGGCGACAACATATTTTATTCTTTAGAATTTCATCGTGTTGGGAATATGTATACATCTTCTGCTTGTCCCGTTCGTCGATTCCTTAGCCTGAAAATCATAAATGACGAGGTGTGAGTACGCGAGCATACTCAGTGAGATTAAACCCTTATAAATCGTCAAAATCATGTTGTGTAATGCACATAAAACATTCTTATCTGTGTGAGACTCGTCTCGAATTTCTTTCATTATTTCGACCCCTCTCGGGTCGTCATGTTACACGACACAACGATGACTATAACATATTAAAACAGTATAACCTCACCTCGTTTGCTGAAATCTTGAAATATCCAAGAATTTGGCTCGGTTGTCCTTCTTGGATCCCGGGTACGCTGCTCCTAGCACTTGAAAATACTTTTTCATATTTCCGGCCATAAATTCTTGATGTAAAATCTGAAATCTCTTTGGGGACTTTTATCAAACACCTTGGAAAAACTGTCAGATTTGAGCTTCCTATTTAATCGGGCTTTTTGAGGGCATTTAAATTTTTGGAAGGGAAATATGTTACGGGAGTTTTAAAGTAGAGGTCCACAACTTCAAAATGATATATGATATGTACAAAAGAACGTCAGGGAACATGTCTAAATAGGGGCTCAAAGTCGGTTGAAAATCAACCTTACCCGGACAGCTGGAAGCCTTTTCCGGACAGCTGGCCGAGAAGCTTCTGTCGGTCGTGACCGACCTTATCCGGACAGCTTGCCGAGAAGCTTCTGTCGGTCGTGACCGACCTTATCTGGACAGCTGGACAGCCTTATCCGGATAATGGTCGAGAAGCTTCTATCGGCCGTGAGCGGCAGATGTCGGTAGACGTGTCCGGCGGTAACCGGCAGATGTCCGGCAACTTGGCTCGGCCGGTTCGACCCCTTCCCTGTGTCCAAATTTGATTTTACGAACTATTCCGGACTCGTCGGAGTTAAATCTTTGATATGCTCAGAACGGATTTTCGATAATAATAAAATAATTAAATATTATTTTTGCAATATAAGTGTTTTGTAATGAAATTTTATCGTATCAAAATCGTCGGAACTTTTCGAAATCACTTTCATAAATTCTAAAAATGATCCTTATAATTTATTTTGAAATCTTTTCCTTTTAAGTCCTTCATTTTATGCTAGGAACGTATCGGTCCAAGTATCAGACAACCTGTAAATATTAAAATCAAAATCCATGATCTTTAGCAAAATAAATAGCATTTAAATAAGTATTGGGGCATTACAATCCCCCCCCCCCCCTTTAAAAAATTTCGTTCTCGAAATTGAGCTTCGTAAAGAACTTTGAAAATCTATATCAAACTTTGTATGAGTATTTTCATCAATAATTTTAAAAATATTGTGTCAGCAAAAATCACTTTGAAACCTTTCTTTGTAATCATATTTTGTCCCTTTCGGATAACATTTAAACTTTCACATATCCTTTTAGATCTTTTGCCGACACAATCATTCTATACTCATACCAAAAATTTTAAGTTTTCATAAAAGAGTGAATACTTGAAAACATTACCTCGGAGTCGACGTTGGGCAGCAGCGATGAACCACATATTCTCCCGGAAATATAATCATGCTGTAATTATTCGTTATACTTTTAAAAATAATAAAGTTTTGAAATATCTTGTTTTGTATAAGTAAATCTTTTTTTTTAAACCTCCTTAACTATATAGTCCCATACCTGTACAGTCTTGGAATACCTCTCATTCTGGTGAGAATTTGGTTCAGTCATGTCCCCCTCCGCCTAGAAGCCTTGTCAGGAGCCGCTCATTGTCCGTGCCCTTTTTCTTATTGCACCGGCGATCACTCCCCTTTCTCGGAGCCGCTCATTGTCCGTGCCCTTTTATATTGCACCGGCGATCACTCCCCGCCCTCGTCGGTCCCGGGTGTCACATGTTCACCATCTTCCTCTTGGTTGATCCCCAAATCTCACCGTACTGAGAGAGGCCTTGCTCCGATACCATTCTGTAACGCCCTGACTTTCTTAATTAAAAAGAATGTTACACGGCTCAATTTTTTCTTAAAATTTTTTATATAAATTCGGCGTATTTGCGGAAGCATTATAGTCAGTAAATCTTCAATAAAACTCATTTATTCAAACATCAGTACAGTTTTACAAAAACATAGGAAATCAATTATTCGGACATAGTCCGTTGGAATTACGTTTATTGAAGAACATCAAGTGTTTCGTAAAAATAATAACAATTACGGCGACAACATCTTTTATTATTTAGAACTTCATCGTGTTGGGAGTATGTATTCATCTTCTGCTTGTCCCGTTCGTCGATTCCTTAGCCTGAAAAACATAAATGACGAGGTGTGAGTACGCGAGCATACTCAGTGAGATTAAACCCTTATAAATCGTCAAAATCATGTTGTGTAATGCACATAAAACATTCTTATTTGTGTTTGACTCGTCTCTAATTTCTTTCATTCTTTTGATCCCTCGCGGGTCGTCATGTTACACGACACAACGATGACCGTAACATATTAAAACAGTATAACCTCACCTCGTTTGCTGAAATCTTGAAATATCTTCCTTTGAATTTGGCTCGGTTATCCTTCTTGGATCCCGGGTACGCTGCTCCTAGCACTTGAAAATACTTTTTCATATTTCCGGCCATAAATTCTTGATGTAAAATCTGAAATCTCTTTGGGGACTTTTATCAAACACCTTGGAAAAACTGTCAGATTTGAGCTTCCTGTTTAATCGGGCTTTTTGAGGGCATTTAAATTTTTAGAAGGGAAATATGTTACGGGTGTTTTGAACTAGAGGTCCACAGATTCAAAATGATATATGATATGTACAAAAGAACGTCAGGGAACATGTCTAAATAGGGGCTCAAATTCGGTTGAAAATCAACCTTACCCGGACAGCTGGCCGAGAAGCTTCTGTCGGTCGTGACCGACCTTATCCGGCCAGCTTGCCGAGAAGCTTCTGTCGGTCGTGACCGACCTTATTTGGACAGCTGGACAGCCTTATCCGGATAATGGTCGAGAAGCTTATGTCGGCCGTGAGCGGCAGCTGTCGGTAGACGTGTCCGGCGGTAACCAGCAGATGTCCGCCAACTTGGCTCGGCCGGTTCGACCCCTTTCCTGTGTCCAAATTCGATTTTCCGAACTGTTCCGGACTCTTCGGAGTTAAATCTTCGATATGCTTGGAACGGATTTTCGATAATAATAATAAAATAATTTAATATTATTTTTGCAATATAAGTGTTTTGTAATGAAATTTTTATCGTATCAAAATCGTCGAAAATTTTCGAAATCACTTTCATAAATTCTAAAAATGATCCTTATAATTTATTTTGAAATCATTTCCTTTTAAGTCGTTCATTTTATTCTAGGAACGTATCGGTCCAAGTATCAGACAACCTGTAAATATTAAAATCAAAATCCGTGATCTTTAGCAAAATAAATAGCATTTAAATAAGTATTGGGGCGTTACAATCCTCCCCCCCTTTAAAAAATTTCCTCCTCGAAATTGAGCTTCGTAAAGAACTTTGAAAATCTATATCAAACTTTGTATGAGTATTTTCATCAATAACTTTAAAAATATTGTGTCAGCAAAAATCACTTTGAAACCTTTCTCTGTAATCATATTTTGTCCCTTTCGGATAACATTTAAACTTTCACATATCCTTTTAGATCTTTTGCCGACACAATCATTCTATACTCATACCAAAAATTTTAAGTTTTCATAAAAGAGTGAATACTTGAAAACATTACCTCAGAGTCGACGTTGGGAAGCAGCGATGAACCACATATTCTCCCGGAAATATAATCATACTGTAATTATTCGTTATACTTTTAAAAATAATAATGTTTTGAAATATCTTGTTTTGTATAAGTAAATCTTTTTTTTTAAACCTCCTTAACTGTATAGTCCCATACCTACACAGTCTTGGAATACCTCTCATTCTGGTGAGAATTTGGTCCAGTCATGTCCCCCTCCGCCTAGAAGCCTTGTCAGGAGCCGCTCGTTGTCCATGCCCTTTTTCTTATTGCACCGGCGATCACTCCCCTTTCTCGGAGCCACTCATTGTCCGTGCCCTTTTCTATTGCACCGGCGATCACTCCCCGCCCTCGTCGGTCCTGGGTGTCACATGTTCACCATCTTCCGCTTGGTTCATCCGCAAATCTCACCGTTCTGAGAGAGGCCTTGCTCCGATACCAATCTGTAATGCCCTGACTTTCTTAATTAAAAAGAACGTTACACGGCTCAATTTTTTCTTAAAATTTTTTATATAAATTCGGCGTATTTGCGGAAGCATTATAGTCAGTAAATCTTCAATAAAACTCATTTATTCAAACATCAGTACAGTTTTACAAAAACATGGAAAATCAATTATTCGGACATAGTCCGTTGGAATTACGTTTATTGAAGAACATCAAGTGTTTCGTAAAAATAATAACAATTACGGCGACAACATCTTTTATTCTTTAGAACTTCATCGTGTTGGGAGTATGTATTCATCTTGTGCTTGTCCCGTTCGTTGATTCCTTAGCCTGAAAAACATAAATGACGAGGTGTGAGTACGCGAGCATACTCAGTGAGATTAAACCCTTATAAATCGTCAAAATCATGTTGTGTAATGCACATAAAACATTCTTATCTGTGTGAGACTCGTCTAGAATTTCTTTCATTCTTTCGACCCCTCGCGGGTCGTCATGTTACACGACACAACGATGACCGTAACATATTAAAACAGTATAACCTCACCTCGTTTGCTGAAATCTTGAAATATCTTCCTTTGAATTTGGCTCGGTTGTCCTTCTTGGATCCCGGGTACGCTGCTCCTAGCACCTGAAAATACTTTTTCATATTTCCGGCCATAAATTCTTGATGTAAAATCTGAAATCTCTTTGGGGACTTTTATCAAACACCTTGGAAAAACTGTCAGATTTGAGCTTCCTCTTTAATCGGGCTTTTTGAGGGCATTTAAATTTTTGGAAGGGAAATATGTTACGGGAGTTTTAAAGTAGAGGTCCACAGCTTCAAAATGATATATGATATGTACAAAAGAACGTCAGCGAACATGTCTAAATAGGGGCTCAAAGTCGGTTGAAAATCAACCTTACCCAGACAGCGGGAAGCCTTTTCCGAACAGCTGGCCGAGAAGCTTCTGTCGGTCGTGACCGACCTTATCCGGACAGCTTTCCGAGAAGCTTCTGTCGGTCATGACCGACCTTATCCGAATAGCTGGACAGCCTTATCCGGATAATGGTCGAGAAGCTTCTGTCGGCCGTGACCGGCAGCTGTCGGTAGACGTGTCCGGCGGTAACCGACAGATGTCCGCCAACTTGGCTCGGCCGGTTTGACCCCTTCCCTGCGTCCAAATTCGATTTTCCGACCTGTTCCGGACTCGTCGGAGTTAAATCTTTGATATGCTCGGAACGGATTTTCGATAATAATAATAAAATAATTTAATATAATTTTTGCAATATAAGTGTTTTGTAATGAAATTTTATCGTATCAAAATCGTCAGAACTTTTCGAAATCACTTTCATAAATTCTAAAAATAATCCTTATAATTTATTTTGAAATCGTTTCCTTTTAAGTCCTTCATTTTATGCTAGGAACGTATCGGTCCAAGTATCAGACAACCTGTAAATATTAAAATCAAAATACGTGATCTTTAGTAAAATAAATAGCATTTAAATAAGTATTGGGGCATTACAATCCTCCCCCCTTTAAAAAATTTCGTCCTCGAAATTGAGCTTCGTAAAGAACTTTGAAAATCTATATCAAAATTTGTATGAGTATTTTCATCAATAACTTTAAAAATATTGTGTCAGCAAAAATCACTTTGAAACCTTTCTTTGTAATCATATTTTGTCCCTTTCGGATAACATTTAAACTTTCACATATCCTTTCAGATCTTTTGCCGACACAATCATTCTATACTCATACCAAAAATTTTAAGTTTTCATAAAAGAGTGAATACTTGAAAACATTACCTCGGAGTCGACGTTGGGCAGCAGCGATGAACCACATATTCTCCCGGAAATTTAATCATACTGTAATTATTCGTTATACTTTTAAAAATAATAAAGTTTTGAAATATCTTGTTTTGTATAAGTAAAACTTTTTTTTAAACCTCCTTAACTGTATAGTCCCATACCTACACAGTCTTGGAATACCTCTCATTCTGGTGAGAATTTGGTTCAGTCATGTCCCCCTCCGCCTAGAAGCCTTGTCAGGAGCCGCTCGTTGTCCGTGCCCTTTTTCTTATTGCACCGGTGATCACTCCCCTTTCTCGGAGCCGCTCATTGTCTGTGCCCTTTTCTATTGCACCAGCGATCACTCCCCGCCCTCGTTGGTCCCGGGTGTCACATGTTCACCATCTTCCGCTTGGGTCATCCCCAAATCTCACCGTACTGAGAGAGGCCTTGCTCCGATACCATTCTGTAACGCCCTGACTTTCTTAATTAAAAAGAACGTTACACGGCTCAATTTTTTCTTAAAATTTTTTATATAAATTCGGCGTATTTGCGGAAGCATTATAGTCAGTAAATCTTCAATAAAACTCATTTATTCAAACATCAGTACAGTTTTACAAAAACATGGGAAATCAATTATTCGGACATAGTCCGTTGGAATTACATTTGTTGAAGAACATCAAGTGTTTCGTAAAAATAATAAGAATTACAGCGACAACATCTTTTATTCTTTAGAACTTCATCATGTTGGGAGTATGTATTCATCTTCTGCTTGTCCCGTTCATCGATTCCTTACCCTGAAAAACATAAATGACGAGGTGTGGGTACGCGAGCATACTCAGTGAGATTAAACCCTTATAAATCGTCAAAATCATGTTGTGTAATGCACATAAAACATTTTTATCTGGGTGACACTCGTCTCGAATTTCTTTCAGTCTTTCGACCCCTCGCGGGTCGTCATGTTACACGACACAACGATGACCGTAACTTATTCAAACAGTATAACCTCACCTCGTTTGCTGAAATCTTGAAATATCTTCCTTTGAATTTGGCTCGGTTGTCCTTCTTGGATCCCGGGTACGCTCCTAGCACTTGAAAATACTTTTTCATATTTCCGGCCATAAATTCTTGATGTAAAATCTGAAATCTCTTTGGTGACTTTTATGAAACACCTTAGAAAAACTGTCAGATTTAAGCTTCCTCTTTAATCGGGCTTTTTGAGGGCATTTAAATTTTTGGAAGGGAAATATGTTACGGGAGTTTTAAAGTAGAGGTCCACAGCTTTAAAATGATATATGATATGTACAAAAGAACGTCAGGGAACATGTATAAATAGGGCCTCAAATTCGGTTGAAAATCAACCTTACCCGGACAGCTGGAAGCTTTATCCGGACAGCTGGCCGAGAAGCTTCTGTCGGTCCTGACCGACCTTATCCGGACAGCTTGCTGAGAAACTTATGTCGGTCATGACCGACCTTATCCGGACAGCTGGACAGCCTTATCCGGATAATGATCGAGAAGCTTCTGTCGGCCGTGACCGGCAGCTGTCGGCGGACGTGTCCGGCGGTAACCGGCAAATGTCCGCCAACTTGGCTCGGCCGGTTCGACCCCTTCCCGGTGTCTAAATTTGATTTTCCGACCTGTTCCGGACTCGTCGGAGTTAAATCTTCGATATGCTCGGAACAGATTTTCGATAATAATAATTATATAATTTAATATTATTTTTGCAATATAAGTGTTTTGTAATGAAATTTTATCGTATCAAAATCGTCGGAACTTTTCGAAATCACTTTCATAAATTCAAAAAATGATCCTTATAATTTATTTTGAAATCGTTTCCTTTTATGTCCTTCATTTTATGCTAGGAACGTATCGGTCCAAGTATCAGACAACCTGTAAATATTAAAATCAAAATCCATGTGTTGTTGCCCAAAATATTATCCGAAGATGAATATTGCTAGAATGGTCGAGCAACAGCAAATTGCGAGAGCACGTCCGAGGGAATGAAAAAAACACAAGATTTGCCGGGTTTGTTAGGCCCGGGCTTGAATGCTCTCGCGAGATGTTATTAATATAAATATTTGTGGATACAAGTATTAATGTAAGAATCTAATTACAATGAGTGTAAAAGATCCTATTATCTAGCTCTTGAGCGAAGCTTTGGTGTTCTTGCTCTCTGCCGATCGACTTTCTTGTAAGAGATGCTGAGAGAGAAGAAAGAACCGAGAGATAGTTGTTGCCAAGAGTGAGAAAATCCAGAAGAAGTCCGAGAGTTGGAGAGACTGGATTGTTCAGCGGGGAAAAATCCGGGGGCTGTCCAAGTGCAGGTAGCCTTCTATTTATAGTGGCTGAGATGCCTTGTTTTCTGGCGGGCGATCGGCTTTCGTGCAATATATTAATGGGGCGATCGTCTTTATGTCACATGGGCTGTCTGTCTAAAGCTTGCGGCTACTGCTGGACGCCAGCTGTGCGGTCCAATGAGGAGCCGGCACGCGTCCTGAGTTGCTGTCACGGGCGGTCCCACTGACACCTTTCGGCGGGCCTATCGGCTGGTGGAAAGATGCTGACATGCTGTGGTCAATGATCCATGAAACGCGGATCTTGTCTCTGAACTGCACGTGGGTGCTATTTTGAGGTTCGACTTTTGCTGACTGGACGATCATCGGCTTCGTGTGGCATAAGGCGGTCGTCGGCTGGTCGGCTACCAAGAGTCGATTGCCAAGCGCCGAGATACGATCATCTTATATGTCGATCTCTCGGCACCGGGACTTGTCCTGGGACCTTCGGTCGTCAGCTAGTCGGCCACCAGGAGTCGATCGCCAAGTACCAAGAGACGATCGTCTTGGATGTCGATCGCTCGGCACCGGGACTCGTCCTGGGACCTTCGGTCGGCCGATCTGCCTTGGCTTCTGGACTTCGGCTTGGTCGCCCGGTCTCTGAGGCGATCGCCTGTCGAGACGTATAATTCTCGACACAACAATTGCCCCCCAGCTTGCTCCGATGTTGAAGACATGGGGTGAGGTGGTTCTTGCTGGCGATCGTGTAGGGTGAAGACGGGCGATCCGTTGAGCTGACTTTGGTTTCGGACTTGGGCGATCTGGTCGATTGGCTAGCTATCTTCGGTCTTGTACCTGCAATAAACAATTTTGGCCGATCCTTCGTAGAAACTTGATTGCTTCGTCATTGAGGAATCGTGCACAGTCGCGGAGTTCGATGGACCGACTCCATAACCATGTCTTGTGCGCGAGCGACATTGTCTGTCTCGTGACTCATTTTATTGTGAGGGTCCTCTGTTAGGCTGCGCCTCGCCTCGTATTTAAACGAAGGGCGTGCGGTCTTGGTCTAGAGGAGTCCTTGCGCGGGGCGTCGTCGATTTAATTGACTCCACGTCTGCGGCTAGTTAGCTCTTTTCTACCTCGGATTGTCATGTTAGATGGCAGTCCTCGACGGTATACGTTGAGATGGGGGTAGTGACGCGTCGCATTGTCTGGGTTCACCATGTTAGATGATGAACCTTTGAGGGCGGGCGATCGTGTCCACTAATTAATTTGGAGGGTCCTTCGACTGCGCCCGCCTCGTATTTAAATGAAGGGCAAGTGATCTCGGCCCAAAGGAACCTTGCATGGCCTAAGCAGTCGGTTACATCAACCACTAGGACCATAGCTGCACTCTTCCACCTCAGATCGTCATGTCAAATGCCGACCTTCGACGGTGTACGTTGTGCGGGGGAGGCGATCTCGTGCCTTAGTCCTACATGTTATATGATGAACTGTAGATGGCGAGCGAGTCCTCCAGTTTCGGCGATGTTGCTTGAGATCAGTGATCGGGCTGGAAGACTGGAGATTGTCGTTCGGGCGCCGATCGCGCTGCTCATAGGCTGAGAAGAAACCTTTGCCTGGACAGAAAGTCTGCGGCTTTAGCGCGGAAGATCGCGTAGGTCGGGGGATGGTCCTTCGTAAGATGCCTGAACATAGGCAAAAGACCATGGAATCCTCCTAGGACCGAGTATAGGGCGATCTCATCGCTTACGGGCTCGCTGTTTAGGATGATCTCGTCTACCCGGTCGATGTAGTCCGAGTCGGACTCTTCTTCCCCTTGCCTGATCTGCATCATGCGATAGGGACCTTCTAGCCGAGCGACCTTGGTGGCGAAGTACGCTGTGAAGTTGTTCGCCAGTTGATTAAAGGAACTGATGGATGAAGGCAGCAATGAGGTGTACCACCTGTGGGCAAGGTCGTCCAGCGTCAGAGGGAACATTCGGCACCTGGTCGCGTCTGATGCCCCACACCCGGTCATGTAGATGTGGAACTTGCTCAGGTGAGTTTCGGGGTCTGATCTCCCCTCGTACAGAGGTGTTTGCGGAGGAACGATCTTATGCTGCACGGGGGCGAGCTTGATGTGGACCGCGAGCGGCTCACTCGGCCCGGTGATCTTGCTCTTGGCGCCTGCCCCAGATTCCAGGAGTGCCTTCATGTCGTCGAGCTGGCGCTGCATCGCGGCCATCGCTGTGGCTTGATCGCTCGAGGGTCGGCTTTGGGAGCGGGAGCCGAGTGTAACACCCCAAACTAGGTGGATATTACAGTGCTGTGGACCCCCGACTGGGACCCACCAGGCGAATGAAAACTGATGAATTAAATAATATAATTGTAGTACCGAACCACATTATATTACTAAATACTCCGATGAGGAGCTTAAGTACAATACACCAGGACAATACAGAATAATAGTATATTTTATATGAAGATAAAATACACCACCCTGCATAAATAAACGTCTCAAACGGAATTTGCAGTGGAAAAACAAATGAAGAGAAATAAGAGTGACTGAAATGACTGAAATGACTGAAATAAATGGAATGACCGGTGCCCCCTACTAGTATCACTGGGACTCATCGTCGTCAACATGCTCTTCCCGTGCCTTTGCCTTGCCGTGACCTGAAAACAAAATTCCCCAACGGGGTCAGTTACACAGAACAACAATTCTCAAGGGTTGAAATTACACAATCATGATATATCTGAAGTTATGAAATATCCTTAGTTATGAATTACGCTGAAGAGGAGTATCACAGTACGCCCGTAATGTTTTGTGCAAGTGTACAAGACGAATGACCGGACACACTCGTCCTTGTACCTAATTAGTCTCACGGAGGTAAGCGTTACCGTGTGCACGGTCCAAATGTATCAGTGAACCCAATACATGACCATCGTGTGCCCGACTAAAAATTCCACACAACCACACCTGGCCACGCAATATGAACCCAGAAGGTCATATGAACGAGGATGACCGCAATGAACATCAATGAATAATAATTCAACAAGGCCAAGAATGACTCATCGAGATGAAAATAATAGTGACATGATTGATAACTCAATGAAATGATTGGAACCTTCGTTCCTCGTGAATGAAGTGATTATTAGACAATTACAAGTCTCAATACGGTTAATACAATGATGAATGAGTATGATCATGAATGATCAACAACAAAAGGAGTGAATATCCTTTTAACCGAGTAAGAATCAACTTACACAACCGGTGAAGAATGTCCGTCCACGAACAACGTCCTAAATGAAATGCCGGTCGCTCGAACAACCTTGAATAACACAATTACCAATAATCCGTTCAATACACGTATCAAATACGATTACAACTAACTCAAACGTCGATACAACAATATCCAAACTCGTAGGTGTACTCTAACGAATACGTTGAGAATATCCTTCCCGTTGATTATAACCAAACCCAATTTATCGAAACCAACTTTCAAATGATTGATTCAAACCAGCAAAACAATACCAATGTCATCAATAATTCAATAGGAATCCACAATTCAAGATTACAACGACATCAATCGGAAAATCCCCAAATTAACCGAAGTCAACCCCAAGGTTCTTGAAATAATTCCCAAAATAGCCATTAAATCCGTAGGAATATATTTATCCAAGGTAGATAATCCATATCTAACATATTCCAACAATAATCCAAGCTTACATGTAGAAATCGGAAGGAACAACCCACAAATCCGAAATTCTAGATCCAAGAGATTAATACCTTAGATTAGATGTTTGAAGGTGATGAAATGATGATTACTCTAATACGCTTGAAGATGATGATTGATGATTACACCTCGAAGAATACTCTCCAAATCGCTCCAAAATCGCCCGGAACCGATGAGAGAATGAGAAGAAATGACAAATGACGAAATCTGGGCTACACTGTCCAATTTATAGAAATTCTAGTTTAGCGCGCGCTAGCCCCAGTTCTTAGCGTGCGCTAACGGGTGTTATGGTAAGTCCAGTACTCATTGTCCGACAACAGTAGCGCGCACTACGTACCTTTTTGTAGCGTGCGCTACGGCTGAACACTTAGCGTGCGCTAAACCCAAAATGTTAGCGCGTGCTAACGAATTATCTGATGCCCAGTACTGGAGTTCAGAACCTTCTGTCCTCTGATCTGATTGCGGTAGCGTGCGCTACAGTTAATATTTAGCGTGCGCTACAATATCGATTGCGTATGCTAAAAACCTCTCATAGCGCGCGCTATGAATCAATCCAATGCAGTCCAGTAGCCACTGGACTCAACCTGATTTGACCTTAGCGCGCGCTATACCGACTGCATAGCGTGCGCTACTCCGGACTACTAGCGCGCGCTACTTACCATTCGTAGCGTGTGCTACATATAACTCACCTGCAGTCCAGTGCCTTCTGGACTGCAGCCAGGAGAACATTAGCGTGCGCTAATGCTGAGTGGTAGCGTGCGCTACCTGTACTCAATTAGCGCGCGCTAAAGAGATTACGTAGCGTGCGCTACTCCTCACACACAGCCTACCATGAAGATGACAATGAAATGAACGATGAATAATCATTAATGAGTGAAAAATTACTGAGTGACAATTACTGAATGATAAATACTGAACGATAATGACTGAATTACAACTGGGTATTACATACACCACCCCCCCTTAAAAGAGTTTCGTCCCCGAAACTAAGGGTCAAACAGTTCGGGATAGCTCTCCCGCATACTATCCTCGGTTTCCCAAGTAGCCTCTTCGACTCCGTGTCTAGACCACTGAATTTTTACCAAAGGAATTGTCTTGTTCCTCAACGTTTGATTCGCCGCTCTAAGACTCGTGTGGGATGCTCCTCATACGAATGATCATCTGCGATCTCGATTTCGTCAAATTGAAGTATGTGACTCGGGTCAGCAACATACTTCCGCAACTGAGAGACGTGAAACACATTATGAATTCGGCTCAACGCCGGAGGTAAGGCCAAACGATAAGCTAGATCGCCTACTCGTTCCAAAATCTCAAACGGAAAATACCTCGACTTGGGGATACCTTGACCAACACGTGGTCACCTGTCTCGAACTCTAGTGGTCGACGATGATTATCTGCATTATGTCGACTCTGAGCGGTCAACAAACGACTCCTGATCAAAGCTACCTTCTCACGGGCGGCTATAAGCATATCGGGCTCGGTGCCGATTGATTCGGATAGGTCGTCCCAACACAAAGGAGATCGACAACGACGACGGTACAAGGCCTCGTAAGGTGCCATCTTAATCGAAGCATGCCAACTATTATTATATGTGAACTCAATCAATGGTAGTTGGGCTTCCCAATCGTCTTTCCAATCAAGGATGCATGCCCTCAACATGTCCTCTAATGTCTGAATAGTCCTCTCTGATTGCCCGTCGGACTGAGGATGAAAGGCGGTACTGAGATTAAGCTGAGTTCCCATAGCACGATGAACTCATTTCCAAAAATGAGACACAAACCGTCCGTCACGATCGGAAAAGATACTTTTAGGAGTACCGTGTAGTCTCACTATCTCTTTGATGAACAGTTGGGCAAGTCTCTCGGGACCCCACGTATCCTTAATCTCAAGGAAATGAGCTGACTTAGTTAAGCAGTCCACAATCACCCAGATCGTATTCATGCCACGACGACTCGTCGGCAAACTCGTGATGAAATCCATAGAAATGTCTTCCCACTTCCATTCTGGAATAGGGAGAGGTTTCGATACCCACGGTCGCTGATGTTCAATCTTAACTTGTTGACAGGTTAAGCATCTCGAAACAAATTCTGCGACTTCTCGCTTCATATTACTCCACCAATAATTTTGTTTCAAGTCCTTGTACATCTTACTAGACCCCGGATGAACAGAATAAGGGGTAGCATGAGCTTCTCTCAAAATTGAGTTTTTCAACTCGACATTCGCCGGTACGCACAACCGATTCTTAAATCTCAAAAGTCCATCCTCGTGGACCATGAATCCAGGTGCTTTCCCCTGAGCCACATCCTCACGGATGCGTAACAATGATGGGTCTGAACCCTGATTCTATCTGATTGTCTCCTCAAGTGACGATGAAATCTCTAACATACAAAGCTGTCCCTGAACTCGCTGAAGCCATACCTCGATCTCGGGTCTAAGGAATTCCTGGTGAAGCTCCTTCTGAACTGTTAAACGAGCAAGCATCTGCTCCTGAACGGACTTACGACTCAAAGCGTCGGCGACAACATTCGCCTTCCCCGGGTGGTAAAGGATTTCGATATCATAATCTTTGATTAGTTCCAACCACCGCCTCTGTCGCATATTTAACTCCTTCTGAGTAAATATATACTTCAAACTCTTGTGATCGGTGAAAATCTGACAGGTGACGCCATACAGGTAATGACGCCAAATCTTCAACGCGAAAACCACGGCTGCTAACTCCAGGTCATGGGTTGGATAATTAACCTCGTAAGGTCTCAATTGCCGTGAAGCATAAGCAATAACCTTCCCTTTCTGCATGAGTACACATCCGAGACCCTGTCCGGATGCATCACTATAAACCACAAATCCTTCCGTCCCTTGTGGTAAAGAAAGGACAGGTGCTGAAATTAACCGGCTCTTGAATTCCTCAAAACTCCATTGACACGCGTCGGACCACGTGTATTTCTTATCCTTTCGCAAAAGGTTCGTCAATGGTTGAGCGATTCTAGAAAATCCTTCCACAAACCGCCGATAATAACCGGCTAACCCGAGAAAGCTTCGGATTTCCTTAACATTCTTCGGAGGTAACCAATATTGGATAGCCTCCGTCTTCTGAGGATCAAATCGCACTCCATATGCTGAAATTACATGCCCGAGAAAAGTCACTTCGGACATCCAGAACTCAAATTTGGAAAACTTTCCATAAAGTTGCTCTCGTCTCAACACGTCGAGAATCCGATGAAGGTGAACCTCGTGCTCCTCTCGGTCACGAGAATAAATCAAAATGTCATCAATGAAGACAACAACAAACTGATCCAAAAATTCGATGAAAACCCGATTCATTAGCTCCATGAATACCGCAGGTGCGTTAGTTAACCCAAACGGCATCACCACGAACTCATAATGACCATAACGTGTACGAAACGCTGTCCTTGCGATATCCGACTCTCGAATTCGCAACTGATGATATCCAGATCTTAAGTCGATCTTGGAAAATACTGAAGCTCCCTGAAGTTGATCTAAGAGATCATCAATACGGGGTAGAGGATACTTATTCTTGATTGTCACCCTGTTCAACTCCCGATAATCAATACACAAGCGAAATGAACCATCCTTCTTCTTGACAAACAACACTGGTGCTCCCCACGGGGACGCACTCGGTCGGATATAACCTTTCTCGAACAACTCCTCAAGTTGATTCTTCAACTCCTGCATTTCGGTCAGGGCCATCCGGTACGGTGCCTTCGATATCGGGGATGTACCGGGATCCAACTCAATCGTGAATTCCACATCTCTCTGTGGAGGCAAACCAGGTAACTCGTCTGGAAATACATCGGAATATTCTCTCACGACCGGAATATCCATCAACATTATTGGTGATTTCTCGGTTTTGCTCATATAGCAGCAATAACCAACACACCCCTGACTGAGTAATTTCACTGTCTTCATCAAGTTAATGACCTTACCAGAACAGCCGGGATTACCTCCCTGAAAAACACATTCGACCCCATCGTCAGAAATGATAGTGACCATACGCTTACGAACATTAATGATGGCATCATGACGATCCATCCAATCAATACCCAAGATGACGTCGTCTCTTGGCAAATCTACCACAATAAGGTCTGCTAACCATACACGGCCATGAAGCTGAATCGGACAATTCTGAATCTCACGATTCCTGATAATTCGTCTACCATCAGGTAGACCAATGAAATACGGCTCACAACTAGTAGCACTACCCAGACGTAGCCTACTCAAACATGACTCGGAAATGAATGAATGAGATGCACCAGTATCAAAAAGGGTACACACAGGTTGAGATAGAATATCGAGTGTACCTGAGATCATTCGGGCCTCCGGATCGTCGGTCTTATTCATCTCATAAATTCGGGGCTTGCTAGTACCGGCACCGGACGCTCCCATCTGATGGGTAAAGGCTCCACCCTTGTTCGCTCCTGTCGTCTTAAACGACGCTGACTGAGTAGTTTGATTCTGAACAGCTGACTGCTTCGGGGCCTGAGATGACGTCGGAGTAGGTTTGGAGTCCCTACGGCAAAAACGGGCCTTATGCCCAGCAATCCCACAGTTATGACACGTGATAGTCTGTCTCGGACACTTGGTGCTGAGATGACCAAGATCCCCATAGTTAAAACAGGTGATGGCCGAACTGGCCGCTCGGGACTGTGATTCCGCCGGTCTGGGCGCCACAGGAGGTCGCTCAGAGAAAGTGGTGCCCGCACGAGGTTTCTTGAAGGTTGTCTGACCGCCTTCAGACTGGTTACGATTCTTCGATTTCTTGCTAGCAGACGAAGGTTGCTGCTTAGCAATTTCCTTAGTAGTAAGCTCATAAGTAAGAGCTTTCTCAATAAATTCGGCCAAAGTGGTGCAATGATGATTAAGCAACTGTAGTCTCATACGGGGTTTCAGCCTCTTGCTGAAATACTTGATTTTGTCCGCCTCTGAATGATGGATGGATGAGGCGAAAGGAAGAAGTTCCTGAAATTTCTCGGCGATGGCGAGAACATCATCGTCCGCTGAAGGGTCGGGATTGAGTAATTCTGACAGTTTGGCCTCTCTGAGTGGGGCCGGATAATATCTCTCCATCATGAGAGTCTTGAATTGATCCCAAGTACATGATCCGTCGGTGGGCTTCAACGACAACCACCAAGAATGAGCGCCCTTACCCAGATAGTTAGCCGCAACCGAAACTTTGTGTCCTTCGGGACACTCCACCATAGCAAGTAACTTCTCAAAATGCTCGAGCCAATGAACAATATCCGCTGGCTCATATGAGCCCTCAAAAGTAGGAGGCCTTTGGCGAGAGATGTCGCCGATGATACTTCCCACACTCCTCTCTTGCCTCTGAGGTGGCGGAGGAGGAGCCTGTTGATTTTGATTAGCTGAGTTGTGCATCGCCTCCATTAGTTGTGCCATCTGAGTCATTTCGGCCATCATGCCCTGCATAAAAGTGAGTAGGTCAACCCGAACACCTTCTGACTGAGTGGTGTCCCGGGTACGACTCCTCGATAGGGAATGATCACGTCCATGTGAACAAGTAGCAGCGTTGCTGCTAGATGAGTTAGCATTATTCCTCGCGTTCGCACGAGTATTCACACGAGCTCTAGGAATTCGGCCCGCTCCGCGGCCTCGTCCTCCACGTCCTCTGCCTGCTCTCTCCATACTGAAGTAGGAAAGTCACATGATAATTAAATCTCCCGCATGAATATCACGTTATGATTACGTCATTAAATGATGAAAATGAGCATACACGCTCTATCACGGTGATTATATGAATGATTAACTGAGGTGACATGATTATCTGATAAAATTCTTGAAATAATTATCTTGAACAGGTTAACAAGATTAATGATATGATCTTCCTGATCAACAACTGAGTAATGAAATGAATTGAGTGATTAACGAGTTAACATGACCGTCCTGGTAAAAATGAAAATGATGATTGAGGATTGTTAACAGGTGAATTATGAATGAATGATTCTTATTGCCAGAAATTATACCATGGCGTTAGGAATCTTACAGTTCTTGGTCTGATTGGCTCGGCATTTGCACAGGTCACACGTGACGCGAAAGTCCAATGATATTAGTCCGATGACGATGATTTCAAATGAGACATTACTCGGAAGGTAGTATTCAAAACCACTCTCTGATACCCACTCTGTAACACCCCAAACTAGGTGGATATTACAGTGCCGTGGACCCCCGACTGGGACCCACCAGGCGAATGAAAACTGATGAATTAAATAATATAATTGTAGTACCGAACCACATTATATTACTAAATACTCCGATGAGGATCTTAAGTACAATACACTAGGAAAATATAGAATACTAGTATATTTTATATGAAGATAAAATACAACACCCTGAATAAATAAACGTCTCAAACGGAATTTGCAACGGAAATACAAATGAAGAGAAATAAGAGTGACTGAAATGACTAAAATGTCTGAAATAAACAGAATGACTGGGGCCCCCTACTAGTATCACTGGGACTCATCGCCGTCAACATGCTCTTCCCGTGCCTTTGCCTTGCCGTGACCTGAAAACAAAATTCCCCAACGGGGTCAGTTACACAGAACAACAATCCTCAAGGGTTGAAGTTACACAATCATGATATCTCTGAAGTTATGAAATATCCTTAGTTATGAATTACGCTGAAGAGGAGTATCACAGTACACCCGTAATGTTTTGTGCAAGTGTACAAGGCGAATGACCGGACACACCCGTCCTTGTACCTAATTAGTCTCACGGATGTAAGCGTTTCCGTGTGCACAGTCCAAATGTATCGGTGAACCCAATACATGACTATCGTGTGCCCGACTAAAAATTCCACACAACCACACCCGGACACGCAATGTGAACCCAGAAGGTCATATGAACGAGGATGACCGCAATGAACATCAATGAATAATAATTCAACAAGGACAAGAATGACTCATCGAGATGAAAATAATAGTGACATGATTGATAACTCAATGAAATGATTGGAACTGTCGTTCCTCGTGAATGAAGTGATTATTCGAAAATTACAAGTCTCAATACGGTTAATACAATGATGAATGAGTATGATCATGAACGATCAACAACAAAATGAGTGAATATCCTTTTAACCGAGTAAGAATCAACTTACACAACCGGTGAAGAATGTCCATCCACGAACAACGTCCTAAATGAAATGCCGGTCGCTCGAACAACCTTGAATAACACAATTACCAATAATCCATTCAATACACGTATCAAATACGATTACAACCAACTTAAATGTCGATACAACAATATCCAAACTCGTAGGTGTACTGTAACGAATACGTTCAGAATATCCTTCCCGTTGATTATAACCAAACCCAATTTATCGAAACCAACATTCAAATGATTGATTCAAACCAGCAAAACAATATCATTGACATCAATAATTCAATAGCACTACACCAAAATGGCCGATTTGTCACCTTTTTATCCGCGCTATTTGTCACCGCTAATGATCGTGACAAATATTATCACGGCTAATGACGGTGACAAATGATAAAAAGTGACAATTAAAATGTTTGTCACGGCTTTTAACCGTGACAAGTTCAAAGAAATTTTTGTCCCGGCTATTAACGGTGACAAGTTTAAAGAAATTTTTGTCACACGGTTCCTTTTGTCAAAGGTACCGGTTATGCCCAGATATGAAAAATCAAAATTAAAATCTCCTCTCCCAACCTAAACCGCGACCGCTGTCTTCCTCCCCTACTCTCCTTCTCGCGACTCTCTCAAGGAAGAAAGAAGGGCCCGTTTTTCAACCTAGACCGCGACCGCTGTCTTCAACCGTAGATGTTGTTTTGAAAGCCAGTTCTTCTCTGGTTCGGCTGAGCTAGCTCCAGAACAGGTCTCCAGAATTGTGAATTCAATTAATTTATTTTTATTTCTTTAAATTATCATGAGTCACATGTTGTAATGAGTTCCTGTTTTCTCTTGTTGCGTGTATTTGTGTTCTCCTTTTTGTATAATTTTTTTCTAGTGTCCAGATTTCTTTTTCTTTTTTCTATAATTTTTTTCACAATAAATGTTTTTTTGAAAGAAATGAAATTTTGTTAAAACTTTTTTCACCATAATGAGTCACAAGTCGTATGTACTCAGAAGAGGTCTTCCACAAAAATATGCATTCTGTCCTTTACCTATTATGATCAACATGAAAGGAATGAAGAAGAACTTTGAATTGATTAGAGTTCTATTCTTGCCATAATATTTGGTCTTTGATTTTTGTTTTCTGACAGGCTCTTCGTTAAGTTGTCTTTACTGTTTAAACTCTAATCCTTATCTATTAATTTTCCTTTTAACACAATGGTCTTTCTTTTTTCGAGGTTAAGAAAGTTGCATTTGTTGTCAATTATGTTTCTTGTTCTGATATAATATCAAAACGCAGGGTGATGCTGGTATGAAAGGGAGTTTTGCGAGTCGAGTTTCTCGTTCTGCTGATATGTACAAAGTACGCATTAATAATGTCTCATATAACATGTCTTTACCTGCCACTATTACATCCACTTGCCTTTCTTTTTGTGACAATGTTGACAAAATCATTGCACTTGAATTACCATTGTTTGAAAACTTTGATTCAATATAAATACATATCTATGGTGGTGTGACTCATTTGATACAGGTAAATAAGCGAAAGCCATCCCATAGTGTCAATTTCGTTATAGCACATGATGGATTTACTCTGTATGATCTCGTGTCTTATAATCAGAAGGTAGTGCCTGGATTTTATGTTGTTTTTGTTTATCATAGCAGCCAACCTGCAATGTCAGCATTATGTGTATGTCCATTGTAGAAAAATGATGCCAATGGAGAAGGTGGAAATGATGGAAGTAATGACAACTTAAGTTGGAATTGTGGCCATGAAGGTAAATCCAAAAGCTGTATTTCAAATTTCTCTTATTTTCATTTGGTGCAGCATCAAGGGATTAGATTACATCACAGTTAAGTTGAGCCACTTTGTGGATAACCAAAAGGATACATATGAATAAATAATAAAAATATAATTTGGGACAGTTGAGATAATTTGTTGTAGGGCTGTGTGGAATGATGCTGCCGGATGAATAAAGTCATTAAGACTCAAATGGTCTGCCTTTTAAATTGTGTGTATCTGTGAAGCCTTTGATGCTTGCAGCCGACCCATGACTCATTGTGTGGCTGCTTACGGGTATATATCTCTGGAGCAGGGACTCACTTAAGCTTAACCAACTGATGCTATTGATCTTATGAAAATTTGCAATACTACATAAGAAAATGTCATTTACTTTATCGTCAATTGGCTTACTTGCAATATTCACAATTTCTGTCCCACACAGCCCATTTCTATGCACAAGCACTCTTATCAGAGCTTCGCTGCCGTTTGTTTGGCTATTTGTTCAGGCCTGAAAAGATGTAAGGAGTTCAAGTTGGGAAGTTTGTAATACCTCAGTCCCACTTTGAAATCCGGAGACATTGTGTTCAGAATTTAAGCTTAACTCCAACTACTAAGTGAACCAAAAATCATGATTATTGAGGGCCTGTGATGGGGTTGTGAATCACCCAACTTGATTGCATTTTGGGTGGTGGACAGGCTGTTATCTTGATTATTTCCCTTGAACCTTTTGTTTGCAAAAATATGTGTACCTTTGTCCTTATTGTTTATAGTAGATCATCTAGATCTACTTTCAAATCTTGATTCTTACCGTCTGAAGCAGAACTTCCGTTTTAAAAAGGTAGGCTTGAAGAGTTGAAGTAAATCAAGGAAGGATGAGAATCACAAACACGACTACATATATTTGCACGTACACAAAGTATTTGTGGTTCAATAATTTTTAAATGGTCTATTATCATTAATTGTTGATAAGTTTGTAATTTTGATTTCTTTCGTATCTAGATTTTTTTTGTTGGTTGGGTTATTTGAGGTGTTAAAGAGCTACATTGGTGTATTGGGAGGTGGTAAGTCTCTTTACTGTAGCTGGGAAGAACTTTAGAAGCAACAAAATTTCAGATCTGCCCAAATCTGTAGCACTAATTATATGTTGTGCTGTACTGTCAACTCATATATTTCAGTAATAGGATTTGTCAGTTAAGGATGGACATGTTAAATAGTTAGTAATATGTTTTTACATCACTTGGACAGGAGAAACTACTGATCCACAAATCAAGGCTTTACGCTCTCGACAAATGAAAAACTTCCTCCTAGCGTTAATGATTTCACAGGTACTTCTGCATATTGAAAAAAATTTGCACTCTTGCATACATTTGCATGAGATCGATGGTACATGCTGATTTGGGTGGACATCTTCATGCAAGGATTAAGCCTTAGAATACTGTTAGCAGCTAATGCAATCTTGCTTTGCTGTAGGTGGAATTACTTGTAATGATTTAATACGCTAGTAAGAAAAAAGAAGAACTTTTAAGCTGGCTGAGTTTCTCTAGCATATAAAAGCAAATAGAGCAGAAATCAGGGGGAAACATATGATTGTCTGGTTCAGTCTCCTGACCTCTTAAATCATTCCTATCATCTGTACATTCATTATCTTCATTTTCACTTTTATGATGTTTGCAGGCATACAAAGCCAATGTCATCTGTCCTAACAAACACCAATCTGATCCGGAGAAGTTCTACAAGAATCAACTCCTCGAAAGTGAGACTTATATTGGTGGGCATGTGGAGTGCCTAGAAAGTGGGGATTTCAGATCTGATCACAATAGTTAGATTCTTGTCAGATGCATCAAAGAAGATTGCAACTGTAGTGATTGTTTCAACGGCAACTATGGGAACGATTGTGCATGGTCATGCATTGGTGGACTTTTAACGTAAAGTTCTAGTAATTAACGTCGTTCCAGGAGAAGAGGGACAAAGTTTGTTTATGAATTTGAACAAATAATGAATTTAATTAGTGCATTGTGTGATATTTAAATGATGTGGGCGTGGTGATATTGGAATTTGTGTTATTTATAGTTGATTAGTTAATAATTGTACAAGTATGAAAAAAATTAAAGAAAAAATATTTAGAAAAATTATATTATTGTTGTTAAATTATGTCCGATTTATCACTACTAAAGGAGGTGACAAAATTAGAAGTCACGGTGTCACCTCCAACAGCGGTGACAAAGTTGGATAGTCATTGTTCATAGAGGTGACAATATGAGGTGACAAATAAAGATATTTGTCACCTTCATGGGCAGTGACAAATTAAAAGAGTTGTCACCTCCCATGACAGTGACAAATACAGTGACTAAAGTTTTTTATGTACCCTTTTTTAGGTGTAAATTTAGCGGTGATAATCGAATTTTGTCACCTCCAGTAGCAGTGACAAAGGAATTTCTCACCCCCAAAAATGTCACCTTCAATAGCAGTGACAAAAGTCATTTGTCACTGCTTTTGAAGGTGACAAATCGGCCATTTTGGTGTAGTTTAGGAATCCACAATTCAAGATCACAACGACATCAATCGGAAAATCCCCAAATTAATCGAAGTCAACCCCAAGGGTTCTTGAAATAATTCCCAAAATAGCCATTAAATCTGTAGGAATATATTTATCCAAGGTAGATAATCCATATCTAACATATTCCAACAATAATCCAAGCTTACATGAAGAAATCGGAAGGAACAACCCAAAAAACCGAAATTCTAGATCCAAGAGATTAATACCTTAGATTCGATATTTGAAGGTGATGAAATGATGATTACTGCGGATTATACGCTTGAAGATGATGATTGATGATTACACCTCGAAGAATACTCTCCAAATCGCTCCAAATCGCCCGGAACCGATGAGAGAATGAGAAGAAATGACAAATGACGAAATCTGGGCTACACTTTCCAATTTATAGAAATTCAAGTTTAGCGCGCGCTAGCCCCAGTTCTTAGCGTGCGCTAACGGGTATTATGGTAAGTCCAGTACTCACTGTCCGACAACGGTAGCGCGCGCTACGTACCTTTTGTAGCGTGCACTACGGCTGAACACTTAGCGTGCGCTAAACCCAAAATGTTAGCGCGCACTAATGAATTATCTGATGCCCAGTACTGGAGTCCAGAACCTTCTGTCCTCTGATCTGATCGCGGTAGCGTGTGCTACAATCAATATTTAGCGTGCGCTACAATATCGTTTGCGTACGCTAAAAACCTCTCATAGCGCGCGCTATGAATCAATCCAATGCAGTCCAGTAGCCACTGGACTCAACCTGATTCGACCTTAGCGCGCGCTATACCGACTGCATAGCGTGCGCTACTCCGGCCTACTAGTGCGCGCTACTTACCATTCGTAGCGTGCGCTACATATAACTCACCTGCAGTCCAGTGCCTTCTGGACTGCAGCCAGGACAACATTAGCGTGCGCCAATGCTGAATGGTAGCGTGCGCTACCTGTACTCAATTAGCGCGCGCTAAAGAGAGTACGTAGTGTGCGCTACTCCTCACACACAGCCCACCATGAAGATGAAAATGATGATACGCTCGGCCCGACTTTCCAACCGGGTTGAATGATGAAATAACACTGATACGCGATACCAATATACTCCGAACGGTGAATACAATGAATGAAATGAACGATGAATGATCATTAATGAGTGAAAAATTACTGAGTGACAATTACTGAATGATAAATACTGAACGATAATGACTGAATTACAATTGGGTATTACACCGAGGCGATCGTGTACCGATCTCCTGACTCCGCTGTTGCCGACCTCGGTTCTTTAGTGAGGAGGAACCAGATGGATGGTCGGCCTTCTGGGAGTCGGATACGCCGAACTCCTGGTGACGGACTCCAGCTCCGTCGACTCGTGGCTGGGGCCGAACTGCCTCAGTCGCCATGACAGGTCGCTTCATAGGCGATCGAAAACAGAGGTGCCCCGGCTGGCGAGCGCCTCTTCTTGCGAATGGGAGCCTCCTGGCGATCTCTCGGTCAGTGATGCCTTGAACTTCCGTTTGGTCATGCGGCGGATGGCCGAGGGGGTTATAGCGGGAGGCACATCGAGGGCACTCCGTCGCTCCTGTAGGATGGTCAAGGCCTTTTCGATCTGTTCCGAGGTTTGGCACTGATCGAGCGAGAGGCTTGGGCCGTCCCTCAGGGGTGGGATCGAGAGTCTCGGACCGCGGCGGCTACCCTCCGCCATCAGCTGTGGCTCGGACTGAGACGGAATGAGGCGTCTGGCGGATCGGCCAGTGGATTTCTTTGACGAGGAGGCAGAAGTCATGATTCTGAAAGCTTTCTCTGAAGAACAGTGAGCATTTCTTCAGGTATATGCCCCGGAGAACAGTGAGTGTTCTTCGAGACGGTAGGAATAAAAATGAGGGTTAGATGCCCTCCTTCTAGCGCCAATTGTTGTTGCCCAAAATATTATCCGAAGATGAATATTGCTGGAATGGTCGAGCAACAGCAAATTGCGAGAGCACATCCGAGGGAATGGAAAAAACACAAGATTTGCTGGGTTTGTTAGGCCCAAGCTTGAATGCTCTCGCGAGATGTTATTAATACAAATATTTGTGGATACAAGTATTAATGTAAGAATCTAATTACAATGAGTGTAAAAGATCCTATTATCTAGCTCTTGAGTGAAGCTTTGGTGTTCTTGCTCTCTGGCGATCGACTTTCGTGTAAGAGATGCTGAGAGATAAGAAAGAACCGAGAGATAGCTGTTGCCAAGAGTGAGAAAATCCAGAAGAAGTCCGAGATTTGGAGAGACTGGATTGTTCAGCGGGGAAAATCCGGGGGCTGTCCAAGTGCAGGCAGCCTTCTATTTATACGGGCTGAGATGCCTTGTTTTCTGGCGGGCGATCGCCTTTCGTGCAATATAATAATGGGGTGATCGTCTTTATGCCACATGGGCTGTCTGTCTAAAGCTTGCGGCTGCTGCTGGCAGCCAGCTGTGCGGTCCAATGAGGAGCCGGCACGTGTCTTGAGTTGCTGTCACGGGCAGTCCCACTGACACCTTTCGGCGGGCCTGTCGGCTGGTGGAAAGATGCTGACAGGTTGTGGTCAATGATTCATGAAACGCGGATCTTGTCTCTGAACTGCACATGGGTGCTGTTTTGAGGTTCGGCTTTCGCTGACTGGACGATCATTGGCTTCGTGTGGCATAAGGCGGTCGTCGGCTGGTCGGCTACCAGGAGTCGATCGCCAAGCGCCGAGAGACGATCGTCTTAGATGTCGATCGCTCGGCACCGGGACTTATCCTGGGACTTTCGGTCGTCAGCTCGTCGGCCACCAGGAGTCGATCGCCAAGTACTGAGAGACGATCGTCTTGGATGTTGATCGCTCGGCACCGGGACTCGCCCTGGGACCTTCGGTCGGCCGATCCGCCTGGGCTGCTGGACTTCGGCTTGGTCGCCCGGTCTCTGAGGCGATCGCCTGTCGAGACGTATAATTCTCGACACAACACCATGATCTTTAGCAAAATAAATAGCATTTAAATAAGTATTGGGGCGTTACATATAGCGTACGTCAAAGGCCTTACGTACGTTAAGATTGGGACTTAACCTACGTATTAGCCTGAAAAACATAAATGACGAGGTGTGAGTACGCGAGCATACTCAGTGAGATTAGACCCTTATAAATCGTCAAAATCATGTTGTGTAATGCACATAAAACATTCTTATCTGTGTGAGACTCGTCTCGAATTTTTTTCATTCTTTCGACCCCTCGCGGGTCGTCATGTTACACGACACAACGATGACCGTAACATATTAAAACAGTATAACCTCACCTCGTTTGCTGAAATGTTGAAATATCTTCCTTTGAATTTGGCTCGGTTGTCCTTCTTGGATCCTGGGTACATTGCTCCTAGCACTTGAAAGTACTTTTTCATATTTCCGGCCATAAATTCTTGATGTAAAATCTGAAATCTCTTTGGGGACTTTTATCAAACACCTTGGAAAAACTGTCAAATTTGAGCTTCTTGTTTAATCGGGCTTTTTGATGGCATTTAAATTATTGGAAGGAAAATATGTTACGGGCGTTTTAAAGTAGAGGTCCACAGCTTCAAAATGATATATGATATGTACAAAAGCACGTCAGGGAACATGTATAAATAGGGGCTCAAAGTCGGTTGAAAATCAACTTTACCCGGACAGCTGGCCGAGAAGCTTCTGTCGGTCTTGACCGACCTTATCCGGACAGCTTGCCGAGAATTTTCTGTCGGTCATGACCGATCTTATCCGGACAGCTGGACAGCCTTATCCGGATAATGGTCGAGAAGCTTCTGTCGGCCGTAACCGGCAGCTGTCGGTAGGCATGTCCGGCGGTAACCGGTAGATGTCCGTCAAATTGGCTCGGCCGGTTCGACCCCTTCCCAGTGTCCAAATTCGATTTTCCGACCTGTTCCGGATACGTCAGAGTTAAATCTTCGATATGCTCGGAACGGATTTTCGATAATAATAATAAAATAATTTAATATTATTTTTGCAATATAAGTGTTTTGTAATGAAATTTTATCGTATCAAAATCGTCGGAACTTTTCGATATCACTTTCAGAAATTCTAAAAATGATCCTTAATCGTTTCCTTTTAAGTCATTCATTTTATGCTAGGAACGTATCGGTCCAAGTATCAGACAACCTGTAAATATTAAAATCAAAATCCGTGATCTTTAGCAAAATAAATAGCATTTAAATAAGTATTGGGGCGTTACAATCCTCCCCCCCTTTAAAAAATTTCGTCCTCGAAATTGAGCTTCGTAAAGAACTTTGAAAATCTATATCAAACTTTGTATGAGTATTTTCATCAATAACTTTAAAAATATTGTGTCAGCAAAAATCACTTTGAAACCTTTCTTTGTAATCATATTTTGTTCCTTTCGGATAACATTTAAACTTTCACATATCCTTTCAGATCTTCTGCCGACACAATCATTCTATACTCATACCAAAAATTTTAAGTTTTCATAAAAGAGTGAATACTTGAAAACATTACCTCGGAGTCGACGTTGGGCAGCAGCAATGAACAACATATTCTCCCGGAAATATAATCATACTGTAATTATTCGTTATACTTTTAAAAATAAGAAAGTTTTGAAATATCTTGTTTTGTATAAGTAAATCTTTTTTTTTAAACCTCCTTAATTGTATAGTCCCATACCTACACAGTCTTGGAATACCTCTCATTCTGGTGAGAATTTGGTTCAGTCATGTCCCCCTCCGCCTAGAAGCCTTGTCAGGAGCCGCTCGTTGTCCGAGCCATTTTTCTTATTGCACCGGCGATCACTCCCCTTTCTCGGTGTAATACCCGTAATTTTGATTTCCGGTAATTTCTTTTTTTTCGGCGGAAGTCCGTTTTGACGACTCTATCATGACCGTTTCGTTATTCTGAGAATGATTAATTCTACACTTTTTGATATCCGAGTTCGTTTTGGTGTCATTTTGTTGAGTTCCGTGCTTTTTAGCGACTTTTCCGCACTTGAGTCCGATTATTGCGAATCTCATTCGAAACTGCTGTTTCGAGTTTCCCGTAAGTCCATTTAACTTTTTTAGACGTGTTGTGAACTTCAGTTTGGTTACTCGATCACGTATCGTGATTTTCGGGCGTTTTGGGCCATTTTGTAATTTACCCAAAGTTATGGGTATCCGTATCTGTATTTGTTGTCTCGACCCTTTTCTTGGTCGCGCATGATTAATTGTTGCGTTATGTTTTCATTTCGGGTCGTTGATGTTGTCCGCGAGCTTTTTGTCGTGTTCGTTCCGTATGTTTTCGGAAATCGAGTCGTCGGGTCATAGCGGCTGAGCAGCTGGCCGGACGGTGGCGGGTCCTGGCCGGACGGTTGGGGGCACTGGCTGGGCTGACGCAGCAGGAACCGGCGTAGCGCACGCTACTGCCGGAGGACTGCGTGCGCTAACCGGCAGGAGTAGCGCACGTTATGCGGCCGACCGACGCACGCTAGCGGGCCGAGGCAGTAGGGCAGTGGGGTACTGGACTCGGGTGGATCGGCAGGTAGCGCACGCTAGTGCCGGACACTACGTACGCTATGACCGGAAGGTAGCGCATGCTACAGCCGAAAGGCTGCACGCGCTACCTGGACGAGCAGTGTTTCTGGATTGCGGCCTGGGCCGATAGCGTACGCTAGCTCGGCGGCCTAGCGCACGCTAGGCTGCACCTGTATAAATGTGACAGAGCAGTCACATTTTCTCTCGTTTTTCATTTCCTCTCTTTCTCTTCCGCGGCTGGAGACTTGGAGATATTGGAGCCATGATGTTTGTCAACAAATCCATGAAGTTCTTGAGTTCATATCATTGTTTGATCATCCTATATAATCCTTTGATCCAGCGAATCAAGGTAATCTCTTCTTAGAACCCTAAATTCTTGAATTTTGGGTTTTTTGCGTTTTTGTCCGATTCGTTCCGTATTGTTGATTAATTCATGATGGGTATGATTAATCTTGGTAATATTCTTGTGTTTAACATCATTTAATCCATTGTTCTTCATCGAATCGAAGTATATTTCTTTATTTCCTTCGAATCGACTTTTTTGGGGATTTGTTCTCGATCTCGTTTTGCATCCGGTTTTGATGGATCGATTGTGGTTAAATGATGTTGTTAAACATATTCTATGGATTGTATATCCATATTTCTACTTGGAATTCCGTTTTCGTGTTTTGTCGGGACGAATCGTGTTCTTGGCCGTTATGGGGGGAAACACTTGAACTTTCGTCATTCGTTCTTTGAATTTAACGGCTTTAAGTCGTGCTATGGTATTCATTTTCATTGTTGTTATTGTCCTTCGTAGTTTATTATCGCGAGTTGACGTTCGGTGGAGTCGGCGGGTTCGTAGTCGGTTCATGCCAACCTACTTCGGTCGAATCTCCGCGATGTGGTTATTCGAGGCAAGTACCTTGATCATACGCTTCTCGTTTTGTGGATATGATTGATCGGTGGTCGTCTTGGTGTGTTAGTTTGGTTATTTTAAAATGAATTTCCAAAATATTTGTTTTGGCCTCGTTAAAGGCCCTCTTCCAAAAATGAGTGTGTGTTTTGTGAATGGTGTGTTTTGGGAATTGATTATGATTTGATTATTTTGAACGTCGAAGGCTTTGATGATACCCCTGGTGTTTAAAGTATGGAATTGTGTATTCCGTATTTAATATTGTTATTGTGTTTTGAAGAGTTTGATAATGGTGTCGGATAAGTGGCCATCTCTAGTAAGTATTCTTGATGAGCTTATATTCTTAGCATAATAGTATTGCATGAGTAACGTGTGTGTGTGTATGCTCACTACGGGTTAGATCCGACGGGGTCTCGGTAGGGGTCCACAGAGGCGTGGGTCCGCGAGCTTGCTTTTAACTGTAATACCCGGTTGTAATTCAGTCATTATCATTCAGTAACTTCATTCGGTATTTATCACTATGAAATTTTTCACTTGATAATAATCATTCATCTGTGTTCATCGTTCGGAATAACTTCGAGTTGTGTATCGATATCATTCATTGTTTCAACCTTACTCGGGAAACGAGAAAAGAGTATTATCTTGACTATCATAATTGATTCATTAGTCGTTGTTGACGTTGGAGTTCATGTCATTTCAAATCTTCTCATTGTTCAAATTGTGTTATGTTGGGCAAACCCTTGTAATCATTGCTTGGAACCACCGTGTTGGGGTTTCCGCACTTCCATTTCGTGTTATTGTTTCCCAAATATTGATTCCTATTGCTTTTATTCTCTTCTCGGATCATTTTTCATCATTTTAGGACCAAGGGGGGTGTGGGCCGCGGCACAAGGAGTGTGCGCCGCGGCACACACATATTCGATTTTAGCCGCGGCACATGCAGTGTGCCGCGGAACATGCCGCGAGGGGCGGCACTGCTGCGAGTCACTGCCGCGGCACACTCGTCCGGGCCGCGGCACACTCATGTTGCAACTTATCGGCCAACCCGTCTGTACCGTGTGCCGCGGCACATGCCGACGGGGCCGCGGCACACTGCCGAGTCACTGCCGCGGCACACTCGTTCGGGCCGCGGCACGCTGCCGATCACTGGGGGCAGATTTGGCCCTGTGCCGCGGCATACAGAGCAGTCAGCGCTATAATTGTGTTTTTTCTGCGAGTTCAACTCATTTTTTCCATTTTTCTTCAACTCATCCGAGAGAGAAGGCTTGAGGGGGAGGATATTCATCATCAATCACTTGAGTATTCATTTTTCATCATTTTCATTCGGTTATGGAGCTCGGATTGTCGATCTAACGCGATTGCATCGGATTAAAGTACTTGGATCTTCAAAGGTAATTTCTCCAACATCTTGGATTTGATTTTGTTTTGAGATATGATGTTTTGGATGTTAAAATCATGTTGTATGAAGTGAAATACACATGATTATGGATATGTTTGATTATTCATTAGATTATTGAAGGATTATTCAAGAACACTTTGAATGTTGTGTTGGATTTGGGCGTTTTCGATTAATTGTTGTTGAAATCACGATTTTGGATATTCATGTCGGATTTTTGATCGTATTGAAGATGTTTTGTTGGTTGAAAACACTTCTTGGGGATTTGATGTTGGTATTATTGAGGTTTGATCATAAACAATCGAAGTTTGGCCACAAAGTGTTCGATATAATGCCCCAATGAACTTGGTTTAATCGTATCGACGTTTTGAGTTCGTTATATTCGTGTTCGATTCGTATATTGAACGGATTGTTGGTAATTGTATTATTCAAGGTTGTTCGAGCGGCCGATAATTTCATTAAGGACGTTGATCGTGGAAGTACCTTCTCGCCTTCGGTTTGAGGCAAGTTTTATACTTGTACTAGTCAATGAGATTAATCTCATCATATATGTGTATGAATGTGTTGTATCATTCCGAGACTTAGTCTCTTCATGAATTCATTAATATTAAGAGATCGTTTGATACGATACCTTTTGGGAACTATGCCAAATGTTTATTATTGTCCGTTAATGGCCGATTCAAGGCATTGTGATACTCGTTATTAATGTCATTGTCGATAGCCGGTTCGCGGTATCGCTGTGTCGATTGTTGTTAACATTGATGTCAATCTAAGACATCGTTCAGATCATTGTTATTTCTGTTGGGGTTGTCATTAAAACTATATTGGCCGATTAAAGGCAATGGCGTATTCATTTCTCATCTTCGTCATCGGTCACCGATCAAAGGTGCCGAGGCATCCTTCGTATCATTGTCATCGATTGGCCGTTCTCAGGTAAATCGAAATGTTCAATCATTCACCATATCATTGTTATCGATTGACCGTTCTAAGGCAATCAAGGTATTCAATCATTCATCGTATCATTCGTATCGATTGGCCATTCTAAGCCAATCGAAGCGCTCAATCATTCATGGAATCATCCACTGCATCATTGTTATCGGTTGGCCAACCTAAGGCAATCGAGGTGTTGAATTGGGACTGTCGAGGACGGTGCCTATCCGTGTGTTACTGTCATCGTGTTGGCCGACTCAAGGCAGCACACTATCATTCATTGTGATACGGCCCGTCTTTGTGGCCGGCCCTAATTGTGATACGGCCGTGCGTGGCCGGCCCTAATTGTGCTGCGGCCGTGCGGTGGCCCGGCTAATTTTGATACGGCCGTGCGTGGCCCGGCCCTAATTGTGATACGGCCGTGCGTGGCCCGCCCTAATTGTGATACGGCTTCGTGCCGTGGCTTCGGCCCTAATGGTGATACGGCTTCGTGCCGTGGCTTTGGCCCTAATCAATAACAGCTGCGGGCTGTTTTGGCTTCATGTGATTGTGATAATTTGACAGCTTCGGCTGAGTGGATTTCAAGCCTTTATTATTGTCCTGGTAATTTCATTGAAGCCTTCGGGCATTGTGATTCATAATTAATTCAGTCCTGGTTTGGTTCATGTCGTGTAATTCATTGTGGTATTCTGTGATTATGATTCGCCGTTGGGCACTTATGTTCTAATCTGTCGAACATGTATTAATAGTATGCCGTGGGCATAGTATTTCACGAATGCTCGGTTCTTACCTTGGTTTGTGAGCATATCAAATTATTATTATCATTATACTGTTTCATTCTACCTTTGGATGCATATCATGTTATACATGTATTTGATGTTCATTATCTGGATGACTGACCCCGTGGGGGCGGAACATGTTTTCATGTTTTAGGTGCTTGCGAGGAGAGAGTTGAGACACAGGGGCATGACGATGGCGACGAGGCATTCGAGCGATACTAGTTCGAGTTGTTCATTGTCGGTCAGTCAGTTGGAGTGTACTCCAGTCTTGTCAGTTGTTGTCGTGTTGTATTACCCGAACAGATGTTCGTGGAGGTTGTTGTATTTCATTTTTTAGCCATAGAGGCCACTTTTGTCGTTGAAATTCCTTATCGGAATATTGTGTCGGATGTCATGATAGGGACTATGATTTTCCTTTATTGTATAATTTAATGTATTTTAGTCATGTTCGCCTGGTGGATCTCCTGGCGTGGGGTCCACGGCACTGTAATAACCCAATAGGATTTTGGGGTGTTACAGAAGATGGTATCAGAGACTTTGGGTTGTGAGATACCCTGATATGTGAGTTATGTGGCTCTACCGATGCGGTAGTAGTGGGACTGTCAGGTTATGACAATCTGGACAGTCGGGTTTTGTGAGTCGTAATATTAGTACGACTGCACGAGTCATTCATTCATCGAGTCGTCGTCAGTTGGGACTAGTATCGTGAGACCTCGAAGCTTCGTATGACCTGTGTAAGGACTCGATTCTCTTTATGTTCATACATTCATCATGTCAGTAATTGTTCATGTTTGTTGAAACATATATGTGATATTAGTGTTATGATTGATTCATGACTAATTGTTTTGGAGCACGTGTTACTTGTGTAAGCATTAAGGATCAACTCATTCATCAGTTAATAATCCTCAATCATCATTTTGATCTCATCACTCAGTTAATTCATTCATCACTCGGTTAATTCATTCATCACTCGGTCAATATCATTCATCACTCAGTTAATTCGTTCACCACTCAGTCAATATCATTACCCAGATAATTCATTCATCACTCGGTTAATTCATTCATCACCCAGCCAATATCATTGCTCAGTCAATTCATTCATCACTTAGTCAATCTCATTGTTCAGTCAATCTCATTGCTCAGTCAATTCATTCATCACTCAGTTAATCTCATCGCTCAGTTAATTCATTATCACTTAGTCAATCTCATTGTTCAATTAATTCATTAATCATCCAGTCCATCTCACGGTTCAGTTGTTGATCTTGTGAATCAAATTTTCAACCTTGTTAACTTGTTCAAGGTAATCATTTCAGGAATTTTATCAGATAGTCTTGTCACCTCACTTGATCTTTCATGCGATCTTATCGTATTCCGGCGTCATGTCGACGAACATTTTATTGTACTATTAATGCATTCATTGTGTTAGAGCGTGTATGCTCATTGTTATCATTCCGTCTCGTAATCATAATGCGATATTCATGCGGGATCTATAATTATCATGTGGATTTCCTGCTCCAGTATGGATAGAGCTGTCCGAGGACGCAGGGGAAGAGGCCGTGGTACGGATCAGAACCCGGGATCTCGTATGAATGCCCGCGCGGATGCGAGGGTTAGCATGTGTTCATCAAATAGATATGCTACTCATTCACTGTCAGATAATCATTCACCATCAGGGAGTCGTACCCGAGAAGCAGCTCACTCGGAAGGTGTTTGAGTTGACTCATTCATATTTATGCAGGGCATGATGGCCCAGATGACTCATATGATGCGGATAGTGGAGACCATGCAGACCTCGATGGTTCGTGGTCCACCGCAACAGGGATTCCAGGTTCCGTTTCATGGACAGACTGGAGTAGTGAATCAGATTGTTGGCGATATCTCTCGTCAGAGGCCGCTTACTTTTGAGGGTTCGTCGGAACCAGCTGATATTGTTCATTGGCTTGAGCATTTTGATAAACTCTTCGACATGGTTCAGTGTCCGGAAGAGAGTAAAGTGGCAGTAGCGGCTTATTACTTGATTAAGGGTGCTTATTCGTGGTGGCTTTCTGTGAAACCCACCGATCGCGATTGTGGTTGGAGTGAGTTCAAGACCCTCATGTTAGAGAGGTATTATCCGGCTCCACTTCGTGAAGCCAAGTTGTCGGAGGTTTTGAACCCCGAATCCATCGCGGACGAGGGTGTTATCGTCATTGCTGAGAAGTTTCAGGGACTACTTCAGTTTGCTTCGTCAGTTATCCGTACTGAAGCGGATAAGATCAAATATTTTAGCAAGTTGTCGACTAGTCTACGAGTAGTCACGGCTAGTCTACGCCTCGACTTGTCGGACCCTCCGTCGACTGGGTCGAATTGTCGACGTAACAACCATGGTCTATTCACCCTGTAACAACTCTAAGAACAATTTATTATGCAGAACGTATTATTACAAGAGGTTTATGATAATGTTTTTTTTTATGATTTTGTTTGTATATGAAACCTAAATATGTTACTGGTGTGATGGTTCTGTATTTGTGTTGTAAACACATGTGATAAGGAAAAAGTGATATCTATTACCTTATAACAATTTCAATTCATGAGGTATCTTTCCCTTTGATTACCTTCATAACATTATATTTCCTGGCCTGCTATTTGCAAAAACATATTTTGTAGTTCAGTTTTGTCACTTTGAAAACTAGAAACCGCAGTGGAACCGGAACGCTGCAATCTAGTCTGGTTTTCGTGGTTTCTCGATTCCTAATCGATTGTTAAATCCAACAAAAAATCCCATTTTCAGCAACACTTTCTATGTTTTGATCAGGACATTTAGCTATATCATAACCTACTGCAATTTTAAAGCTCAAAAGAGGTCCAGAAATAAAAGTTTGTAAACTTGAACAAAATTCGACATCATTCTAACAAAAAGACTACCAAAACCATAGTAAAATTCAGAAAAATGCCTCTGCTATTTCAGCAAAATGTCTCAAATAATTTAATAAATTGTCTCAGCAACAAAACCAACTTACAATCAAAGAAAAAGCTTAAAATTCGATCTGAGTCACTATGAAATATAGATTACAGAATAACTCCGAGTTCTTGTTTCATCAGCCTCCTTCCCTACATATATTAAATTAATAAATTAGTGAAATAATCATATACAAGTATACAGCAACAATTCTTTGCAAGTTTGTATAATTAAGAAGATTATAAGCTGGAAGACTATAGCAGCAATTCTATATATAATTAATAAGTTAGACAAGTATAAATTCACAATAGTTTACATTAGATAGCTCACTTTTATTTAGGTATTTTCTTCTTTTGTTTGGATAGTTGAGCAGACCTTAGAGCATTTGATGTAGTAGCCACTTTAGCAATATTTGGAGGCTTTGGAGGAATTGCATCATATGATGTAGCTGGAGGCTCCCTTGTACTTGATTTTTGAGATCCTACAAGTTGACATTGTTGTCTTGGGTTTGTTCTACACTCATAAAAAATTACATGATTAACTCATTAAGTAATTAACAAAACTGAAACTGAAAGTAAAATTATGTAGGGTATAAGAATGTGAAGTACCTCTTGTCGTAGCTTCAAAACACTCAAATATCCTACAGGAGGAAGATAAAAATGCCCCATGATGCTATCTGACTTAAGACAATTTTGAAGGCAAATCAATGCCTCAATTATTTCAGCCACCAAAAAATACTCATTAATGTCTTTAAGATCCTCAAAGTATTTGTTGTACTTCTTCATCATTCTTCTTGCCATATCCAGCAGTAACTTTTCGGTTGCATAAGCTTATTCACCAAGAGGCTTGTTCAATAAGTCATGAATCTCAGCCTTGATGGAAACAATGTCATGATTTTTCTGCAGAAAAGTGCTTTTTGTAAGGATATTAATAAGGTTACATGTTGTTGTTTCATATTAATTTGTGTTTGGTATATATCATAACATTGTAGCACTCTTAAGTCTTAAAGTCAAGAATTTAATCTGGTTGAGTTTTTAAATATTGGTAGGTGTAAAGCAAGTATAAGTTAGCATGGATAAGAGCTGGATATCTTGGGACCCAAATAATTCTCAGTTTCAAGAAAAGGCTAAAGAATTTATTATAAATTCTAAGAAGTTTGCAAGGAATCCTGACAGGATCATTTGTCCTTGCGTAATCTGCAGAAACCGCTCTTCACAAAATGATGATACAATATTTTTTCACCTAACTAAGTATGGATTTGATACTACATATAAGGTTTGGGTCGCTCATGGTGAGCCAAATCTTATAGGAAGATGTGCACAAGTTGATGAGTTTGTAACATCATATAATGTTCGTGAGGATTCAGAAATGTTAGAAGTTCATCAGATGTATGAAGATGCGTGTTTTAAGTTACCAGTTCAGGATGAATCCCTGAATGTAGATGATATGTATCAAAAAAAGATTTCAGATGTTGAAGTTCCTTTGTACCCTGGTTGTACCAAGTACACAAAACTTTCAGCAACCTTAATCATGTATACTTTGAAAGCTGAATCAGGTCTATCTAATTCTGGTTTTGATAAGATCATGAGTGTGTTTAAATATACGCTACCGAAGGTAAATACTTTTCCGGAGTCACTATCCATAGTCAAGAAAACACTTAAAGATTTTGATTTAGGGTATGAGAAGATAGACGCATGTGTCAATGATTATATTTTGTATAGGGGAGAGGACTATAGAGACTTACATAAATGTCCTGAATGTAATGCTTCTAGATATAAAGTAAACCTACATACTGGAAAGATAAAAGAAGGTGTTGCTGCAAAAGTATTACGTTACTTTCCTATAATTCCAAGACTTCAGCAGATGTTTCTTTCTGCATCCGTTAGTGAGCAGTTAACATGGCATTCTAGTCATCATAGTCAAGATGGCAAGATGTGTCATCTTGTGGACTCAGTTTCTTGGAGTTCCATAGATAAAAAATACCCCGATTTTGCATCAAATCCGAGGAATTTAAGATTTGGACTTGCAACTGATGGGTTCAACCCTTTCAGCAATCTTAGCTCCACATAGTCGTTGGCCAGTTATCTTAGTCATCTATAATCTTCCACCAAATATGTGCATGTCTTCCGAAAACCTGATGCTAAGCTTACTTATTCCAGGCCCTAAACAACCAGGAAATGACATTGATGTATACTTTCAGCCCCTTATAGATGATCTAAAATTGTTGTGGGATGGTGTTAATATGTATGATGCATATACTAAATCCATGTTTAACCTTAGAGGTATCCTATTGTGGACCATTAATGATTTCCCGGCTTATGGGAATTTATCTGGGTTGCCTAATAAAGGGGAATTTGCTTGTCCTGTATGTGGGCCTGGAACGTGTTCTTACTGGCTGCCACTTTCTCAGAAGACGATCTACATGGATCATAGAAGATTTCTTCCATCAAACCATATGTTTCGGAGAAAACCTCAGTGGTTCAATGGAAAAAATGAGAGAAGGGTGCGGCCAAAGATTTTTACAGGGAGAGATACGATTCATGCTTTGTTGGGTTCACAAATAAGTGGGGAAAAAAAGAAAAAAATATAAGAAGCTTAAAAAAGGAGACCCAACAAAGTTATTAAAAAAGAAGTCCTTATTTTTTTGTCTTGCCATATTGGGAGGTCAGAGTTATATTCTTACTATTATTTACTACTTTAATTCAATAAGATTCTGATGAAACATTATAATTAAGTTTGATACATATTTTGTTTGCTAACTATAGGAACTACTTGTGCGACATAATTAGGATGTTATGCACGTTGAAAAAAATATATGTGAGAGTGTTTTAGATACACTCTTAGATGTGAAGGGAAAATATAAAATTGGGGCAGATTCACGTAGAGATCTAGACTTACAAGAATTAATGGAAGATGTTGTAGTAGAAGCATAAGCAGATAAGTTATATGCTTCTGGTGCTTACACCTTTACAAAGCTTGAGAAGGAAAAATTTCTTTGGAGGCTATGGATGCAAAGGTTTCCTGATGGATATTGCTCTAATATTGGAAACTGCATCAAGATTACATTTGGAAAAATTCTAGGGATGAAGTCTCATGATTTCCATGTCCTAATGCAACAACTATTATATGTTGCTATTAAGGGTCTTTTACCTGAAGGGTTACGAAAATCATTATTTCGTTTATCTTCATTTTTTCACGAGTTATGTCAAAGAGTAATTGATAAGAAAAGATTAGAGGAGCTGGAAGATGAAATTATTGAGACCTTGTGCTTGTTCGAGAGGTACTTCCATCTATCATTTTTCTCCATAATGATTAACCTTACAATTCATATAGGAAGAGAAGCAAAATTATGTGGTCATGTCCATTACAGGTGGATGTACCTTTGAGAGGTATCATTTAGTGCTTATAACTTTCATCATAAACTATATAATGGTTGTTATATATGGTTAGCTTACTATTATATTAACTTAATGAAATTTTAGATACATGAAGGTCCTCAAAGGTTATGTTAAGAATCGTGCTGCTCCGGAAGGAAGTATTGCAGAAAACTACTTGGCTGCTGAGTGTGTCAGGTTTTGTGGTAGATACACGAAAAACTCTTCTTTGTTTGGTAACAAACGAAAAATTAATGATGTCATTGAAAATGAAACAATAATCGAAGGATATGCACTGCGTAAAGGCCGATCTTTACAATTGACTGATGAGTTGCATAAGGCTGCACATCTATGTGTCCTTATCAATAGTCAAGAAACTGAACCTTATATTGAGTTAGTAAATCTCCAGTGACTTATATTTATTTCCTTTAATTAATGGATATTTTATAGATACCTTACATATACATATCTGCACATCTCGGTTTGTTTTCTCATTAGGGTTCATAAGGAAGAGTTAAGGTGCTCTGACCAATGGTTGATATCTAATCCAAACATGCTAGAGAAAATACATTTACAGAATTTTGTGCAATAGTTGAAAGCTAAGGTTTGATCTATTGATGTCTTTTTTTTTTGGACTAATGATTAAACTTCAGTGTATACTTGACACAAAACTTGTTGGTTTAGGTTCTTCAGATTAAACTTGACGCTGATAGTACTGGTGTCGAGTCATATGAAATGCTAAAGTACCTTGTTAAAGGGCCAAGACATTGTGCAATATCCCACTCTGGTTTTATTATTAATGGAAACCGCTTTCATACTGTGGATACTAATGTCTCTATGCAAGACTATGGTGTACACGTACAAGCAGATACTTTATCAAATTATTATGGGATAATCAAACAAATTTTGATCTTAGACTTTTATAAGTTCCATTTGGCTGTATTCCTTTGTGATTGGGCAAACATTACTTATGGTGTGAAGAAAATAGATGGATTCACCTTAGTTAACCTCAATGAAGGCCTAAGTAAAAAAGATCCATTTATTTTAGCATCACATGCTAAACAAGTTTTTTACTCTCGAGATAATGAAAAATCCAGTTGGTATGTCGTGCTGAAGGCACCACAAAGAGGTTTTGATGATCTGGAACAATTTGATGAGACATTTTATGGTTCATTTGTTGATCAAGAACCATCTGCACTTGACATTGACAATGACGATAAAGTTGAGTCCTGAGGCAGCATAACTACTGATCCTTTTGTGGTAACCACTGTACTGACATCTTTTGTACTAGAACTTGCATAATATTAACATCTTAGTAATGCTTGAAATATTTGTTCATATATGTAATGATAATTTCATGACATCAGTATTTTACTAATATGTTAGTTATTGTTGTCCTTTACTCAAATTTTTTATTGTAGGTTACATAATGATAATATTGTCCTTCGTGTTTTAGTTATCTAATGAATTTGTTTTCCATGTATATATATAGAACTATGGCAACAGGAAGGAAAAGAAATAGAATAGGAGTGCAGCTTGAGATTGAGGATACTCCAAGGGCAGAAGTTGTTGCTGATATCCAACAAGAAGGTGATAACGGTGAGCTAACTCCAAATGATGGGAAAGGGAAAAAAAGAGGTAAAACTACTTTGCAAGTTATTCCTACTGGAGAATCATAGCGTCAAACCATTGAGTGGAATGAGAGAGGACAACCTGTTGTACCACAATCAGTCAAGTTTAGCTCAGCTGTTGGGTGCATAGTTAGGGAGCAAGTGTCGATCAACATAAAAGACTGGCGTTTAGTTACAGATAAGCCCAAAAATGATGTTTGGGGTCTTTTGTTGGTAATGTTCTTGCATTTTTTTTATTTTGTTCCTGCTATAACATTATACAAATATTTTAACTATGTAATTTACCAAGTATTTTAACTGGTTCTTTTTATCTGTTTGCGTGTAGCAACAATATAAGGTGGCGGAGATTCATAAGACATGTATCTTCCAACAAATGGGAAGGCTATGGAGAGCTTACAAGAATGAACTCACTAATAGCGTGCTGGCTGCTTTAGATTCTCGTCGTAGTAGGACAGACACTGTATGACTAATTGGCTTGATTAGGCCTGCTTGTGTGCCATAGAATGAGTGGGATGAATTCGTGGCAGAAAGAAGTTCCCCTGAATGGAGAGTAAGTCAATTTATATTATGTTCGTGTGTTAAAGTAGCAGTGAAATGAAAAAATGTATGGTACATAATCACTCTTATCACGTCGACAACTAGTCATCGGCTAGTCGACTAGTCGCCCAAATTGAAGCACTCGTCCATGACTTGTAAAGTAAGTCGCCTAGAGGTTTTTACCAATGACCTGAACCATTACCACCCGCTGAAACATACCCGCCCAGTGCTTTTTGAAGAGTATTGAGCCTAAAAACCCTAAAAACATGACTGGTCCAAGTACAAATTGTGACTGCTGCCTCCCAAATCGAAGAATCAGTCGTTTTCTTCCAGATCTGGTCGTTTTCTTCGGCTAGGTCTTTATTTAGAAATGCACTTCCAGATCTGATCTATCATCTATTATGGATGTTTGTTGAATTTGAACTTATTAGTATGTTTAATTTGAACTTATATCATTATATTTAATTATGTCATATGCTCATATATTAAATTAAAAAAATACATGTATAAAATGCACTTGGCGACTAGTCACGACTAGTCGACTCGACTTGTCGACCAGTCTTTACGAAGGTACTCAGGAGATTGAGCTCGACTTGCCTACTTAATAACCTTGTATGTAATGTGAAATTTATTTGTTATAATTTACAGGTAAAGAGGAAAAAAATGCAGGAAATAAAGGTTAAACAACTTCTTCCGCACACTTTAAGTAGAAAAGGATATGTAAGGGAGGAATATGATAATGTAAGTAAAAATAATTCATCCTACAATACTAAAGTATTTATATTTAATCTATAAACCCTCAATATGTTAAATGTCCTGTGTTTTCTGTTGTTTAAAGAAAAAAAAACAGGAGAAACGCTCTATAGAACACAGTCATTTCTTATAGGCATGATTTTGATTTTTTATTGTGTTGTTTAGGTTGAGTTAAAAGTGAAACTTGCTGAGCAACCTCCTTTTGAAGGGCCTATTCTTATAAAGCACGATCTGCTGAGTCAAGTACTTGGTAAGGAGAAAAATGGTCGTGTTTGAGGTATGGGAGCCGGCGTCACACCTTCAAGGCTAGATGGAATACTACAAAATGCTACTACCTTACAAGCATTTCAGGACAAACTTGATGCAACTTGTGAAAGGACAAAGAGGTTTGAAGATACGTTTCTACAACTGGTATTCACTGTCTTCATATATATATATATATTCTATATTTGTTTAGCGCTAAAATAGTTATCATTTTCATATTTTGAAAGACTGGAAATAAGCAAATATGAAGTCCTAGTGATGCTGGAAGTAAGCATAGAAGCAGTCATGATAATGCAGAGGCAAGTTACTTTACAATTAGCTTTAAAATCATATAGTAGTTTGTTATATTGTTAATCGCCTAATGACTTGCCTATATATTGTAAGTAGGATGGTCATGTCAATGGCGAAAGGAGTACAGCAGGCCCTATGACTGGAAATTCTAAAGTAAGTTTAATTTTCTACATTTGAGGTCTCTTTTTTGTGTATGAGTTGTAATATTTTCCATTTTAAAATGTCATGATTTTACAGTCAGGGAAGTGTAATTGCTAATGTAATGTTAGGAATTCTTAAGATTATGTTAGAAAATGTTCAAATTTTTTCATGAGCTCATCTCTTTGTTATTCTAAAAAAAAAGGACATTTTACTTTGTTCTCAGTTTCTTCTGGCATAATAGATGGAAAATTAAGATGGTTTAGATTGGTTCTGAGCTCGTGTAATGCATGATTTAACTGCCAAGTTATCATTCGTAGCTAAAATTTATGTTATCAAATTTTTTAATGTATATAACTACTGGAAAGCGTAGCTATGCTCAAAGCATTTTCATGCCTATGTATTATCATTCAAGTTTGCTGCCTGCGTATTTTCAAGTCTTGATACTTATGTTTTAAGTAAAGAATTAAACATTTCACTGTGTTGTGATTTAGAATGTTCAGTTTGTTGATTGTGAGAGCAACTTGTTGTATATCGTAAAATCTTACTGGTTTTGAAGTTAGTTTGGATTGTGTAGTCTGTACAAGAAAGCAAGCTTTGTCTTCTTAATCAACCATGCAACATACTTAGCTGGATGGGTACAAATGATGTGGTGGCAAAAGGGAGAGTATTTGCAATTGACCCTTCAAGCAAAGTGCATGGCTATGTGTTGGGACCAGATTGTTATAGAGTTGAGGTCGAGGAAGCTGTTGTAACACCCCCAGATCCGACCGGGAATATTACAGCGCCGTGGGCCCCGAGATGGAACCCACAAGGCTGAAGGAAATTTTTGCAAACATTTACAAATGCCCAAGAGGCTAACGACGGTACTGTATTTCAAAAACATTTGAAGACTTAATAAAATCCGTTTATCAAACCGTCGTAAAATCTCATTTGAAATCACAAGGCCCGAAATGCCAAAGCTCAATTGTTTAAGAACATACGTTAAGCTATCGCTTAAACGTACCGACAGAATAGATTTAGAAAACGCTTGCCAAATTAACCTAAGTTACCAGATACCAAAAGGCCATTTAAAAATACTCACGCAGCGGATAAAAACAAATAATTTAAATACTCTAGCAGCGGAATACAACAACTGATCAGAAACTCAACACACAAATACATGTCCTAGCCAGTATCCTCCGGGAAGCTCATCTCTTCACGACCGCTACAAGCTTGATAATCCAAGAACCTAAAAAGAAAGCCCACGACGGGGTCAGCCATAATATCCAACAATGATAACCATCACATCACGTCAATAATTACATATCAATGGAAATACTCCGTAAGAATACGACATATGTAATCTTACTGTCGTAACTTTACGAAAATCCACGATTCGTATCCTTAACAACACATTAAGGTAATACCGAAATATCTGTACGGTATCTCAACAATACCCAAGGTTCTCAAAACATTATCATAACTCGCGATACGGAAATTATACCAACTCCGGGCAATTCAATCAATCGGATAACGTCGACAATTCCAATACGATAATCGATTGTCCATCAAAGACAAGTACTAAGGAAATACGGAACATCCCTCAAGATACGAAATACCATTACCATCACGTCAGTCTAATCCGAGATCAGATCAACACAACATACGGACATGGTCCTAACACAAGACCTACAAATGCATACTCATATGACAACGTCAATATGATCACAACAATAACGACAATGTATACTTATGGCAAACCCATAATATACATATGTACAACAACAATACATGGTAATCCAACGATCCACAGCACACAGCTATAGATTCCCATAATGATCCCGTAGGACCAACGCATGGTGGCATTACCTGTCCAGCGATCCAGCGCACACAGCTATAGATACCCATGATGATCCCGTCGGACCAACGCATGGTGGACATATGACAACAATGCACAACTGAAACAACAGTACACAATACACGACAACAACAATGCACACATGCATGACAACAACGTTACACGAATGTATCACGACATGACCGACACAAATGACAGAAATGATTAGAGTACTTGCCCCGAGTCCTTCGAGAACGATCTCAATGTCTAAACCATCACGAACCATTATCCTCAATACTCGACGGTCCAAAGTATCACGGATTGCAGATAATTCATATCTTCGTCTTTATCACAATATATACTCGATATACAAGTATACTAATAATAAAAGTAAACCATATACATTATGATTTAGATTCCCAAAACTTGAATACGATTTATAATCCCAAATCTCCTGTGATTACGATTATAAACATTGCTATACGAATTATACACGAATGAAACTGAAATCATTCATTAAATACTATAACTGAGCAAGTAATAACTTACCTCGATACCGATACGACGATGATGAAGCCGTCACTAATCTCATTGTCTTCGTCTACTAGCTCCTCGGCCGTGACCAATGCTATTCACGACATACTCGAACATGACCGCGACATACGGTTATAAACACCGATCAATAATCTCAACCTATTACAATAATCGATAAACAACAAGTTCGACAAAAATCAACAATCGATAAAACCATTTCACAAATCCAACGGCTCAACATTATCTCGGTTAACCACAAGTATGATCAAACCAACTTAAACGATCACGAATTTAGAACCACAACACGAAAATACTGCACTTTCCGCCTTCTTAGCGCACATTAATCACTTGACGTAGCGTGCGCTAAGTTGCTCCCGTTAGCGCGCGCTAGCCAGTAAGCTTAGCGTGCGCTAATGCTGTACAGATGCATGTTTTTCAGATACCGATCAACATATGGCGATTTCAAGAACACTAAGTGATTCTAAATCATGCTCATAGATATCAAAACAACGAAATCCGATATCCTTTAACATATAAGTATTCATCCAACCCTTAATCCAATTCTTATATTCAAATATCACCTTCTTCCTCAAATATCAACATCATGAACACCAAGAACCTTAACAACACTCCCCTAATCTAACATTATAGAGATTAATCATCAACAATGATATCAACATCCGCAAAAGAGAAGAAGGATTCACCAACTTATTTCAAGAAAATGAACTACCTAATTCAAACCACACGAATCATATTAATATCATCATACTCCGGTAATCCATCTCATAATCATGCTTGTCAACTTGTTTATGTAATAATCATCAACTCAAGAACATCAACATTCAATCCAGAATGTAATCCAAGGATGAAGAGTGATTACCTTTATGAAGGAATGGATTGATTTCCAAGGTTGAATCCATTTCCAAGAATCGCCAATGATTTAAAGAACAAAGCTTTAATCCATGATTTCCATCTTTAATCTTGTTAAAGAGGATCATCCCTCAGTGTTTAGGAACTCCAAAAGTCCTCCCAAGGTTCTCTCTATCGGTTACAAGAAGAGAATGGACGAAATGCTTCATAACACCCTTCTGTCCCTTTTTATAAAGTATATTACTAGCGTACGCTAAACCTTATGTTTATCGTGCGCTATGGCCTTAGCGGGCGCTAACTGACTTTGTTAGCATGCGCTATCGCAGTCTAGAGGCTACAACATGTGCTTACGTACGTAACACCCATGCATTAGCGTACGTAACTTACACTCTCTAGCATATGCAAGTCCTTGCATTTAGCGTGCGCTAATATCAGTTGACTCGTTTGTCTGTATGCTCCGAAGACTGGTCCACATGCCGAAAGTGCTGATGAGGATAAGATTCCTTTTTGTCCAATATATCATTAGCGTGCGCTAACCTTTAGGGTTTAGCGTGCGCTAGTACTACATTACAAACATCCGTTGACTTTTCAGAACGTGCGCCGAAAGTGGCCTGGTCCACACGCAGATTCCCTCTGAGCTGTTCTTCACTAGCGTACGCTAAGTTGTGTCCGTAGCGTGTGCTAAACCTGCACGATAGCGTGCGCTACTCGTGATTATTAGCATGCGCTAATAATGTTACACTTAGCCATTTTCAGCCATTCTTGTCCGATGTCTCGACGTATCGGATACGTATACATGACGCACTATATCCTCAAATACAATTGTCGACCAAGTACGACAATTATACCGATACTGACATCTCAGTCCTTCTTTTATTTTATCTATACTGTACAGATTCCACACTGTACAATATAACTCGGATAAAATAATATTAAACAACGGTAGTAGAAATTCCGGATATTACATACTACAGCACTAAAAATAAGTTTGGTCCTCGAAACTTGCATTCCGTCATAAAAACAAACAAACATACTATTCAACCAAAATATTCCGAAACCATCACAACAATAATTAAACATCATTATTACCGAATAACCAAACAGTACATTTGCCAATGCGCAAATTTGATGATCTCCTGAGATACTAGCAATCACAATTCCATGAGTCTCTAGAAAATATATCATCTTCGGATGAAGTAACCTATCCGTGTCAAATCTCGTCTACCTAATTACACAATCAAGTCCCAATCTTCTAAAAACCAATAATGCACGATACATCTGTGAAACAATTGCTGAACACAATGGCAACGAATCCCGAAACATCGACAGACAATCTGAACGCTCAGATGATCACCAGTAATAATCAACCAATAAATTAACTGAGAATATCATCGACATGATAAACTCTAATACGACCAATCCAAAGGTCAAAACACGGTCAAGAATATCATCATCATGATAAACTCCAATATTACCAATGAATTATCAACGAAAATCGAGAATACCTTCACACGGTAAACTCCAACACGATCAACATAGAACCGTAGAAACCAATATACGAAAGAACAAAATTCTCAAAACATTAAACAAATCACATACAATGAATCTCAACGAAACACAACCGACTGGTGAACATTCCCCTCGGCATACGAACAACCAATCGCAAATCGATGAACATACCAATCATACATGGAGTGGGAACGACCACTCAATATCCAAAACAACCAGCATGGGATTACCATCCCCAAATCTACACTTACAAAGGAATCATTCAAAAGTCACTATGGTAGAGTCGTGCTACTACTATGCCAATGGTATCACATAGTACATATGTCCCAGTTTTGTAAAATCCAAAGTTCCAAAATCATATCCTGTACCCGAATCTACAATATGCAGCATATTCCTCTTATCTGATCAATTAATCGATCATCCCTGGATAACCAAATTACCATACTAAAGTTCGGTTCTCTCTTCGTCGTACCGTTAGAGTGTTATCCAGTTTGTGAGTCTTACTCAGCACTTCACCATGATATGCACTATGCACTAAATGCGTATGTATATGAGTCACATTTTCAAAACCCGTTCGAAATCATATAGTCTGGTCAAGAAGACAAATTTTCGAAAGTTGTTATAAAAATTTCAAAACTCAAAACAAAATTTTCGTAAGACCACAAAATAATTTTCGAAAAATTAAATCGGCTCGCTGGTGCCAAGTATTCGATAACAGTTTTCCTTCGAATCCACACGATTACGAAGTTTTAGAATGAAAACTATGCAAATGATTGACTACATCCGTACTCCTGTATACCAATTCGGTTCGTCACCAATATCCACTGATATTCCATCGGAAAACCACACGATAGAGTTCCAAAATCTCAGTATATAAATTCCAACCAAAAACTCCTATTCCACATATGACTCGCAACGTCGACTATTTTCCATCCTGGATCACCTCAATTATGTTGTGACGAAACATTGAAACAAATCAACACAGCGAAAGACTTCCCGAGAGGTTTCATTTGAACAAGTAAGCCAAAACCCCGAAAGGCAGGAACCAAATAGATAAACGATTAATAAAGTGTTTTACAATTCTCGGGAGTTTTAAGAAAACAGAAAAGCCTTTTGAATCATTAGGGTCTCAGCCCGTATCTCGTTCTGCATTACAAGAAATTTAAAAAGTAGAAAACCCTTTTTCGGACCCCAAGTCCTGAGTTATAAAACCATTTCAAAATCGATTGGGTCTCGGCCCAAAAATCATTTTCCGCAAAACATCCATAAAACATTCATTTTGAAAAGTATCATTTTCAAATGCTCAAAAACAGTTCGTATATCTCAAGATGAACTAACATGACTACATGTTCTCCTGAACAATCCACAATATTTCTCCCAAATGCACAACTCCATTCCAAAACTTAATCGACATATTGCTTTCCAAAATCATAACTTCTCAAGATCATCAATCCTGTCCCAACTCTGTCACCTTATACTGTAATGCATAATATTATGCTGAATCTCAAAGCATATCAACTTAGAACGGCAATAAATCTCAATGAAATTTAAAAATCCAAATACATACAGATCATGAAGCCGACGATTTCCCCATGATACTGGCACATGTCTCGACTGTAGAAAATACTCGACATAGATATTTTCAAAACACACATTTTGCAAACTCAGTTCAACTCGAGAACACAATACAACTCTATCTGAAGAAACACGTTAACACTATTTGAAAAAGTTTACAACAACCCCAATACTACACTGGTAAATCACATAACGCACATGCCCGAGTGAACAACAAAACTCAGAGCTCAAACACTTGTCAACCGACAACTCGAATGACACGACAAAAACACGACCCAACTCGACCCGGCTGCCTAGGTTTTCACAACCTAAGCTCCGATACCATATTCTGTAACACCCCCAAATCCGACCGAGAATATTACAGCGCCGTGGGCCCCGAGATGGAACCCACAAGGCTGAAGGAAATTTTCGCAAACATTTACAAATGCCCAAGAGGCTAACGACGGTACTGTCTTTTAAAAACATTTGAAGACTTAATAAAATTCGTTTATCAAACCGTCGTAAAATCTCATTTGAAATCACAAGGCCCGAAATGCCAAAGCTCAATTGTTTAAGAACATATGTTAAGCTATCTCTTACACGTACCGACAGAATAGATTTAGAAAACGATTGCCAAAGTAACCTAAGTTACCAGATACCAAAAGGCCATTTAAAAATACTCACGCAGCGGATAAAAACAAACAATTAAAATACTGTAGCAGCGGAATACAACAACTGATCAGAAACTCAACACACAAATACATGTCCTAGCCAGTATCCTACGGGAAGCTCATCTCTTCATGACCGCTACAAGCTTGATAATCCAAGAACCTAAAAATAAAGCCCACGACGGGGTCAGCCATAATATCCAACAATGATAACCATCACATCACGTCAATAATTACATATCAATGGAAATACTAAGTAAGAATACGACCGATGTAATCTTACTGTCGTAACTTTACGAAAATCCACGATTCGTATCCTTAACAACACATTAAGGTAATACCGAAATATCTGTATGGTATCTCAACAATACCCAAGGTTCTCAAAACATTATCATAACTCGCGATACGGAAATTATACCAACTCTGGCCAATTCAATCCATCGGATAACATCGACAATTCCAATACGATAATCGATTGTCCATCAAACATAAGTACTAAGGAAATACGGAACATACCTCAAAATACGAAATACCATTACCATCACGTCAGTCTAATCCGAGATCAGATCAACACAACATACGGACATGGTCTTAACACAAGACCTACAAATGCATACTCATATGACAACGTCAATATGATCACAACAATAATGACAATGTATACTTATGGCAAACCCATAATATACATATGCACAACAACAATACATGGTAATCCAATGATCCAGCGCACACAGCTATATATTCCCATGATGATCCCGTCGGACCAACGCATGGTGGCATTACCTGTCCAACGATCCAGCGCACACAGCTATAGATAGATGATCCCGTCGGACCAACGCATGGTGGACATATGACAACAATGCACAACTGCACAAAACAACAGTACACAATACACGACAACAACAATGCACAAATGCATGACAACAACGTTACACGAATGTATCACGACATGACCGACACAAATGACAGAAATGATTAGATTACTTGCCCCGAGTCCTTCGAGAACGATCTCAATGTCTAAACCATCACGAACCATTATCCTCAATACTCGACAGTCCAAAGTATCACGGATTGCAGATAATTCATATCTTCGTCTTTATCACAATATATCCTCGATATACAAGTATACTAATAACAAAACTAAACCATATACATTATGATTTAGATTCCCAATACTTGAATACGATTTACAATCCCAAATCTCCTGTGATTACGATTATAAACATTGCTATACGAATTAGACACGAATGAAACGAAAATCATTCGTTAAATACTATAACTGAGCAAGTAATAACTTACCTCGATACCGATACGACGATGATGAAGTCGTCACTAATCTCATTGTCTTCGTCTACTAGCTCCTCTGCCCTGACCAACGCCATTCACGACATACTCGAACATGACCGCGACATATGGTTATAAACACCGATCAATAATCTCAACCTATTACAATAATCGATAAACAACAAGTTCGACAACAATCAACAATCGATAAAACCAATTCACAAACCCAACGGCTCAACATTATCTCGGTTAACCACAAGTCTGATCAAACCAACTTAACGATCACGAATTTAGAACCAAAACACAAAAATACTGTACTTTCTGCCTTCTTAGCGCACGTTAATCACTTAACGTAGCGTGCGCTAAGTTGCTCCCGTTAGCGCGCGCTAGCCAGTAAGCTTAGCGTGCGCTAATGCTGTACAGATGCATGTTTTTCAGATACCGATCAACATATGGCGATTTCAAGAACACTAAGTGATTCTAAATCATGCTCATAGATATCAAAACAAGGAAATCCGATATCCTTTAACATATAAGTAATCATCCAACCCTTAATCCAATTCTTATATTCAAATATCTTCTTCCTCAAATATCAACATCATGAACACCAAGAACCTTAACAACACTCCCCTAATCTAACATTACAGAGATTAATCATCAACAATGATATCAATATCCGTAAAGGAGAAGAAGGATTCACCAACATATCTCAAGAAAACGAAGTACCTAATTCAAACCACATGAATCATATTAATATCATCATACTCCGGTAATCCATCTCATAATCATGCTTGTCAACTTGTTTATGTAATAATCATCAACTCAAGAACATCAACATTCAATCCAAAACGTAATCTAAGGATGAAGAGTGATTACCTTTATGAAGGAATGGATTGATTTCCAAGGTTGAATCCATTTCCAAGAATCGCCAATGATTTAAAGAACAAAGCTTTAATCCATGATTTCCATCTTTATTCTTGTTAAAGAGGATCATCCCTCAGTGTTTAGGAACTCAAAAAGTCCTCCCAAGGTTCTCTCTATCGGTTGCAAGAAGAGAATGGACGAAATGCTTCATAACACCCTTCTGTCCCTTTTTATAAAGTATATTACTAGCGTGGGCTAAACCTTATGTAGCGTGCGCTATGGCCTTAGCATGCGCTAACTGACTTTGTTAGCATGCGCTATCGCAGTCCAGAGGCTACAGTCTGGCTTCGTACATGTGCTTACGTACGTAACGCCCATGCATTAGCGTACGTAACTTACACTCTCTAGCATACATAAGTCCTTGCATTTAGCATGCGCTAATATCAGTTGACTCGTTTGTCTGTATGCTCCGAAGACTGGTCCACATGCCGAAAGTGCTGACGAGGATAAGATTCCTTTTTGTCCAATATATCATTAGCATGCGCTAACCTTTAGGGTTTAGCGTGCGCTATTACTACATTACAAACATCCGTTGACTTATCAGAACGTGCGCCGAAAGTGGCCTGGTCCACACGCAGATTCCCTCTGAGCTGTTCTTCACTAGCGTACGCTAAGTTGTGTCCGTAGCGTGCGCTAAACTAGCACGATAGCGTGCGCTACTCATGATTATTAGCATGCGCTAGTAATGTTACACTTAGCCATTTTCAGCTATTCTTGTCCAACGTCTCGACATATCAAATACGTATACATGAGGCAATATATTCTCAAATACAATTGTCGACCAAGTACGACAATTATACCGATACTGACATCTCAGTCCTTCTTTTATTTTATCTATAATGTACAGATTCCACGCTGTACCATATAACTCGGATAAAATAATATTAAACAACGGTAGTAGAAATTCTGGATATTATATACTACACCACTTAAAATAAGTTTCGTCCTCGAAACTTGCATTCCGTCATAAAAACAAACAAACATACTATTCAACAAAAATATTCCGAAACCACCACAACAATAATCAATCATCATTATTACCGAATAACCAAACAGTACATTTGCCAATGCGCAAATTCGACGATCTCCTGAGATACTAGCAATCACAATTCCATGAGTCTCAAGAAAATATATCATCTTCGGATGAAGTAACCTATCCGTGTCAAATCTCGTCTACCTGATTACACAATCAAGTCCCAATCTGCTAAAAACCAAAAATGCACGATACATCTGTGAAACAATTGCTCAACACAATGGCAACGAATCCTGAAACATCGACAGACAATCTGAACGCTCAGATGATCACCAGCAATAATCAATCAATAAATTAACTGAGAATATCATCGACATGATAAACTCTAATACGACCAATCCAAAGCTCAAAACACGGTCGAGAATATCATCATCATGATAAACTCCAATATTACCAATGAACGATCAACGAAAATCGAGAATACCTTCACACGGTAAACTCCAACACGATCAACATAGAACCGAAGAAACCGATATACGAAAGAACAAAATTCTCAAAACATTAAACAAATCACATACAGTGAATCTCAACGAAACACAACCGACTGGTGAACATTCCCCTCGGCATACGAACAACCAATCACAAATCGATGAACATACCAATCATACATGGAGTGGGAACGACCACTCAATATCCAAAACAACCAGCATGGGGTTACCATCCCCAAATATACACTTACAAAGGAATCATTCAAAAGTCACTATGGTAGAGTCGTGCTACTACCATACCAATGGAATCACATAGTACATATGTCCCGGTTTCCTAAAATCCAAAGTTCCAAAATCATATCCTGTACCCGAATCTACAATATGCAACATATTCCTCTTATCTGATCAATTAATCGATCATCCCTGGATAACCAAATTACCATACTAAAGTTTGGTTCTCTCTTCGTCGTACCATTAGAGTGTTATCCAGTTTGTGAGTCTTACTCAGAACTTCACCATGATATGCACTATGCACTAAATGCGTATGTATATCAATCACATTTTAAAAACCAGTTTGAAATCATATAGTCTCGTCAAGAAGACAAATTTTTGAAAGTTCTTACAAAAATTTCAAAACTCAACAAAATTTTTGTAAGACCACAAAATAATTTTCGAAAAATTAAATCGGCTCGCTGGTGCCAAGTATTCGATAACAGTTTTCCTTTGAATCCACACGATTTCGAAGTTTTAGAATGAAAACTATGCAAATGATTGACCACATCCGTACTCCTGTATACCAATTCGGTTCGTCACCAATATCCACTGATATTCTATCAGAAAACCACACGATAGAGTTCCAAAATCTCAGTATATAAATTCCGACCAAAAACTCCTATTCCACATATGACTCGCAACGTTGACCATTTTCCATCCTGGATCACCTCAATTATGCTATGACGAAACATTGAAACAAATCAACACAGCGAAAGACTTCCCGAGAGGTTTCATTTGAACAAGTAAGCCAAAAGCCCGAAAGGCAGGAACGAAATAGATAAACGATTAATAAAGTGTTTTACAATTCTCGGGAGTTTTAAGAAAACACAAAGGCCATTTGAAACATTAGGGTCTCAGCCCGTATCTCGTTTTGCATTACAAGAAATTTAAAAAGTAGAAAACCCTTTTTCGGACCCCAAGTCCTGAGTTATAAAACCATTTCAAAATCGATTGGGTCTCGACCCAAAAATCATTTTCCGCAAAACATCCATAAAACATTCATTTTGAAAAGTATCATTTTCAAATGCTCAAAAAGAGTTCGTATATCTCAAGATGAACTAACATGACAACATGTTCTCCTGAACAATCCAAAATATTTCTCCCAAATGCACAACTCCGTTCCAAAACTTAATCGACATATTGATTTCCAAAATCATAACTTCTCAAGATCATCAATCATGTCCCAACCCTGTCACCGTAATGCATAATATTCCGTTGAATCTCAAAGCATATCAACTTAGAACGGCAATAAATCTCAATGAAATTTAAAAATCCAAATACTTACAGAGCATGAAGTCCACGATTTCCCCGTTATACCGGCACATGTCTCGACTCTAGAAATACTCGACATAGATATTTTCAAAACACACATTTTGCAAACTCAGTTCAACTCGAGAACACAATACAACTCTATCTGAAGAAACACGTTAACACCATTTGAAAAAGTTTACAACAACCCCAGTACTACACAAGTAAATCACATAACGCACAAGCCCGAGTGAACAACAAAACTCAGAGCTCAAACACTTGTCGACCGACAACTCGAATGACATGACAAAAACATGACCCAACTCGACCCGGCTGCCTAGGTTTTCACAACCTAAGCTCCGATACAATATTCTGTAACACCGCCAGATCCGACCGGGAATATTACAGCGCTGTGGGCCCCAAGATGGAACCCATAAGGCTGAAGGAAATTTTCGCAAACATTTACAAATAACCAAGAGGCTAACGACGGTACTATCTTTTAAAAACATTTGAAGACTTAATAAAATCCGTTTATCAAACCATCGTAAAATCTCATTTGAAATCACAATGCCCGAAATGCCAATGCTCAATTGTTTAAGAACATACGTTAAGCTATCGCTTACACGTACTGACAGAATAGATTTATAAAACGATTGCCAAAGTAACCTAAGTTACCAGATACCAAAAGGCCATTTAAAAATACTCACACAGCGGATAAAAACAGACAATTAAAATACTCTAGCAGCGAAATACAACAACTGATCAGAAATTCAACACACAAATACATGTCCTAGCCAGTATCCTCCGGGAAGCTCATCTCTTCACGACCACTACAAGCTTGATAATCCAAGAACCTAAAAAGAAAGCCCATGACGAGGTCAGCCATAATATCGAACAATGATAACCATCATATCACGTCAATAATAATATATCAATGGAAATACTAAGTAAGAATATGACCAATGTAATCTTATTGTCGTAACTTTACGAAAATCCACGATTCGTATCCTTAACAACACATTAAGGTAATACCGAAATATCTATACGGTATGTCAACAATACCCAAGGTTCTCAAAACATTATCATAACTCGCGATACGGAAATTATACCAACTCTGGCCAATTCAATCCATCGGATAATGTCGACAATTCCAATACGATAATCGATTGTCCATGAAAGACAAGTATCAAGGAAATACGGAACATACCTCAAGATACGAAATACCATTACCATCACGCCAATCTAATCCGAGATCAGATCAACACAACATACGAACATGGTCCTAACACAAGACCTACAAATGCATACTCATATGACAACGTCAATGTGATCACAACAATAACGACAATGTATACTTATGGCAAACCCATAATATACATATGCACAACAACAATACATGGTAATCCAACGATCCAGCGCACACAGCTATAGATTCCCATGATGATCCTGTCGGACCAATGCATGGTGGACATATGACAACAATGCACAACTGCACAAAACAACATTACACAATACACGACAACAACAATGCACAAATGCATGACAACAACGTTACACGAATGTATCACGACATGACCGACACAAATGATAGAAATGATTAGAGTACTTTCCCCGAGTCCTTCGAGAACGATCTCAATGTCTAAACCATCACGAACCATTATCCTCAATACTCGACGGTCCAAAGTATCAAGGATTGCAGATAATTCATATCTTCGTCTTTATCACAATATATCCTCGATATACAAGTATACTAATAACAGAAGTAAACCATATACATTATGATTTAGATTCCCAAAACTTGAATACGATTTATAATCCCAAATCTCATGTGATTACGATTATAAACATTGCTATACGAAATATACACGAATGAAACGGAAATTATTCATTAAATACTATAACTGAGCAAGTAATAACTTACCTCGATACCGATATGACGATGATGAAGCCGTCACTAATCTCATTGTCTTCGTCTACTAGCTCCTCGGCCCTGACCAATGCCATTCACGATATACTCAAACATGACCGCGACATACGGTTATAAACACTGATCAATAATCTCAACCTATTACAATAATCGATAAACAACAAGTTCGACAACCATCAATAATCGATAAAACCAATTAACAAACCCAACGACTCAACATTATCTCGGTTAACCACAAGTCTGATCAAACCAGCTTAAACGATCACGAATTTAGAACCACAACACAAAAATACTGCACTTTCTGCCTTCTTAGCGCACGTTAATCACTTAATGTAGCGTGCGCTAAGTTGCTCCCGTTAGCGCGCACTAGCCAGTAAGCTTAGCATGCGCTAATGCTGTACAGATGCATGTTTTTTAGATACCGATCAACATATGGCGATTTCAAGAACACTGAGTAATTATAAATCATGCTCATAGATATCAAACCAACGAAATCCGATATCCTTTAACATATAAGTAATCATCCAACCCTTAATCCAATTGTTATATTCAAATATCATCTTCTTCCTCAAATATCAACATCATGAACACCAAGAACCTTAACAACACTCCCATAATCTAACATTACAGATATTAATCATCAACAATGATATCAACATCCGCAAAGGAGAAGAATGATTCACCAACTTATCTCAAGAAAACGAACTACCTAAATCAAACCACACGAATCATATTAATATCATCATACTCTGGTAATCCATCTCATAATCATGCTTGTCAACTTGTTTATGTATTAATCATCAACTCAATAACATCAACATTAAATCCAAAACGTAATCCAAGGATGAAGAGTGATTACCTTTATGAAGGAATGGATTGATTTCCAAGGTTGAATCCATTTCCAAGAGTCGCCAATGATTTAAAGAACAAAGATTTAATCCATCATTTTCATCTTTAATCTTGTTAAAGAGGATCATCCCTCAGTGTTTAGGAACTCCAAAAGTCCTCCCAAGGTTCTCTCTATCGGTTGCAAGAAGAGAATGGACGAAATGCTTCATAACACCCTTCTGTCCCTTTTTATAAAGTATATTACTACGTGCGCTAAACCTTATGTTTAGCGTGCACTATGGCCTTAGCGTGCGCTAACTGACTTTGTTAGCGTGCGCTATCGCAGTCCAGAGGCTACAGTCTGGCTTCGTACATGTGCTTACATGTAATACCCGGTTGTAAATTCATTAATTATCATTCAGTAATTGCCACTCATAATTTTTTCACTCAGGAATAATCATTCGTCATTCGTATTCATTCACTTCGTGTTCATCTTTTGGCTTATCTTGGAGTCATGTATCAGTTTTTCTTCATCACTTATTTCTGTTCGGGGATCGATACGAGAATATTTTCATCATCATCATCATGATTGGTCACTTTGTGTTGGGAGTTCCATGACTGTTTCACCGATTGGACATGACCTATTATCGTGTAAGATGTGCAGGTCGTGTGTAGGCATGCGTGTCCTGTCACTTTTGTGTTCCCTTGTCATTTTGGCCCTCAGCAGGTACGCACGAGCGTGACACATGAGCATCTGCTCGTGCGTGCTGCTCGTGCGTGGCATCAGGATTGGGCGGTGCACTTTGTCGACCATCAGGGACACACGAGCAAGACACACGAGCAAGTGCTCGTGCATGCTGCTCGTGCGTGAGATAAGTGGCTGGGCAGTGGCCTGGCGCACGACCAGACACACGGACATTTGGTTGTGCGTTTTGGTCGTGCGTCACTGGAGTATATAAGGGGGATCAGACGGGTTTTCATTTCATTTCACCCTTTCTCTTCTTCTTCTCACGGCAGTCAGACGATCCGACTAGGGTTGGGGTTTTGATCGATTCTACTCCATCCAATCATATTTTGAGGAGGTTCTAGGTGATCATATCAACATCTAATCCTTCTTCTTCATCGAATCAAGGTAATTTCTTGAAATCTCCTAAAATTTGATTTTTAGGAGTTTTGGCTTTGATTTCTTTTTCCGTCCGAATTTGATGAATCGGTTGATGTTTGTAAACATTATTAATCATGTTCTATGGATTGTATATCCATATCTCCGATTCGTTCAACCCGATTGGTGATTCTTAGGTTCTTGAGGAACTTTGAACATTTAGTGTTCGATTAAATGTCTCAAAGAGTTTCCTTCGATCGTTGTGTTGTTTTCGTTCGATATTGTGTTATTGAATGAATTGTATTTCAATCAAAGTTGTTCGAGCACTTGTGTTTATAGGAGAACGCCGTTCGTTGTTCGTGGAAGGATTTCATCGCCTTCGGTTGAGGCAAGTTTTATACTTGTACTAGTCAATGAGATTAATGTTATCATATATGTGTATAAATGTGTTGTATCATTCCAAGACTTAGTCTCTTCATGAATTCATTGATATTAAGAGATCGTTCGATACGATACCTTTCGGCAATTATGCCAAATGTTTTTATTGTTCGTTAATGGCCGGTTCAAGGCATTTTGATACTCGTTGTTAATGTTATTATCGAACACCGGTTCGCAGTATCGATGTATCCATCGTTGTTGTTGATATGAATGTCGATTTAAGACGTCGTTGTAATCATTGCTTTTAATGTTGGAGTTTTGTCCTTGATGTTGTTTCGGCCAATTAAAGGCGTTGACGTATTCATTTCTCTTCTTCGTTGTCGGTAACCGATTAAAGGTGCCGAGACATCCTTCATATCATTGTTATCGGTTGGCCGTTCTAAGGCAATCTAGGTATTCACTCATTCATTGTGTCATTGTTATCGATTGGCCGTTCTTAGGCAAATCAAAGTGTTCAATCATTCATTGTATCATTATTATCGATTGACCGTTTTAAGGCAATCGAGGTATTGAATCATCCGCTGCATCATTGTTATCGGTTGGCCATTCTAAGGCAATCGAGGTATTGAATTGGGGATATCGAGGATAGTTCCCATCCGTTGTGTCGTTGTTATCGATTGACCACTATAAGGTAATCGAGGTATTGAATTGGGACTGTCGAGTACGATGCCCATCCATGAGTCATCATTATCGTGTTGACCGACTCAAGGTAGCACACTATCATTCTCGTGAATTCGGTAATCTACGGATCGTTGTCGTCTGTGATCAATTATATTTTTTTGGAGGCTAGTCTCGGCTAGTGCTTATTATGGGTAAGTTTGGGGACTTGAACCTTCACGGTTGGGTTTCCAACACCTACAATTCGGTAGGTCACGGCCATTGGATGGCCAGAATTGTGATACGGCTTCGTGTCGTGGCTTCGGCCCTAATTGTGATACGGCTTTGTGCCGTGGCTTTGGCCCTAACTGTGATACTGCTTCGTGTCATGACTTCGGCCCTAACTGTGATACGGCTTCGTGCTGTGGCTTCGGCCCTAATTGTGATACGGCTTCGTGCTGTGGCTTCGGCCCTAATCAATAATAGCTGCGGGCTGTTTCGACATCATGTGATTGTGATATTTGACAGCTTCGGCTGAGTGGCTTTCAGGCATTTGTGATTGTATTGGTAATTTCATTGGAGCCTTCGGGCCTTGTGATTCATAATTAATTCAGTTTTGGTTTGGTTCATGTCGTGTAATTCATTATGGTACACTATGATTATGATTCGTCGTTGGGCACTTATGTTCTAACCTGTTGAACAGGTATTAATAGTATGTCATAGGCATAGTATTTCACGAATGCTCAGTTCTTACCTTGGTTTGTGAGCATCTCGTAATATTATCATCATTATACCGTTTCATTCTGCCTTTGGATGTATATCATGTTATACATGTATTTGATGTTCATTATCTGGATGACTGACCCCGTGGGGCGCAACATGTTTTCATGTTTTAGGTGCTTTCGAGGAGAGAGTTGAGACACAGGGGCATGATGATGGCGACGAGGCATTCGAGCGATACTAGTCCGAGTTGTTCATGTTGGTCAGTCAGTTGGAGTGTTCTCCAGTTCGCCAGTCATTGTCATTATGTATTACCCGAGCAGATGCTCGTGGATATTGTTGTATTTCATTTTTGGCCATGTAGGCCAATTTTGTCGTTGAAATTCCTTATCGGAATACTGTGTTGGACATCATGGTAGGGACTGTGATTTCCCTTGTTGGTTAATTTATTGTATTTTAGTCATTTTCGCCTGGTGGATCTCCTGGCGTGGGGTCCACGGCACTGTAATAACCTAATAGGATTTGGGTGTGTTACAGAAGATGGTATCACAGACTTTTGGGTTGTGAGATACCATGATATGTGAGTTGTGTGGCCCTACCGACGCGGTAGTAGTGGGACTGTTAGGTTATGACAATCTGGACATTCGGGTTTTGTGAGTCGTAATATTAGTACGACTGCACGAGTCAATCATTCATCGAGTCGTCGTCAGTTGAGACTAGTATCGCGAGACCTCGAAGCTTCGTATGACCTGTGTAAGGACTCGATTCTCTTTATGTTGATACATTCATCATGTCATTAATTATTCATGCTTTGTTGAAACCTATATGTGATATTATTGTTATGATTGATTCATGACTAATTGTTTTGGAACACATGTGACTCGTGTAGGTGCTAAGTATCAACTCATTCATCAGTTAATAATCCTCAATCATCATTTTGATCTTGTCGATCATGTTAATTCATTCATCAATTAGTTAATCTCATTGTTCAGTTAATTCATTCATCACTCAGTCAATCTCATTGTTCAGTTAATTCATTCATCACTCAGTCAATCTCATCGCTCAGTTAATTCATTCATCACTCAGTTAATTCATTCATCACTCAGTTAATTCATTCATCACTCAGTTAATTCATTCATCACTCAGTCAATATCATTCATCACTCAGTTAATTCATTCATCACTTAGTCAATATCATTCATCACTCAGTCAATATCATTCATCACTCAGTCAATATCATTACTCAGATAATTCGTTCATCACTTGGTTAATTCATTCATCACCTAGTCAATATCATTGCTCAGTTAATTCATTCATCACTCAGTTAATTCCTTCATCACTTAGTCGATCTCATTGTTCAGATTAATTCATTAATCATCCAGCCCATCTCACAGTTCAGTTGTTGATCTTGTGAATCAAATCTTCAACCTTGTTAACCTGTTCAAGGCAATCATTTCAGGAATTTCATCAAATAATCATGTCACCTCACTTGATCGTTCATGCGATCTTATCATATTCCGGCATTATGTCGATGATCATTTTATTGCATTATTAATGCATTCATTGTGTTATAGCGTATATGCTCATTGTTATCATTCTGTCACGTAATCATAATGTGATATTCATACGGGATCTATAATTATCATGTGGCTTTCCTGCTTCAGTATGGATAGAGCTGTCAGAGGACGCAGGGGAAGAGGCCGCGGTGCGGGCCGAAACCCGAGATCTCGTGTGCATGCCCACGCGAACGCGAGGGATATCATTAATTCATCAAATAGCGAGGCTACTCATTCATCAGCAGATAATCAGTCGTTGTGAGGGAGTCGCACCCGAGAGGCATCTCACTCGGAAGGTGTTCGGGTTGACCCATTCATATTTATGCAGGGCATGATGGGCCAGATGACTCAGATGACGCGGATGATGGAAACCATGCAGACCTCGATGGTTCGTGGCCCACCGCAACAGGGATTCCAGGTGCCGTTTCATGGACAGACTGGAGGAGTGAATCAGATTGTTGGTGATATCTCTCGTCAGAGGCCGCCTACTTTTGAGGGTTCGTCGGAACCAGCTAATATTGTTCATTGGCTCGAGCATTTTGATAAACTCTTAGGCATGGTGCAGTGTCCGGAATAGAGTAAAGTGGCAGTAGCGGCTTATTACTTGAGTAAGGGCACTTATTCGTGGTGGCTTTCTGTGAAACCCGCCGATCGCGATTGTGGTTGGAGTGAGTTCAAGACTCTCATGCTAGAGAGGTATTATCCGGCTCCACTTCGTGAAGCCAAGTTGTCAGAGGTTTTGAACCCCGAATCCGTCAAGGACGAGGGTGTTATTGTCATTGCTGAGAAGTTTCAGGGACTACTTCAGTTTGCTTCATCAGTTATCTGTACTTAGGCGGATAAGATCAAATATTTTTGCAAGAGGCTAAATCCGCAGTTGAGAATGCAGTTGTTGAATCACAATTGTAATTCACTTAGTGAGTTCATCGGGAAGGCTCTTGGAGCAGAGCTTTTGATCAAGGAGCTTACTCAAAAGCACCCTTCAGTTTCTTCTGATAGGAGGACTAGGATTCCGGTTCGTTTTGAGGAACATCGGGCTCCGACGTCGAATAGGTCGTTTTCCAGTCGTCTTCGTGCAGAGAAAGCATCTTTCTCTCATATGACGAGTTCGACTGTTGTTTGCTTTAACTGTGATTCAGCAGGGCACGTGAGTAATCGGTGTACGGTGCCAGCTATTGTCTGTTTTCTGTGTGGGAACCCGGGACACCTACGGAAATACTGTAGGAGTTCTAGTGCCGGTAGATCTCGAGAGAGCTCAAGGGCCTCGGGAAACTTTGTTACTCCAGCTCGTGCTTCATCCAAGGGGTCCTACCAGGTTTCGAGAGCCCGAGGTAAGGACATTCATCACCGGTTTTGAGCAAGTTAATTCTTGCTCGGTAATAGGATAATCATTCATTTCATTGTCGTTCATTCATTAATATAATTCATTCATTATATGTCAATCACGTTGAGACTTATAATTATCACACTAATCATTCACTTCACGGGGATTAATGGTTCCAATCATTTCAATTGAGCTATCACTCATTACGTTATCATTTCACCCCGATGAGTCATTCTTGATCCTTGTTGGATTTCAGTTCATTATCATTCATTGTGATTACTCTTGTTCTTGTGACCTCCCGGGATCATAATGAGCAATGAGTTCAGATTTGGGTCTCCTTAAATCGATGAGATCGAGGAGATCGATTATCTGGAGGATATCGGTGTTGGGTACATTTGATATGTGGCCTTAATTTTTATATTTTCCTTTCTCTGTTTTTGGATTAATATGTAACTTATTCCGTATTAATGTATCGTGGTTGTGGATCATTTATTGTCGATTAATCTTATAATGATCGTATTTGAGAATCTTGAGATTTGGGTCATTTGATGCATTCTTTTGTGTTGTACCCGAAATTTCGTGATAATCTGGATAATTATCATTGTGATACGAGACGTCAAGTCATGGGGACTTGGGCGTGTGATTGATATGGTCCCGAGGACTATATCTGCTTTGTCGCTTTTCTTTTGAGGCGTGAGTCAGTACTTATGGGGGGGTTGGCCCAGTTGTGCAGGTGAAGTGTTTCGCGTTGAGGAGCATTCCTCGAGATCTTGTTTTCAGATCCTGATGGATAGTTCATATCCCGAGTTGTTTACCCTTAGTTTCGGGGACGAAACTCTTTTTAAGGGGGGGGGGTATGTAATACCCGGTTGTAAATTCATTAATTATCATTCAGGAATTACCACTCATAATTTTTTTCACTCAGGAATAATCATTCGTCATTCGTATTCATTCACTTCGTGTTCATATTTCGGCTTATCTTGGAGTCGTGTATCAGTTTTTATTCATCACTCGTCTCTGTTTGGGGATCGATACGAGAATATTTTCATCATCATCATGATTGGTCACTTTGTGTTGGGAGTTCTATGACTGTTTCACCGATTGGACGTGACTTATTATCGTGTAAGACGTACAGGTCGTCTGTAGGCATGCGTGTCCTGTCACTTTTGTGTTCCCTTGTCATTTTGGCCCTCAGGAGGGACGCACGAGCATGACACACGAGCAGCTGCTCGTGCGTGGCATCAGGATTGGGTAGTGCACTTTGTCGACCATCAGGGACACACGAGCAAGACACACGAGCAGGTGCTCGTGCATGCTGCTCGTGCGTGAGATCAGTGGCCGGGCAGTGGCCTGGCGCACGACCAGACACACGGACATTTGGTCGTGCGTTTTGGTCGTGCGTCACTGGAGTATATAAGGGGGATCAGACGGGTTTTCATTTCATTTCACCCTTTCTCTTCTTCTTCTCATGGCAGTCGGACGATCCGACTAGGGTTGAGGTTTTGATCGATTCTACTCCATCCAATCATGTTTTGAGGAGGTTCTAGGTGATCATATCAACATCTAATCCTTCTTCTTCGTCGAATCAAGGTAATTTCTTGAAATCTCCAAAAATTTGATTTTTGGGAGTTTTGGCTTTGATTTCTATTTCCGTCCAAATTTGATGAATCAGTTGATGTTTGTAAACATTATTAATCAAGTTCTATAGATTGTATATCCATATATTCGATTCGTTCAACCCGATTGGTGATTCTTAGGTTCTTGAGAAACTTTGAACATTTAGTGTTCGATTAAATGTCTCAAAGAGTTTCCTTCGATCGTTGTGTTGTTTTCGTTCGATATTGTGTTATTGAATAAATTGTATTTCATTCAAGGTTGTTCGAGTGCTTGTGTTTATCGAAGAACACCGTTCGTTGTTTGTGGAAGGATTTCATCACCTTCGGTTGAGGCAAGTTTTATACTTGTACTAGTCAATGAGATTAATGTTATCATATATGTGTATAAATGTGTTGTATCATTCCGAGACTTAGTCTCTTCATGAATTCATTGATATTAAGAGATCATTCGATACGATACCTTTCGGCAATTATGCCAAATGTTTTTATTGTTCGTTAATGGCCGGCTCAAGGCATTGTGATACTCGTTGTTAATGTTATTATCGAACACCGGTTCTCGGTATCGATGTATCGATCATTGTTGTTGATATCAATGTCGATTTAAGACATCATTGTAATCATTGCTTTTAATGTTGGAGTTTTGTCCTTGATGTTGTTTTGGCCAATTAAAGGCGTTGACGTATTCATTTCTCTTCATCGTTCTCGGTAACCGATTAAAGGTGCCGAGACATCCTTCATTTCATTATTATCGGTTGGTCGTTCTAAGGCAATCGAGGTATTCACTCATTCATCGTGTCATTGTTATCGATTGGCCGTTCTCAGGCAAATCGAAGTGTTCAATCATTCATTATATCATTATTATCGATTGACCGTTTTAAGGAAATCGAGGTATTGAATCATCCGCTGCATCATTGTTATCGGTTGGCCATTCTAAGGCAATCGAGGTATTGAATTGGGGCTGTCGAGGATAGTTCCCATCCGTTGTGTCGTTTTTATCGATTGACCACTCTAAGGTAATCAAGGTATTGAATTGGGACTATCGAGTACGATGCCCATCTGTGAGTCATCATTATCGTGTTGACCGACTCAAGGTAGCATACTATCATTCTCATGAATTCGGTAATCTAAGGATCGTTGTCGTCTGTGATCAATTATATTTTTTTGGAGGCTAGTCTCGGCTAGTGCTCATTATGGGTAAGTTTGGGGACTTGAACCTTCACGGTTGGGTTTCCAACACCTACAATTCAGTAGGTCACGGCCATTGGATGGCCAGAACTGTGATACGGCTTCGTGTCGTGGCTTCGGTCCTAACTGTGATACGGCTTCGTGCCGTGGCTTTGGCCCTAACTGTGATACGGCTTCGTGTCGTTGCTTCGGCCCTAACTGTGATACGGCTTCGTGCCGTGGCTTTGGCCCTAACTGTGATACGGCTTCGTGCCGTAGCTTCGGCCCTAATCAATAACAGCTGCGGGCTGTTTCGGCTTCATGTGATTGTGATATTTGACAGCTTCGGCTGAGTGGCTTTCAGGCCTTTGTGATTGTATTGGTAATTTTATTGGAGCCTTCGGGCATTGTGATTCATAATTAATTCAGTTCTGGTTTGGTTCATGTCGTGTAATTCATTATGGTACTCTATGATTATGATTCGCCGTTGGGCACTTATGTTCTAACCTGTTGAACAGGTATTAATAGTATGCCGTGGGCATAGTATTTCACGAATGCTCAATTCTTACCTTGGTTTGTGAGCATCTCGTATTATTATCATCACTGTATCATTTCATTCTGCCTTTGGATGCATATCATGTTATACATGTATTTGATGTTCATTATCTGGATGACTGACCCCATGGGGGCGGAACATGTTTTCATGTTTTAGGTGCTTTCGAGGAGAGAGTTGAGACACATGGGCATGATGATGGCGACGAGGCATTCGAGCGATACTAGTCTGAGTTGTTCATGTTGGTCAGTTAGTTGGAGTGTTCTCCAGTTCGTCAGTCATTGTCATTATGTATTACCCGAGCAGATGCTCGTGGATGTTGTTGTATTTCATTTTTGGCCATGTATGCCACTTTTGTCGTTGAAATTCCTTATCGGAATACTGTGTCGGATATCATGGTAGGGACTGTGATTTCCCTTGTTGGTTAATTTATTGTATTTTAGTCATTTTCGCCTGGTGGATCTCCTGGCGTGGGGTCCACGGCATTGTAATAACCCAATAGGATTTGGGGGTGTTACATTACATACGTAACGCCCATGCATTAGCGTACGTAACTTACACTCTCTAGCGTACGCCAGTCCTTGCGTTTAGCGTGCGCTAATATCAGTTGACTCGTTTGTCTGTATGCTCCGAATACTGGTCCACACGCCGAAAGTGCTGACGAGGATAAGATTCCTTTTTGTCCAATATATCATTAGCGTGCGCTAACCTTTAGGGTTTAGCGTGCGCTAGTACTACATTATAAACATTCGTTGACTTATCAGAACGTGCGCCTAAAGTGGCCTGGTCCACACGCAGATTCTGTCTGAGCTGTTCTTCACTAGCGTACGCTAAGTTGTGTCCGTAGCGTGCACTAAACCTGCACGATAGCGTGCGCTACTCGTGATTATTAGCGTGCGCTAATAATGTTACACATAGCCATTTTCAGCTGTTCTTGTCCAACGTATCGACATATCGGATACGTATACATGACGCACTATATCCTGAAATACAATTATTGACCAAGTACGACAATTATACCGATACTGACATCTCAGTCCTTCTTTTATTTTATCTATACTGTACAGATTCCACGCTGTAAAATATAACTCGGATAAAATAATATTAAACAACGGTAGTAGAAATTCCGGATATTACAGTCCTGCCCTACTCGTGATTATTAGCGTGCGCTAATAATGTTACACTTAGGCATTTTCAGCTGTTCTTGTCCAACGTCTCGACATATCGGATACGTATACATGACGCACTATATCCTCAAATACAATTGTCGATCAAGTACGACAATTATACCGATACTGACATCTCAGTTCTTCTTTTATTTTATCTATACTGTACAAATTCCACACTGTGCAATATAACTCGGATAAAATAATATTAAACAACGGTAGTAGAAATTCTGGATATTACATCTTTTACTTAGACCCGAGGGTCGAATATTTCCGAAAGTTTTTCACGAAAAGAAAGTGTCCTCATTTTTATCGAATGCAAAATAGTTTTCCAAAGTCTCGATAACGATGTTTCACGTTTGTACTTTATTTTGAAGGGTGATACTCAAGATCAATCGGTGTTTCCAAAATTATTTTCAAAAGGGTTTTTTTATTTTTTTTAAAACCTATCAATTCCCGTTTGCATTTGGAAATGTATGTATGATGTTTGCTTTGTCGTTATGATGTTAACTTCTGAATATGATCGAATTGGTGGCATGAACGTTGAGGCGTTGCCACGTATTTGTAGTACTAGCCCTCTATGAGAAGTGTGAACTGGTATTTATCATTTGTCGCCTCGTGGTGATTTGCGTGTTGTCGCACGAGTGTGAGCTGTTGAAGCTTGGGTTTGTATATTTGGGTACATGTGTGATTGTTTCATGATGTTTGCAATTATGTGCTGGTTATCGTTCGGGCCGTTGAGGTCACCGAACGATACCGTCGTTGCTGTAGTGTTTGTGTGTGTATTACTTTACGATGGTAATCGTTGTATATGATATGTGTTATGATTCTTTGTTGTGCTGAGTTGGCATCTCCGCTATGTTGTTTTGCGACGTTATGCCCCATTGTATCTAGCATTTGTATTTTCGGTATGCCGAGCCGACGTGTTTCAACCGTGATGTGCCGGGGCATGCATGTGTAAATTGTCCTTCTCGTCAGTAACGCGTTTCAAGTGAGGACTCGAGGGACACCGAGTTCAGTTTTGCGAATTGGCTACCGAGATTTTCGGAGTTTGCGCTTCAGCACAGATATCAGGATCGGCTCTGAGAGGCCCATGGGAGATTTTTCTGTCGGTTGTTTTTTGTGTTGTTACCTTGTTTCCGTTGTTGTGAGTTGCGGGGACGACATTTCTTTTATAAGAGGCCGGATGTAATACCCGTACTATTTTTGACTTCTGCAGTTTCTCCTTCTAAATTCTATCGACTTGCACCTGTTCGTCGATACTTTTTGAACTTGTTTGATGTCTCAATTGTCATCGTTCGAACTGGTTGTGACCGTGTTTCAGATCGATCTGTTTATCATCGTGACTTTTTCGATTTCGGTTCGATTCTTGTGAACCTTGTTTGGAAGTAACATCTTTCACTTTCTACCAGTTCTTTAATGTCTGGAGTTGAAGTGGGGACTTCCGAGTCATTGTTCGACTATTGTCATTTGATCATTGTTGTTCGATCGTTGTTGTTCGATCATTGTATTTGATCATTACTGTTCGATCATTGTTATTTGATCGTTGTTGTCCGATCATTGTTATTTGATCGTTGTTGTTCGATCATTGTTGTTTGATCATTATTGTTCGATCATTGTTATTTGATCGTTGTTGTCCGATCATTGTTATTTGATCGTTGTTGTTCGATCATTGTTATTTGATCATTGTTGTCCGATCATTGTTATTTGATCGTTGTTGTTCGATCATTGTTATTTGATCATTGTTGTCCGATCATTGTTATTTGATCGTTGTTGTTCGATCATTGTCGTTCAGTCGTTGTTGTTCGATCGTTGTTGTTCGATCTGTAATACCCGGTTGTAATTCATTCATTATCATTCAGTAATTATCAGTCAGTAATTGTCACTCAGTAATTTTCACTCATTAATAATCACTCATCATTCATGATTCATTCATTTGTGTTCATTGTTGGCAAACTGTAACCGTGTATCAGCTACCGATCATCTTTTCATCTCCGTCTGAGTGTCGATACGGGAGTATTATCATTATCATCGTGATTGGTAGTCTTGACCTAGAAGTATCATCTTTGGACTTGTTCACTTTCACATACGTATGGTATGTCGAATCATTCATCAATCGTAGCGAGAAATCGGAGTTGTCGGATTTTCATCTTGTCGAGCAACGAGTTACGGCCGTAACTAGTCATACATTACGGCCGTAACATGCATTCGTATGCTCAAGGTGATTTTGGACGAAGGCGAGTTACGGCCGTAAGGATTGTCGGATACGGCCGTAACAGGCGCTCGTTGGTTTCAGGCCATTTCGGACGAATGGGACTTACGGCCGTAAGGGTTTCGGCATACGTCCGTAAGATGAGGAGATACGGATGTAAGGAGTGTTCGTAATTTCAAGATTTGTCGGACGAGAAGGACTTACGGCCGTAAGGGTTGTGGCATACGGCCGTAAGATGAGCGAGTGCGGCCGTAAGGCTTGGTGATGCGGCCGTACGGTGCAGTGCGGGTGCACAGTCGGGTTTCAATGAAGGGGTCGTACGGCCGTAAGTTTGGCCGGGTACGGCCGTATCGGTCGAGTTATGCCCGAAAGGTGTGCGGGTACGGCCGTATGGATGTCGGCAGGTGTCTTGGATGAGGGCGAGTTACGCCCGTAAGTCAGGTGTGGGTACGGCCGTATGGCTATCGGCAGTTTCTGGACGAAACCGAGTTACGTCCGTACGAGATGGCTGGTTACGGCCGTAAGGCCGTTGACCTGGGATGTTACGGCCGTAAGTTGGCCGAGTTACGGACGTAACTTCCGGCAGTTTATAAGGGTTTGGACGAGACTTTTTTCCTAATTTTCTCATTTTCTTCACTTTGTTCTGGGAGAGAGAGCTTGAGGGAGATACTTTTCATCATCAATCATAAGAGTATTCGGTTTTCATCATCTTTATTCATTTGGGGAGTTTGGATAGTCGATTTAACACATTTTCATCGGATCGAAGTGCTTGGATCTTCAAAGGTAATATTCTTCAACATCTTGGATTTCGATTTTGTGTTGAAGTATGATGTTTTGGATGTTATAATCATGTTGTATGAAGGGATATACGTATGATTACGGGCGTGTATGAATATTCATTTAATTGTTGAAAGGTTATTCAAGAACACTTTGAAATTGAGTTGGATTTGGGGGTTTTCGATTAATTGTTGTTGTAATCGCGAATTTGGATATTCATTTTGGATTATTGATCGTATTGAAGATGTTTTGTTGGTTTGGAACACTTATCGGGGATTTGATGTTGGTATAATTGAGGATTGATTGTAAACAATCGAAGATTGGTTACAACCTATTTGATATAATGCCCCAATGAACTTGGTTTAGTCGTATCGACGTTTTGAGTTAGTTATACTCGTGTTTGATTCGTGTGTTGAACCGGATTGTTGGTATTTGTGTTATTCAAGGTTGTTCGAGCGACCGACATTTCATTTAAGACGTTTGTTCGAGGAAGGACATTGTTCACCGGTGTTGTGTAAGTTAATTCTTACTCGGTTAAAAGGATATTCATTCCTTTCGTTGTTGTTCATTCATAATCATATTTCATTCATAAAGTATTAACCGTATTGAGACTTGTAATTGTCAATTAATCACTTCATTCACGAGGAACGACGGTTCCAATCATTTCATTGAGCTATCATTCATTCCACTATCATTTCATTTCGGTGAGTCATTATTGATTTTGATGTCACTTTTGTTATATCGTGGCATTTCGGGTCATACTGGCGTGCCGGTTGGTATGTGTAGGATTTTCATGTCGGGCACATATAAAGTCGTGTGTTGGTTGTTGGCCTCACATTGGACTGTGCACACGAGACGATCACTTTGTGAGACTGATTAGGTACAAGGCCACACATGTATTCGATCGATACTCGTTGGTGGCTTGTGCACGGACACATTTCCATCCCGGGCGTAGTGTGGCGCCATCCTTTGAGCTGTACTGTTAGTTGATTCATACAACATGTTTGATTGCGTATGTTTTCAACAGGATTGTGACTATTCAACTCTTGAGGATTGTTATTCTGTGTAACTGACCCCGTTGGGGAATATTGTTTTCAGGTCATGGCAAGGCTAAGGCACGGGAAGATAACGTTGACGGCGAGGAGTCCAAGTGATACTAGAAGGGGGGCCCAGTCCGTTTCAGTCATTCATGTCTTTTCATCTTTATTTCCGCTGCAGATTTCCATTTGGATGTTTATTTTCATTTAATGTTGTATATTTTATCTTCACATAAAATATACATGTATTCAGTATTTTTTCCTGGGTATATTATACTTAGACTCCTCATCGGAGTACTGGGTAATATGATGTGGTTCGGTACTACATTTATGTTGTTAATTTCATTAATTTTCATTCGCCTGGTGGGTCCCAGTCGGGGGTCCATGGCACTGTAATATCCGTCTAGTTTGGAGTGTTACAGAGTTGGTATCGGAGCGTGGTTTTGAATACTACCTTCCGAGTCATGTCTCATTTGAAATCATCGTTTATGAGACTAGTATCATTGGACTTTCGCGTTACGTATGACCTGTGCAAGAGCCGAGCCTTCAGACCAAAGAACAGTAAGATTTCCTCATTTATCATTTTCATTTGTAATCATGTCGATCATGTTAACTCATTAACCACTCAGTTCATTTCACTGTTTAGTTGTTGATCTTGAGGATCGTATCATTAATCTTGTTAACTTGTTCAAGATAATCTTTTCAAAAACTTCATCAGATAATCACGTCACCTCAGTTGATCATTCATGTAATCATTGTGATTGAGCGTGTATGCTCATTTTCATCATTTCATAATATAATCATAATGTGACGTTCATGCGAGATATATAATCATCATATGACTTTCCACTTCAGTATGGAAAGAGCTGGCAGAGGATGCGGGGGAAGAGGCCGTGTTGCGGGCCGAAACCCGAGAGCTCGTGTGAATACACGCGCTAATGCAAGGAATAATGCTAATTCATCGAGCAGTGACGCTGCCACTCATTCACCTGGACATAATCATTCACTATCAGGGAGTCGTACCCGGGACACAGCTCAATTAGAAGGTGTTTGGGTTGATCCACTCGCTTTTATGCAGGACATGATAGCCCAAATGACTCAGATGGCACAATTGATGGAGACGATGCATAATTCGACTACTCAAAATCAGCAGGCTCCTCCGCCGCCACCTCAAAGGCAAGAGAGGGGTGTGAGCAGTAACATCGGCGATATCTCTCGCCAAAGGCCACCTACTTTTGAGGGTTCATCTGAACCGGCGGATATCATTCATGGGCTTGAGCATTTCGAGAAACTGTTTGCTATGGTGGACTGTCCTGAGGGACACAAAGTTTCAGTTGCGGCTTACTATCTTGGTAAGGGCGCACATTCCTGGTGGTTATCGTTGAAGCCCACCGACGGATTTTGTACTTGGGATCAATTCAAGACTCTCATGATGAAAAGGTATTATTCGGCCCCACTCAGGGAGGCTAAGTTGTCAGAATTACTCACTCCCGACCTTTCAGCGGACGATGATGTTCTCGCCATTGCCGAGAAATTTCAGGAACTTCTTCCTTTCGCCTCATCTATCATTCACTCTGAGGCGGACAAAATCAAGTATTTCAGCAAGAGGTTGAAACCTCGTATGCGACTACAGTTGCTTAATCATCATTGCACCACTCTGGCCGAATTCATCGAGAAAGCTCTTATGTATGAGCTTACCGCTAAGGAGATTGCTAAGCAGCAACCTTCATCTGCTGGCAAGAAATCTAAGAATCGTAATCAGTCTGACGGCAGTCAGGCGACATTCAAGAAGCCTCGTACGGGCTCTACCTTTTCTGAACGACCTCCTATGGCGCCTAGACCCGCGGAATCTCAGTCACGCGCGGCCAGTTCGGCCATCACCTTTTCAACTGTGAAGAACAGGGTCATTTCAGTACCAAGTGTCCGAGGTAGACTGTCACGTGCCATAATTGTGGAATTGCTGGGCATAGGGCCCGTTTCTGCCGAAGGGACTCTAAACCTACTCCAGCGTCATCTCAGGCCCCAGGACATTCAGCAGTACAGAATCAGGCCACTCAGTCAGCGTCGTTCAAGACGACAGGAGCTAATAAAGGCGGAGCCAAAAGCTATCAGACGGGAGCATCCGGTTCAGGGGCCAGCAAGTCCCGAATTTATGAGATGAAGAAGACCGACGATCCAGAGGCCCGGATGATCTCAGGTACACTCGATATTCTATCTCAACCTGTGTGTACCCTTTTTGATACTGGTGCATTGCATTCATTCATTTCCGAGTCATGTTTGAGTAGACTACGTCTGGGTAGTGCTACTAGTTGTGAGCCTTATGTCGTTGGTCTACCTGATGGTAGAAAAATTATTGGGAATTGTGAGATTAAGGATTATCCGATTCAGCTTTATGGCCGTGATTGGTTAGCAGACCTAATCGTGGTAGATTTACCGAGAGACGACATCATTCTGGGTATTGATTGGATGGACCGTCACAATGTCGTCATTAGTGTCCGTAAGCGTATGGTCACTATCATTTCAGACGATGGGGTCGAATTTGTATTTCAAGGAAGAAATCCCAACTGTTCTGGGAGAGTCATTAACTTGATCAAAGCAGTGAGATTACCCAATCAGGGGTGTGTCGGTTATTGGTGCTATATGACCCAGACCGAGAAACCATCAGTAATGTTGGAGGATATTCCGGTAGTGAGAGATTATGCCGATGTCTTTCCAGACGAGTTACCTGGTTTGCCTCCACAGAGAGATGTGGAATTCATGATTGAGTTGGAGCCTGGTACGTCCCCATTATCGAAGGCACCATACCGGATGGCCCCGACCGAAATGCAGGAGTTGAAAAATCAATTAGAGGATTTGACCGAGAAGGGTTATATTCGACCGAGTGCATCCCCGTGGGGAGCACCAGTGTTATTTTTCAAAAAGAATGATGGTTTGTTCCGCTTGTGTATTGATTACTGGGAATTGAACCGGGTGACGATCAAGAATAAGTATCCCCTACCCCGTATTGATGATCTTTTGGATCAACTTCTGGGAGCTTCAGTATTTTCCAAGATCGACTTAAGATCCGGATATCATCAGTTGCGAATTCGAGAGTCGGATATCGTGACGACGCGTTTCGAACACGCTATGGTCATTATGAGTTTGTGGTAATGCCGTTTGGGTTAACTAATGCACCTGCGGTGTTCATGGAGTTAATAAATCAGGTTTTCATTGACTATTTGGATCGGTTCGTGGTTGTCTTCATTGATGACATTTTGATTTATTCTCGTGACCTGGAGGAGCATGAGTTTCACCTTCATCAGGTTCTCGACGTGTTGAGACGAGAGCAACTCTATGGAAAGTTTTCCAAATGTGAATTCTGGATGTCCGAAGTGACATTTCTCGGACATGTAATTTCATCAGACGGATTTCGTGTCAACCCTCAGAAGACGGAGGCTATCCGAGTTTGGCTACCTCCAAAGAATATTAAGGAAATCCGAAGTTTCCTCGGATTACCTAGTTATTATCGGCGATTTGTGGAAGGATTTTCCAAGATCGCTCAACCCATGACGAACCTTTTACGGAAAGATAAGAAGTACACGTGGTCCGACGCGTGTCAACAGAGTTTTGAGGAACTCAAGAGCCGGTTAATTTCAGCACCTGTCCTTTCTTTACCGCAAGGGATGGAAGGATTTGTGGTTTATAGTGATGCGTCCGGACAGGGTCTCAGATGTGTACTAATGCAGAACGGGAAAGTTATTGCTTATTCTTCACGGCAATTGAGACCTTACGAGGTTAATTATCCGACCTACGACCTGGAGCTAGCAGCCGTGGTGTTCGCATTGAAGATTTGGCGTCATTATCTTTATGGCGTTACGTGTCAGATATTCACCGATCACAAGAGTTTGAAGTATATATTTACTCGGAAGGAGTTAAATATGCGACAGAGGCGGTGGTTGGAACTAATCAAAGATTATGACATTGAGATCATGTACCACCCGGGTAAGGCAAATGTGGTTGCCGATGCCTTGAGTTGTAAGTACGTTCAGGAGCAAATGCTTGCTCGTTTAACAGTTCAGAAGGAGCTTCAGCAAGAATTCCTTAGACCCGAGATCGAGGTCTGACTTCAGCGAGTGCAAGGGCAACTTTGCATGTTAGAAATTTCATCGCCACTTGAGGAGGCAATCAAAGTGAATCAGGGTTCAGACCCATCATTGTTACGCATACGTGAGGATGTGGCTCAGGGGAAAGCCCCTGGATTTGTGGTCCACGAGGATGGACTATTGCGTTTTAAGAATTGGTTATGCGTACCGGCGAATGACGAGTTGAAAAACTCGATTTTGAGAGAAGCTCATGCTACCCATTATTCCATCCATCCGGGGTCTAGCAAGATGTACAAGGACTTGAAACAAAATTACTGGTGGAGTAATATGAAGCGAGAAGTCGCGGAATTTATTTCGAGATGCTTGACCTATCAGCAAGTTAAGATATAACATCAGCGACCGGCGGGCATGCTGAAACCGCTCCCTATCCCAGAGTGGAAGTGGGAAGATATTTCCATGGACTTCATCACGAGTTTGCCGACGAGTCGTCGTAGCATGAATACAATTTGGGTGATTGTAGACCGCTTAACTAAATCGGCTCATTTCCTTGAGATTAAGGATACGTGGTGTCCCGAGAGACTTGCCCAGTTGTTCATCAAAAAGATAGTGAGATTGTATGGTACTCCTAAAAGTATCGTTTCTGATCGTGATGGACGATTCGTGTCTCATTTTTGGAAATCAGTTCATCGTGCTATGTGAACTCAGCTTAATCTCAGTACCGCTTTTCATCCTCAGTCCGGCGGACAATCAGAGAGGATGATTCAGACATTGGAGGACATGTTGAGGGCATGCGTCCTCGATTGGAAAGACGATTGGGAAGCCCAATTAGTGTTAATTGAGTTCACGTACAATAATAGTTGGCATGCTTCGATTAAGATGGCACCTTACGAGGGATTGACTAGTTTTTCTCTCCTAGCAGACGGAAGACGCAACAACAACAATTAGCAATCTGCTTCTTCCCTATATGGTATGGATAGAGCCAGCTCTGTTGTTCATTCAATGATGATGGAATTTAGACTCGTCGATTTGGCCAAGGCTCATTTTTGAGACAAGACTCAAATCTAGCATGATACAGTCGGCGGTGAGAGTTTCAGATTTCGTACGATCGTCGTTGTCGATCTCCTTTGTGTTGGGACGACTTATCAGAATCAATCGGCACCGAGCCCGATATGCTCATAGCTGCCCGTGAGAAGGTAACTTTAATCAGGAGTCATTTGTTGACAGCTCAGAGTCGACCGAAATCTTATGCAGATAATCTTCGTCGACCGCTAGATTTCAAGACAGGTGACCACATGTTGGTCAAGGTATCCCCGAGTCGAAGTATTTTCCGGTTTGGAAAACGGGGGAAGTTGAGTCCGAGATTCATTGGACTGTTTAAGATTTTAGACTGAGTAGGCGATTTAGCTTATCGATTGGCCTTACCTCTGGCGTTGAGCCGAATGCATAATGTGTTTCACGTCTCTCAGTTGCGTAAGTATGTTGCCGACCCAAGTCACATACTTCAGTTCGACGAAATCGAGATCGCGGATGATCATTCGTATGAGGAGCGTCCTATACGAGTTTTAGAGCGGCGAATCAAACAGTTGAGGAACAAGACGATTCCTTAGGTCAAGTTTCAGTGGTCTAGACACGGAGTCGAAGAGGATACTTGGGAAACCGAGGATAGTATGTGGGAGGGTTATCCCGAGTTGTTTGACCCTTAGTTTCAGGGACGAAACTCTTTTTAAGATGGGGAGCATGTAATACCCGGTTGTAATTCATTCATTATCATTCAGTAATTATCAGTCAGTAATTGTCACTCAGTAATTTTCACTCATTAATAATCACTCATCATTCATGATTCATTCATTTGCGTTCATTGTTGGCAAACTGTAACCGTGTATCAGTTACTGATCATCTATGCATCTCCGTCTGAGTGTCGAGACGGGATTACTATCATTATCATCGTGATTGGTAGTCTTGAGCTGGAAGTATCATCTTTGGACTTGTTCACTTTCACATACGTATGGTATGTCGAATCATTCATAAATCGTAGCGAGAAATCGGAATTGTCGGATTTTCATCTTGTCCAGCAACGAGTTACGGCCGTAACTAGTCATACATTACGGCCGTAACATGCATTCGTGGGCTCAAGGTGATTTTGGACGAAGGCGAGTTACGGCCGTAAGGATTGTCGGATATGGCCGTAACAGGCGCTCATTAGTTTCAGGCCATTTCGGACGAATGGGACTTACGGCCGTAAGGGTTTCGGCATACGACCATAAGATGAGGAGATGCAGCCGTAAGATGGGCAGGCTACGGCCGTAAGGAGTGTTCGTAATTTCAGGATTTGTCGGACGAGAAGGACTTACGGCCGTAAGGGTTGCGGCATACGTCCGTAATATGAGGCAGGTACGGCCGTAAGGCTTGGCCGGGTACGGCCGTACGTTGCAGGCAGGGTACCTAGTCAGTTTCGACGAAGGGGTCGTACGGCCGTAAGTTTGGCCGGGTACGGCCGTATCGGTCGACTTATGCCCGTAAGGTGTGCGGGTACGGCCGTATGGATGTCGGTAGGTGTCTTGGATGAGGGCGAGTTACGCCCGTAAGTCAGGTGCGGGTACGGCCGTATGGCTGTCGGCAGTTTCTGGACGAAGCCGAGTTACGGCCGTACGAGATGGATGGTTACGGCCGTAAGGCCGTTGACCTGGGATGTTACGGCCGTAAGTTGGCCGAGTTACGGCCGTAACTTCCGGCAGTTTATAAGGGTTTGGACAGGACTTTTTTCCTCATTTTCTCATTTTCTTCACTTTGTTCCGGGAGAGAGAGCTTGAGGGAGATACTTTTCATCATCAATCATAAGAGTGTTCGCTTTTCATCATCTTCATTGATTTGGGGAGTTTGGATAGTGGATTTAACACATTTTCATTAGATCGAAGTGCTTGGATCTTCAAAAGTAATATTCTTCAACATCTTGGATTTCGATTTTGTGTTGAAGTATGATGTTTTGGACGTTATAATCATGTTATATGAATGGATATACATATGATTACGGGTGTGTATGAATATTCATTGAATTATTGAATGGTTATTCAAGAACACTTTGAATATTGATTTGGATTTGGGGGTTTTCGATTAATTGTTGTTGTAATCGCGAATTTGGATATTCATTTTGGATTATTGAACGTATTGAAGATGTTTTGTTGGTTTGAAACACTTCTCGGGGATTTGATGTTGGTATAATTGAGGATTGATTGTAAACAATCGAAGATTGGTTACAACGTGTTTGATATAATGCCCCAATGAACTTGGTTTAGTCGTATCGACGTTTTGAGTTAGTTATACTCGTGTTTGATTCGTGTGTTGAACCGGATTGTTGGTATTTGTGTTATTCAAGGTTGTTCGAGTGACCGACATTTCATTTAGGGCGTTTGTTCGAGGAAGGACATTGTTCACCGGTGTTGTGTAAGTTAATTCTTACTCGGTTAAAGAGATATTCATTCCTTTCGTTGTTGTTCATTCATAATCATATTTCATTCATAAAGTATTAACCGTATTGAGACTTGTAATTGTCAATTAATCACTTCATTTATGAGGAACGACGGTTCCAATCATTTCATTGAGCTATCATTCATTTCACTATCATTTCATCTCGGTGAGTCATTATTGATTTTGATGTCACTTTTGTTATATCGTGGCATTCCGTGTCATACTGGCGTGCCGGTTGGTATGTGTAGGATTTTCATGTCGGGCACATATAAAGTCGTGTGTTGGTTGTTGGCCTCACATTGGACTGTGCACACGAGACGATCACTTCGTGAGACTGATTAGGTATAAAGCCACACGTGTATTCGATCGATACTCGTTGGTGGCTTGTGCACGGACACATTTCCATCCCGGGCGTAGTGTGGCGCCATCCTTTGAGCCGTACTGTTAGTTGATTCATACAGCATGTTTGATTGCGTATGTTTTCAACAGGATTGGGACTATTCAACTCTTGAGGATTGTTATTCTGTGTAACTGACCCCGTTGGGGAATATTGTTTTCAGGTCATGGCAAGGCTAAGGCACGGGAAGAGAACGTTGACGGCGAGGAGTCCCAGTAATACTAGTAGGGGGCCCCAGTCCGTTTCAGTAATTCATGTCTTTTCATCTTTATTTCCGCTGCAGATTTCCGTTTGGATGTTCATTTTCATTTAATGTTGTATATTTTATCTTCACATAAAATATACATGTATTCAGTATTTCTTCCTCGGTATATTATACTTAGACTCCTCATCAGAGTACTGGGTAATATGATGTGGTTCGGTACTACATTTATGTTGTTAATTTCATTAATTTTCATTCGCCTGGTGGGTCCCAGTCGGGGGTCCATGGCACTGTAATATCCGCCTAGTTTGGGGCGTTACACGATCGGGGTTGTCTGACTGTTGTTGCCTGATCTCGTACTGCGAAGAATTGTCGTTCACCATTAGTCAACTGTTTCGAGTGTGGCCAAGTAGGTCATCGAGCCGTGCATTGCGAGACGGTAGCTGAGAGATTTGGGGATTGAGGTTGCGTCTCTGCTCCGAACGGACACAGAAATGCCTAGTGTAGTTTTTGAGCACTTCGGCGTAGTCCGAATTGTTTGTGGTTGTCCCTGTGGATCGTTTGTGTGTTTATTTCTGTTTTCTTGATTGTGCGTGTTTTCTTGTAATGGGTACTTTGTGTTTTGTGATTGTTCGGATAATCGACTTGGTTGTATTATCTGTTTGATGACGCTTGTCAATTGTTGGTTTTATTATGTCTCTATCGGTGGCGTTGTGTTGGTCGTCGTGTAGCGTGTTTTCACGCCGTATGTCTCTTTGCGTTTCTTGCAGTGTTTCGCCGTTGGGCGCGAGTTTTCGGTTTTGTGTATCTTGTCGAGTTTTCCTGGCGGGTTATTGCTTCTCCCTACTTGGTTTAAGTTTCGGGAATAAGTTTCGGGACGAAACTTCTTTTAAGGAGGGTAGTATGTAATATCCGTAATTTTCAATTTCCAGTAATTTTTCTTTTTTCGGTGGCAGTCCATTTTTACGAATCGCTTGTGACCATTTTGTCATTCTGAGAATGTTTAATTCTGAACTTTTCGACATCCGAGTGTTGAGTTCCGTGCTTTTTAGCGACTTTTCCGTCCTTGAGTTCGATTCTTTCGAATCTCGTCCGAAACTGTTGGTTCGAGTTTCTCGTAAGTTCAGTTGATGTTATTTTTCATGTTGAGAGCTTTGGTTTGGTTATTCAATCACGTATCGTGATTTTCGGACGTTTTGGGCCATTTTCGTAATTTCCCAAAGTTTGGGGTAATTACTTTCCGTTGTCGAATTTCGAGCCTTCGGGTGGTCGGAATCGTGTGTTCTCTTAGTGTTCGGATTCGTATTTACGAGTACTTCATAACCGTGTTTTCGGTTTACGTTCAGGTCTGAGTTTCGAGATTTTTCGGACCGTCGGATCGACCGAGTCCCGGCTGGCAGGACCTGGCCGAGTAATGGCCGCTATGGCGGCGATTCTGGCCGTAAGGGCGATTCGTCGTAAGGCCATGTCCGTGCGTCGTAATGGGCGGCGATTTTAGGCGATTGGTTCGGCCATGGCCAGTTACGGCCGTTAGCCATGGCCGATTACGTACGTTATGTGGCCGGCAGTTAGCCTATTTAAGGCCATTAGACGTTTTCTTCAGCCATTTTCTCACTCGATTCATCCTCTTCCGCGGATGGAGCTTTTATGATCATGGAGGGATGTTTTCAGGTGTTAAATCCATGAAGTCTTGGAGTTCATATCATCAATTGTCAGTCCTATAACATCCTTTGATCGAGCGAATCCGGTCAGATTTTCTAGAAATCTAGTTTTGGGGAATTTGGGTATTTTGGTGGATTTCGTCCGTTTAATCCGATTTAACTTAGGATTATGATGGATTGATGATTATTTTAGATGTATTATATCATTTCCCTTGTTATTCCATGGTTAGATCGTATCGATTCGTTGTTTTGGTCGAGTTCTTAGTCGACGCCTTGAAGGTGTCCAACAAAAGGTCTTAGAGGGGGGATTGGGCGTTGTATGATTATTATCCATCATACAATTGTTGATTTATCATTGGTATGACTTAGGGACGAAATTATTGTGAAGAACTCGAGTCGGAACCCTTCAGTTCGTTGTCTTCTTCGGGGTCCGAGCTTCCCGGTCGAACCGTGTTCTTCGGAGTATTCGGTAGCGGTTACTAAGGCAAGTATTTTACTATACGAATTGTGTCTTGTGAATAGGGACGTCGTGTTATGGTTATGATGAATTGATTTATCTTAGCGAATATGCTTTGTATGAATTGATTATTATGAACGATTGATGGTAACGATAATACCTTCACTTAGTTAACATCGTGGAATTGTGTTGGACGTGCAAATCATCTAAGTTTGTGCCGGGCATGGTTGGTCATTGTTGAGTTGTTGTGATGATTATGATAATTGTGTTGTTTTGGTTTACATACTTGATTATACATTTCGGTGTAATGTGGAATGGCTTGACCTTTGATGATTATGAGTTGTGTCGTGTCGATGTGTGTGTGTGTGTGTGTTCCAGGTAGGGTCTGACGAGGCCTCTGGAGTTCGGTACATGATGTGTACGAACAAGGTGTGTGATCCAGGTAGGGTCTGACGAGGCTTCTGGAGTTCGGTACATGATGTGTACGAACGATGTTTGTGTCCAGGTAGGGTCCGTCGAGGCCTCCGGAGTTCGGTACATGATGTGTACGAACAGTGTGTGTGGGAAACTGAAAAATCCGAAGATAATAGACACAGAGTACCGTTATCCGCCACTTGACCTGACAAACACAAGAGAGTATTAATTCACAGTATCGAGGTCTACTGAAACTAAATCGCGATTATATTTCCTTCATATAGACAAGAGAATCTACAACAAAGAAACAAATGTATATATAACAATAGTTAATAATGTAATATCTTAAAATAACATTAATACTTTCCCGACAACGGCGCCAAAAACTCGACACACATTTGGTGTAGTTTATTGCAAGTGCACGATTCGCATCAAGTAGTAAGTGGACTTTTAAGTCTGGGTAATCGATCCCATGAGGAACTATGATTATTGATTGATTTATATACTATTTTCCTTTTGTTATAATTATCAAGGATGAGTGGAAACAGATAATTTAAACCTTGAGTTTGAAAATTGCAATGAATTGCAATTATAGTTCAAGAAATTATAAAGAAGTAAATAATTGTATTAATAATATAATTATAAGATGTAAAATGAAATAGTTGGATTACAAACTCAATTTATCATTAGTTATAATTAGTTATAGAAGAAGAATATGAAATCATAAGATATATTACTTATTATTTGTGCAGATTCGATTTTCCTTAAAAAGTCGGTGTAATACCCGAGATTATCATTTCCGGTTATCTTGAATTGTTTGTCATTTTATGCAATATATTGTTTGTCTGTTGTCGAGTGGTTGATATTATTTATTCGTTGATTGATACGTGTTGGTATCGTGCTACTGTGTTTATGATGTGAAGCGGATATGTGGTGCCTGTGTTTATGTAATCATATGTCATGATTTGTTATTTATTTGTTTTCAATTTGGATCATTGATGTTGTCCGTTAGTATTTCGTTGCATGTTGAATGATTGTTGTTTTGTCAAAGAGTATCGTTGTTGTGCATTTGGGTCGACTTTATAAGATCACCACCAGCACTTATAATGTCTAAAAATTCTGAAACATATATAGCATCAAGTTATCTTTCCAATGGTTCAAATGGCGAGTCAATTGGAGTCCGAACAGAGGAGTTATGGTCGAAATAGCAAAGACTACATTATCAGCATTTGGTGTATAATTAGCGCACGCTATTGCAGCTATTAGCGCGCGCTAACTCTTAGGGACAAAGCGTTCAGTCCTTCACTGGATTGCCACATTTGCGCACGCTAATGTATTGATTGGCACGTGCTAATGGATTGAGGCATAATGTTCAGTTCATTTTCAGGCTCGTTAGCGCACGCTAAGGGGAGGGCTAGCGCGCGCTAAGCTATCCAGTATATATACTGGACAACAGTTCTTTTTTTTCATATTTTCTTTCATTACTTCCCCTTATCGCGATAGATGGACGAGGGCGGATAGATTTAGGGTTATTGGCTGATATTGCTCCATCCAAAAGTGTTTTAGAGGGTCTTAGGTGATTATAACATCACCTAATCTATTGTTCTTCGTCGGATCGAGGTATTCTTCTTGATTTCCCTAGAGTTGACTTTTTGGGGATTTGTTCTTGATTTTATTGTCATTCAATTTATGATGGTTCAATTAGTATTTTATGATATTATTGAACATATCCTATGGATTGTATATCCATATTTCAGTTTCGTATAATCCGAATCGTGAATATTGTGTTCTATAGAAGTCTTGAACATTTAATGTTCGATTAAATGTCTCAATGAGTTTCCTTCAGTTGTTGGTTGTGATTTCCAATGTTATTGGTCCTTATCCTCATAGTGATTATGTTATCGTGGTCTTTCACGGAGGTTGTAGGTTTTCGGGACTGTCCGATCGAACCGTGTTCTTCGGAGGATTCACGTTGATTATCGAGGCAAGTATCTTGCTTATACGACGTGTATCTTGTGAATAGAGATTATGTGTCAGGTTTACGATGATTGGTTTACCTTCGTGGATATATTTTGTATGAAATGGTTATAAGCTACTTGAAATGAATGTAATGTGGTGTTTATGTTATCCTCGAATGTTTATTGTTGAGGACTTATGTTGGTTGTGGTAATTGTGCTGGTTTGTGATACACTTGGATGTATATTGTGTTGTGTGTGATCATTGAATATGTTGAGTAGACTGTTTATTGTTTATGATGATGGTTGTGATAATGGTATGGTGTATTATATGGTCGATTGTATAATGTGGTGTGTTGATTGTAAATGTTGTGTGATGTGTTGCTAAGTTCACTCGTGTGGGTTCGACGGGACCTACGAGGATTCATGACAAGGGAACATAGGATCGGAACTTAGTATGTGGTGCTGAGGTCCAATCGTGCGGGTCTGACGAGGCCTACGACGACACAAGAATTGTTGATTTGTAGAGACGGTTAGTGTGAGTATGTGCGGTTTGTCTACCCGGTGATGGTTTGGTGAACCTCTGGGGGTCGATGCCAAGAGAGCATGCCTGTGGATTACCGTGTGTGTTGTTAATTGTGACGATGTTGCGAGGTAACATGTTGTTACCTTGTGTTTTGTTATTTGTGATGATGATACGTGATGACATGGTTATCTTGATGATGTTGTTTCCAAGAGAATTTGATATTCTAGAATCTGTTTTGCAAATGATTTCAAAATGAGACTGTTTTAGTAAAACATCCTGAGGTATCAAAATTTTTTCAAATCTTATTTTGGAAAATCATACGAACTCAAGGATTTTAAAATGTTGTTATTTAAATGAATACCTCATGGAATCTTAAAAAGTATGTTACCAATGATTGACTACCATGATGTGTGGTTTGTTACGGTCGTATTTGTATCGGTAATGGTCCTAAGTATTCTGTTGATATGGTAACGTGATTTTTTGATTACGACTGTAAGTTCCATTTGTTGCGACAGTAGTCCTTGAATTCGTGTAATTATCCGAAGTGGATATTTTTGTTGTGTTAATATTTGTTCTATTACGTGGATGTTTCATATTGAGTTGGCATTTAGATATGTTGTTTTGCGATGTTGTGTTTCATTGTATTGAACGATTGCCTGTCTAGTATGCCGAGGGGCCGAGGCCGAGGCAGTGGTCGTAGTCATGGACATAGTTAGGAGCGTGTTGAGGTACAGATGGTCGGGATGACCAGTCGCGTGATTAGGGGCAAACAGCTAGAGGTAATGTTGATGTTAGCGTTGCCGCCATCCTTCAACATGTGTCAAACTAGCACGGATGAATCAGGGTACGCACCAGAGTGAGCATTCATATGGGAGCGACGGAGCTAGTAAGTGGCTACGGGACGTGATGAGAATGCATCCACCTCATTTTGCAGCTTCCTCAAATTCGATAGGTTAAGAGGACTGGCTCTTCCAGTTGGGAAGAACGTTTGATGCTGTAGCTTGTCTGAATGAGAGAAGGGTACCTATTGCACAGTACCTCCTTGACAAAGAAGCTACAGACTAGTGGGTGGCCATAGTGCCTACTGATCGTACAGCTACTTGGGCCGAATTCAAGACTGCCATGGAGGGCGATGTAACACCCCGAGATATTCGAAATAATTACAGCTCCGTAAACCCTTTATATAAGAATTTACAAGGTTAAATTAAAGAAATGTTGAATAATACAAAAGTACTACTAGAAGTTGAGTAATTCGGTAAATCGGTTCAAACAACTTAAATCAATCCAATTATTACAAACATCTCAAATCATCAACATGACACACGTACTCGAGTACTGAAAATCAAACCAGAATAACAAAACAACACAACAGATAACATCACTGAGCCCCCTCGTCATCATGTCAGTACTGTGGTTACTTTCCCGCTCCTCGGCTACCTAAATATCAAAACAAATGTCCACCCCCGCAGGGGTTAGCAAAATGATGCTAGTACAAGTATCAGAATATACAAAATCAGATATGCAACAACGATGCATAGCAAAATACAAATCACGGACTTCCTCTACCGGAATCCAACGATGTGAATCCACACGATTCCATCAACACAACACAGGGTATTCCAATGATCCAGCGCCCTCAGCATGGATCCCAAGATGATCCTGTCGGACCAACACGAGGTGTAATAACCTGTCCAATGATCCAGCGTCCTCAGCATAGATCCCAAGATGATCCCGTCGGACCAACACGAGGTGGACATCTGATCCAGCACCCTCACCATAGATCACAAGATCCCTTCGGATCAATACGACATATACAACACAACTATGCATACACATATGCAATATCGATATGTCTATCAATATGAACATATAAATGAATCATTACGATAATATGCCAATTCAACTGGAATGATCTCATGTTCAACAACATGAATAACAATATGCATGATCAAAATCATCAACATTAAATCAATATTCAAAATACGATACTTGCCTCAGAAATCGCGACAAGGGTTGCTACTGAATAACCTTCAACCCGCTCGAAGAACTCTTACTCGATCAATTCACCAAAATCTGAACCTTCATCGAACAATAACACCGGTATAACTAATGGCTCTGGATAATCATATGAACATCAAAAAGGCATGTTTTACCTAATCATACAAGCATACTAATCTGTCCCAAACCTCACCGGTTGAATCAACACTATGCTACTTAACCGAACAAAAAGCTCATAGTATTCCATTCAAGATTCAATACACCCTTCGGTTGGATTCTTCCCTTATACCTCATGATAATTCGTCTTACAAGGATCTTAATCTTACTCTTCATTAATCCAAAGCAACAAGATATCGGAAATACCTCGACGAACACCATAAGAACTTATTCACTAGGTTCAACATGATTAACATCTTCTTCTTCAAGGAAAAATCCCCAAGTTTAATCCATTAAGTTCCCTTATACGCATTGTTCGATCATAATAATACGTAAGAATTCGATAATCTCAGTAAACTTGCTATAATCAGGTTCATAATTTTAGGACACTACGTTCAAGAGCTCTAACACTACAAGGTTCGATTAATATTCTTAACAACGAAGGAGAACCGAAGCATAACCAAAATTATTCTTCTAAAAACATGGTGTTCGACTCCTCATGATAATAACTGACTTGGTATTCTCAAAAACAGGTTCAAAACATCACCAAGAACACATAATCAAGTTGGTGAAGGATCACATACCTCAAAATAGTGAAGAACAATGTAATACTTGATGAAACTCAACACCATAAGCTTGAACACCAATCCACAACGGTCTATGATCTTCAAAATCGATCTAGGATGATGATATGAGAGACATATGGTGCTGGGGAGTTCTCAGATTGCAAAAATCGGCCAATGAATGAGGAGGAAATGAAATGGAGGTTGAGGGCTATAAATAGAACTTTAACCATTACATACGTTATCGGCAATCCTTTACGTACGTTAAAGCCTTAGCTTACGCTATTCTCAAACCTTTGCGTACGTTAACGTCTGGCAATAGCTCACTACCTCGATTCTGGCTTCGCTTACGTACGTTATCATAACACGTTTACGTATGTAAAACCATGTACTTAGCGTATGTTAACAATCCTACCTAATATACGTTAAGCCTCATTGACTTGTTTGGTTGGAAAGCCGTTCAGGTTCACACGGAGCATTATCAACGAATCTTCTTCTCGCCCCCACAGGCGGACCTTGTTTGATCTCAAATTGACTGAAGGTAACGTACGTTACGTTACTACGATAACATATGTTATATTAAACTCATAGCGTACGTTACACTCAATGCCTAGCGTACATTATGACGTGCAGATACATGCATGCATAAATAAAGGAAATTCAAAAATGCAGGAATACGAATATAGGAACCCACACTTTGATTAATAATACCATATATTCGAATATCACAAGTTCGAATACAGGTAAAATACACAATAATTATCTAGGCATTACATACTATCCCTCTAAAAAGAAGTTTCGTCCCGAAACTTAAGACGAAAACAAATTCGGGTATCTCGACTTCCTACTATCCTCAGTTTCCCAAGTTGCTTCTTCGACTCCATGTTGAGACCGTTGAACTTTAACCAAGGAGATTGGTTTATTCATCAATTTCTTGACTCGGCTATCGAGTATCTTGATTAGTTTTTCTTCAAACGTGCCATTATTAGCCACTTCAATCTCGCCATAATCAATGATATGACTAGGATTCGGTACATATTTCCATAATTGGGATACGTGGAACACATTATGAACGTGTCTCAGCGATGGCGGTAAGGCTAACCTATACGCCAACTCCCCAACTCTTTCCAGGATCTCGAATGGTTCGATATATCTCGGACTCAACTTCCCTTTCTTCCCAAAACGGAAAATTCCCCGAGTAGGAGAAACCTTCAAGAGCATGTGGTCCCCAATTACAAACTCTAACGGGCGACGACATACGTCTGCATAAGACTTCTGTCAACTCTGGGCAGTCAGCAGCCTTTCACGAATCAGAGCTACCGTCTCTTGAGTCTGAACTATCAACTCTGGTTATGTCCCGATCAAGTCAGAAGAATCATCCCAACATAGGGGAGATCTGCACCTTCTCCCATATAACGCCTCAAATGGTGCCATCTTAATGGAAGTATGCCAACTATTGTTGTAGGTGAATTCAATCAACGACAAATGGACCTCCCAATCAGTCGACCAATCTAAGACATAAGCTCTTAGCATATCTTCTACTGTCTGAATAGTTCTTTCGGATTGTCCGTCCGTTTGAGGGTGATAAGTTGTGCTAAAATTCAGCTCAGTTCCCAAGGCTCGATGAACCGCTTTCCAAAAGTATGACACAAAACGACCATCCCGATCCGAAATAATGGTCTTCATCATACCGTGAAATTAGACTATCTCCACAATAAACACTCGTGCTAACTTTTTTGGTCCCCAAGTATCCTTAATACCCAGAAAATGAGCCGACTTGGTCAGACGATCAACTATCACCCAAATCATATTCATCCCTGTTCTGGTCCTTGGCATATTGGTGATAAAGTCCATCGATATATACTCCTACTTCCATTCAGGGATCGGAAGTGGTTTCAACATTCCGGCAGGTCGTTGATGTTCAATCTTAACCTTTTGACAAGTTAAACACTTCGAGACGTATTCCGCTACGTCCTTCTTCATATTTCCCCACCACAAATTCTGCTTTAAATCCTTATACATTTTACTGGTGCCTGGATGAATAGAATAGAGCACGCTATGAGCTTCCTTCATGATCGTCTACTTCAAAACATCGTTATCGGGGACGCAAAATCGGCTCTGGAATCTGATAACTCTATCATCATGTATCACGAATCCTGGGGCCTTTCCTTTGTTCACTTCATCACGTAACCGAATCAGAGAATCATCCAACTGCTTAGATTTGATTTCTTCAATTAACGTCGAAGTTAATTCCATCATACATAGTTGCCCTTAGAATCCTTGCGACTATACTTCAATTCCTTCGCGAATCAGTTCTCGTTGAATGCTGTACTGGGACGTAAGTGCTTCCAACATTCGAATAGAAACAGGTTTGCGGCTCAGTACATCAGCTACCATGTTCGCTTTGCCTGGATGATAAAGAATTTACAGGTCGTAATCTTTGATCAATTACAGCCATCTCCGTTGTCTCATGTTTAATTCCTTTTGACTGAAAATATACTTGAGACTCTTATGATCTGTGAAGATCTGACAATAAGTTCCGTACAAATAATTTCGCCAAATCTTCAGGGCAAGGACAACAGCTGCTAACTCTAAATCATGTGACGGGTAGTTAACCTCATACATTTTTAACTATCGAGAGGCATAGGCAATCACCCTATCCTTCTGCATCAATACGCAACCCAGACCATGATTCGACGCATCGCTGTCAACCATGAACCCATCGGTTCCATCTGGTAGTGCTAGTATTGGCACCGTTATCAGTCTTCTCTTGAGTTCATCAAAACTAGTCTGACATTTCTCGTCCATACGAATTTCTGAGCTTTCTTTAATAGCTGAGTAAGTGGACGAGGAACTTTGGAAAATCCTTCCACAAAATGATGATAATATCCAGCAAGTCCTAAGAAACTTCGGACTTCCTTCACGTTCTTAGGAGATTTCCACTCCAAAATTGCCTCAACTTTCTTCGAGTCTACCTGAACTCCATCGGTTGATATAACGTGCCCGAGGAATGTTACTTCCTTAAGCCATAACTTACATTTGGAAAGTTTTGCATAAAGCTGTTCATTCCTCAAAGTATTCAAAACGATATGCAAGTGTTTTGCATGCTCTTCTAGATCCTTCGAATAGATCAAGATGTCATCAATGAAAACGATCACGAATTATTCCAAGTATTCTAAGAATACTCGATTCATCAATTGCATAAACACTGTAGGAGCATTTGTAAGCCCAAATGGCATTACGACAAACTCATAGTGCCCGTACCGCGATCTGAAAGTAGATTACGATATATCAGATTCCTTAATCCTCAACTAATGGTATCCTGATCTCAAGTCGATCTTCGAGAATACCGTCTCCCCCTGCAGTTGATAAAATAAATCGTCGATCCGAGGCGATGGGTATTTGTTCTTGATAATCACCTTGTTTAGCTCCCTATAATCAATACACAATCGGAGGGATCCGTCTTTCTTCCGGACAAAGAGAACGGGTGCTCCCAAAGAAGAAATGCTAGGTTGAATGTAACCTTTCTGCAACAATTCGTCAAGCTGTTTCTTTAATTCATACATCCCGGTTGGCACCATACGGTATGGTGCTCTGGAAATAGGTGCAGCTCCAGGCTCCAATTCAATATTAAACTCTACAGCTCTTCGCGAGGTAACTGTAACACCCCCAGAATCAAACCGGGAATATTACACGCCGCAGACCCTCTCCGTAAGGATCCACCAGGCTAGACATCAAAACTACATAATAAATTACATACCGACATGATAAAATACAAAATCCGTAGACCAACTTGGTCTTTCGTCACTAACATACAAGCCAAAAATACACATTTCCATCTCGACTCATACCCGTACAAGGGTAAAATATACTCACAAACCAAAAGTACGACATAAGAAAGACCATACACAAACTCGGACTGACTGTATCCAACACTGGCCCTCGTGTGATTAGTATCATTCGCCTTCCATCATCCTTCGCGCCGATCCTGTGTTTTGCTCCCAAACCTGCATGTACCTGGATGCAAAAACAGACATCCACCCCCGAATACTCGGGGGTTAGCAAAACTCCACTGTTTTGCTAGTACAAGTATAAAGTGCAAATACGAGCCATACAAAACACATTCCGAGAATACAACAAAAGTCTTCCCGAGATATTTGATAATTAAAAATAGTTCAAGTCTTGAATGTAGAAATCAAAACAAGAAAACACTTTGAAAACATTTTCAAATCTCGGGAGTTTTCGAAAACATTTTCGATAGTAAAGTTCTTAATTCTCCAAAAGCCACTTAGGGTCACCGCCCCAATATTCATTTTCCAAAAATGTAAATCCGATTAACAAAACACGGGGTTCACAACCCAATTCACTCCAGTCACAAAACACAGGGTCCACGACCCAACCATTTCGATCATCAATACAGGGTCCGCGACCCGTTCATTCACTTCAATTCACTTTCAAAAATTCATTACACATAACACATTATGTTTATGCCATTTTAGCCAAACACCAAGACTCGATATATAATGTCTCTCAACTCCGAGCAACAAGCATTGTGATACTCCGGACATATCACAATTAATCAACAGTACAAACACTCTGGCAATTCTCGCGACCCGGTCCAGCCCTCCGGTCCCGCCGTAAGGCCACCAAGTCCCTGTGTGCCCCGTCGAGCAATCCCCAGGTGAGAACGCCCACTGGTAACTCGCAACCCGGTCCAGCCGCTAAGCCACCAGGTCCCCGTGTGACCCCGTCGAGTCAATCCCCGAGTGAGAGTACCCGAGAAAAACCTTACAATTCTCATCAATTCACGTTTCCAAAACCATAATCCTCAAGAGTCAATCACAATATATATAGTCGAGGTATTTTGCTAAAATGGCCATATTATTCTAACATATACTCACGACCCAGAATTAATACTATCCACAAAGAAACACACTTATCTCAACAACACCGAACAACACAACCCGTATCACACAACTCATGTATCCACCGATAACCACATGATTCCACACACAATTCATAACAAAAGGATTTAACCACAAATTACCGACGACATATTCACACATAATGACATCATCCGAATGTAGGGAGTTCTTATACTCAACACTAACACACATAGTCAAATAATCACATTAAGTCTCGAACACAAGATTCATCCTTTAAGAAAACCATAATTGTAAATATACCGATTCTTTAGAAAAATGGTTGTAAACAATTCGTTTAGCACGTATCGTCAACTTTCAACCATCATATTCACAAAACACGTAATGTATGGGCAAGATACTTGCCTCGATAGTCGATGCCGGACACTCCGACGATCATGGCTCACCCAGGAAACCTCGAATGCCCACAACCCTCCGGCGGAAACGACGGTAACATAACCGATCGGGAAACGGCAAACGGAAAGGTTCCGACTCAAGTTCTTCGCAAGGAACCTGACCCTAACATAATACCGTCAATAATCAACGATCGTACGAGGAAGAATAATCGTAGAACGCCCAAAACCCCCCTCTAAGGATTTTCTCCGGACACCTTCAAGGCACCGATTAGGAACTCAACAAAACGAAGAATCTTTAACAATCGAACCATGGATCAACAAGGAAATTGGTATAATATGACTTCATAATCATCAATCCATCACAAATATAAGTTATCATGGATCAAACGGGCGAAAACAACCAAAACCCCCAATTTTCCCAAAACTAGGATTTTAAGAAAACTAACCTTGATTCGCTGGATTGAAGGATGTTATGGAGTGATTAATCGATGATATGAGCTCCAAAACTTCGTGGATTAGTTGTATAATAACATGCCTTCGTCACCTCCAAGAACCCAGCCGCGGAAGAGAAAGGGAGAAAATGAAAAATGAGTGCAAACAGGACTGCTCGGTAATATTTATACTGGTGCAGTCTAGCGTGCGCTAGACTGCCGAGCTAGCGTGCGCTAGCGGGCGGTCATGGTCGAGAATGTTCGGCCGGGCCCGCCATCATGTGCTGAACACGTGCGATGTTGGCCCAGCCACATTCCAGAGACTTCCTGGCTCGGCCAGGTAGCGTGCGCAGCCTTTCAAAGCCAGAAGGCGTGCGCTAATGGCCGTAAGGCGTCTTGATGTCCGGCAGATGCGCGTCGCTACTCGCCGATCTCCCACCCGTAACCTTTCTCGCCTTATCGCCTTGGCCGACTAGCGCGCGCAGCCTAACCGGCCATAGCGTGCGCCGCCTCTCGGCCTTAGCGTGCGCATTTTCCGGCCAGAAGGCGTGCGCTACGCGGTTCTGTCGCAACCGCCCGGCCGCTGCTCGCACTCGTCCGGCCAAGGCTGCAGCCGTCCGGCCACCGTCCCCAACCGTCCGGCCAGTGTCCGACCACCATGATTCGACGACTCGATTTTCCGAAATCGCACGGAACGAACACGACAAAATACTCGGGGACAACATCATTGGTCCGAAATGAAAACAACGGATAACAAATCATCACCTACGGTCTTAGACGCCAAAATCAGTTGTCGAGAAAATAATACCGGAACTCGACAACCGGGAAATATCCGAAAAAAAAAAATCCAAAATAACCGTAACGAAAATCGTGGGTATTACATTCTACCCCCCTAAAAATAAGTTTCGTCCCGAAACTTAAAACAAAAGCAAGGCGACTCTCGACAACACACCAGAACTCCATGTAGTATATAGCGACTACGATCCGATTCAATACGCAAGAATGCTTACGAAAAGCAACGAGCATGAATCGCTGCGGTTGATAAAACCGAGCAATACAAAAATCAAATCACGATCCCAACGCTGAAAGGTATGAAATTCCAATAACTCACAGATTTGGAAGATCAAATACGAAGACAATTTCCCAACACTTATGGAAATCGCAAAATGGCCCAGATGTACAATAATCACGATTTCGAGGTCAAACGATAATGATTGGACAACGACGAACGAATAGCAATGATCGGACAACAACGATAACCTTTGAAGTACATACCTCAAATCAAGACACCAATAACTTGTAGGAAGCACGAGGTGTTAGTTTCGAACACGGTTCACAAGAAATCGATCCGAACTTGGAGAGATCACAACGATATGCACATCAATTTGGAACAATATCAGAACTCGCTCGAATGATAAATGATAGAAACAACACAAGGTCAGCAGCATTAACGAACACAATAGCCTCAATACGGTCGAACGAAACGGAAACGAGAAGAAGAAGAAAAAAAAATGCGGGCATTACATCATATCACCTTTAAAAGAGGTTTCGTCCCCGAAACCTAAACAACGAAACGAAGTGTTTGAATATCAACCTTCCCGGCCATATCCTCTTGGTCCCGCATCTAGTCTCCATAACCAATCGTATCATGTCACGGTCGCGTCCGCTATCCCTCGGCATACTAAGCGGATTCTCACTCAATACGATTGCACCACTTCGCAAAAATAAATATGCTAAACTACCAACTTAGCATGACATATCACATAAGGTAACCAATAACAATTCGCAAGGAAAATCCACGAGGTATCTCTTTAAAGAAAATCCTTTGAAAATCATTGGATTTGTATGTTATTCAAAATAAACTTTAAAAGTACTTTTGCTACCTCGGGTTATTTCATCAAAACTTGTAATCAACATACTCTAACCGCCTCATTTGAAATCATTTGCCAAAATAATAATTCCTTGTAACCGGCGTTATCAAAATCGTCATGCCTTTACTCATCACCATCACCGTTAACAATCAACAAGTTAACCATGCAAGATCATCAACCATTCCTACATACTCTAACATTTCCAAATCCGAGTTTGAACTTTACATCGAGTGAGATTTTTCATCTTTCACTATATATTTTGAAAAGAAATCGTATTGGTTTTTGAAAAAAAATATTTTATGATGTGAAAGATTTTTGAAAATCATGTACTCGAATTATTCGAAAATACAATAGTACGTTAAAGTCATTTCTGAAAATTCTCCCAACACTACACAAGAATCAACGATTTAACATTTTACAAAATGTTCAAGGTATTTTAAAACAACTCTTTCAATACCATCGAGGTTTTATTTGAGAATCCTTGACCGGCTCACAATTTCAAACAATTTCCAAAGTTCATACAAAGTCGCCGGCTTAATCGCAACGTCAAATTAGTTTCAAAAATTGATTTTCGCAACTTGCACAAACTTATGAAAGTTTTAGGAAAACATTTCGAACTCACACACACAGCAGACATAATTTATCAACTTACCGAACAAAATCAATTATCACTTAGCGCGAATGAAAGGTCACAACACACGTTCACACAAAACGGTTGTCATCACTAGACAACGCACATAGAATACAGTCACAGACGACTGACTGCAGAAAGTTAGACCTAACGGCAAAAATGCGGTTCCACATCCTCTGTCCCAGCTAACTAACGCACGCTACAATAATTATTTAGCGTGCACTATTCATGCTGTATTAGCGCGCGTTACAACAACTTTAGCGTGCGCTACTCATGCCACATTAGCGCGCGCTAGCCTTGTACTTAGCGTGCGCTAACAGCTCAAATTCAGCACGTGATTACGAACATATATACGACATTACTAAAACCGATAGTTACAAATGAACAATGACAGCATATGAATCTAAATGCCATCGATTCACATGCTTACAACACTTCGCGAGCAACCATCAAAGGACAACTGTCATCCAAAATCGAAATCTCGTCTATTAATAAAGAGAGCTGTCTTAACTCATACCGAACGACTTAGCATTCACATCACTGTTTTAATCTAAAACTGGCAACACTGCCCGAACAACAAGAACATCATCACGTATTTCTCGACTAACAATCATAAAACCGATAAGTTGAAAACGAGAGTCACGTCTTGTCTACATTTTGTATACTTCACTTGGGTTCAAAAATCGAGTTTGAAAAGTTATAATATAAAATGAAGATAAAATATCGGTAGTTGGATTTCTCCAAAAATTTTGACCTTGAGGTCATCGTACGAAAATCAAACAACATAGGCCACATACTCACAAATCACCTTTAACTCCACATCATAACAAAAAATCATACAAGTTCGTATATCACAAGGCACAATATAGTAGGGAGACTTACATCCATAGGTCGCACGAAGATGATGGCTGCACCTCGATACTAATCACGGCCGACATCACAGACGACGCGTCGCGACACGACTTAGACAGACACAATCTGACAGATTAAGACACGACAATACCCGACTGGACCCGACAGCCTAGGTTTCCGCAACCTAAGCTCTGATACCATAAATGTAACACCCCCAGAATCAAACCGGGAATATTACACGCCGCACTCCTCTCCGTGAGGATCCACCAGGCTAGACATCAAAACTACATAATAAATTACATACCGACATGATAAAATACAAAATCCGTAGACCAACTTGGTCTTTCATCACTAACATACAAGCCAAAAATACACATTTCCATCTCGACTCATACCCGTACAAGGGTAAAATATACTCACAAACCAAAAGTACGACAGAAGAAAGACCATACACAAACTCTGATCGATCAGATCCAACACGGCCCTCGTGTGATTAGTATCATTCGCCTTCCATCATCCTTCGCCGATCCCGTGTTTTGCTCCCAAACTCCGCATGTACCTGGATGCAAAACAGACATCCACCCCCGAATACTCGGGGTTAGCAAAACTCCACTGTTTTGCTAGTACAAGTATAAAGTGCAAATACGAGCCATACAAAACACATTCCGAGAATACAACAAAAGTCTTCCCGAGATATTTGATAATTAAAAATAGTTCAAGTCTTGAATGTAGAAATCAAAACAAGAAAACACTTTGAAAACATTTTCAAATCTCGGGAGTTTTCAAAACATTTTCGATAGTAAAGTTCTTAATTCTCCAAAAGCCACTTAGTGGTCACCGCCCAATATTCATTTTCCAAAAATGTAAATCCGATTAACAAAACACGGGGTTCACAACCCAATTCACTCCGATACAAAACACAGGGTCCACGACCCAACCATTTCGATCATCAATACAGGGTCCGCGACCCGTTCATTCACTTCAATTCACTTTTAAAAATTCATTACACATAACACATTATGTTTATGCCATTTTAGCCAAACACCAAGACTCGATATATAATATCTCTCAACTCCGAGCAACAAGCATTGTGATACTCCGGACATATCACAATTAATCAACAGTACAAACACTCTGGCAATTCTCGCGACCCGGTCTAGCCCTCCGGTCCCGCCGTAAGGCCACCAAGTCCCTGTGTGCCCCGTCGAGCAATCCCCAGGTGAGAACGCCCACTCGAAGTAACTCTCGCGACCCGGTCCAGCCGCTAAGCCACCAGGTCCCCGTGTGACCCCGTCGAGTCAATCCCCGAGTGAGAGTACCCGAGAAAAACCTTACAATTCTCATCAATTCACGTTTCCAAAACCACAATCCTCAAGAGTCAATCACAATATATATAGTCGAGGTATTTTGCTAAAATGGCCATATTATTCTAACATATACTCACGACCCAGAATTAATACTATCCACAAAGAAACACACTTATCTCAACAACACCGAACAACACAACCCGTATCACACAACTCATGTATCCACCGATAACCACATGATTCCACACACAATTCATAACAAAAGGATTTAACCACAAATTACCGACGACATATTCACACATAATGACATCATCCGAATGTAGGGAGTTCTTATACTCAACACTAACACACATAGTCAAATAATCACATTAAGTCTCGAACACAAGATTCATCCTTTAAGAAAACCATAATTGTAAATATACCGATTCTTTAGAAAAATGGTTGTAAACAATTCGTTTAGCACGTATCGTCAACTTTCAACCATCATATTCACAAAACACGTAATGTATGGGCAAGATACTTGCCTCGATAGTCGATGCCGGACACTCCGACGATCATGGCTCACCCAGGAAACCTCGAATGCCCACAACCCTCCGGCGGAAACGACGGTAACATAACCGATCGGGAAACGGCAAACGGAAAGGTTCCGACTCAAGTTCTTCCCAAGGAACCTGACCCTAACATAATACCGTCAATAATCAACGATCGTACGAGGAAGAATAATCGTAGAACCCCCAAAACCCCCCTCTAAGGATTTTCTCCGGACACCTTCAAGGCACCGATTAGGAACTCAACAAAACGAAGAATCTTTAACAATCGAACCATGGATCAACAAGGAAATTGGTATAATATGACTTCATAATCATCAATCCATCACAAATATAAGTTATCATGAATCAAACGGGCGAAAACAACCAAAGCCCCCAATTTTCCCAAAACTAGGATTTTAAGAAAACTAACCTTGATTCGCTGGATTGAAGGATGTTATGGAGTGATTAATCGATGATATGAGCTCCAAAACTTCGTGGATTAGTTGTATAATAACATGCCTTCGTCACCTCCAAGAACCCAAACGGAAGAGAAAGGGAGAAAATGAAAATGAGTGCAAACAGGATCGCTTTAATATTTATATCGGGTGCGCCTAGCGTGCGCTAGATCGCCGAGCTAGCGTGCGCTAGCGGGCGGTCATGGTCGAGAATGTTCGGCCGGGCCCGCCATCATGTGCCGAACACGTGCGATGTTGGCCCACCACATTCCAGAGACTTCTGGCTCGGCCAGTAGCGTCGCAGCCTTTCAGCCGTAGCATGCGCTCACGGCCGGGCCAGAAGGCGTCTTGATGTCCGGCAGAGCGTGCGCTACTCGCCGATCTCCCGACCCGTAACCTTTCGCCCTTACGCTTGGCCGACTAGCGCGCGCAGCCAACCGGCCATAGCGTGCGCGCCTCCCGGCCTTAGCGTGCGCTACTTTCCGGCCAGAAGGCGCTACGCGGCTCGCCGCAACCGCCTGGCCAAGGCTCGCACTCGTCCGGCCAAGGCTGCAGCCTCGTCCGGCCACCGTCCCCAACCGTCCGGCCAGTGTCCGACCACCATGATTCGACGACTCGATTTTCCGAAATCGCACGGAACGAACACGACAAAATACTCGGGGACAACATCATTGGTCCGAAATGAAAACAACGGATAACAAATCATCACCTATGGTCTTAGACGCCAAAATCAGTTGTCGAGAAAATAATACCGGAACTCGACAACCGGGAAATATCCGGAAAAAAAAAGTCCAAAATAACCGGAACGAAAATCGTGGGTATTACAGTAACCCAGGTAGTTCGTCAGGGAATACGTCTGAGAATTCGTTCACAACTGGAATAGATGAGAGCTCTACTCCTTCTTCTTTCTTCATAGCATAACACCAAAATCCGTGACAACCCTGCTTTAGCAATTTAACCGCTTTCATGGCTTTGATCACTTTCCCCGAGCTCCCTGGTCTCCATTCACTAGGCCATAGATGGCCTACGGTGTAATACCCAGTTGTAATTCAGTAATTATCATTCAGTAATTGATACTCAGTAATTTCATTCATTATTGATCATTTGTGACTCAGATTCAGTCATGGTATCCTTCATTCAGAGTAATTGCATCGAGTATCGATCGTCATTCATCATTAATCTGATTGGAGTTTCGTGCCGTGTTTATCATCATTGTCATTTTCGTTGCAAGCTGTGCTTGAGGAGTAGCGCACGCTACATACTCCTTTTAGCGTACGCTAATTGGGTATAGGTAGCGCACGCTACCGCTCAGCCTTAGCGCACGCTAAGGCTTGAGCCGCGATCCGTAAGGTACCGGATCGCAGTGAGAATAATTGTAGCGCACGCTACGAGTGGTAAGTAGCGCGCGCTAACGGTCGTAGTAGCGCACGCTATATGTGTGGAGTAAGCGCTAGGCGGATCAGGTTGAGTCCAGTGGCTACTGGACTGCACCGGGTTTATTCATAGCGCACGTTATGCATTGTTGTTAGCGTACGCAACCGACATATTAGCGCACGCTAAATAATGGTTGTAGCGCACGCTATCGAGGTTAGATCAGAGGGCACATGGTTTTCTGGACTCCAGTACTGGGCGTCAAATATTTCGCTAGCGCACGCTAACAATGGATATTAGCGCACGCTAGTAGTATGGCCGTAGCGCACGCTACAAAGAGGTACGTAGCGCGCGCTACCGTGTTCGGACAGTGGGTACTGGACTACCCAAATTACTCGTTAGCGCACGCTATACACAAGGGCTAGCGCACGCTAACCTGGACTGAGTATAAATTGGACAGTTAGTCAGACTTCTTCATTTGTTCATCTCATTTCACTCCTTCGGTATTTTTGGGCATTTTCGAGCGATTCGGAGAGGGTTCTTCGAGGTGTAATCATCAATCATCATCTTCAGCTCATCTTTCGGATTGATCATCATCTCATCATCTTCATCACATCGAATCAAAGGTATTAATCTCTTGGATCTAGAATTTCGGATTTTTGGGTTTTCCTTCCGATTTCTTCGTGTAAGCTTGGATTATCATTGGGATATGTTAAGTTATGGATTATCTACTTGGATAAATATATTCCTACGGATTTAATGGTTATTTTCGGAATTTTTTTCAAGAACCCTTGGGGTTGACTTCGGTTAATTGGGGATTTTCCGATTGATGTCGTTATAATCATGAATTATGGATTCCTAATGGATTATTGATATCCTTGAAGTGTTTTGTTAGTTCGAAATACTCATTTTGGTGTGGGTTTCGACATATTCGGGATTGGATATTTCCGAAGTTGTGCGGTCGGTTATGTATTCGTTGGAATGCCTATGAGTTTGTTTATCGTTGTTTCGACCCTTGGGTTAGTCGTGTTTTGTTGTTTGATACGTGTATTGAACGATTGTTGGTAATTATTGTTATTCAAGGTTGTTCGAGCGATCGGTATCTTGGTTAGGGCGTTGTTCGTGGACGGACATTCTTCATCGGTATTGTGTAAGTTAAATCTTACTCGGTTAAAAGGATACTCATTCCTTTTGTTGTTGATTGCTCATAATCATAATTCATTCATCATAATATTAATCATTTTGAGACTTGTAAGTGTCGAATAATCATTTCATTCACGAGGAACTTCGGTTGCTAATCTTTTCCTTGGTTTGTCTATAACGTCACTATTACTTTCATTTCGGTGAGTCATCTTGGCCTTGTCTAATTATTATTCATTGGTGTTCATCATGGTCATTCTCGCTCATGTGACCTTCCGGTTCATATTGCGTGGCGGGTGTGGCTGTGTGGAATTTTTAGTCGGGCACATGATGGTCATGTATTGGGTTCACCGATATATCGGACCGTGCACACGGTAACGCTTACCTCCGTGAGACTAATTAGGTACAAGGACGGGTGTGTCCGGTCATTCGTCTTGTACACTTGCACAGGACATTACGGGCGTACTATGATGCTCCTCTTCAGCGTAATTCATAATTAAGAATATTTCATCACTTCGCTTATTTCATGATTGTGTAATTTCAACTCTTGAGGATTGTTGTTACGTATGGCGGCCCGTTGGGGGATTTTGTTTTCAGGTCACGGCAAGGCAAAGGCACGGGAAGAGCATGTTGACGGCGACGAGTCCCAGTGATACTAGTAGGGGCCCCCAATCTGCTCAGTCATTTATTCAGTCATTTGTGTTTCCTTTATTTATTCCGCTGCAGACATTCCGTTTGAATGCTCATTTCATTCAGTGTTGTGTATTTTATCGTCACATAAAATACACATGTATTCTATTTTATCCTGGGTGTGTTGTATAAAACTCCTCATCGGAGTAATTGATGTTGTAATGTGGTTCGGTACTACATTTACCTGTGTAATTCATTCATTTTCATTCACCTGGTGGGTCCCAGTCGGGGGTCCACCGCACTGTAATATCCGCCTAGTTTGGGGTGTTACATACGGCAACTCCTACAAAATGTTGCAAGAAGAAAAAAAAACGTTGCTGTAGACAAGAAAATCAAGACGGCAGCACTTTTTTGGTGTTGCACTTTTCACCGTTGTCGTAGGTCCCTATAGAAACACTTATGTCACCTACTGCAACACCACTCCTTTTGTTACCATAAGACTGCAAGGTATCGTTAAATATAGTCTACAACAACATTAAACAAGTGTTGCAGCAGAGGTCAATTTTCTGTAAAAGTAGGGGCCCATAGATGGGGCCCACCTACGGGCCCCTTATGTGGGCCCATATGTGGTCCCCACATATGGGGTCCGCTGTGGGCCCCATACCTGTTAGGGAAACCTATTGCAACATTTTTTAAGTTTCTACAACACCTTTTTAGTAAGTAACTCCAACACTATGTACCACCTATTGCAACACTTTCACAAAAAAATTGATAGGAAATATTTATTTATATTAATTACCAACCCATTACAATTCAGAATCCATCCATTCAAAATACAATCCATATCTAACCAAATAAATCCCCTCCACACCATACAGTTATAAGTCTAACCACCAAAACAAAGACCCTCCACACCATCCATCCACCATAATATCTAACCAAATACATAGAGTTATAAGTCTTAAAGTACGTAACGAAAATAGTTAAACAACTTAAATACAACGACCAAGCCATGAAATACAGTACTTAAAAAGCAGAAAATCTAAGAAGTAGCATCTCCTCCGGTAATAGGATAACTGCCACTAATATTTTTTTGTCCGAGAAGCTTCTTATTGTATATTCATGGATGACAATCCAACAGTATCGAGCCTCTTTAGCAGATCAAGCTATATTTTACCGCGACGAATTAAATACTCGATATAAAGGAAGTTTTTGCGATCCACCTCTGTGGAATTGTGATGAAATTCCGCAGACACAATCGACTCTACTGTGCTACGTTCTACATGGGATTTAGTTCGTGCTGCTCATAAAAATCCTTTGTATAAAGCAAGCACTTTCTTCTGCATTCCTAAATGTCTTGCTTTACTAGAATCTCCCATTGCACCTTCTTGCTAAGCTTTTATTCTCAAACAAATATACCTTGGGGGGAAATATATTCTCAAGTCCAATAGCCAATCTAAAATATAAAGTATGTATGATAGAGTATTATCGAATACGAATCATGTTTCAAGGACTAGCCAGGATAAACAACACAATCAATAGGAGATTGAAACATGAAGAGAGGTCCCAACAAAAAATAAAATAACTTTTAAGGACTGTATAACAGTAGTATTATGTACATTCACGACTATAAAAAAAGGATTTAAAATCGTTTTTTGTACGATTCACATCGGTTTTAAAACTAATGTCGAATCTACCAATGTAAAATTCACATCGGTTTTTAAAACCGATGTAAAACCGATATTTCACATCGGTTCTTAAAAAAACCAATGTTAATATCGTCATTCACATCGGTTTTGAACCGATGTTAAAATTTGTAATTCACATCGGTTTCTTTAAGAACCGCTGTTAATTTTGTCATTCACATCGGTTTCTTTAAGAACCGATGTTGAATTTTTTTCAGCCCTGCATTGCACTCCCAAATAGTGTTATTTTTTTTATTTTATTCTTTGAATAAGAAGTTCATATTCAAAGATACACTCATATAAAATCAAGACTAGAACACTAACACTACATAACACTAAAAAAATTAGACAAAAACGATAAAACTATATTACAAATATTCTTCAGATCCTTAACATATGAAGAGAAATCACATGAAGCATTCAAACAGAGTCAAAATATCTTTTTTTATTTTTTTTGAAACAACAGAGTCAAAATAGCTGTAAGCATCTCTCCTAAACCAATTTATACAAATCATGAATCAGAAACAGAGCTCTTAATAAAATCCACAGCTGGAATCCATTTGAACATGTTCAATCAATATGCCCTTTTACCTGATCTCACTCACAACTTAATAAAAAATGTAGAGTCACTAATCTAACAAATGTACAATTACTGAATCACAAAACATCAGCTTATCATTCAAATAAGAATTTAACAAAAAAATTGCACCTTGCTCTCTTCTCCGGCCGACTTTAACCCCAGATGATGATGAATAACCAAATTAATCAGTAAAATGGAATCTGAGATTTTGAATCATGCAACAACAGTGTCAGTCGCAAAACTATGCAATAGTATATATATAACCAAATAACCTCTACATGTTGATATGAAATAGTATATATATATACATTAAATAGAATTAGTAGTAAAAATATTTACAGAAAGCTTTATGTAATATGGTGATTGTCAACAAACCTGGATCGCGGTGTATATTATGGATCCCTTGATTGTTTTATATTGTATTGACCATTCACAGTGAGACCAAGCACTTTGTGCCTCCAAAAGAAGCTCATGCTCAATTTCTTATTCTTTTATATCCCCTAGTTTACAATCCCCCTATTTACAATAAGGGCATACCAACCAACTATCCATCAATTTTAGAACAAATAAATTATGGAAATTGCAAATTTGTTAAGCTTAACACCAAGGAGTATGGAATCATTTCCACCAAAGTAACATGCATAGAGCTCAAGATTCTGGAAAAGATAGCATTCCTACCCTTACTTGATCATTATCCTGATCCCAGCTGAAAGAGCCGAGACCTGAGAGGAACATAATTCAACAAAGAGTTAGATACGACTTACGGAGCACTTGATATAGGAGTTGGTGTGTTGACTGTAGGAATTGGAGATGGTATTTGCTGAGACGGTGCATAGATTGCTGCATTTGATAACTGAAAAAGAAAGCACGAATTAAGCATTAAAAGATGACCTTTGCAATAAGGGTATAAAAAAAATTGTACTCGTAAAACCTAAAAGGAACAACATCATGGGTTACACAGGAACAATGGCACAAACTAAGTCAGTATACCAACACAAAGAAGCATAACCAAAATTTTCTACGACTAAGAACTAAATAAGACGACAATAATATCTTCGCGTTCTTCAAACCGGAACTAACCAAGATCCATGGAATAATTAAGGCTCATTGTTAAGATCAACACCAATTACACGAGCTCGTGATCATGAAAATGGTACAAAACTTGCTATAATGTACAATCTCATCCAAAAGTTCCTAGAATTGAAACATTTAGTAATATTTTCAATAACAATCACACGAATTCACCCATTCCAGTTAATTTCCAGTTCATTTAATCCGGTGAGATCATACTATTATCGAAATCATAAAATAGTAGAATACTAAAATTTAAAAATTCAACTATAATCACTCTTTCAATCCTCAAACCATCGCACATACATCACATCATATCAAGTCCATGATCCAAATTCATTGGGGTAGAAAAGGTCGAAATGAAGCACTGAATCACCCCCGCATAAAAAGGAAAACCCTAGGCCATCCTCCATGTGAACATTTCTTAGCATAAACGACCATGGACGATCGTCGGAAAATAAAACAAAAAACTTTCGACATCGGAGATTTGTGTCGAATGCAGAGAGACTAACCTTCTCAAGGTTGCGAATTTTGGAGGAAATAAGCGAAACGACGCGCGGCCGCTTCGCAATGCTCCGAAGCTGCTTCAATTCCTCAATGTCCAGCGCCAAATAATCACCGTTCGCCATTGTTACGTTTGCTCTTGCAAATTGGGAATTAGTTTGCTGAATTACGTTCATCACTCCAAGAAGCAAATAGGGGAGATAAGGTTGAAGAAGCAGATACGGGAGAGGCAAATGAGAGATGACTTCCAAAAGAAAAGAAAATACGAAACCCTTCGGGATAGTATAAAAAAAAGTAGGGCCAACTCAGGTAGCCCGGCCTATTCCTACCCCTAGCGGGGGAGGGGATGAGTATTTAGTTATTCTATCCACATAAATACTTTGCATTATTATTTTTAATTTTTAATTTTATAAATATTTCATATTTTTTAATTTGTTCATATTAAATTTATTTAACAAATATTATTTTTGATTAGATATCACACTCCACTCCAATTACAAACAGTTAATTTTTATTGTAAAAATTATTTATTTTACACAAAATTAATTAGTTCTCAAGTAAAAGATTATTTATTTTTATTTTTACATCAAAAATATGTTTTTTTTAATAAATAGTACATCTACGGCAACACTGGGTCATAAGTGTTACTGCCTGTAACACTTTGCTGCTAAAGCAACATCATATTTGTATCTACGGTAACACTCAAGATACAATATTGCACTAGACCAAATTTTGCATAGCTATTGCAACATTTTAGCTGGCAACACCATGCAAATTTGTTGCAGTAGGCCATCTATGGCGTAGTGATCCTTCGAATAAGTGTTCAGATCCATCATCAGCAATAATCGAGATAACCCTCTTCCGGTAATTCAAAATAGCCCCATAACGGTCGAGCCAATCGTCTCCAAGAATTAAATCATCACCTTGGATGTTGACCACAATAAGATTCGACGGCCAATTTCTCCCCCTATAGACACAGGAAAATCTCTAGTTTCTAGAGTTCCCACATTCTCTCTCCACTCGGCAGACTCACAACATAAGGTTCACAATCATGTAAACACGAGATTTCCAAATGATTAACACAGTTCAATGATATGAAAGAATGCGTACCTCCTGAATCGAATAAGACATTAACTGGTGGCAAAAGAATCTGAATCGTACCTGATGATATAGCGGTGTTCTGATCATCTGACCTCATCATCTCATAAAGGCACGGAGGAATGGACCCAGCACTGAATGCCTCTCTCTTTCTGAAATTCTGCTCTTGAGGACCGCTTTGCTGTGTCAGGTTCACACTTGCATCTTCCGGAACTTGTGCTGGAGTGCGAGTGCCAAACGATCTAGTCACATTCCCGCAAAAAGGCGCACGATGCCCTTCTTGCCCACATTCAATACCGGTCACAGAAGGAGCGGAGCAATCACGCCAAACATGTCCTGATCGTCCACAGTTATAACACTTCTTCGCTGCACCAGTAATCGTTGATGCCGTTCTGAACTTCTTTCCGCCTCGAGAAGGATACGGAGGCGTTATGGATGAATGGAATGAGGACTGGCCCTTGCGGGCCCCACCACTCTTGCTCTCGGTGAAGTTTCCAGACACTTTATGCTTCTTTGCTTTCACAAATTTCTCCAATGCTGTCTCTTTCATCTCATAAGCCAGTGCTTTGTCCTGATACTACCGAAGGGTAGTACATTCAAATCTGGACATATATTGCTGGATCTCCGGCTTCATCATGTCGAAGTGAAAAATTATTTCCGCCTTAGTCCTGACCAAATTTCACTCACAGGTCAGCTGGTGATTAAAAGTCTTAATCATGCTGTCACAGATGCCTGCAGATTTTGCGGTGAGAAAAACTCTCGGACTCTAGCCTCTCTAACTGGACGAGGGCAATATGGTGCTTCCATCATTAACTTGAATTCTGTCCAGTCAGCATGATGATCCCCAGGTCGAATGGCCTCCCAACAATCGAAAGCTTCCCCAGTCAGAAAATACTAGGCGATCGGAACTTTTCGGTCATCGGGACAATTAATTCCCGTAAATATCTTCTCTAATTCCTTCAGTCAGTGGTCCCAAGTAGGCATCTCTGAAGAACCGTCAAATTTCGGTGGGTGTAACTTGATCACTTCTGAAAGCCACTTGTCTCCCTGATTGTCTTCGTTACGTTGTTGGCCCATTGTTGCTTGCATGCGGTCAACCACCTGAGCAAATTGGGTCATCTGAGTGACCACTTGTTGAAGCACTCCCGGCATGTTAGGATTTGCATCTTCCTTCATAGTTCGTGCTTGGTCATTATTTACCGATTCCTGTTGTTCGCCAGAACGGGAATCAGCTCGATTAGCCGACAAATCCGGGGTAGACGACGAACCTTCTCATCTCGCATTTCCACGTCCGCGTCCACGACCACGTCTACGGCCTCCTTGCAACATACTTTAAACACAAATACTCAATATCGAGAGCAAAATCTTCTAAAAATTCGCCAATATCCACAAAACACGAAATAATTAAAATGGTAGTATATGAGATTAGGAAACTTACTACCACGGTCCATATGATGATGCTGGCTATGCAATGATGTTATAAGCGACCAATAAATCAAATGACATAAACAAACCCAACTAAACCCAACTGCCAAGATATCCATGAATCTTAGCTCTGATACCATATTATGTAACACTCCGAGATATTCGGAATAATTCCAGCGCCGTAAACCCTTTATATAAGAATTTACAAGGCTAAATTAAAGAAATGCTGAATAATACAAAAGTACTACTAGAAGTTGAGTAATTCTGTAATCGGTTCAAACAACTTAAATCAATCCAATTATTACAAACATCTAAAATCATCAACATGACACACGTACTCGAGTACTGAAAATCAAACCAGAATAACAAAACAACACATCGGATAACATCACTGAGCCCCCTCATCATCATGTCGGTACTGTGGTTGCTTCCCCGCTCCTTGGCTACCTGAACATCAAAACAAATGTCCACCCCCGCAGGGGTTAGCAAAACGATGCTAGTACAAGTATAATAATATACAAAATCAGATATGCAACAACGATGCATAGAAAAATACAAATCACGGACTTCCTCTACCGGAATACAGCGATGCGAATCCACACGATTCCATCAACACAACATAGGGTATTCCAATGATCCAACGCCCTTAGCATAGATCCCAAGATGATCCCGTCGGAGCAACGGGGTGGAAAAACCCGTCCAATGATCCAGCGCCCTCAGCATAGATCCCAAGATGATCCCGTCGGACCAACATGAGGTCGACATCTGATCCAGCGCCCTCAGTATAGATCATATGATCCTTTCGAATCAGTACGACATATACAACACAACTATGCATACACATATGCAAGATCAATATGTCCATCAACATGAACATATAAATGAATCAATACGATTATATGCCAATTCAACTGGAATGATCTCATCTTCAACAACATGAATAACAATATGCATGATCAAAATCATCAACATTAAATCAATTTTCAAAATACGATACTTTCCTCAGAAATGGCGGAAAGGATTACCTCACCGTATGAATCAACACTATGCTACTTAACCGAACAAAAAGCTCATAGTATTCCATTCAAGCTTCAATACACCCTTCGGTCGGATTCTTTATTTATACCCGATGATAATTCGTCTTGGAAGGATCCTAATCATACTCTTCATTAATCCAAAGCAACAAGATATCGGAAATACCTCGACGAACACCATAAGAACATATTCACTAGGTTCAACATGATTAACATCTTCTTCTTCAAGGAAAAATCCCTAAGTTTAATCCATTAAGTTCCCTTATACACATTGTTCGATCATAATAATACGTAAGAACTATATAATCTCAGTAAACTTGCTATAATCAGGTTCATAATTTCAGGACACTATGTTCAAGAGCCCTAACACTATAAGGTTCCATTAATATTCTTAACAACGAAGGAGAACCGAAGCATAGCCAAAATTATTCTTCTAAAAACATAATGTTCGACTCCTCATGATAATAACTGACTTGGTATTCTCAAAAACAGGTTCAAAACATCACCAAGAACACGTAATCAAGTTGGTGAAGGATCACATACCTCAAAATAGTGAAGAACAATGAAAGACTTGATGAAACTCAACACCGGAAGCTTATACACCAATCCACAAAGGTCTATTCTCAAACCTTACCGTACGTTAACGTCTGGCAATAGCTCACTGCCTTGATTCTGGCTTCGCTTACGTACGTTATCAGAACACGTTTACGTACGTAAAACCATGTACTTAGCGTACGTTAACAATCCTACCAAACGTACGTTAAGCCTCATTGACTTGTTTGGTTGGAAAGCCGTCTAGATTCACGCGGAGCATTATCAACGAATCTTCTTCTGGCCCCCACATGCCGACTTTGTCTGATCTCAAATTGACAAAGGTTACGTATGTTAAGTTATAACGATAACTTACGTTATATTCAACTCGTAGCATACCCTACACTCAATGCCTAGCGTACGTTATGACGTGCACATACATGCATGCATAAATGTAGGAAATTCAAAAATGCAGGAATACGAATACGAGAACCCACACTTCGATTAATAATACCACATGATCGAATATCACAAGTTCGAATACAGGTAAAATACACAATAATTATCTGGGCATTATAGGCGACACTACTACAAAAATGTGAAAAGAAACCCCCTAAAATTGGCCTAAGAAACCCCTTTAGAGGGGGTCTTTAGCTCAGCGGTGTCTTAGGTTAAGAGACCCCTTTTATTTGGGGGGGTTTGTTGGCTCAACTTAAGAAAACACCTTTATGAAAAAAATGGTTTCTTAGTTGCTTCTGAAATTATTTAAGAACAACATTAAAGGAACCCCTTTTTTCTGATAAGGGGTTTCTTTGGTTTGTTTAAAGAAACCACTTTTGGTGAGAAGAGGTTTCTTATATTGTACCTAAGAGACCATTTTTTAAAAAGGGGGTCTCTTTCATTGAGTTTTTTTATATATAATTGAATTAAGCTATTTTTTGTTGTAATATACATAATTAAATACATCTATTTTTTACATGTTATATTATTTTCATTTAACTAATAAAAATATATTATTTATTACATTTTACCCAAGAAAAATAAATAAATAATTAAATAATTTAATTATTAAAAATATTAAAAATAATTAAACACAACTTTTTTTCGTGACCTGCATTATTTTTTTTGCTTCTGCCATTCATTTTTTGTTGCTAGCTAGCTACATCCAAAACATAAAAGCAACATAAACCAAGGAAAAAAATGCTGCAAACAAGGAAAAAATTGCTACCAGAACCAGCAGCAGCAAGCTGCAAACAAACAAGCAACATAGAGCAAGGAAGAAAATGATGCAAAAACACAAAAGCACCCCAAGAAGCTGCAACACATGCTGCAAACACTGCTGGCAGTAGCTACAGCATGTTGTGTTGCAGCGGACAGATGTGCAGCAGCAATACATAGGCAACAACAACATCCCAACAGCAACACATCTTGTAAAACACTGCACCACAGTACAGGAGCAGCAGCAACATGCTGCAAAATTGCTGCAAACGCTGCACCAGAGTACAGGAGCAGCAGCAAACGCTGTAAAAATGCTGCAAACAATGCACATATTCACACACCAGCAACAGAAATAGACGAGCAGCAGCTACAGACGAGCAACAGCAACACATGTCTGCAAAACACTGCATCAAAGTATAGATGAGCAGCAACAACACGCTGCAAAAATGGTGCAAACAATTCACATATTGTTCACAGACCAGCAGCAACAACACGCTGCAAACACACAAAACCACAACACCTGCACAAAGCACCCAGAACACGCACACACAACAGTAGGGCATTGGCAGCCCACTGCACCACACTATCGGCAGAAGCAGCATACAACACCAATTTTGCACTCCTATCCACATCAATATTTATTTACTTTTACTGTAGCTAATAACAACAACGACAACAACAACAATAACAATAATAATAATTAAACATGAAGCTTGCTTTATTAATATTACTTAATGTTCTACGTCATAATACTCAAATCAATACGAAGGCAAAAAGTCTACATTGGTTGAAGAGTCTAACTTAAAAGTTCCAACTCTAATAAAAAAGTTCCAAATTGAGATGATATATGTTGAGCATTATATAAATTCATTACAAGACATCAACAAATTCCATGTCTCTTAACTTGTCAATATTTACTTGAGGAAAAGAAGCATTAGCACCACCGAAGTACTATAAAAACATAACAAACAACATATAATCAGAACATCATGTGTTTTGTCAAAATATGATAATACAAAAAATATTTCATATAGTAAATTTAATGTAAACAATACCATATCAGGAATCACTTGTCGTCTTTTTTGTATTGTCTCAAGCATGAAGTGACAAACATGGTATACACAATCCTTGGAATTTTGGGGTTGACGGGGGCACTACGTACATTTGGAAAAGAACAAAAAATAGTTGTCAAAACATTAATTCATTGAATGATTAGCTCATGTGCTGGGAGATTAGGAGACTGCAAACTAAAAACAAAGTGAATACAACACTATGTATTGATATATGGCATTAGAACAAAACTTGCCATTGCTACTACTATGAAACAAATTACGTTCATATTATAACCAAACAAAGCATACCTGTGTCTTTATCCACCTAATTCCTGGATTATTCTTATTAAATTTCTTGACAACTTTTCGCTGAACTTTGTGATTCCCCTATTGTGTTACAAAAAAAAAAAAATCAAATGCAGGCAATCAATAAACTTCACCAATATTTTCAGACTTCAAATTCACACTACCGTTTTGCTACATAACAAAGCATCTCATATTGCATAATATAAATAAATGATGGCTAAGAGAAAATAAAGATGCATACTCATTGATGATCTATTGAATGTATTCATGGATATTCTTTTCCACTCCAATTGGATCAAGCCAAAACACAACTCCATTCCAAGGACTAGTGGCTGCAAGCATCCAATGATAACTATAGAAAAAATTATTAATAATAAAAATAATATTAGCATTATTCTCATTTTAAGGTGAAACTGATGTTTTTTATGCACTTGATTCCCATAATAAGGAGCAAAGAAAAGCTGATTAGCATTTTTTCCTTCAGTTTGTCCAAAAATACGTTCTAAATAGTCAGATCGCTCTTCTTTGTCCTCCATTGATGTTAAAGGCGATAAGTAATGAGAATCATATAATCCATACATCTTAGATACACAATCCTCTTCACATTTTTCGCTCAAGTACCTTGCACAATAGTAAAAACAATTAAATTAAAAAAATAACTGATTAATGAAAAATCATGAATTTTTGTTATTTACTTCATGAAGATGGATATATGTTTAGCTTCAACTTCTTTTTGAAAGCACCAAGCATACATATATTCGTGATCAATGCTAATTTTTTTCTCACGACCTACACACTTGCTGGGATTGTTATCGATATGTGTTGATCTTTTGTCTACATTCTTGCAGCTTGAACTTTGAAGTTTCGCAACAACCTAGTTGTCAACTTATCAAGATCTTCCATCGTAATCACATACTTACGAGTTGTTAATGCTTGTGATGATGGTTTTTGTGGGGATGGGGTAGTGAAGGACTTCGTTGGTTGTTTGTCAGCCTTAATAGTGACGAAATAATAACAAATTATTACATAGAATGTGAAAATCTCATAAAAGATCATTTGGGTAAGAAAATGAACAACAAATCTAAAACTTACAAACAATAGAGATTACCTTATTCATTGGGAAAATTAAGTGTCTTGGCCAAGGAGCAAAACTACTATTGGCTTGACTAACATATTTGAATTCTTGGGTAGGAGATGGCAAAAGTGTCGTTGGCATCATCACTTCTAGAACCATTACCCTGAGGAGATTATTCGTAATCTGAACATTGTGTACTTTAGTCACTTTATCCCCATTCCTTATCTCCACTTTTTTAGTGGCAACAATATGTACATCTTTGTCACTTTGAATGGCTAAAGAACACTCACTCCAATCCTAATCAAAAATCATATGCATGCCGTTAATCATATCATAGGAAACAAATTGTTGTACTGTACATAATAAAGATAATTAACATTTAACAAGAACATCATACGTCAGGAAAACTATATTTAGTAGCCTCAGGCCTTATCCAATCACTACTAATGGGCTCATCAATTGATAGAAAATAATGTTCTCTATTATCTTCTTTAGTCGTGGATATCTCGGGCCAAGCAACATGGTAAGGCTCAGGCTCTTTCTCAACATGTGTATTGACTACATTCTCTTGACCAATAAAACTATTCAACTGACCACCATTCAACTCACTGCCACTTGATCTAGGTTGTTAGAAACTACCCAATCCCAAGAGATTGATAAAACCACCAAGTGGGGCATTTACCTATCCACTACCACTTAATCCAGAACCACTCAACCCCCCTGACCATTAGAACTACTAGGTTGGGAACAACCCAGTCCCTGTCCACTAAGTAGATTAATAAAACTACCAAGTTGGGCATTTCCACAACCTTGGCCACCAAAGCCATTGGAAGCTGCCATGAACTGTCTCATATGCTCCGGGTTGAAACCACTAGAGCATGACATAACATAGGACATCAACAAATTTTGATTGTTTTTCATATTTTCCAACTCTGTTTCCAAAGTAACCACTTTCGCCTGCAAGATGGTAGGAGGCATTGGTCGATTGTAACCAAAGTATGCCCTGTTTGTTACACCTGAGCCAACAGCCATGACACAACCACCATAATCTGGTTTTTGTAATGGTTTTGCTAAGATGTCATCCCGACTTGAGGTGATTATTTCACCTCTTTCATTTTGAGCTTCCAATGCTTTCTACAATAAAAACATAAACTTATTATAGTTAGCAAAATGTAACATTAAAAAGTCATGCACAAGTATAACATTAGGTCATGCACCATCTATTGAAGTAGATATATCAGCTATGATACTTTACTAATCAACGAAAATATAACATTAAAAAGTCATGGACAAGTATTGTCCATGTAAAATACTAATATACAAAGCTACAGAGAAAATATCACTGGTGAAATGTGACAATAATTACAGTCTCTTTTTAGAAAATTATTCAAGTGTCCCTTCGGGGTAACTTGGGGAAATTTTCAGTTTCCTGGTAGATCAGTAGGGCATAGAGGCCAACCCCGACAAGGTCCACGCCGACGATCATTGATATAATAATACCTCAAATTAGTAGCGAGATGGATGAAAATGACGAGAAAGCCAAAGAAGTCTACAAAAAGATAGACCGGATTCTTTTTATAAGTTCAAATTGCAAATAAAATGTCTCCATTTGTGCTGCAAGGAAAGGTTGAATCGAAGTTCTTACCACTTTTATTGATGATCAGAGTATAGATTAAATTTCAAAGAAGAAGCAAATGTATAGTGCCAAGGTGTTTGCCAAAATGACTGGCAGAGAAAATAAGGCAATGATCAGCTGGTTTTGGGATACAAAACATGTCTGGCCTAGCACTAAGCATGCCATATTAATGGATTTATACTTCTTTCTTCCATATGTGTGGTCCTTCATTTTCAGTTTTTGGTTCATCCAAATTCTGTTATTTCAGCTTTTAGTTTTATAATTTAATGGCAACTCTCATAACAAAGTCGAGCAAAGCTACCTTTGTTTTAGGAAGTTTGGCTGAGTTTATAAGATATTTTAAATAGCTTTATGAGCTCTTGAATTATGTTTGGTAAATATTGCGAGTCAGCTTTATAAGATCCTAGAAAGAAGATATTTAGAAGTTCATAAGGTTTTTTTTAAGGCCATCCTACCTTCTTCCCAAAAAATATCCTATGTTAACTACATTCTTTTATTTTGAATATCTTAATTATCAACATCTTAAAAGTGTCATCTTAAAAAACTTAAGAATCTACCACCACTACTACTATGTCACAGTACCCTTTACCCTAACACTTCTATAATGTCTTTCTTTAAACAAGGTCTAACATCTTACAACTCTGAAATATATTTTAAGATAGGAACTAATAATATCATCTCAATAAATTTTTTTACAAGATTATAAATTGAATTTTATAAAATTTTATATTAAATCATCAACTCATATGTTCTCGTATCTAAATTGTCGAATATAACGTACATAAACCTGACACATAAAATTACATTCTAATGAATTTTTATATAATTAAAATATTACCAGAACATGTCGAATATAACAAGTAATTTCAATTGAATACATAAAAGGGAAAAATATATATGTTAATTATTTAGTAATTATGACTATAATTCTTAATTTTGAACCGAATGGTATAGGTAGGAAAGGTTTAATATGGTGTAGGTACTTACAATAGCTTCAGCAATTTGATGATCAATAGGATTACCAAAAACCATCTGGCCATCTTTTCCTGCGGAATGAGCTTTAAGCCAAACTAAATGCCGAGGCACCTGTGCAACACGAACCTCTTGCTTTGAAAGTTCTTTTACCTGACATGATGCAACAATATATTTGAAGCTAATGTTGATCCAAATTCATTCAATCATAGCATCTAAAAATCAAACTATTAAAACATATAATTTCTTCTTCATAATATTGGTATTCCCTTCGGCATCCTCGATAGCTCGAATTCTTTTTCAATGACCTTTCTCGATTCTTCTCACTTAATTCCTTTACATTTGTTATCATTATTAATCAATATACACTATTATAAAACATATACTGTGACGCCCCCAACATCGGGAAGGACGAGGGCACGACGTGTAACACCCCCAGACCATATGGGGATATTACATGCCGTAGACCCTCTCCAGGAGGACGTAGCAGGCTAAACAACACAAAAACACTATGACTTGACCAACCGAAGACAATTACTACAATAATACAGGACATTAAGGTCACTTACAATATAACCACACGGACCATTGAGGTCATATGACCAGTTCAAACAAGACAAAATACAACCCTTTACAATAAATACCCGCGCAGGGGTAAAGATACACAACAGCGGAAGTATGACTATAACTTGGTCGACACCATATAATCTGACCAAACTCTCAACTCTTGATTAGTATCGTAGCTCGTCACTTCCTATGCCAATCCTATGATTGCTTCCTCAAACCAGCAAATACCTGGACGCAAAACAGACATCCACCCCCCGATTACTCGGGGGTTAGTAAAACTCCATTGTTTTACTAGTGCAAGCATAATAGCATACGAAATGTATCAATTAGAAGGCAATCATGAATCAGATAACACAATCAGTTGTCAAAATATTCCTGAGAAGTTTTGTTAATCAAAAACCAAGTGATGAAGTTTTAAGAATTAAAACTCGGCATCTCGGGAGTTTTTAGAACATAATTTCTTTTGGACCTCGAGTCCCAAATTTCAAAACCTTTTTCGAAATCATCAAGGCCTCAGCCCGGTTCTTGCTTCAAAACACATTAGTGAAATATCATCACGTGTCTGGGATTTTAACATCAAAATATTATCCACACAATAATTGTTCGTACTGGTCAAGTACCGAACTCTGGAGGTCATGACGGACCGTACATGGTTCCACACATTCACTATCCGTACACATCATATCATTACGACAACATCATATATAACCCATGGCCGTACCCCTTAGTACCAGCCCCTAGAGGCCTCGTCGAGCGTTCCCCAGGTGGGTAACCAACTCCCACGACTGTACCCCTTAGTAACGGTCCCTAGTGGCCCCGTCGAGCCTTTCCCAAGTGGGAAACCAACTCCCGCGACCGTATCCCTTAGTGTAATACCCGTACTTTTTATTGACTGTTTGTCCTTACCGTTCTTCCTGTTTTGTCGCTCTGTAAACTCTTTGTGATGTAGTCGGCGTTGATCTAGAGTTTCATGCCTTGTTTGGATCATGATCGTACTGGTTAGACCTTTCGGAAGTGTTCTGGGTCAGGGAGGTAGCGCACGATAGGCCGATGCTAACCCATGCTAATTCTGCGTGAGTAGCGCACGCTAGTTTTGAGCCTTAGCGCGTGCTAAAGGACTGAGTCGGCAGAGGCAGTGAAGTTTCAAACTTTCTGGACTAGCAGGTATCGCACGCTAGGCAACGGATAGCGTACGCCATATGTGTTGCGTAGCGCACGCTAGTGCTCAGTGTTAACGCACGCTAGCGGACTGAGATAGTAAACTGAGATTTTGGCAGGACACCAGTTAGCGCACGCTAGGGATGTTTCGTAGTGCGCGCTAACGTCTTATGACAGTAGCCATTGGACTACCGGGTGACTCGTTAGCGCACGCTAATATTGAGGCGTAGCGTGCGCTAGACTGGGACAGTATATAAGGGGACAGTCAACCCCTGCACTTGTCATTTCACATCTTTTCCACTTTTTCCGATCGGGAGAGCTCGAGAGAGGCGATTTGGGGTGATTTGAGGCAGTCCTTCTTCAGATATCATCATCTTGGGTTGGATAACAAGGATTATGCAACAGCTAGCACATTTCTATCCTCCGAATCAAGGTAAAAATCCTTAACCCTATTTTTGGGAATTTTGGGGTTTTTCGTAGATTCGTCCAATTTATCCATTTTAAAGCTTGAGGACCTTGAGATTATGATGTATCTATCCCGTATGCATGCTTTTCCTACGATTTTACAGATTGGATTGTGCCGCTTTCGGACTTGTGAGGGTTTGGACGATTTTCCAACCTCTAGTTGTTTATCCGTGTATTTTCATGAATCGTAGATGGGTTTCGGGAGTTTCTTCGTGTAATTTGAATATGGATAATTGATTATCATATTCCTTGTGAATCGTTTAGGTGCCAGAAGCGCGTTCTTGGACCTACCGAACCCATACCCTTTTTCCGTTCGATTTCTCGACGTCTGAAAGGCAAGTATATATTTATGATTGTACGTTCTTGACTTTGAAAGTAAGATATATTAATGGCATGATTATTTATATCCACTCTGGGGCGGGCCTACGGGTCCCGTGAGGGTTTCGTAGCCTCTGGTACGATTCCACGGATGATATGAACGAACCACTCTGGGATGGACCGATGAGTTCTCTGAGGGTTCCGTAGCCTCTCGTTCGGTTCCACGGTATTCATATATGTATTGATGTGATGCTATGAGATTTAGTTATTCCGGAATACTAGTCTTGAATTGATGAATTGACGGTTACATTTACTTTTTTTGTCGATGAGTATTGTGTTTCATACTTGATATACTTGCACTAGCTATTCGAAGGCTAACCCCTTTATGGGGGAAATACTTTTTATGTATTTCAGGTTCCAGGAGAGTGGACAGGCAGGTATCGGGTCGGCATGAAGATGGTGGGCAAGTGTGATACTATGTCTTTCCTCCAGTTATGTGTTGAGTTTTCCATTTAGTATTGTTGTACTGGAATGGTTATTGAACACTCGAGTATTGTTTTCCATTTTCCTTGATGTTCCGGCCTGTGTTTGCCGAGGTATTGATTTGTGTTGTGATGTCTTTGGATACATTGGTTATGTCTTGAATGCCCTTTGTAATGTTCTTCATTCCATTGTATGTAGACCTTCTCGATCAAAATTTATAGTTCCGCGTATGTTTAGCCTTGTGGGTCCCACGGTGGGGCTTGCGGCGCTGTAATATTCCCTGAATAACTTGGGGGTGTTACAGAATATGGTATCGGAGCCCTAGGTTTTTAGATACCTAGGCTGTCGGTCTTTTGGGTCGATTGAGTTATCATTTGTCCACAGTATCACTACTTTGCCATCATCACAGTGCAGCCGGTACTTGTAAGTCCTATTACTCTTCTTTTGTCTTCTTAACCGCTTTGCTTTTAGTTTGATATTCTTGAGAATCGGTCACTTCGAGAATGTGCGATTTGGTTTATACTTTCGCACGTGTGTGCCCTTCAGAATGTTGGCTGACAGGAGACAGAGTCGTGTCCATGGTCACGGGTGTGAACTCTTCCTTGAGATTTTGTCAAATTGCTAATTGCGATATTGGTGTGTATCGGTATTGTGTTGAGACTTTGTTTGGGAGTCGCATGCTAGTATCACGGGAGATCATCGACTTCACGCACCTGTAAGTATACTGTCTTGGTTATTCGATTGTGGAGACCGACGATTGCTCTTGTGATGAGTTTGGATATTTTGATTGATTTGTTTGCTGTGACGGCATTGCAAGTTTCGAGGACGAAACTTATTTCAAGGGGGTACAATGTGATATCCCGACTTTTAGTATGTAATATCCGGATTTCAGTATAAATTTTTCGCATTATTTTATCCGAGATATACTGGATAGATTGGTGTCTATACAGTATGGATAAAATAATTGGAAGACTGAGACAGCTGTATTAATATAATTGTCGTAGTTGGTCGACAATTACATTTGAAGATATCGTGTATCATGTTATCGTACTTTTGATATTGGGTATATCATATGAGAATATTATCCGGTTGTATATATGTATTCAGGATGTCATGTATATACATCTAGTATATCAAGACGACGGACAAGAATAGCGAAAAATAGCTAAGTACAACCACGTTAGCGCACGCTACAAGGTATGCCTAGCGTGCGCTAAGATATATACTTAGCGTACGCTATGGTGCATACTGTAATACCTGAGATTTGATGTGTATTTGACCTTATGATATGGTATTTGTTGCATTTTAATCTGAGTATTATTCTCCGTATTTCATGATCCGGTGTTGTTGAGCGCACGATTGCATGAATGTGTTATAAGTGGTGCTTTTTGCACATGTAGCTCACGCTATCGACTAAGTGTAGCGTATGCTAATTTGGATTCGTAGCGCACGCTATGTATGAACCTTAGCGCATGCTACACGTAGTCAACATGATTAAGACAGGGTGGTAGGTGAGATCAGCCGCGGATCTTGGTCGGATCATGTCGGTATGAACCTGGATGGCTTTCAGGAAAAGCCGAGTCAACATGGTAGCGCACGCTATGGATATGAGGATAGCGCACGCTAAATGCTGAGTACAGTGAAGTCAGTAAGCTCCGTATGGCCGTTAGCGCACGCTATGGATTTGGACTAGCGCGCGCTAATAACCATTTTCTATATATAAGACAGCATCCTTTTTCATTTTTTCAGACTTTTTACTTCCCAAATCCGAATTCTTAGACTTAGAGAGTTACGTCTTCCACCATCAACCCCTCATATCATCATCCTAGCGCGAGTTGGAAGATTGTAGATCATTGGAGATTGGTGTTCAAGCCTTCGGCGTTGGATTTCTTCAAGTTCCTCCTTGTTCTTCACTACTTTGAGGTAGGTGATTCTTCACCAATATTAAGTAATATTCTGAAGGACGTTTTGATCATGATTTGGGATTATCTAGTCAGTTAAATTCATACGTAGTCGAACATCATGTTGTTAGAAGGATATTTTCGATGTTTCGGTACTTCTTCATCATATAAACCATTGAACCTTTTAGTGTTTGAACTCCTAGCATACTCATGAGGCTTCAAAACCGAGTATGACCAGTTTATGGAGATTATCAAGTTTTATGTTTTTACATAATGGAATTATACGTTTTGGACATATAATGGATGGAACTTAGGATACTTTCTTGAAGATCAAGATGAATTATGGTGTTGTGATGATTATACGTATCCTTGTATCTCGAAGTCGTTTAATCCATAAAGATCTTTCACAAACCATATGAGCATGATATGCATGGAGATGACATGTATTAACACTGAAGATTTCTTGAGTTTCATCACTATAAGATCAAGTCTACTGCCCAGTAGTAAACTGCCATGCACGGTTAGCGCACGCTAAGATATGTATATTAACGTGCGCTATCGGGAATGAGTAACGTACGCTACATTTGGTACGTAACGTACATTATGTCATCAGGCTAGTCAGTCGGCTGATCAGAGAGGACTGTCAGTACATAGTTAGCGTATGCTAGACTTCGTCGTTTACGTACGCTAACGGGCAGGCTTAGCGCACGTTACGTAGAGTACATAGCGCACGCTAAATAGTTCAGGAAGATTACATTTTTAGAGCTTTCGGCCGTAGACCGTATTGTTAGACATTCGTACGACATGAGATGAATTCCATATTATTTCTTTTGTCAAGGTTCGAGCTTGCTACGTTGATCGAAGGAGACGGCCTTCCAGTGTGTTGAGATCATTGAAGTGATTTGTTCTTGCCATCTTTGAGGCAAGTATCCTAATTTGTTAATATTGGTATTTGAGCATACATGTGGTTTATTCATGTTGTTGAACATGGGATTTATTTCGTTGAATTTCCATGATATTAATTATCTAGTGTTTGTATGTTCATGTTGATGGACATAGCGATTTTGCATATATGTATGCATGAGTTGTGTTTGTGTATGTTGTACGATCTATGCTGAGGGCGCTGGATCGGATGTCCACCTCATGTTGGTCCGACGGGATCATCGTGGGATCTAGGATGAGGGCGCTGGATCATTGGACGGGTTTTTTCCACCTCGTGTTGGTCCGACGGGATCATCTTGGGATCTATGCTGAGGGCGCTGGATCATTGGAATACCCATACTGTGTTAATGGAATCTTGTGGATTCGCATTGTCGGATTCCGGTAGCGGAAGTCCATGTGGTGTATCTTGTTATGTATTGTTGATGCATATTCGATTTTTTTAATATGATACTTGTACTAGCATCGTTTTGCTAACCCATTTGGGGGTGGACATTTGTTTTGATGTTCAGGTAGCCGAGGATCGGGGAAACAGCCACAGTACCGACGTGACGACGAAGGGGCTCAGTGATGTTTGTTTTTGTGATTTGTCTTATTGGTTCATTTTCAGTACTCGAGTACGCGTGTCTTATTAATATCATTCCGATATGGTTGTATTAATTAACTCAATGGATTAGTTGGAACCGGTTTTGTAATTTGAATTTCTGTGGTATTGTTGGATTATATTCACATTTCTTTTAATTAGCCTTGTAAATCCTTACTTAAAGGGTTTACGGCGCTGTAATTATTCCGAATATCTCGGGGTGTTAAAGAATATGGTATCGGAGCCAAGATTCATGGATATTTTGGCAGTCGGGTTTTCGTTGGGTCAGTTTACGTTATTTGATTTACGGGTCATTCGCAACATTACTGTTCAGCCAAAGTCGTCATGTGGACCGTGGTTGTAAGTCTCATAATCTCTTATAATACCATTTTACTTGATTTCTATTTTGTGAGTATTGACGGGCTTTATTTTGAAAATTTTGTCCTGGATATTGAGAAATTGTGTTTACAGTATGTTGAGAGGAGGACGTGGACGCGGTCATGGACGCGGACGTGGTAACATGAGACAGGATGATTCCGCAACTACCCCAGAATTATCGGCTAGTCGAACCGATTCCCATTCTGGAGGACAGCAGGGATCAGCGAATGACAACGCGAATCCTAACATGCAGGGAGTGCTTCAACAGGTGGTGGCTCAGATAAACCAGTTCGCTCAGGTAGTTGACCGCATGCAGACGGCGATGGGACAGCAGCACCACGAGGATAACCGGGGAGACAGATGGCTTACTGAGGTGGTCAAAATGCACCCGCCAAAATTTGACGGATCTGCTGAGGCACTTACTTGGGATCATTGGCTAAAGGAATTAGAGAAGATATTCGCGGGTATTAACTGTCCCGAGGACCGGAAAGTTCCTATTGCCCAGTATTTTCTGACTGGGGAGGCTTTTGACTAGTGGGAAGCTATTCGACCTGAGAATCATAATGCTGATTGGACGGAATTCAAACAAATGATGGAAGCACAATATTGTCCTCGTCCAGTTAGAGAGGCAAAAATCCGAGAGTTTTTCTCACCAAAGAATTCGGAAGCATCTGTGACAGACTCGATCAAAACCTTTAATCATCAGAAAAGATTTTTCATTTCGATATGCGGATGAAGCCGGAGATTCAACAGTACATGTCCGGATTCGAGTGTACTACGTTGCGGCAATATCAAGACAAAGCACTGGCCTACGACATGAAAGAGGCGGCGGTGGAGAAATCGATGGAGGCAAAGAAGCAGAAAGTGACCAGCAACTTCTCGGAAAACAAGAGTGGTGGGCCCCGCAAGGGCCAGTCTTCATTTTATTCATCTAGGAAACCTCCACATCCTTCGAGAGGTGGAAAGAAATTCCGGACAACATCAGCAGTTTCAGACGCATCGAAGAAATGCTATAATTGCGGTCGGGCAGGGCATATTCGACGTGATTGCCCCGCATCTTCTGTGACTTGTTTCGATTGTGGGCAAGAAGGGCACCGTGCATCTTTCTGTGGAGTTGCGACTAGATCATTTGGTACTCGCACTCCAGCGCCAGTTCCGAAGGAGATAAGTGTGAACCAGACGCAGCAGAGTGGATTTAAGCAGCAGAATGTTGGGAAGAGAGAGACATCCAGTGCTGGGTCCGTTCCTCCGTGCCTGTACGAGATGAGGAAATCTGACGATCAGAACACTGCTGTTGCATCAGGTACGATTCAAATCCTTTTGCAACCAGTTAGTGTCTTATTCGATTCCGGAGCTACACATTCTTTCATATCATTGAACAGTGTTAATCGTTTGAAAATATCGTGTTTATTTGATTGTGAACCATATGTTGTGGGTTTTCCGAGCGGAGAGAGAATTGTGGGAACCCTAGAAACTAGAGATTTTACAGTGTCTATAGGAGGGAGAGATTGGCCATCGATTCTTATTGTAGTTGGCATCCATGGTGACGACTTAATTCTCGGAGATGATTGGCTCAACTGTTATGGAGCTATTCTGAATTACCAAAAGAGAGTTATTTATATCATTGCTGATGACGGATCTGAACACTTATTCAGAGGGTGGAGACCAGGATGCTCGGGAAAATTGATCAAATCGATGAAAGCAGTAAAATTACTGAAGCAGGGTTATCACGGATTTTGGTGTTACGCCATGAAGAAAGAGGAAGGAGTAGAGCTCTCATCTATTCCAGTTTTGAATGAATTCTCAGATGTATTCCCTGGCGAACTACCTGGGTTACCTCCGCAGAGAGAAGTGGAGTTCACTATCGATTAGAGCCTAGAGCCGCTCCTATTTCCAGAGCACCATACCGCATGGCGTCAACCGAGATGTATGAACTAAAGAAGCAACTGGAGGAATTATTGCAAAAGGGTTACATTCAACCTAGCGTTTCTCCTTGGGGAGCACCCGTTCTCTTTGTCCGGAAGAAAGATGGATCCCTCCGATTATGTATTGGTAACAGGGAGCTAAACAAGGTGACGATCAAGAACAAGTATTCTATACCTCGGATCAACGACTTGTTTGATCAACTGCAAGGGGCGAGGGTATTCTCGAAGATTGACTTGCGATCAGGATACCATTAGTTGAGAATTAAGCAATCGGATATACCAAAATCTGCTTTCAGGTCCCGGTACGGGCACTATGAATTCGTGGTGATGCCATTCGGACTTACCAATGCTCCTGCGGTATTTATGCAATTGATGAATCTAGTATTCTTAGAATACCTAGATAAGTTTGTGGTCGTTTTCATTGACGACATCTTGATCTATTCGAAAGACACAGAGGAGCATGCCGAGCATTTGCGTGTGGTTTTGAGCACCTTGAGGAATGAACAGCTTTATGCGAAGCTTTCCAAATGCGAGTTCTGGCTTAGGGAAGTAACCTTCCTTGGGCATGTGATATCAGCTGGCGGAGTTCAGGTGGACCCGAAGAAAGTCGAAGCAATCTTGGAATGGGAAGCTCCTAAAAACGTGAAGGAATTCTGAAGCTTCTTAGGACTTGTTGGATATTATCGCCGTTTTGTAGAGGGATTTTCCAAAATTGCTCGTCCACTCACTCAGCTGTTACAGAAAACTCAAAAGTTCACGTGGGATGAGAAATGCCAGGCTGGTTTTGATGAACTTAACAAGAGACTGACGACAGCACCTATATTAGCATTACCAGATGGAACTGATGGATTCATGGTATACAACGATGCTTTAAATCAGGGTCTGGGATGTGTGTTGATGCAAAAGGATAAGGTGATTGCCTATGCTTCTCGGCAGTGAAACCGTACGAAGTCAATTACCCGACTCATGATCTGGAGTTAGCAGCTGTGGTATTTGCCTTGAAAATTTGGCGACATTATTTATACGGCACTCATTGTCAGATCTTTACAGATCATAAAAGCCTCAAGTAGATTTTCAATCAGAAAGAATTAAACATGAGGAAGATAAGGTGGCTAGAATTGATCAAGGATTACGATATGGAAATTCTCTATCATCCGGGTAAAGCAAACGTAGTAGCCAATGCATTGAGCCGTAAACCTGTTTCTCTTCGAGTGTTGGAAGCACTTATGTCCCAAACCAGCATTAAACGAGAACTGATCCTTGAAGGGATTGAAGTATGGGCACCAGGAATCTAAGGGCAACTATATGTGATGGAACTGACTTCGTCACTAGTCGAGGAAATCAAATCTAAGCAGTTGAACGATTCTTTGATCCTTCGGTTATGTGACGAAGTAAAGAAAGGAAATGCCCCAGGATTCGTGATACAAGATGATGGAGTTCTGATATTTCAGAGTCGACTTTGCGTTCCCGATGATGATGATTTGAGACGGAGAATTCTGAAGGAAGCTCACAGTGCGCCCTATTCTATTCACCCGGGCAGCAGTAAGATGTATAAGGATCTAAAACAAAACTTCTGGTGGGAAAATATGAAGAAGGACGTAACAGAGTACGTTTCGAAGTGTTTGACTTGTCAGCAGGTTAAGATTGAACATCAGCGACCTGTCGGAATGTTAAAGCCGCTTCCGATCCCTGAGTGGAAGTGGGAGGATATCTTGATGGATTTCATCACCAATATGCCAAGGACCAAGACTGGAATGAACATGATTTGGGTTATAGTTGATCGACTAACCAAGTCGGCTCATTTCCTAGGAATTAAAGACATATGGGGGCCCGAGAAATTGGCATGAGTATTTATCGCAGAGATAGTCAGATTGCATGGGACACCGAAGACCATTATTTCAGATCGAGATGGTCGCTTCGTGTCGCACTAATGGAGGGAAGTTCGCAGGGCTTTGGGGACCGAGCTAAACTTTAGCACGGATTATCATCCTCAAACGGACGGTCAGTCCGAAAGGACTATACAAACAGTAGAAGACATGCTTAGAGCTTGTGCTTTGGATTGGTCAACTGATTGGGAAGTTCACTTGACGTTGATTGAATTCACCGACAACAATAGTTGGCATACGTCTATTAAGATGGCACCATTTGAAGCTTTGTACGGGAGAAGATGCCGATCACCCCTGTGCTGGGATGATTCTTCGGACTTGATCGGGACGGAACCAGAATTGATAGTTCAGACTTAAGAGAGGATAGCCTTAATTCGGGAAAGACTGTTGACTGCCCAGAGTCGACAGAAGTCTTATGCAGACGTGCGTCGTCGCCCGCTAGAGTTCGACATTGGGGACCACGTACTATTGAAGGTATCTCCTACACGAGGAATTTTCTGTTTGGGGAGGAAAGGTAAGCTAAGTCCAAGATATATTGGACCATTTGAGATCCTCGAGAGAGTTGGGGATTTAGCATACAGGTTGGCCTTACCGCCATCGATGAGTCACACTCACAATGTGTTTCACGTATCCCAATTGCGGAAGTATGTACCAGATACCAATCATATCATTGAGTTCGATGAGATCGAGATAGCTAATGACGGCACCTTCGAAGAGAGACCAATCAAGATACTTGAGAGTCGATCAAACAATTGAGGAATAAACCAATACCCTTGGTTAAAGTATAATGGTAACGACACGGAGTTGAAGAGGCCACTTGGGAAACGGAGGACACTATGAAGACTAGATATCTGTAGTTGTTTTCATCTTAAGTTTCGGGACGAAACTTCTTTTTAGGGGAGAGGATGTAATACCCGAGATTTGATGTGTATTTGAACCTTGTGATATGGTATTTGTTGCATTTTAATCTGAGTATTATTCTCCGTATTTCATGATCTGGTGTTGTTGAGCGCACGATTGCATGAATGTGTTATACTTTTTGCACATGTAGCGCACGCTATCGACTAAGTGTAGCGTACGCTAATTTGGATTCGTAGCGCATGCTATGTATGAACCTTAGCGCACGCTACACGTAGTCAACATGATTAAGACAGGGTGGTAGGTGAGATCAGCCGTGGATCTTGGTCGGATCATGTCGGGATGAACCTGGATGGCTTTCGGGAAAAGCTGAGTCAACGCGGTAGCGCACGCTATGGATATGAGGATAGCGCACGCTAAATGCTGAGTACAGTGAAGTCAGTAAGCTTCGTATGGCCGTTAGCGTATGCTATGGATGTGGACTAGCGTGCGCTAATAACTATTTTCTATATATAAGACAGCATCCTTTTTCATTTTTTCAGACTTTTCACTTCCCAAATCCAAATTCTTAGACTTAGAGAGTTACGTCTTCCATCCTCAACCTCTCATATCATCATCCTAGCACGAGTTGGAAGATTGTAGATCATTGGAGATTGGTGTTCAAGCCTTCGGCGTTGGATTTCTTCAAGTTCCTCCTTGTTCTTCACTACTTTGAGGTAGGTGATTCTTCACCAATATTAAGTAATATTCTGAAGGACGTTTTGATCATGATTTGGGATTATCTAGTCAGTTAAATTCATACATAGTCGAACATCATGTTGTTAGAAGGATATTTTCAATGTTTCGGTACTTCTTCATCGTATAAACCATTGAACCTTTTAGTTTTTGAACTCCTAGCATACTCATGAGGCTTCAAAACTGAGTATGACCAGTTTATGGAGATTATCAAGTTCTTATGTTTTTCCATAATGGAATTATACGTTTTGGACATAGAATGGATGGAACTTAGGATACTTTCTCGAAGATCAAGATGAATTATGGTGTTGTGATGATTATACGTATCCTTGTATCTCGAAGTCATTTAATCCATAAAGATCTTTCACAAACCGTATGAGCATGATATGCATGGCGATGACATGTATTAACACTAAAGATTTCTTGAGTTTCATCACTATAAGATCAAGTCTACTGCCCAGTAGCAAACTGCCATGCACGGTTAGCGAACGCTAAGATATGTATATTAACGTGCGCTATCGGGAATGAGTAACGTACGCTACATTTGGTACGTAACGTACATTATGTCATTAGGCTAGTCAGTCGGCTGATCAGAGAGGACTGTCAGTACATAGTTAGCGTACGCTAGACTTCGTCGTTTACGTACGCTAACGGGTAGGCTTAGCGCACGTTATGTAGAGTACGTAGCACACGCTATGTAGTTTAGGCAGATTACATTTTTAGAGCTTTCGGCCGTAGACCGGATTATTAGACATTCGTACGACATGAGATGAATTCTATATTATTTCTTTTGTTAAGGTTCAAGCTTGCTACGTTGATCGAAGGAGACGGCCTTCGAGTGTGTTGAGATCATTGAAGTGATTTGTTCTTGCCATCTTTGAGGCAAGTATCGTAATTTGTTAATATTGGTATTTGAGCATACATGTGGTTTATTCATGTTGTTGAACATGGGATTTATTTCGTTGAATTGCCATGATATTCATTATCTAGTGTTTGTATGTTCATGTTGATGGACATAGCGATTTTGCATATATGTATGCATGAGTTGTGTTTGTGTATGTTGTACGATCTATGCTGAGGGTGCTGGATCGGATGTCCAGCTCGTGTTGGTCCGACGGGATCATCTTGGGATCTAGGCTGAGGGCGCTGGATCATTAGACGGGTTTTTTCCACCTCATGTTGGTCCGACGGGATCATCTTGGGATCTATGCTGAGGGCGCTGGATCATTCGAATACCCATACTGTGTTAATGGAATCTTGTGGATTCGCATTTTCAGATTCCGGTAGCGGAAGTCCGTGTGGTGTATCTTGTTATGTATTGTTGATGCATATTCGATTTGTTTAATATGATACTTGTACTAGCATCATTTTGCTAACCCCTTCGGGGGTGGACATTTGTTTTGATCTTCAGGTAGCCGAGGATCGGGGAAACAGCCACAGTACCGACGTGACGACGAAGGGGCTCAGTGATGTTTGTTTTTGTGATTTGTCTTCTTGGTTCATTTTCAGTACTCGAGTACACGTGTCTTATTAATATCATTTCGATATGGTTGTATTAATTAATTCAATAGATCAGTTGGAACCGGTTTTGTAATTTGAATTTCTGTGGTATTGTTGGATTATATTCACATTTCTTTTAATTAGCCTTGTAAATCCTTAAAGGGTTTACGGCGCTGTAATTATTCCGAATATCTCGGGGTGTTACACATACTTAGCGAACGCTAAGAGGTTTGAGTTACGTACGCTAAGGAGGACCCCTAACGTACGTAAGATATTCTGTAAGTCCTGGAAGGTGGCTGACAGGTAGGCCCAGACTGTTTATTATCGGCGATTAGCACACGCTAATGCATGTTGTTAGCGCACGGTAATTTCAGATCGTCAACAGGGAATCTTGGCTTTATTGGTTGCTTTCGGCGTGTAGGACCCGAGCATCTTCTGGGAAGGTACAGGTTGTCGGGTCAACGACGATTAGTGCGCACTAAGGTCGCGGAATAGCGCACGCTACTGAGCATTTCACTGTAGCAAGTCAACGCCTATTTGCGTACGCTAATGCATGGGCATTACATACGTTAGATGAATTTCGAAGCAATACAGTAGCTTCTGGACTGCTCGATAGCGCACGCTATCAAGGAAGGATAGCGCACGCTAGTTCTGTAGCGCACGCTAAATATAAGGTCTCGCGCGTGCTAGTGATGTGTTTTATAAAGAGGATAGACGAGTGCTGAGAGCCATTTTGTCCATTCTCCTTCCTTCAGTCGATAGAGAGAGCCTTGAGAGGTACTTGAAGTTCTTAAACTTTGAGAGATGATCCTCTTAAACAAGATTAAGATGGAGAGATCGGACTTAAGTATTTTTCTTGAAGTTTTTGATGATTCTTGGAATGGAATTCAATTGTTCTTCTTCGTGGTTCGTCCATACAAGGTAATCCTCGTATCCTTTTTGATAATGGCTCGTTTTTAAAGGATTACTACTCGAGAGGGAGCATGTTGGAATCATCATGTGATAATGTTATATGAGATTTATTGGAATTGTAATAAAAGATTTTGGATGTTGATATGATTATTGATATCTTCTTCATATGATGAAGAAAATGGTATCATGAAGATATATACCTCGGATATGTTGTTCTGAACGTGATTTCGGATATTTCATGTTCTTGAAGAACTCTTGAATTATACGAGGTGATGAAAATTTATAAGAAGTGTTGATGTTTTGAATATGAATATCTAGAGCTAAATTATGTGTTTGAAATAATATTCGTATAGGAATACGAATGTGATTATGAGTTTGATGAGACTATTATTCATCTCTGAATTTGGAAGCCCATACGTATGGAGCAAATATTCAAGTCGAATGATTGGATTGTTTGATAACCTTTTTAATATGATTATCTATTGTTTTGAACCAGTCGGATGGTTCGAATTATTGACGGTCATAGGTAAATTTTAACGATGGATTTACGAGAGGGGAACCTTGTCGATTCGCATTTAAGAATTGAGTTTGGAATCGATAACATTTAGACCCTTATTATTGGTCCGAATTGGTTGCTGATATGATCATCGGATTTCGACTCGTATTGTGGACATGGATTCGTGAGGGTCTGAGTTGGATAGTTCAGACTGTGTTTAATCGAGATATTATGGAACCGATGAGTTTGTGGCCTGGTTGTATTGATATTGATCGTCATCGAACCTGTTGATTATTAATCCTTCGTTTTACAATAAGATATGATGTTTGATCGTGGATTATGACTGTTGTGTTGCGGTTGAGGTTGAAGAGTTCGTAGATTACCTTGGTCGGGACTGAGGAACTTGTAGACGAAATCAACTGAATTGCTAACAGTTTGTTGTATTGATATCGAGGCAAGTTTTATATTTGTACTAATCAATGAGATTAATGTTATCGTGTAGGTGTACGAATGTGTGTGTCATTTCGAGACTTGGTCTCTTTATGATTGTATTGATATCAGGGGATTGTTTGATACAACACCAGTCGGCAAATTATGCCAAATGTTATTGTTGTTCGTAAATGGCCGGTTCAAGGCATTGCGATACTTGTTGGTAAATCTACTGTCGATAGCCAGTTCGCGGTATCGAAGTATCGATTGTTATCGTGACTGATGTTCTATTGAGATATTGTGGTGATTGTCGTTATTGATATCGTTGTTTTTCTATTGACATTGTATTGGCCGATTGAAGGCATTGATGTATTCGAATTATCATCTTCGTTATCGGTAACCGATTAAAGGTGCCGAGACATCCGTTGAATCGTTGTTATCGATTGACCATTCTAAGGTAATCGAAGTATTGAATTGGGACTGTCGAAGATAGTTCCCATCCGTTGAGTTGTTATCAATTGGTCGTTCTAAGACAATCGAGGTATTGAATTGGGATCGCCAAGGACGGTGCCCATCCGTAACTTATTATTGTCGTGTTGGCCGACTCAAGGCAGAACACTATCATTCTTGTGAACTCGGTAATTTTGTGATCGTTGAGGGTTGAGGATTTCCAGATTGTTGTTCCTGTTAATCGGTCTTTAGGGATTGTGATCCCTGGATGGTTATGTTGGATATTGTTGGTCATGTCGATCTTTCATTATTCATGTATCATCGTTCACTTTGGTGAGTCGTATGATCCGTATTGGAGGTGTTATCCTTTGAATTTCTTTGTCATGTTGCATTATGATATATCTGGAATCATATCTGCATGTCGATTGGTTATGTGTAGGATTTCTAGCCAGACATGATGGTCATGCGTGGACGTTTCGGCATTGGACCATGCACACGGGACGTAGTCCGTGAGGCTAATTGGGTACATTGTCCCACGTATATTCTGGATTCCGTATACGGAGTGGACATGTGCACGGACACATTTCCGGATCGGGCATACTGTGATGTCCCTCATGAGCCTTATTGTTGTGGTCGTTCATAGTCCATCTTGTATTGGATATGTTTGACTGTTTGTGACTGGTTGTTCATACGCCCGAGGGGTTTGTTCGACAGTCGGGGTTATTTCCTTTAGATCCATTATTGTTGATCGTTTAGAGCTACCTTGTAGATGGTACTCTCGGTCGTTATTGTTCCCTTATTGATCGCGTTGGAGGTTATCTGTTGTGATATTTCTTACACGCAAGTGCACGTCATCGTTTACAAGTAATAAAGTGATAAGTAGAGTATCGTTCCCACGAGGACTGAATCTCTAACTACCGATTTTTGTGTATTCCAATTTTATTTGAACAATCGAATTTGGGTTTTTGCAATTAATAACTAAAAGAATTACCAAGTAAACAGTAGAAAACGATAGCTTGAATAAGAGAAATCAAATGATGAATAAGTCTAGGGTTCTGAATCCACCTCGGTTTATCCGAATTTACTCTCGATTATCCGTAATAAATAATTTTCCCAATTTATTGAAGGCGGAGATTGCTAATATATTCTACCGCCTCTCCCGAGGTCAATAGATTTATCTAAAGGCGAATAACGCACTCTATCCCTAGGTGAATTAATTCGTCAATAGGCGAAAAGCTTAAAATCTCCCAAAGGCCACGTAGTTCCTATGAGTATATTCCTATCTCACAGAATAAAACGGTCCTCACCAATAGTTCCTCACCAAATCTCCTCCCGATTCAAGTGAATGATTAAATCAATACAACTATTGGCGGATAATTGCAAGCATTAAACACAATTGGGAAAACTCAACAAAAAGGTAATTAATTGGATAATCTCAAGAAATTCGTCAAAACATAGGTTTCATCAAAACCCTAGATTAGGCTTTAGCGACATACTAATAATTGAAATTACAGAATAAATAAATGAAAGCATAAAATTCAAACGCAGATGAAGCTCGGATTCCTCCGTTCTTGACTTCCGCTCTATGCCTTTGAAGTCTTCTGCTTCCCTCTTCTTCTGCTGTCTCCAAGCTTAAGCTCCAAAAGATAAAAGATCCAAAGATGATTAATTAGGGTCTTAAACCCTATTTATAGCTCAGCATATCCTCCAAATCGCGTCCGTATCCGTAGGTCGAAAAGCTTGAAGCAAAACTAATTCGCGCGGACAACCAAAAACCGCCAAGTGTGCCGCGACGCACTAAACTCGTGCCGCGGCACAGAGCCTTCGTGGATGCCAGGCGTCCTCAATTTCTTCGTGCCGCGGCTCACTGGTGTGCCGCGGCCTGAGTACGATTTACTCGCCTTTGGTGGGTGTCTTCTGTCCGCGGCCCTGCTTTCTTATCTGCGGCTCGAGTCAGTTCTTTTTTCGCCCGTTTTGCCTCGTTTTAGCTCCCGGACTTCAATTTCCTGTCAATCATACAAAATTAAGGCATTAAAGGCTCATTTAGACAATTTCACTCTCCAAAATACTACAAAATAATGATAAATAAGCGTATAAAAATACGCCTAACAAATACCCCCAAACTTAAGCCTTTGCTTGTCCTCAAGCAAAAAGAATTAAATTCAATAAAAGAATGTCGTGAATCATCGTGCAACTCATAGTGTTCAACCTAATCAATACTATCCTGTAATTCTCTCTAAATAATACGACTGTCATAAAAGCGAGCTGCACTCAGAATAATGATTCCGCAAAGTAATCAAGTTCAGTCCTAATCACTCGTTCATGGAGAAAATCCAGCTCAAAGATTAACAAAACTTGAGTCAAATCGACCGTCAATATGAAAGGCTAAAATAAACAAGCTAGTTTCGTCCCATTCCACAGTCTAATGGCACAATTTTCACTAGTTTCATAACAAATAAACCTCGGACAGTATTCCCTTATATATATGTTCAAGAATTTGATTCGAGTTGACCACTAGGTTAGGATCTCGGGATGTTTCATCGGGATAATCCTAGGGTGGAACTTCCATTCTCATGTATTGGGAAACCGTTTGACGTAAAAGACACTCATGGGGCACATGGATGCTTCTAGTTACTAAGTTCCCTTCTACAGTGGAGAAACAACTCGAATATATAATTTCCGCATGTCCGAATCAAGGTCGCCGTTTTACGCGAGAGTAAACAGCGGGTCACGCGAATACCCCCGGTTACTAGGCTCCCTAACATCGGCACATGTGAAACCTCTAAATCACTAGTCTAATCAGGGTCGTCGTTTTACGCGAGAGTAAACAACGGGTCACGCGAATGCCCCCGGTTACTAGACTTCCCTTCATAGAACAACATTATCTCGACTTTTGGGAAAAACTGACCGACTCTAAACTCAATCTAAGTGCCAACACGACTAATATAACTGGACGACTAACTAACCGAAAAATGTAACCAAACGTATTGACGGTGATTTTAAAACAAGTATGTATCGTCTCTTATCTGCCAAGACCTCTACAATCACAAAAAATTTTGGACCTAAATGAATACTAAGCAGAACAGAAATAACTGACTACAACGCGACTAGAACTCGACCGTTTCTTCAGAGAGAAAAACAGTGTCGTAACATCAGTATCACACAAATAGAAGCACAAAAAATTCACGAATAAAGAAGAATTAAGACAAGCAAGGCTATCTAAAGAAAAATTTTACGCACAGTAATAAAAAGTGCAACGAAATAAAGTACAGCAATGAAATAAAGTACATCAATGAATGTAGCAACTGAAAGTAAATCCTCCCCCAAACTTAGGACGTACATTGACCTCAATGGACAAAAAATGATATGCAATAAAAGTAAAAGGTCAAGTACTCCCCTCCAGTCCGCTCAGAGTGAGTGCCGCATCATCCGGTGAGCTTGCACGCTTCTTGACTACATCATGCGGAGTGTGAATAAATGAGCTTGCATCATCAAAAAGGAAGTTAAGTACGAGCTCTCAAGTTTAACATGATGTAAGGGTTGGGGATAATGTAATTCGATAACATGATTCATTGCATATAATTTAGAAAATGCCTAGCTTACCAATTTTCCATTGCTGCAATTTAGCAAACACCTTGTGTGCACAAGTTACAATGAAGAACAAGAATTTTGATGGTGAATTCCAAATCCCAAAAATAATAACACAGATAATAACCCTGAATCACGATAACTATCATCAACAATTCGTTCATAAATATCAATTCCATCACAATATCAAATTCCCCATATTCCAACTCCATTTTAGAAACAACAGTGAAGAACAACTAGTAATATATAACTTCAAATCTTTTCACATCAAGAATCACTTATGATTTAGAAATCAAAAATTACCTGGAGAATTGGAGAAGGAGACTAATAGAATGGTATCAACTGACCTCATTGTGTGAAGGAAGGAAGGAAGGGAGGGAAGAAGGTACCTTGTGCAGGCCGATCGATTGAATGAGCCCTACCTGGCCTTTCAGATTCCGCATAGTGTGCCGCGGCACAGATAAAGTGAGCTGCGGCACAGGGTACAATCCCTTTTACCTGTTTTCTTGTGTTGTTGTGTGCCGCGGCACAGATTTCGTGTGCCGCGGCTCAGTGCTCAAGTGTGCCGCGGCTCATTTATGCCGTGCCGCAGCACAGGGTACAGTTGGTTTAGCCTCCCCTGACGATTTATGTGTGCCGCGGCTCACAATACAATGCCGCGGCTCGGACTTGATTTCTTCCACAGGACTTTTACGCACGTAATTTTGAGAAGAACACGTTAAAAGCGAGAGGCAGAAGCAAATTGAAGCACAAAAATGAAGAAAAAATAAAAATCAAAGATGCAAGAAAAATAAAGGAACGCAAAAATCTACAACTACGAACTCGGGTTGCCTCCCGAGAAGCGCTAAGTTTATAGTCTTCAGCCGGACCTATTTGAAAATATTAGTTCGCTTTTCGCAAACTCCATTTGGTTTCCGCCCCGTTCATCGAACCGTTCATATATTTGTTAAAATTATGACCATTGGTCGTTAGCGATTCGACTTTCGGTTCGGTCATTAAATGTTGTTTGCGAAAAGGTTTCGACGTGAACAACTTCCCGAAACACCCGTTTATTCCATGACTAATTGTCCGCTGGGCTTTCGGCTTACTCTCCTCCTTCACAAACGCACTCAAGACTGCAGCAGATTTGTCCTCATGCTCGAGAAATGCTACTTGTTCTACATCCTTCTTAAAAATTGGGTCATTTAACACAACATCTGAATTTTCCAACCGATGATTTTTTCGGTGCTTTCCTCTTTCAACGACATCTACACTTTCAATTTGTGACCTTTTATCAACACTTCCGGGACATGGAAACGATTTGAATACTTGAAAAGTAACTTGCTCGTCTTGGACCCTCAGAGTTAACTCCCCTTTTTCCACGTCTATAAGGGTTCGGCCCGTCGCTAAAAATGGTCGTCCGAAGATGATTGGAATATCTTAATCTTCTTCCATGTCGAGTACGATGAAATCGGCCGGAAATATGAACTTATCAACTTTGACTAAAACGTCCTCAATCACTCCCCTTGGGTATTTGATGGATCGATCCGCCAATTGTAAGGAGACTGTTGTTGGCTTGGCTTCCCCAATATCCAGCTTTTTGAAAATCGACAGAGGCATGAGGTTGATACTAGCACCAAGATCGCATAGTGCCTTATTAAAAGAAAGATTCCCCATGGTGAACGGTATGTTGAATCTTCCCGGATCTTTCAATTTAGGTGGGAGCTTCTTTTGAAGAATTGCGCCGCATTCCTCCATCAAGGCTACAGTTTCGAACTCCTCGAGTTTTCTTTTCTTCGACAATATCTCTTTCATGAACTTAACGTAACTCGGCATCTGTTCGAACGCGTCGGCGAATGGAATGTTAATGTGAAGCTTTTTAAATACGTCAAGGAACTTAGAAAATTGTTTGTCCGCCCTTCTTTGCTGTAATCTCTGCGGAAACGGGACGGGGGACATACATGTCTTCGGGTTATCCGGCAACGTTATTGAAGGTTTCAAATCTTGCGACTCCTCTGGCTTTAAATCCTTCTCTTCCTCAATTTCCTTCTTCTTTTCACACTGCTCGGGCTGATCCAGCACCTCTTTCTCGCTTCTCAAGCTGATTGCGTTTAGACTCTCTCTAGGATTTGTCTCTGTTGTACTCGACAATGCTCCCTCCGGGCGAGCTGTCAACACATTAGAAATTTGGCCCAGTTGGACCTCCAAGTTCCGAATGGAAGCGGAATGATTTTGCAATGTTGCTTCAGTACGGGTCATAAATTGACTCGTATTTGCCGCCAATTTTGCAAGTGCTTCCTCGAGAGACACTTTGGGAGCGGGAGGGGGCTGCTGTTGATTCTGAGCGAACGGGGGCTGGTTTCAGTTCTGTCCGTGTCTCCATGAAAATTTGGGATGATTGCGCCACCCCGGATTATAAGTGTTGGAGTACGGGTTATTCTGACGATTTCCATTTCCCACGAATTGAGCCTACTCCATCTGATGTTGCTCGAACGGGTTTCCAACTTGACACTCCGCGCTCGGGTGTGATCCGTTACACCAATTGCATGTCTCTATGGTAACGGGGGCTGGTGCGTGCGAAAATGCTTGGAGCTGTTGGGTCAAAGCGGCGACTTGAGCTGACAAAGTGGAAATCGGGTCATTACTTGAAACTTCCATAACTCTCTTCGGTGTCAATCTTTCCGATGGCCATTGGTATGCATTTGCGGCCATATCTTCCAAAAGCGAGTGTGCCTCGGCCATAGACTTTCCCATCAAGGCCCCTCCAGCGGCCGCATCCACGAGAGTGTGTGTAGAAGCACTCAAACCAGTATAGAACGTCTGAATCTGAAGCCAATCAGGAAGGCCGTGATGAGGGCATCTTCGTAGCAAATCTTTATATCGCTCCCACGCCTCGTGGAGCGATTCCATATCGTACTGACCAAAGGTGGTTATTTCGTTTCTCAACCTCGCCGTCTTAGCAGGTGGGAAGAATTTGGCAAGGAAGGCTTGCGCTAACCCCCCCATGTTGTAATCGACCCCGGCGGTAAGGAATTTAACCAAAATTTCGCTTTATCCCTCAAAGAGAAAGGGAAAAGCCTCAATCGGATGGCATCGTCGGTGACACCATTAGTCTTGAACGTGTCGCATATCTCAAGGAAAGAAGCAATATGGGCATTCGGGTCGTCATTCGGCAGTCCGCAGAATTGGCTCGCCTGCACCATCTGAATAATAGCGGGCTTGATCTCAAAATTATTGGCTTGGATAGTGGGACGCCGAATTCCCGAAAAATTAGCATTGATCTACGGTATGGCATAATCTCGAAGAGCTAGTTCCGGTTGAACGTGCCGCACATGGTTATCTCCTCCTTGGACTTCGATATTCTCGGCCATGTTGACCGTCGTCTGCAACTCTCTTTTCTCCTTCTTGTTCCTTCTTAGAGTGCGCTCGAGCTCGGTATCCAAAGGTAGTAGGCCTTCGTTACCGAGTTTTCTCATGCACTACACGAAAGGTCGTGAAAGGAAAAACAAATAAACGAAATTAAATACACAAAAATAAAAATAAAACGTTCAAATTAAGACTAGAAATACTTAAATCGATATTAGAAAATTTCAATCCCCGGCAACGGCACAAAAAACTTGTTGCGATATTTCTTACACGCAAGTGCACGTCATCGTTTACAAGTAATAAAGTGATAAGTAGAGTATCGTTCCCACGAGGACTGAATCTCTAACTACCGATTTTTGTGTATTCCAATTTTATTTGAACAATCGAATTTGGGTTTTTGCAATTAATAACTAAAAGAATTACTAAGCGACTAAACAGTAGAAAATGATAGCTTGAATAAGAGAAATCAAATGATAAATAAGTCTAGGGTTCTGAATCCACCTCGGTTTATCCGAATTTACTCTCGATTATCCGTAATAAATAATTTTCCCAATTTATTGAAGGCGGAGATTGCTAATATATTCTACCGCCTCTCTCGAGGTCAATAGATTTATCTAAAGGCGAATAACGCACTCTATCCCTAGGTGAATTAATTCGTTAATAGGCGAAAAGCTTAAAATCTCCCAAAGGCCACGTAGTTCCTATGAGTATATTCCTATCTCACAGAATAAAACGGTCCTCACCAATAGTTCCTCACCAAATCTCCTCTCCCGATTCGAAGTGAATGATTAAATCAATACAACTATTGGCCAGATAATTGCAAGCATTAAACACAATTGGGAAAACTCAACAAAAAGGTAATTAATTGGATAATCTCAAGAAATTCGTCAAAACATAGGTTTCATCAAAACCCTAGATTAGGGCTTTAGCCTGACATACTAATAATTGAAATTACAGAATAAATAAATGAAAGCATAAAATTCAAACGCAGATGAAGCTCGGATTCCTCCGTTCTTCAGCTTCCGCTCTATGCCTTTGAAGTCTTCTGCTTCCCTCTTCTTCTGCTGTCTCCAAGCTTAAGCTCCAAAAGATAAAAGATCCAAAGATGATTAATTAGGGTCTTAAACCCTATTTATAGCTCAGCATATCCTCCAAATCGCGTCCGTATCCGTAGGTCGAAAACTGGCTTCGAAACAGCCCTAATTCGCGCGGACAACCAAAAACCGCCAAGTGTGCCGCGACGCACTAAACCTGTGCCGCGGCACAGAGCCTTGTTGGATGCTGGCGTCCTCAATTTCTTCGTACGCGGCTCACAGGCGTGCGCGGCCTGAGTACGCTTTACTCGCCTTTGGCTGGGTGTCTTCCTGTGCCGCGGCCCTGCTTCCTTGTGCCGCGGCTCAGAGTCCAGATTTGCCGTTTTCGTCCGTTTTGCCTCGTTTTAGCTCCCGGACTTCAATTTCCTGTCAATCATACAAAATTAAGGCATTAAAGGCTCATTTAGACAATTTCACTCTCCAAAATACTACAAAATAATGATAAATAAGCGTATAAAAATACGCCTAACATTATCATGTTGATGGTATTCTCGATTATTGTGGATCTTTCGCCGATAGCATTGGAGTTTATCATGTCGACGATATTCTCGGTTGGTTTATGGCTTGATCATTGTCTTTGACAGTGTGAGCATTCGGATTGTATGTTAGTGTTTCGGGACTTGTTGTCACTGTTTCGTGTGTTATTAGTTTTCGTCCATATTGAGCTTTATCGGTACAATCCTACGGACATGATTCAGCACAGACAGCTCATGATACACTTACGAGTTAGAATATTGTTTTGAGAATTCTTGGTATTGTTGAATACAGTACAGACGATTTTAGTTGACCTCTTTTCGTATTTTGAGATGCCCTTCAACATATCAATCGTGAGCCGATACTTGTCGTCGACCTTTGGAATTCGATTTTGGAGACCATATCCTACTCTAGGGTTGGAGGCTTAGCTTATCGCTTGTTGTTGCCCCCTGTGTTGGGTCTTGTTCATATCATTTGTCATGTTTCTCAGTTTATAAGGCATATGCCGGATCCAAGTCATGTTTCTGACTATAGTGAGATTTGCGTAACCAAGGATGTTACCTATCCGGAGAAAACAGTGAATATTCTTGAACGTCGTGAGAAGCAGCTTCGGCACAAAACCATCCCGTTGGTTTTAGTGCAATGGTCGAGACATGGAGTCGAGGAGACGACTTCGGACATGGAAGAGAATTTGCGATCGGAGTACCCCGAACTTTTTATTTCATAAGTTTCGGGACGAAACTTCTTTTTAGAGGGGGAGAATGTAATACCCGTACTTTTTATTGACTGTTTGTCCTTACCGTTCTTCCTATTTTATCGCTCTGTAAACTCTTTGTGATGTAGTCGGCATTAATCTAGAGTTTCATGCCTTGTTTGGATCATGATCGTACTAGTTAGACCTTTCGGAAGTTTTCTGGGTCAGGGAGGTAGCGCACGCTAGACTGATGCTAACGCACGCTAATTCTGCGTGAGTAGCGCATGCTAGTTTTGAGACTTAGCGTGCGCTAACGGATTGAGTCGGCAGAGGCAGTGAAGTTTCAGACTTTCTGGACTAGCAGGTATCACACGCTAGGCAGCGGCTAGCGTACGCTATATGTGTTGCGTAGCGCACGCTAGTGCTCAGTGTTAACGCACGCTAGCGGACTGAGACAGTGAACTGAGATTTTGGCAGGACACCAGTTAGCGCACGCTAGGGATGTTTCGTAGTGCGTGCTAACGTCTTATGACAGTAGCCACTGGACTACCGGGTGATTCGTTAGTGCGCTAATATTGAGGCGTAGCGTGCGCTAAACTGGGACAGTATATAAGGGGACAGTCAACCCCTGCACTTGTCATTTCACATCTTTTCCACTTTTTCCGATCGGGAGAGCTCGAGAGAGGCGATTTGGGTTGGATAACAAGGATTAGGCAACATCTAGCACATTTCTATCCTCCGAATCAAGGTAAAAATCCTTAGAACCCTATTTTATGGAATTTTGGGGTTTTTCGTATATTCGTCTGATTTATCCATTTTGAAGCTTGAGGACCTTGATATTATGATGTATCTATCCCGTATGCATGCTTTTCCTACGATTTTACGGATTGGATTGTGCCGTTTTCGGACTTGTGAGGGTTTGGACGATTTTCCAACCTCTAGTTGTTTATCTGTGTATTTTCATGAATCGTAGATAGGTTTTGGGAGTTTCTTTGTGTAATTTGAATATGGATAATTGATTATCATATTCCTTGCGAATCGTTTAGGTGCCGGAAGCGCGTTCTTGGACCTACCGAACTCATACCCTTTTTCCGTTCGATTTCTCGATGTCTCAAAGTCAAGTATATATTTATGATTGTACGTTCTCGACTTTGTAAGTAAGATATATTAATGGCATGATTATTTATATCCGCTCTGGGGCGGGCCGACGGGTCCCCTGAGGGTTTCGTAACTTCTGGTGCGATTCCACGGATGATATGAACGAACCACTCTTGGATGGACCGATGAGTCCTCTGAGGGTTCCGTAGCCTCTGGTGCGGTTCCACGGTATTCATATATGTATTGATGTGATGCTATGAGATTTAGTTATTCCGGAATACTAGTCTTGAATTGATGAATTAACGGTTACATTTACTCTTTTTTGTCTAGGAGTATTGTGTTTCATACTTGATATACTTGCACTAGCTATTCGACGGCTAACCCCTTTATGGGGGAAATACTTTTTATGTATTTCAGGTTCCAGGAGAGTGGACAGGCAGGTATCGGATCGGCATGAAGATGGTCGGAAAGTGTGATTCTGTGTCTTTCCTCCGGTTATGTGTTGAGTTTTCCATTCAGTATTGTTGTACTGGAATGGTTATTGAATACTCGAGTATTGTTTTCCATTTTCCTTGATGTTCCAGCCTGTGTTTGCCGAGGTATTGATTTGTGTTGTGATGTCTTTGGATACATTGGTTATGTCTTGAATTCCCTTTGTATTGTTCTTCATTCCATTGTATGTAGACCTTCTCGGTTAAAATTTATAGTTCCGCGTATGTTTAGCCTTGTGGGTCCCACGGTGCAGCTTACAGCGCTGTAATATTCCCTGAAAAACTTGGGGGGTGTTACACTTAGTACCGGTCCCTAGAGGTCTCGTCAGACCCTCCCCAGGTGAGAAATGACTTCCATGACCGTACCCCTTAGTACAGGTCCCTATAGGTCTCGTCAGACCCTCCCAGGTGGAAGAACGACAACATGTCATTCAAACTCATAGTTCACAAGTAACATACGCAACAAAACATAACCCATCACCACAGATAACACACCTTAATACAATTATGTTCGAACAACCAATCATACATCAAAATACATGTCCAAGTGCATAATCAATCTCACAATAATCATAATCATCACCATACCTCAAACCCAAGAAATCAAGCCCAGCACGAATCACGCAACTAACATGACCAACACGACTTCACAAGGTTAAACAAGCAAGAATATCATTAATACCAACAAACATTCGAATAACCAAACCGCACGAATCATATCCATGAAGATAACCCAAATCATCATAAATACAATATATAAACTTATCCACAAGACACAAATCATATAAATAGAATACTTGCCTCAATAACCGATATTGAACACTCCGGAGAACACGGTTCAACCGGAAAAGTCGGACCCCGAAGAAGACAATGAACGGAAGGGTTCCAACTCGGATTCTTCACAAGGATTTCATTCCTAAGACATATTACCAATAAATTAACAATCGTACGAGGAGCAATAATCGCATAACGCCCGGATCCCCCCTCTAAGACCTTTTATCGAATACCTTTGAGGCGTCGATTAGGAACTCAACAAAACGACGAATCCTAGACAATCCAATCATGGAACAACAAGGAAAAAGATAGGATACATCATAATAATCATAAATACTCCACGGATCTAAGTTACTACAGTTAAATCAGACAAAACCAAGCAACCCCCAACTTTCCCAAACTTAATGTTTTAGGAAAACTTACTCCAATTCGCTCGATCAAAGGATGTTTTGGAATGATTAAATGATGATATGAACTCTAAAACTTCATGGATTCAATGTTTAATAGCATTCCTTCGACTGCTCCAAGACTCCAGCCGTGGGCAGAAAGGGGAAGGAAATGAAAAATGAGTGGAAATATGACTGCTCATTCATATTTATAGATATGCGCATTAGCGTGCGCTACGGGTTCCGAGTAGCATGCGCTAACAGGCAGTATCGTCCGAGAACCTTCGACTGGGGCCTGCATTGACTTAGCCTGTCGACTCGTCCTGCCGTCCAGAACCTTCTTGTCTGACCGCAATAGTGTGCGCTCCGTGGACACTTGCGTGCGCTAGCCGTCCTGTCTAGAACTCTCTGGACTACACTGCTCGACCAGGTAACGTGTTTTGGTTGGCCGATAGCGTGCGCTACACCTGCCGATTAGAACGCGCCACGACCGACAGTAGCGTGCGCTACCTGCCGATCCTTCCCGAGTCCAGAACCTCAGAAACCTCTCTGCCCATCCAGGTAATGTTCGCTGGCCGACTGATAGCATGCGCTATGCCTGCCGATTAGCGCGCGCTGCCATCCGACAGTAGCGTGCGCTATGCCGGTCCCTGTCGGCTCCTACTACATTTGCCCGGCCAGTGCCCAGCCGCCCTGCCAGTTCCTACCACAACTGTCTGGCCGGTGTCCAACCTCTATGACCCGGGAACTCGATTTCCGAAAACGCATGGAACTGTAACACCCCAATTCACAAATGGGACATTACACGCCGTAGAACCCTCGTGAGGTCTACCAGGCTAACACATGACACATAACCACAATGAAATCCCAAAAGATGCACTTAAAAGTAAATAATGTAATACCCCCAAGATATTTGAGGTATATTACAGCGCCGTGAATCCCTATATGGGACCCACCAGGCTGAACAAACATCATACTCATCGAGTCACAGAAACGACAAAATAACACCTCGTCATAAAGACGCAAAACAGAATAATCCGCCCGGTTCAACCGGTCAAACATAACACCATCATCTGACACAACATAATAGACAACAGTACAATCCGGACAAACAAGAACTCTTAAGTACTCGAGTACTACTATTAGTTAAAAAAACCACAAAAGATGAAAAGATAGAAGACACTAAGGCATCACTCGTGCACAATCATCATGCAAGGCCATCATCCGCGTACTGGTCCAGTGCCCGCTCGTCTCGATGAACCTGACCTGAAATTCATAAAACGAATTTCCCCAAAACGGGTCCCTAGAGGGGTTAGCAATTACGCTAGTACAAGTAACCAAATGAACAACTTACATCTTACACATATAGTAAATGAATGCAATCAAGAAAACATAGTTCCAAAACACTCATTTCCGGAAATTCCATAATCAAATCACATTTGTAAATTTCACCACAATTAACCGCGGACCCACAGCTTCGTGGATCCCTACCGAGACCCCGTCGGATCTAACCCGTAGTGGTTAAAATCAACTCGCGGTTCCACAGCTTCGTAGAGCCCTACCGAGACCCCGTCGGATCTAACCCGTGGTGAGTATACACACACACAATTTCTCATACAATAATACTGTGTCAAGATCGTAAGTTCATAAGGATACTTGCCTCGATTAATAGACGGTGACACGAACGGAAAGGGAGAGTCAAGCACAACCACGAGGAATTAGTGGAAATGAATCTAACGATTCGAATAACACAATCAGAACCACTTCTAAACGATTACAGAAATGGAATACACCCAGAAACCCACCTACGATTCATGTATATTCGTATAAAAATAACAACGAGGGCGGACCACAACCAAACCCTCTCGATTTCACGAAACCAAGAAAATATACCATGAATCCGTAGGAAACTAATGATATCAACAAGATTAATCATACTCATCATGAATTAATCGACAAATCGAGATGAATCGGACGAAAAATCCCCAAACCCCCAAATTATCCAAAAGTAGGGTTCTAAGAGATTTACCTTGGATTAGGATGAAAAATTCGTGTTGTTGTTGTTATAATACACCAAGAACTCAAGAAAGATGTTGGATGAGAAGATTGGAGGAAGAAATCGCCAATAAAATCGCCCGGAATCGCCTTAGCCGCTGAGAGGAGGAAGAAATGAGAAAATACGTTCATCTCGGTCAACTCCCTGGTTTATATAGCCAGGGAGTGTTAGCGCACGCTAATCCTCAAAGTTAGCGTGCGCTAACGAAACAAACTCCAGTCCAGTAGCCAGACTTCTGGCCGTTAGCGTGCATTACTCGAAACGTAGCGTGCGCTAATAACCTCTCGGTAGCGCGCGCTATCGACCAATAGAGTGCTCTACCTGGACATCAGCCGAGTCCAGAAACAACTGTCAGTACACACCTGATCCGGTTAGCGCGCGCTGTCGACCAAACGTAGCGTGCGCTAAGGGTGTATCGGTAGCGCGCGCTATCGGCCAATAGCGTGCGCTACCTGGGCACCTGATAGAGTCCAGTAGCAAACTGTCCAGTACTGGACAGTCACTCTAGCGCACGCTATCGGTCATCTCAGCATGCGCTAGCCCCCGACATTAGCGTGCGCTAGACTACGTAGCGTACACTAATTCGCCAGTCCAGAGGGCTGGAATCAGCACTGCCACTCCCAGGGTTAGCTTGCTAGCGCGCGCTACGAAACAGATGTAGCGTGCGCTACTAAGGGACCCCTAGCGTGCGCTGTGCAGAAAAGATAGCGTGCGCTAGGTACGAAATATAAACGGTCTAAAACACCGGAATATGAACGACACATCAAACGGAACATCTCAAGACGCATCAAAACATAGAATGGGTCCACGACAACCCCGAAACGGCGGTTCCGCACAACAATTACGGGAATCAGATCAATAGATGATGAAAAAGATACACAGAAAGATACACGAGGGTCGCTACAACCGAGAAATACACCGAAAATGAAAATACAAGGGAAAGAAAAATGCGGATATTACAAATAAGGTCGTGGCCTCGGCTAAAACATTTCAACGGAGTACATGAAACATAAGGTAAATATCAATTCATTGCCCACGCAGGGGACTTAAACCAAGTTTAGAAGTAAACAGTCTAACTCCAGTACTCGACAAATGCAATGACAAAACATAAAAATACAGACTCGAGCCACATCATCAAGCCAGCCCATCCTTTGCGTGCATGTAATGCCGCAATACTTATTTAAATGCTATTTATTTTGCTAACGATCATGGATTTTGATTTTTTTAATATTTACAGGTTGTCCGATACTTGGACCGATACGTTCCTAGCATAAAATGAAGGACTTAAAAGGAAAAGATTTCAAAATAAATTATAAGGATCATTTTTAGAATTTATGAAAGTGATTTCGAAAAGTTCCGACGATATTGATACGATAAAATTTCATTACAAAACACTTATATTGCAAAAATAATATTAAATTATTTTATTATTATTATTATCGAAAATCCGTTCCAAGCATATCGAAGATTTAACTCCGACGAGTCCGGAACATGTCGGAAAATCGAAGTTGGACACCGGGAAGGGGTCGAACCGGCCGAGCCAAGTTGACGGACATCTGCCGGTCACCGCCGGACACGCCTACCGACAGCTGCCGGTCACGACCGACAGAAGTTTCTGGTCTTTGTCCGGATAAAGGTGTCTGGATAAGGTCGGTCACGACCGACATAAGCTTCTCGGCATTTGTCGGATAAGGTCGGTGTCACTGTCTGATAAGGTTGGTCACGACCGACAGAAGCTTATCGGCCAGCTGTCCGGATAAGGCCTCCAGCTGTCCGAGTAAGGTTGATTTTCAGCCGACTTTGGACCCCTATTTATATATGTTACCAGACGTGTTTTTGTACATATCACATATAAATTTGAAGCTCTGGACCTCTACTATAAAACGCCCGTAACATATTTCCCTTCCAAAAATTATAAAGGCTTCAAAAAGCCCGATGAAACAGGAATCTCAAATCTGACAGTTTTTCAAAGGTGTTTGATAAAAGTCCTCAAAGAGATTTCAGATTTTACATCAAGAATTTATGACCGGAAATATGAAAAGGTATTTTCAAGTGCTAGGAGAAGCGTATCCGGGATCCAAGAAGGACAACCGAGCCAAATTCAAAGGAAGATATTTCAAGATTTCAGCAAATGAGGTGAGGTTATACTGTTTTAATATGTTACGGTCATCGTTGTGTCGTGTAACATGACGACCCGCGAGGGGTCGAAAGAATGAAAGAAATCCGAGACGAGTCTCACACGGATAAGAATGTTTTATGTGCATTACACTGTTGGGATTCGGTGCCTTAAAAGAAGGCCCAGCGGAAGCGGTAAAACGAAAATTAATTCGATCCGAATCCCTACGAGGATCGATCGAGCTACGTATATACGAATATCAAAAACGAATTCACAAGAGATATAGAAACTCACCCTTGTAGTCTGTTGATTAGATGGATAACCTTCTCTTGAGCTATTCCCCAAGCTTTGCTTGATCTCTATGAATCTATTCCGCTTCAAGCCCTTGAACGATCCAACGCCGAAAGCACCGCGTCTCTACTTGCCACGCGCCGGAGAAACGACCGGAACGACGCTCACCTTGCTATCCTCCGAGGATATAGATAGAGCTAAGTGATGAAGCTATATATGTAAAGATTACTACACTTTAAGTGTTTTAATCTTACTCTCTCTTTATGTCTTGATATTTTTCTCTAAGAAAAACAAGAACAAAGTTGAAGAAGAAGATGACTTGGAGAAAAACTTTTTCTCTCTCTTTTCTCTCACAACTCACGTATGGAAGCATATCCTTGTGAGTGATTGTCATCATCTTCATTTATTCAACTCCCCACCACTTGCAACAACTCATGCATTTGGGAATCTAACCCCACCATATAATGTGTATGATACTTGTCCCCTCACATGATATTCCAAACACCATGATATGGACAAGTCAATACATACACATGTATATTAGTGGGGGGGCGGCCATGAGGATGAAACGGACGAGTTTTAGTTCGTTTCGGACTCCTGAGAGTCTAAACAGATAAACTCCGATTCCGTTTCGATGTATTTATATTGATTAATTAATCCAATTAATTAAACATATCATATACAAAATAATATAATTAATTTATCCAAGAAATAATTATATTCATGAATTAAATTAATCACCCAGTAATTTATTTATTTCATTAGGCCGTAAATCAATTTATCCAATAAATCAATTTAAACATCCAATGTCCCAAATTTAGATATCTAATATCTAATATACATAATGAGAGAATTAGCTTGATACATTCCGCCGTCAATCCTATTGCGCGACTCGGTAAGTTCGTCTCAGTCAGCAATGGGAGGAACCAAAGAGTAGTAGCACCACCTAGCCAGCCTGGCGGCCTACACTGTACCCCAACGGAGAACGAATGATTGGGATCATTCAAGAACCATTCTATTTTGAATACCAGTATACGTATAAACCCTTCTTTCAAATGTCCCGATCAAGTTATAGGGTCACGGTCAGTCAAACCCTATATGTACTTGACTCTATGCATGCGTTAATGCAAATCGAGATCATCGAGCTCTCGTGTATCCAATACAACTAGCTCCAATGCTTTGGCCAATGACTTATGATCTCATATGCCAATAACCGCATAGGACATATAACCCGATCACTAACGGGAGAAAGAATTCTATCTTGGTATTCAGTAGGACCTGCTACTTGCCCGTCAAGATGCACGTCGAGGTTGATCCCCACCTTTCGATTTACAGGGTCGAACTACTCTAATGAAAATCTTGACGTCACAAGTACATCCCTACTAAATCCTCAAGTCGAAGGTTCATGAATACCTATCACAACCTTTTGATTCTGTCATTGACTGTCCCGGAGTGAAATCCGTGTGACGAATCGGGGGTGAGTCGATTCGAGTATACTAATTCAATTAGCATACCTATAACGTGTGCTCCCACTAACCATTAGCATTCGACAGGCACTCTCCATGTCAAAGAACACATCTTACAAGTCTTCACATAAACTTAACGGCCAGTTAAGTTTCATCGACTTGCGAACGATTAAGTATTTGAGCTGTAAACCTTTCGAGTGCCGACCCCCTTATCAAATAAGGAGTGGAACGTTTTGCTCTCAAATACAGGGACTAGTTTCTATATATATATTTACGAGTTGGGAATGCCAGTAACTACCAGTAAATAAAGAAACATTCATTGCCTTATATTGATGATTTACATAATAACAAGTACAATGCCCTCACTCAACATCCTCTGAGTGGCATTCGAGGGCATACTCCTAACAATCTCCCACTTGCACTCAATGCCACACACTATGGTATCTAACACCCATGTTCTCCAGATGACGCTCCAAGCTAGTCTGAGAAAGTGGCTTGGTCAGTGGATCGGCGACGTTGTCGGCCGAGTCTACTGTGTGCAGCACAATGTATCCCTTGCGAATAAATTCTCTTACGAGATGATACTTCCTCTCAATATGTTTGGTGCTGTTGTGAAACCTCGGCTCCTTGGACTGTGCTACAGCTCTGTCGTTGTCGCAGTACAGCGGAACAGGCAGCTCAGCACATGGTATCACTTGAAGTTCTTCCAGAAACTTCTTAATCCAGAACCCTTCCTTGGAAGCCTCCGAGGCTGCTTGATACTCAGCCTGACAGGTGGAATCAGCAGTCGCGCTTTGCTTGGTGCTATGCTAAGATACTGTTCCTCCATTAAGAGTAAATATGTAGCTAGAAGTAGACATCGAGTCGTTCTTCAGTCCTTGGAAGTCCGAATCCGTGAATCCCACCACATCCAATTCTCTACCGCCATACATCAGAACCATATCTCTAGTCCTTCTCAAGTACTTGAGAACGTTCCTTACGGCAGTCCAATGTTCCCTACCTGGGTTTGCCTGAAACCTACTCACCACGCTTACAACATGCGCGATGTCAGGTCTTGTACACAACATAGCATACATAAGGCTACCCATGGCCGAAGCATATGGTATATTACTCATTTCCTTTCGTTGTTCCTCACTTTGAGGACACATCTTCAAGGAGAGTTTTATTCCATGTTGCATCGGTAGGAACCCTCTTTTAGAATCATCCATCTTAAATCGCTTTAAGATCTTATCTATATAGAGGGCTTGGGAAAGGCCTATTGTTCTCTTCGCTCTATCCCGGTAGAGTCGAATTCCAAGAATATAGGTTGCTTCTCCCCAGTCTATCATGGAGAAATTACTCGAAAGCCAAGCTTTTACAGAACTGAGCATTCCCACATCATTTCCTATTAGCAGAATATCATCCACATATAGTACTAATAATGCGATCTTACTCCTACTAACCCTCTTATATACACAAGGTTCCTCTTCATTTTACACGAAGTCAAACTCTTTGACCGCCTAGTCAAAATGAAGGCACCAACTACGCGACGCTTGCTTCAGTCCATAAATGGAACGCTGAAGCTTGCACACTTTCTGAATATCGACTTCGGACACAAAGCCTTTAGGCTGCTCCATATAGATTTCCTCCTCGAGGAATCCATTAAGGAAAGCCGTCTTTACGTCCATTTGCCATATCTCATAATATTGATAGGCAGCTATAGCAAGCATCATGCGAATAGACTTGATCATGGCTACGGGCGAGATGGTATCGTGGTAATCGATACCTTCCTTCTAGGTATAACCCTTTGCCACAAGCCTGGCCTTATAGGCGTCAACCTTGCCATCACCATCAGTCTTTCTCTTGTAGATCCACTTGTTCCCAATAGGTACTATGCCCTTGGGGCGGTCTACTAGAGTCCAAACCTGATTGACATGCATCGAGTCTATCTCAGCTTCCATAGCTTCACGCCATTTCGCAGAGTCTACATCCACCATCGCTTGGTCATAGGTCGTCGGGTCGGTCTCTTGGCTATCACTTGGAACCTCATGGAGACCCACCTCCTACAAGTGCACAAACCCATACCTCTCAGGTAAATGAGACACCTTACTAGACCTACGAGGTGGTTGTACTTGTGTTTCAGAAAGTTCGGTTCCAGTTTCTTGCACAGGTGTCTCCCGAGGAGTTTCATTGTATTCTTCTAAAGAAATACTTCTACCTGCTCCGCCTTCCTGAATGAACTCATCTTCCAGGAAGTGTGCTTGTAAAGCAACAATGATCTTTCTATCTTCAGGCATGTAGAATAGATATCCCATCGTCCAGACGGGAATCCAATGAAACGTCCCTTCGCAGACCTAGCTTCCAACTTTTCCACCTTAGTCTTCTTGATATAGGCGGGACATCCCCAAATCCTAATATGATTAATACTTGGTTTACTTCCCTCCCACATCTCATGTGGAGTTTTAGGAATGGATTTGGAAGGACATATGTTTAAGATATAAGCGGCAGTCAGGAGTGCATACCCCCATAGGTAAATTGGTAAGTCAGTATAGCCCAGCATGGAACGGACCACGTTTAACAAGGTCCGGTTCCTTATTTCTGACACACCATTTAACTGAGGAGTACCTGGAGGTGTTAGTTATGAAACTATTCCATGTTCCTTAAGGAACTCGTCAAACTCCATACTCATATACTCGCCACCTCGGTCCGACCGAAGTGCTTTGATATGATTACCAATTTGTTTCTCGACTAGGCCCTTAAATTCTTGGAATTTCTCAAAGGCCTCGGATTTATGTTTCATTAAATATACATAACCATACCTAGTATGATCATCTGTAAACGTAATGAAATATTGATATCCATCACGTGCTTCTTCCAAAGCACCATATACGTCGGTATGGATTAATCCCAGTTTATCAGCGGCTCTTTCAAATGTCCCTGTGAAGGGGGACTTAGTCATTTTGCCTTTAAGGCAAGATTCACAAGTAGGAAAGGGATCTGATCCCAATGGACCCATAAGTCTATCTTTTTCCATCTTGTAAACCTTGGTGTGACCAACATGACCAAGTCTAAGATGCCATTTCAAAACTTGATTGGTTTCATCCCTACCACGTTTTCTAGTCATAGTATTCACAACTACTTTGTTGCTTAGATTTAGATGATACAATCCATTCAACAATGTAGCAGTACCCACTAGTTTATTTCTAAAATAAATTTTGCAGGAACCATCACCAATGAAAAATGAAAAGCCTTTTCGGTCCATGACCGGAATGGATACAATGTTTTTGTGCCCCTTGGGCAAAACAAGTACATCTTATAAAGTCAAAACAAAGCCGGATTCTAAACCCAAAAGAAATGATCCTATGTCGGTCGCCTCGACACTATGCCCGCTTCTGACTGTGATCATAACTTCTCCAGCTCCAAGCTTCCTACTTTGTTCCAGATCCTGATTCACGGTACAAATATGAGAACTAGCACCAGAATCCAGTATCCAGGAAGTAGAAAATACAGTAGCAGAATAATTTGTTTCCAAAGCTAAAAGTTCTGTACCTGAAGTGCCATGAAGAATCGGAAAGTCTCTAGCCCAGTGGCCCAGCTCACCGAACTTGAGACAAGCATCCTTCTTCTTCGAAACCATCGGGGCCTTGCCCTTACCCTTAAGGTCCTTAACTTGTGGTCCAGTTTGCTTCTTGGTCTTTTTCTTCTTGTTTTTAGACCTCCGAGATCCAGAAGAAATAACAAGAACAGACTCCTTCATCCGCGGAGTCTTCATCTGAGACTGAGCGGTCACAAGTTTGTTCATTAGCCCAGCTAAATTACATACAATCTCATTGCAGTTTAAGTTCATAACAAACTGTGAGGAGGAATCAGGGAGAGACTGTAGGATAAGGTCGGTTTGGAGAGAAGTATCCATTTTAAAATCAAGAGCCTCCAATCTCTCGATCATGGATATCATTTTGAGGACATATTCCCCAACCTTCTCACCTTCCTTCATCCTTGCACCGAACAGTTGCTTGGATATTTCATATCTAGCAGTTCTGCTATGCTCACCATAAAGCTCGGTTAAGTGAGATAGAATCTGCCTAGCAGAAGTCATTTTCTCATGAGCTCTCTGAATCTCATTAGACATGGAAGCCATCATATAAGCACGGAATTTCACGTCATCCTTAACCCACTTTTCGTTGTTTTCAATCTCTTCCTGATTGTCTCGGGTCTGCACAGGAGGCGCAGGAATGTCCGTCTCCAAGACGTATCCCAGTGCCTCTATACTGAGGACAATCATCAGATTGTGGAGCCAATCCATAAAGTTAGGTCCCATTAAGGTGTTCTTTTCGAGCATAATTGCGAGTGGATTCATTGTCATATTGAGATTTGAGTCTGCATTAAGTACGATAGATTAATTAGTGACTCATTAAATTATGTTCTAAGTACAGAATTAAGGTCTTTTCTACTCTTGTTACCCAGCTCCCACTACTTTTATCGGAATAACACACTCCCATGTGAAATCCGGAAGTATCATCGCTCTACTTCATAGTGATGATCGAGTTCTTTATAAATCTTAATATTGGGCAACCGAACAGGTTTCTAGTCTATTAATTTTCATAAAGTGGTGTCCAACACCAACCCATCTAATGGATGATTCGATCTTATTTTTCCCCTTGTTCACTCCCCTAAACCTATATGGTTTCTATGGTTCGTGAACAAGTTAAGTTTATACCATCGACGCAAATCAGTTTCACAATTGAATCTTATCCGGCAACCTATTAGGTTTCTAGGGATAAAATTTGCTCCAACCGAAGGCATCCAAATGCGCTCCCGGTAATTTATCCGTCCTCCCCGAACGACTATCCCAATAACTCGGAAGTATAGCACATCCGGTTTGGATTTCAATTTTCCGAAAACTCGATGGAGGGAAGGAAAACCTTGAAACCTTATAAACTTAATAATTTATCGTGGGAGAATTTTCGCGATTAACATTACACTTTGCACATTAATCGTTTAAGCGCGTTTGTGGCATTCATACAATATGAAACAACCATTCACAACCTAGTTGCTACCAACCTGTGGTTCATGGACCGTTCCTAGAAAACAAAAACTCCGTAATCTAATTACAAGTCTTCGTCTTGAATCTTCGTCTTCTCGAAATGGATCTTCCTCCGGTCTTCGTCATTACATATAAATTTTACATTGAAAATTACATCCTAGATACAAATATTTTCTAGTAAAATAAATAGACTCAAAACGGCCTTTACAACCCAATCGAATAAAACGAACGATTCAAAAAACTAAGTCCACGAACCGCATCCCCATTCAAAATCATTCATCCAATAAATACTAAATAAATGGAAAACATAGAGATACATTGATCCAATCAACAATACGAACCGATCAAATCGATTCACACAATCGGTAATAAGAAAACATTCAAAATCATTCGGTCGATCACAAGTATTCCAATAAATCAATTTTCCCTTATAAAATGAAATACCATAAATCATTTTAATCATATTAAATCCAATTTAAAATGAGGGAAATAATTTTTAGGAATACACGAAGCAAATAAGCCCGAAACGGGTCCGAAATAGGCTGAACCGCGGCCGAAAACGCCACCAGGCAACATGCAGGGCTGCCCGGTGGCCACAGGCGCGGCCCCGAGCTCGGGCGCGTCCCCGATCTGATGCCTACCCGGGCCGGCCGCACAGCCAGGCCGCGGCCCCCAAGCCCTGGGCCGCGGCCCCCTGCTTCCGGACCACCCCCGGACCGTCCAACGGCAATTTGGGGCTAGTTTTTCGAGCGGATATTGAATATCTATATTCTCCAACATTCATATCTTCAATATAAATCATATTTCCAAGAAATAGAAGATTTATATTAAGACATAAACTTATGAAAAATACAACTATAATGAACGAAAAACATATACCACGATTATGACTAAAATGATTCCAAATCATTCACCATCTAATCGAGCATTCCAAATGCCAATATCGTATATACGATCGCAAGACCTTGCTCCAATACCACTATTGGGATTCGGTGCCTTAAACGAGGCCCAGCGGAAGCGGTAAAACGAAAATTAATTCGATCCGAATCCCTACGAGGATCGATCGAGCTACGTATATACGAATATCAAAAAACGAATTCACAAGAGATATAGAAACTCACCCTTGTAGTCCGTTGATTAGATGGATAACCTTCTCTTGAGCTATTCCCCAAGCTTTGCTTGATCTCTACGAATCTATTCCGCTTCAAGCCCTTGAACGATCCAACGCCGAAAGCACCGCGTCTCTACTTGCCACGCGCCGGAGAAACGACCGGAACGACGATCACCTTGCTATCCTCCGAGGATACAGCTAGAGCTAAGTGATGAAGCTATATATGTAAAGATTACTACACTCTAAGTGTTTTAATCTTACTCTCTTTTTATGTCTTGAAGTTGAAGAAGAAGATGACTTGGAGAAAAACTTTTTCTCTCTCTTTTCTCTCACAACTCACATATGGAAGCATATCCTTGTGAGTGATTGTCATCATCTTCATTTATTCAACTCCCCACCACTTGCAACAACTCATGCATGTGGGAATCTAACCCCACCATATAATGTGTATGATACTTGTCCCCTCACATGATATTCCAAACATCATGATATGGACAAGTCAATATATACACATGTATATTAGTGGGGGGGTGTCTATGAGGATGAAACGGACGAGTTTTAGTTCGTTTCGGGCTATCAAGAGTCCAAACAGATAAACTCTGATTCCGTTTCGATGTATTTATATTGATTAATTAATCCAATTAATTAAACATATCAAATACAAAATAATATAATTAACTTCTCCAAGAAATAATTATATTCATGAATTAAATTACTCACCCAGTAATTTATTTATTTCATTAGGCCGTAAATCAATTTATCCAATAAATCAATTTAAACATCCAATGTCCCAAATTTAGATATCTAATATCTAATATACATAATGAGAGAATTAGCTTGATACATTCCATCGTCAATCCTATTGCGCGACTCGGTAGGTTCGTCTCAGTCAGAAATGGGAGGAACCAAAGAGTAGTAGCACCACCTAGCCAACCTGGCGGCCTACATTGTACCTCAACTGAGAACGAATGATTGTGATCATTCAAGAACCATTCTGTCGTGAATACCAGTATACGTATAAACCCTTCTTTCAAATGTCCCGATCAAGTTATAGGGTCACGGTCACTCAAACCCTATATGTACTTGACTCTATGCATGCGTTAATGCAAATCGAGATCATCGAGCTCTCGTGTATCCAATATAACTAGCTCCAATGCTTTGGCCAAAGACTTATGATCTCATCTGCCAGTAACCGCATCGGACATATAACCCGATCACTAACGGGAGAAAGAATTCTATCTTGGTATTCAGTAGGACCTGCTACTTGTCCGTCAAGATGCAAGTCGAGGTTGACCCCCGCCTTCCGGTTTACAGAGTCGAACTACTCTAATGAAAATCTTGACATCACAAGCACATCCCTACTAAATCCTCAAGTCGAAGGTTCATGAATACCTATCACAACCTTTCGATTCCATCATTGACTGTCCCGGAGTGAAATCCGTGTGACGAATCGAGGGTGAGTCGGTTCGAGTATACTAATTCAATTAGCATACCTATAACGTGTGCTCCCACTAACCATTAGCATTCGACAGGCACTCTCCATGTCAAAGAACACGTCATACAAGTCTTCACATAAACTTAACGCCCAGTTAAGTTTCATCGACTTGCGAACGATTAAGTATTTGAGCTATAAACCTTTGCAGTGCCGACCCCCCTTATCAAATAAGGAGTGGAATGTTTTGCTCTCAAATACAGGGACTAGTTTCTATATGTATATTTATGGGTTGGCAATGCCAGTAACTACCAGTAAATAAAGAAACATTCATTGCCTTATATTGATGATTTACATAATAACAAGTACAATGCCCTCACTCAACATCCTATGAGTGGCATTCGAGGGCATACTCCTAACATACACAACATGATTTTGATGATTTATAAGGTTTTAATCTCACTGAGTATGCTCGCGTACTCACACCTCGTCATTTATGTTTTTCAGGCTAAGGGATCGACGAACGGGACAAGCAGAAGATGAATACATACTCCCAACACAATGAAGTTCTAAATAATAAAAGATGGTGTCGCCGTAATTATTATTATTTTTACGAAATACTTGATGTTCTTCAACGAATATAATTTCAACAGACTATGTCTGAATATTTGATTTCCCATGTTTTTGTAAAACTGTACTAGTGGTTGAATAAACGAGTTTTATTGAAGATTTACTGACTAAAATGCTTCCGCAAATACTCCGAATTTATATAAAATTTTTAAGGAAAAAAATGAGCTGTGTAACGTTCTTTTTAATTAAGAAATCCAGGGCGTTACAGAATGGTATCGGAGCAAGACCTCTCTCAGTCTCTCAGTACGGTGAGATTTGGGGATGAACCAAGCAGAAGCTGGTGAACATGTGACACCCGGGGCCGACGAGGGCGGGGAGTGATCGCCGGTGCAATAAAAAAGGGCATGGACAATGAGCGGATCCGAGAAAGGGGAGTGATCGCCGGTGCAATAAGAAAAAGGGCACGAACAACGAGCGGCTCCTGACAAGGCTTATAGGCGGAGGGGGACATGACTGAACCGAATTCTCACCAGAACGATGTAACACCCCCAAGATATTCAGGGCATATTACAGCGCCGTGGACCCCACACTGTGGAATCCACCAGGCTAACGTACCAAACACGACATTCGACAACGACAAGCAATCATCAATAAAACGACAATTCAAATAAAAGACTACAAACCGACAAATAAAATCTGACATCAAATCCATTTCCCAAAACAGGAACACAACATTAACAAATTCAAACAGGAAGTACTCGAGTACTTAAACCAATTTTATAATACAGAAATCCCCAAAACAAGACATCAATAATAACCGACAGACAGAACACCAATAAACAACTACTGGACAGTATCATGCTTGCACATCATCCTCATACGGCTCGAGTGCTCGCTTGTCCCCACGATCGATACCTGAAATACAAAAAGTATTTCCCCCATTTAAGGGGTTAGCGACAACTGCTAGTACAAGTACAATCCATTTGAACTACATTCTAATCAGATGAATATATGCGCCAAAAATCATTTTAGAAAACGTTTTATATTCCGGAATATTTACAATGTACAATCACAAAACACATTATCTCCAACAATCATAATTCAAAGTTAACCTTGGTACGAGACTCACGGCCACCGTACCCCACAGAGCCCCGTCGGACATCCCTGGTGGTTAACCACAGTTCGTGATACGCACACACACGACAATATGTATCCCTAGAGGCCCCATCGGACCGTCCCTAGGTGAACATACATATATCCATCCGCAATAACCACAATAAAGCCATAATTCAAATACTAGAACATGTAAACAAATGTAAAGTACTTGCCTTTGAGACATTCTTGAAGAATCGGAAGTGAAAATCGACTACGGACGATCCGAATGGAAAACGACGGTTCCTAAATGAAGAATTAGCATAACTCAGTCCCGACGGACATCAATAACCGAAAGGAATACTCCCAAAACCCCGATTACATGCTACGACAATGAATGATCAATTGATACGGGCGAGGGTTTACGCAAAATCTCCCCGTATTGATAATTCACGGATTAAAATCAAGGAAATTGGATTTGAAATCACTCAATAATAACAATCAGTATGGAATATCGTAACATAATTGAACAATTCGGAACTAATCCCTAGAATCCCGAAAAACCCCCAAATTCGTCAAAGTTAGGGTTCCTGAGGAATACCTTGAATTGGGCTGATGAAGGGTGATTATGCTGATTATGATATGATAGCTCGATTCTACCGTGGAAGAATATGAAAAATTCCCGGATGGAAGTTGAAGGAATTCGCCCTTTGCGTCGCCCGAAGAAGAAACGAGAGAAAAGGAATGAAAAACTGACATTCTGAACTGCCCGCTGATATATATATAATGGGAAGTTAGCGCACGCTAACTATCATATATAGCGCGCGCTAACGGGGCTGTAACCGGTCTAGTAGCTACTGCTACCACTCGCTAGCGCACGCTAACAATAGCGAGTTAGCGTACGCTAACTGCACATCGGTAGCGCATGCAAGGTAATAGGAGTAGCGTGCGCTACCTACGCAGCAGTTCAGTACTGCTGCTCACATCAGCAGTACGCTGCTGTCGAAGGTACAATACACGAAACGCACGACAAGGCCAGAATCCAGAAACATAAACACGAAGCATACAAGACGACGGAGATAAGTGCTGAAAGAAAATACAATTCCGATCACCGGAGGGTCCGAAATGCGACAACGAAAATGGGATTCCCTAAACTATTAGGAAATTACAAAAATGGCCCAAGTGACCGAAAATCAAGAAACGACGTCGGATCAATGAACCGAAAGTCTACACACGACCAAATCAATCATACGAACTTGTACAAATCAAGAAACAACGAAAACGAACGAGTTTTACTAGAATCGAACGTTCATACGGCAAAACGTATCATAAAATGAAATCACGTGAAAACATCACCAAAACTCGTCCAAATGGAAAAACTACAAGAATAAAGTAGATTCAAAATGTCGAAACGGTTACAAGCGAGTCGATAAAAATAGACATACACAAAAAATGGAAGCTGCTAAAAATAAAAAGTTACGGATATTACATTCTCCCCCTCTAAAATAAAGTTTCGTCCCGAAACTTAAGAATCAAAAAGCTCGGGCTACCTCGAACGCATATCCTCCTCTAACTCCCACGTCGCTTCTTCTACTCCGTGTCTCGACCATTGCACCTTAACCAAAGGAATGGTTTTGTGCCTTAACTGTTTGTCTCAACGCTCCAAAATCTTTACGGGCCTCTCCTCAAACGTAACATCCTTCTCGATCTCCACGTCTCCAAAATCAATAATGTGGGACGGGTCCGAAATGTACTTCCTCAACTGGGAAACATGAAATACGCTATGAACATGACTCAGCGACGGAGGTAAAGCCAAACGGTATGCCAACTCACCGACTCTCTCCAATATATCGAAAGGCCCAATATACCTCGGGCTGAGCTTCCCCTTTTTCCCAAAACGGAAAACTCCCTTCGTCGGAGACACTTTCTACAGAACATGATCTCCCACCTCAAATTCCAAAGGTTGACGCCTAACATCCGCATAAGACTTTTGTCGACTCTGAGCAGCCAACATTCTCTTTCAAATCAATTCAACTTTCTCCCTCGTCTCTAACACAAGGTCTGGCTCGGTGCCAACTAGATTGGACGGCTCAACCCAACATATCGGCGATCGGCAATGTCGGCCATAAAGTGCCTCATACAGTGCCATCTTAATCGACGCGTGCCAGCTATTATTATAAGTAAACTCAATTAAGGCCAAATGCTCCTCCCAGTCACTACTCCAGTCTAACGCACACGCGCGCAACAAATCCTCGAACGTCTGGATGGTACGTTCGGACTGCCCATCGGTCTGGGGATGGAATGAAGTGCTCAAACGTAACTGTGTCCCCAATGCCTTATGTACCGCCTGCCAAAAATGCGATACAAATCATCCATCTCTGTCCGAAATAATGGTCTTCGGCGTACCATGAAGTCTCACTATCTGTGCGATAAAAACACGAGCCAACTTTTCTGGACCCCAAATTTCCTTGATGCCCAGAAAATACGCCGACTTAGTCAGTCGGTCTACAATCACCCACACCATATTCATACCAGTCTTCGTCCTCGGCAAACCCGTGACAAAATCCATAGAGATATCCTCCCACTTCCACTCCGGGATGGGAAGTGTTTTCAACAACCCGGCTGGCCGCTGATGTTCAATCTTGACTTGCTGGAAAGTCAAACACTTAGCCACAAACTGAACTACCTCCTTCTTCATATCGTTCCACCAGAAATTTTACCTCAAATCTTTATACATTTTACTCGAGCACGGATGGACTGAGTAAGGTGACGCATGAGCCTCTCGCATAATACTCTGCCTCAATTCCGAGTCGTTTGAAACACACAACTGACCTCGGAATCTCAACACAGCATCCTCATGAATAACGAATCCCAGGGCTTTCCCCTTCCCTACACTCTCTCGAAGCTGACTGAACATCGGGTCCTCCAACTATCCCGATTTAATGTCATCGACCAGAGATGAAGAAATCTCAAGAGTACGCAACTGTCCGGAACTCTCGGGCCATACAATCTCAACACTCAACCTCATAAACTCCTGCTGAAGCTCTGGATGATCCGTAAGTAACTCAAGCGCCCGAAGCGATACCGATTTCCGGCTCAAGGCATCTGCTACCACATTAGCCTTGCCCGGATGATAAAGGATCTCGAGATCGTAATCCCTAATCAACTCCAACCATCTCCTTTGTCTCATATTAAGCTCTTTCTGGGTGAAAATGTACTTCAGGCTCTTGTGATCGGTGAAAATACGACACGACGAGCCATACAAGTAATGACGCCAGATCTTCAACGCAAATACAACTGCGGCCAACTCAAGATCGTGCGTAGGGTAATTCAACTCGTACGGTTTCAACTGACGGGAAGCATAGGCAATTGTCCTCCCATGCTGCATAAGTACGCATCCGAGCCCTTGGCCCAAAGCATCACTAAAAACTGAGAAACCCTCATTACCACTCGGTAAAGCCAAAACTGGAGCGGTCGTCAACCGCTTCTTCAACTCCTCAAAACTATTCTGCCTCTCATCGGTCCACACAAACTTCTCTGACTTCTGTAACAACTGAGTCAGCGGTCGAGCGAGCTTAGAGAACCCCTCGACGAATCTACGGTAATACCCGGCTAATCCCAGAAACCTGCGAACCTCCTTCACGTTCTTGGGCAGTGCCTAATCCAACACTGCCTCTACCTTATGTGAGTCCACACGAACACCCTCGGTCGAGATCACATGACCGAGAAACATAACCTCCCGTAACCAAAACTCACACTTTGAGAACTTCGCAAAAAGATGCTGAGTTCTCAAAATATCTAACACGATATGCAAATGTCGGGCATGTTCCTCCTCGTTCCTCAAGTAAATCAGGATGTCATCGATAAAAACAACCACACACTTATCGAGGTACTCGATAAAGACTTTGTTCATAAGCTGCATGAACACGGCTGGGGAGTTGGTTAGCCCAAAAGGCATAACCACAAACTCATAGTGACCGTATCTCGTCCGAAAGGCCGTCTTCGGAATATCAGAGTCCTTCACTCGGAGCTGATAATACCCCGATCTCAAATCAATCTTCGAAAACACAGTTGCCCCTTGTAGATGGTCGAACAAATCATCAATCCTCGGGAGCGGATACTTGTTTTTGATGGTCACTTTGTTCAACTCTCGGTAGTCGATACACAACCGAAGTGACCCATACTTCTTCTTCACAAACAGGACCGGTGCGCCCCAAGGTGAAGCGCTCGGTCAAATATACCCCATGTCTAGCAACTCTCCCAACTGTTTCTTCAGCTCCAGCATCTCGGCAGGCGCCATACTGTATGGCGTCTTAGAAATTGGTGCTGCACCCGGCTCTAAATCAACGGTAAACTCAACCTCTCGATCCGGCGGCAAACCCGAAAACTCGTCTGGAAAGATGTCAGGATACTCATACACTACCGGAATAGATGAGAGCTCGACTCCCCCTTATCCCGATCTCAAGGTGTAACACCAGTACCCCGTGCAACCTCCCCGAAGAAATCTCACTGCCCTCAAGGCGTTGATCAGTAATCTCTGGCTACTCCGCTTACGCCCCACAAAAGAATGCTCGGTACCGTCAGAGGCTAACATCGAAACGGTTCTCGTTCTATAATTCATGATCGCCCCATGACGGTCCAGCCAATCCTCACCCAGAATCAAATCCTCATCTCTAATATCTACCGCAATCAGATTAGAAGGCGAAACCCTCCCCGCGATACTCACTCGAAAATCTCTAACCTCACGATCCCCCATGATGCTATCCCCACTAGGAAGTTTAACAACATAAGGCTCACAAGCAACTAGGCAATCAACATGCAGACGACGCACACAATCCATAGATATAAAAGAATGTGTAGCACCAGAATCGAACAATACGGAAACAGTACGATCAATGATGTGGACGGTGCCTGTAGCCACCGTCGCGTCAGGATCTCCTGCTCGTCTCATCTCATACACTCGGGGCGGAACAGACCCCGCACTAGAAGCTCCCCCTGTAGAAGGTTGCCCACGTCGTCAACCTATACCAAAACTCTGTTGCGACTGAGGAACTATCAGTGCCTGATTCACACTCGGCTCTCCCGCGGCTGGGGCAGATATCTGAGTAACTGGAGCCCGAGCTACATCCGTACAAAACTTAGCATGATGAACCATCCGACCACAAGCAAGACACTGAATCGGAGGCCTATCACACTCACTCATCATGTGGCTCGGACGACTACAGTTGAAGCACGTAGGACCACGAATGGAACCAGTAGGAGCAGGCCTAGAACCGTTTCCTCGCCCAACTGATGGCGACTGACTACCGAAGACTCGCGAACCAGACTGAGCCTTCGGATACCCTCCTGACTTGCCTCCCGAAAACTGACCGGAGGTCTTCTGTTTCTTTCCTTCGGTTGTCGTCTCTGTCGCAGAAAATGACATCTCAAAAGCCCTCGCTTTATTCTGATACTCTTTTAAAGCCGTGCACCCTAGACCAGACATGTAGTGGCGCACCCTCGGTTTCATCCGCATATCAAAGTGGCGGATCTTGTCAAGCTCATCTCGGACTTGGTTTCTCACATAATGCAGCTGTTGATTGTAGTCTTTGATAGCTTGAGAAATAGGAACATCTTGGGGCTTAGCCTCAAAGAAGGCTCGGATCCTCCCCTCTTTCACTGGCCATGGACAGAATTCATCCTCCATCAGATCCCGAAACTCTGCCCACGTGGCTGCCCGGTCACGCGGTTTCACCGCTTGCCACCACGTTGCTGCCTCCTTGGCGAGGAAGTACTGAGCAATGGGTACTTTCCTCTCCTCAGAAGAATTAGAAGCCTCAAATACTTTTTCCATCTCAAAAAGCCAACTCTCCCATCCGGAAGGGTCGGAAGCACCATCAAACTGCGGAGGATGCATACGAATCACGTCCTGAAGTAACTTGTCATTGCCGGATCCAGTAGGCGGAACCGGGTTGGCATTAGCTTGGCCAACCAGAACGGCTTGAGTCAGTAGCGTCATCTGGTTCGCTACTTGTTGCAAAATATTAGCCACTCCAACATTCTCATTAGCATTACCGAAGCTAGCAGATTGGTCCTGCTGACCTCCGGAATTAGGGGGAACACTGTTCGACAAAGAAGGCATCGCCGAATCAGTTCCCAAGTGATCAGACATGGCCGCCCCACCGGCTGCGCCACGTTCCCTACCGCGTCCGCGACCGCGTCCGCATCCTCTACCAGTAGGAATTCTGAAGAAGTAACATGTAAGTACAATTCAAACGCAAAACACAACAAGATACTAAGACAGGAATAGAATAGAACGGTGAAACGAGTCAAGTTAGGAAAAACATACGAGCACCGGCGTACTGAGATGATGGCACGACAGTGATACTGTTCAAAAACGACACTCGACTAGACCCAAATAACCGACAGCCTAGGTATCCATAAACCTTTCTATGATACCATATTCTGTAACACTCCCAATACATTCAGGGCATATTACAGCACTGTGGACCCCACACTGTGGAATCAACCACGCTAACGTACCAAACACGACATTCGACAACGACAAGCAATCATCAATAAAACGACAATTCAAATAAAAGACTACAACCGACAAATAAAATCTGACATCAAATCCATTTCCCAAAACAGGAACACAACATTAACAAATTCAAACATGAAGTACTCGAGTACTTAAACCAATTTTATAATACAGAAATCCCCAAAACAAGACATCAATAATAACCGACAGACAGAACACCAATAAACAACTACTGGACAGTATCATGCTTGCACATCATCCTCATACGGCTCGAGTGCTCGCTTGTCCCCACGATCGATACCTGAAATACAAAAATTATTTCCCCCATTTAAGGGGTTAGCGACAACTGCTAGTACAAGTACAATCCATTTGAACTACATTCTAATCAGATGAATATATGTGCCAAAAATGATTTTAGAAAATGTTTTATATTCCGGAATATTTACAATGTACAATCACAAAACACATTATCTCCAACAATCATAATTCAAAGTTAACCTTGGTACGAGACTCACGGCCACCATACCCCGCAGAGCCCCGTCGGACATCCCTGGGTGGTTAACCACAGTTCGTGATATGCACACACACGGCAATACATATCCCTAGAGGCCCCGTCGGACCGTCCCTAGGTGAACATACACATATCCATCCGCAACAACCACGATAAAGCCATAATTCGAATACTAGAACATGTAAACAAATGTAAAGTACTTGCCTTTGAGACATTCTTGAAGAATTGGAAGTGAAAATCGACTACGGACGATCCGAATGGAAAACGACGGTTCCTAAACGAAGAATTAGCATAACTCAGTCCCAACGGACATCAATAACCGAAAGGAATACTCCCAAAACCACGATTACATGCTACGATAATGAACGATCAATTGATATGGGCGAGGGTTTACGCAAAATCTCCCCGTATTGATAATTCACGTATTAAAATCAAGGAAATTGGATTTAGAATCATTCAATAACAACAATCAGTAAGGAATATCGTAACATTATTGAACAATTCGGAACTAATCCCTAGAATCCCGAAAACCCCCAAATTCGTCAAAGTTAGGGTTCTTGAGGAATACCTTGAATTCGGCTGATGAAGGGTGATTATGCTGATTATGATATGATAGCTCGATTCTACAGTGGAAGAATATGAAAAATTCCCGGATGGAAGTTGAAGGAACTCTCCCTTTGCGTCGCCCGAAGAAGAAACGAGAGAAAAGGAATGAAAAACTGACATTCTGAACTGCCCGCTGATATATAATGGGAAGTTAGCGCACGCTAACTATCATATATAGTGCGCGCTAACGGGGCTGTAACCGGTCCAGTAGCTACTGCTACCATTCGCTAGCGCACGCTAACAATAGCGAGTTAGCATACGCTAACTGCACATCGGTAGCGCACGCAAGGTAACATGAGTAGCGTGCGCTGCCTACGCAGCAGTTCAGTACTGCTGCTCACATCAGCAGTACGCTGCTATCGAAGGTACAATACACGAAATGCACGACAAGGCCAGAATCCAGAAACATAAACATGAAGCATACAAGACGACGGAGCTAAGCGCTCAAAGAAAATACAATTCCGATCACCGGAGGGTCCGAAATGCGACAACGAAAATGGGATTCCCTAAACTATTAGGAAATTACAAAAATGGCCCAAGTGACCGAAAATCACGAAACGACGTCGTATCAATGAACCGAAAGTCTCCACACGACCAACTCAATCATACGAACTTGTACAAACCAAGAAACAATGAAAACGGACGAGTTTTACGAGAATCTAACGTTCATACGGCAAAATATATCATAAAATGAAATCACGTGAAAACATCACCAAAACTCGTCCAAATGGAAAAACTCCAAGAATAAAGTAGATTCAAAATGTCAAACCGGTTACAAGCGAGTCGATACAAATAGACATACACCAAAAATGGAAACTGCTAAAAATGGAAAGTTACGGTTATTACAAACGAGGGGTATTCCAAGACTGTATAGTCATGGGACTATACAGTTAAGGAGGTTGAAAAAAAAAAGATTTACTTATACAAAACAAGATATTTTAAAACTTTCTTATTTTTAAAAGTATAACGAATAATTACGGCATGATTATATTTTCGGGAGAATATGTGGTTCATCGCTGCTGCCTAGCATCGACTCTGAGGTAATGTTTTCAAGTATTCACTCTTTTATGAAAACTTAAAAATTATAGTATGAGTATAGAATGATTGTGTCGGCAAAAGATTTGAAAGGATATGTGAAAGTATTGTTGTGTCGAGAATTATACTCCTCGACCGGCGATCGCCTCAGAAACCGGGCGACCGTGCCGGAGCCCAGCAGCCAAGGCAGATATGCCGACCGAAGGTCCTAGTACAAGTCCCGGTGCCGAGCGATCGACAACTAAGACGATCGTCTCTCGGTACTTGGCGATCGACTCCTGGTGTCCGACTAGCAGACGATCATCTCTCGGCACTTGCCAATGCCGACCTCTGGTGACCGACCAATGACGACCGCCTCATGACGCTCGAAGCCGATGATCATCCAGTCGGCAAAGGCCGAAGCTCAGGACAGAACCCATGTGCAGTGCCGAGACAAGATCCTCATTTCACGGATCATTGACCACAGCCTGTCAGCATCTTTCCACCAGCCGACAGGCCCGCCGAAAGGTGTCAGTAGGACCGCCCGTGGCAGCACCACAGGACGCGTGCCAGTTCCTCATTGGACCGCACAGCTGGCTGCCGGCAGCAGCCTTGGACTTTATGCAGACATCCCATGTGACTTAAAGATGATCGCCCCATTATTATATTGGACGAAAGGCGATCGCCCGCCAGAAAACAAGGCATCTCAGCCCCTATAAATAGAAGGCTCCCTGCACTTGGAAAACTCTCCAACCCTTCGGATTTTTCCCACAACTTGGCATTCTTACTCTTGGCAACAGCTATCTCTCGGTTCCATCTTCTCTCTTAGCCTCTCTCATACAGAAGACGATCAGCAGAGAGCAAGAACACCAAAGCTTCGCTCAAGAGCTAGATAAATAGGATCTTTTACACTCATTGTATTTAGATTCTCACATTAATACTTGTATCCACGAATATGTGTATTAATAACATCTCGCGAGAGCATTCAAGCTCGGGCCTAACATGTAACACCCCCGAAATCAAACCGGGAATATTACACGCCACAGACCCTATCCGTGAGGATCCACCAGGCTAGACATCAAAACCACACAATAAATTACATACCGACATGATAAAATACCAAATCCGTAGACCAACTTGGTCTTTCGTCACTAACATACAAGTCAAAAATATGCATTTCTATCTCGACTCATACCCATGCAAGGGTAAAATACACTCATAAATAAAAAGTACGACAACGGAAAAGACCATACACATACTCCGACTAACTGCACCCAAAACTGGCCTTCATGTGATTAGTATCATTTGCCTTCCATCATCCTTCGCGCCGATCCTGTGTTTTGCTCCCAAACCTGCATGTACCTGGATGCAAAAACAGACATCCACCCCCCGAATACTCGGGGGTTAGCAAAACTCCACTATTTTGCTAGTACAAGTATAAAGTGCAAATACGAGCCATACATAACACATTCCGAGAATACAACAAAAGACTTCCCGAGATATTTGATAATTAAAATAGTTCAAGTCTTGAAAGTAGAAACCAAAATAAGAAAGCACTTTGAAAACATTTTCAAATCTCGGGAGTTTTCGAAAACATTTGCGATAGTAAAGTTCTTAATTCTTCAAAAGCCTCTTAGGGTCACCGCCCCAAAGTTCATTTTCCAAAAATGCAAAACCGATTAACAAAACACGGGGTTCACAACCCAATTCATTCCAGTCACAAAACAAAGGGTCCACGAACCAACCATTTCGATCACCAAAAATATATTACACATAACACATTATGTTTATGCCATTTTAGCCAAACACCAAGACTCGATATATAATGTCTCTCGACTCCGAGCAACAAGCATTGTGATACTCCGGACATATCACAATTAATCATCGTTACAAACATTCTGGCAATTCTCGCGACCCGGTCCGGCGCTCAAGCCACCAAGTCCCTGTGTGCCCTGTCGAGCAATCCCCAGGTGAGAATGCCCACTCGAAGTAACCCTCACGACCTGGTCCAGCCGCTAAGCCACCAGGTCCCCGTGTGACCCTGTCGAGCTAATCCCCGAGTGAGAGTACCCGAGAAAAACATACAACTCTCATCAATTCTCATTTCCAAAACCGCAATCCTCAAGAGTCAATCACAATATATATAGTCGAGGTATTTTGCTAAAATGGCCATATTATCCAACACATACTCACGACCCAAAATTAATACTGTCCACAAAGAAACACACTTATCTCAACAACACCGAACGACACAACTAATATCACACAACTCATATATCCACCGATAACCACATGAATCCACGCACAATTTATAACAAAAGGATTTAACTACAAATTACCGACGACATATTCACACCTAATGACATCATCCGAAGGTAGGGAGTTCCTATACTCAACACTAACACACATAGTCAAATAAGCACATTAAGCCTCGAACACAAGATTCGTCCTTTAAGAAAACCATAATTGTAAATATACCGATTCTTTAGAAAAATGGTTGTAAACAATTCGTTTAGCAAATATTGTCAATTTTCAACCATCATATTCACAAAACACGTAATGTATGGGCAAGATACTTGCCTCAGTAGTTGATACCGGATACTCCAACAAACGTGGCTTAACCGGAAAACCTCGAATGCCCACAACTCTCCGGCGGAAACTGTAATATCCTAGAATTTCACTATGAATTTTTCGCATTATTTTATCTGGGATGTACTGTACAGAGTGGGACCGACACGATATGAGTGGATAATTTTGGAAACTGTGACAGTCGTGCCAGTATGTCATCGAGGTTATTTTGATTCTAGGATATTACATGCTTGATGTGTTTTTCGATGTCGGATATACCGTATGAGTATCTGTATGATTGCCGTACTTGGTCGACAGTTGTAATTGAGGATATCGTGCATCAGACGTACCGTACGAGAATATTTTTGGGATTTCGTATATGTGTTCAGTATTTTCGGATGTTCACATTTGTTATGTCGAGATGTTGGACAGGAATTGCTGGAAATGGCTAAGTATGGAAGCCATTACGTACGTTATGTGTTGAAGCTTACGTACGTTAAATTGGTAGAGTTACATACGTTATGGCCGAGACATTACGTACGTAACATGGGAATCAGACGATCGAGTCGTGGTCGGCAGGTCGGACCCTGTGTCGACAACTTTCGGCGGAGGATGTTGACAGGTGAGTCAACGTACGTGTTACGTACGTCATACAGGACGTGTTACGTACGTAACATGACCATTGTACTGTAGAAAGTCAATGTACGTATTACGTACGCAACGGAACAAGTGTTACGTACGTTACGGGGCGACTGGCCGAGTCGTGGCCGAGATGACCTGGATGGCCGAGCATGGCCGTACGTTACTCGTTGGGATGGCCGAGCATGGTCGGCAGTGACTCGCTGGGGGCTAGGACTGGCCGATTACGTACGTAGGCAGTGGCCGGTTACGGCCGTAATGGCCCATTACGTACGTAAGGGAGCTTCCGGTTACGTACGTAAGGGTGCCGAACAAACTGGACAAAAGGTTAGGCCGCGGCCGGCTACGTACGTAAGGACCCGCCGGTTACGTACGTAACTGGCCGGCACGTCTCGGCCTATATAAGGCCTGGACCGAGTCATCTGGTCATTTCTTCATTTTTTTTCGTTCCTTCCGCGATTTCTTCAGCAAATATCATGGTTTTGAGTAGAATCAACTTATAACAACATGTTTTGGAAGTTGGAATCATGGATTAACATCATCCTCCACCCGGATCGAAGGTAAGAACACATGAACTTTTGGTTTTTGGATGTTCTTGAGGTTTCTTGGTGTTTTGGCCGATTTGCTTCGTTTTGATTCAGATTATTGATAGAACTTGATTGTATACTCGTAATCATTCAATACTCTTGAAGTTTTGTGGAACAAATTCGAGTATTTCTTCGTTAAAATGATTAAATTGGATTATGCCTTCAAAGTGTTCGATGAAATGCCTCAATGAGTTGAACTTGGGAAATTCTATACGTTTTCGTATGAATGATGGTTGAATTGATATTGTTGTGATGATTCTTGGTATTTACGAGAATTTTGTTAAGGGAAGATAATGAATTGGTGATCAAATGATTCGATTATGTTGTTATGATTATGGAATCGTAATATTCTCGATGTTCTTGGTAGTTTGTTGCGATTCGTGATGTTATGAGAAGTATATATGTTGAAGACATCGTTAGGACCATTGAACACCGAATTTCGGCTTGTGTTCGTATTGTTAAGAGTTGATACGGTTTGGTTTCGTATGATCGAGATGTCGTTGAACCATCGAGTTTGATTAGTTGGTCATTTCGATTGATTGTTATTGAACGTATCGTTAACTAATTATTGCATTAGGTTGCATTTAGTGATCGTTGAAGTTAACCGTTGTGCTGCGGACGAGCTGGGGCTGCGGAGCTTGTAGACGAAGACGGCGGGGTTGATAGTGGCTTCGTCGAATTGGTATCAAGGCAAGTTATGCTTGCTCAGTTCATAATGTTAATAAATGATTTCGTTTTCATTTCATTTATGATTCATATAGCAATGGTATTATGGAATATATGAATTGTCGGAATGGTGGTATGTAAGATAAATCATAATGTATATGATTTTAAGGATGTCTAGTGGAAATGGGAACGTGAATTATAATTTGGTCTATTGCATGAGAAGTTGGATATCAAGGTTAGTTATCGTGTCGATGTTGAACTCGGTATGGTGGTTTGGTATTAGTTATGGACTGTACTTCATTTTGGATTGTCGGATAAACCGTGTATTCGTTCAGGGCGGTTGGTCGTGGAAAGGTTGGCGTCTCCAGCTTGAGGTAAATTAATATTGTTAGATTATGATAATCATCATGTTGCATTATTGCATGTGTGTGTTGATATTACATGCGGTGAATGTGCACCATTGTTTGTTACGTTTTGTGAAGTGCTCTTTCTTCAGCCGTAATCTGTGGGGCCGATGTGTTGGGGATAAAACCTGTATGGTACCCGAATGGAAATGTGTTAGGGGATAAGACCTAAATGGCACCTATGTCCGGAGTATTCCTGAGTAGATGCTTAGTGACCTCATTGTTGCCTTGGGAGTTTATGTGATATTGTCTGGAGTATTCCTGAGTAGATGCTTTCGTGACCCTTGGCTGCTGCCTTGGGAGTTTATGTGTTATTATTATATGCATTGTTGAGCATGTTGTGGACTACTGTCTGACGGAATACGACATTGTGGTCGTGTCAGTCTTTCATGATCGAGTTATTGTTGCCCTCTTGTAAAATCTTCTGATCCTTGTTGGATATGTATTTCTTCGAGATTTGTTGTCATGTTGTATCGTGGCATATCTGGAGTCAGATACGTTCTGATCGTTCATGTGTAGGATTTTCGGGACGGGCACGTGTAGCATATGTTGGTTTCGACCTCATACTGAACCGTGCACACGAGACGTACTTCGTGAGGCTGATTAGGTACGAGACCAGACGTGTATTGATCAATACCCGTGGTTGGCTTGTACACGGACACATGTCCAGATCGAGTGTATCGTGACATCCATCTTGAGTCTTATTGATTGGTTGTTCACAGTCCATGTATAATTGGGTCTGTTCGATATTCGGGTTGTCTTTGAAACCCCGTATATATGATTTGTATATGGTTGACGATTTTATTCTCTCATGTATCTGTCGCTGTTGAACCTTTACTAATCTCGTTCGGAGTTACCATATCGATGGTCAACTCATTGATATCGATCCTTTGTAAATCTCATTTGGAGTTCACCCTGTCATTGGTAATATCGTTCGTTATTGATCCTTATTGATTCCGTTTGGGAGTTGTCTCACCATTGGTATTCTTGGTTATTAGTCCTTGATTGATGTTATTGGAGTTTACCGTATCGTTGGTATTCCCGGTTGTTGGTCCTTATTGATCTTGCTAGAGTTTACTGTGTCGTCAGTATTCTCGGTTATTGACTCTTCATTGATCCTTACCGTGTCGTTGGTATTCTCGATTATTGATTCTTCGTTTATCCTTACTATGTCGTCGGTATTCTCGGTTGTCGACCTTTTATTGACCTTGTTGGGATTTGCCGTATTGCCGGTATTCCCGGTTATTGATTCTTCATTGATCTTGTTGGAGTTACCACATCATGGTACTCTCGTTCGTGGTTGATCCCTTTTTCGATCTTGTGTGGAACTATCATGTCATTGATATTTCTGGTGTGATGCATTGATTGTTATCATTATTGATTGTGTGAGCATTCATGCTTTGTATTGATATCCGGGACTTGCCATTGTTTCGGGACAGTTGATTTGCAGATGTATCATGTGATATCGCCTTATCGATTGGGTTCCGATTGTGCGACTCCATGACGTAATCGAACTTGACCGCATTATTCTATACTCGAGATATGTTTCGTTTGGAAATCTTGGTAGTGTTTCGGATACGACAAGTGATTACATTTGAATTCGTTCATTACTTAAGGACACGAGGCGTGGGATATGGTAAGATTTGATTGTTATGGTTGTGACAGGTTGGTAAGGTTACTTCGGTGAGATCATATTGGAATTATTCTTACCTTGTAACTACATTGATATGTATTGTTTTTGTGATGTGATCGTTATCATTGTTGAGTATTATGGCTGACCCCGTCGTGGGCTTTATCTTTTAGGTACTCGGAGTTCGAGCGAGTAGCGGTCGTGAAGGGATGAGCTTTCCGGTGATACTGGCTATGGCGTAGTTGTTGGGATTCGAGTGTTCTTTCTGGTTTCTATAATTCCGCTGCAAATGTAATGAATTGTGTTTTTATCCGCTGCGTGTGTATATTTAAAATGGCTTTCAGTATTCTTTGAACTATGTTTTTATCCGCTGCGTGTGTGTGTACTTTCAAAGGGCTTTTTGACATTTTTAAACGTTTGCAAAAATGATTTTAGCCTTGTGGGTTCCAATATGGGGCCCACGGCGCTGTAATATTCCCGTAAGGTTTTGGGGTGTTACAAAAGATGGTATCGGAGCTTGGGTTTCGTAAAACCCGGGCGTGTGTGTTATGTGGCTCTACCGGTGCGGTAGTAGCGTGACTTTTGAAAATGATTTTCTGACTTTTGGGTCAAACCGATTTTGGAGGTTTCAAAATTTTTGAAATATTTTCAAATTATTGTATTTGCGATGCCTGTGTGTTGAGACTTTTTATGGGAGTCGTATGCTGGTATCACGGAAGATCATCGACTTCACGGACCTGTAAGTGTGTTCTTTCAGTTATTTCAGTTTTGATGATGATTATTTGAGTATGGTATCGTGATTTTGAGATATTTCGGGATTGAGATACTGATTGTGACAGGATTTTGAGTTTCGAGGACGAAACTTATTTAAGTGGATAGATATGTAATATCCTAGAATTTCACTATGAATTTTTCGCATTATTTTATCTGGGATGTACCGCAGTGGGACCGACACGATATGAGTGGATAATTTTGGAAACCGTGACAGTCGTGCCAGTATGTCATCGAGGTTATTTTGATTCTAGGATATTACATGCTTGATGTGTTTTTCGATGTCGGATATACCGTATGAGTATCTGTATGATTGCCGTACTTGGTCGACAGTTGTAATTGAGGATATCGTGCATCAGACGTACCGTACGAGAATATTTTCGGGATTTCGTATATGTGTTCAGTATTGTCGTATGTTCACATTTGTTATGTCGAGATGTTGGACAGAATTGCCGGAAATGGCTAAGTATGGAAGCCATTACGTCGTTATGTGTTGAAGCTTACGACGTTAAATTGGTAGAGTTACGTACGTTATGGCCGAGACATTACGTACGTAACATGGGAATCAGACGATCGAGTCGTGGTCGGCAGGTGGGACCCTGTGTCGACAACTTTCGGCGGAGGATGTTGACAGGTGAGTCAACGTACGTGTTACGTACGTTATACAGGACGTGTTACGTACGTAACACGACCATTGTACTGTAGCAAGTCAACGTACGTATTACGTACGCAACGGAACAAGTGTTACGTACGTTACGGGGCGACTGGCCGAGTCGTGGCCGAGATGACCTGGATGGCCGAGCATGGCCGGACGTGACTCGTTGGGATGGCCGAGCATGGTCGGCAGTGACTCGCTGGGGGCTAGGACTGGCCGATCACGTACGTAGGCAGTGGCCGGTTACGGCCGTAATGGCCGATTACGTACGTAAGGGAGCTGCCGGTTACGTACGTAAGGGTGCCGAACAAACTGGACAGAAGGTTAGGCTGCGGCCGGCTACGTACGTAAGGACCCGCCGGTTACGTACGTAACTGGCCGGCAGGTCTCGGCCTATATAAGGCCTCGACCGAGTCATCTGGTCATTTCTTCGTTTTTCTTCGTTCCTTCCGCGATTTCTTCAGCAAATATCATGGTTTTGAGTAGAATCAACTTATAACAACATGTTTTGGAAGTTGGAATCATGGATTAACATCATCCTCCACCCGGATCGAAGGTAAGAACACATGAACTTTTGGTTTTTGGATGTTCTTGAGGTTTCTTGGTGTTTTGGCCGATTTGCTTCGTTTTGATTCAGATTATTGATAGAACTTGATTGCATACTCGTAATCATTCAATACTCTTGAAGTTTTGTGGAACAAATTCGAGTATTTCTTCGTTAAAATGATTAAATTGGATTATGCCTTCAAAGTGTTCGATGAAATGCCTCAATGAGTTGAACTTGGGAAATTCTATACGTTTTCGTATGAATGATGGTTGAATTGATATTGTTGTGATGATTCTTGGTATTTACGAGAATTTTGTTAAGGGAAGATAATGAATTGGTGATCAAATGATTCGATTATGTTGTTATGATTATGGAATCGTAATATTCTCGATGTTCTTGGTAGTTTGTTGCGATTCGTGATGTTATGAGAAGTATATATGTTGAAGACATCGTTAGGACCATTGAACACCGAATTTCGGCTTGTGTTCGTATTGTTAAGAGTTGATACGGTTTGGTTTCGTATTATCGAGATGTCGTTGAACCATCGAGTTTGATTAGTTGGTCATTTCGATTGATTGTTATTGAACGTATCGTTAACTAATTATTGCATTAGGTTGCGTTTAGTGATCGTTGAAGTTAACCGTTGTGCTGCGGACGAGCTGGGGATGCGTAGCTTGTAGACGAAGACGGCGGGATTGATAGTGGCTTCGTCGAATTGGTATCAAGGCAAGTTATGCTTGCTCAGTTCATAATGTTAATAAATGATTTCGTTTTCATTTCATTTCTGATTCATATAGCAATGGTATTATGGAATATATGAATTGTCGGAATGGTGGTATGTAAGATAAATCATAATGTATATGATTTTAAGGATGTCTAGTGGAAATGGGAACATGAATTATAATTTGGTCTATTGCATGAGAAGTTGGATATCAAGGTTAGTTATCATGTCGATGTTGAACTCGGGATGGTGGTTTGGTATTAGTTATGGACTGTACTTTATTTTGGATTGTCGGATAAACGGTGTATTCGTTCAGGGCGGTTGGTCGTGGAAAGGTTGGCGTCTCGAGCTTGAGGTAAATTAATATTGTTAGATTATGATAATCATCATGTTGCATTATTGCATGTGTGTGTTGATATTCCATGCGGTGAATGTGCACCATTGTTTGTTATGTTTTGTGAAGTGCTCTTTCTTGAGCCGTAATCTGTGGGGCCGATGTGTTGGGGATAAAACCTGTATGGTACCCGAATGGAAATGTGTTAGGGGATAAGACCTAAATGGCACCTATGTCCGGAGTATTCTTGAGTAGATGCTTCCGTGACCCTCGGCTGTTGCCTTGGGAGTTTATGTGATATTGTCCGGAGTATTCCTGAGTATATGCTTTCGTGACCCTTGGCTGCTGCCTTGGGAGTTTATGTGTTATTATTATATGCATTGTTGAGCATGCTTTGTGGACTCATGTCGGCGTAATACGACATTGTGGTCGTGTCGGTCTTTCATGATCGAGTTATTGTTGCCCTCTTGTAAAATCTTGATCCTTGTTGGATATGCTTCTTCGAGATCTGTTGTCATGTTGTATCGTGGCATATCCGGAGTCGATACGTTCGATCGTTCATGTGTAGGATTTTCGGACGGGCACGTGTAGCATATGTTGGTTTCGACCTCATCAACTGCACACGAGACGTACTTCGTGAGGCTGATTAGGTACGAGACCAGACGTGTATTGATCAATACCCGTGGTTGGCTTGTACACGGACACATGTCCGGATCGAGCGTATCGTGACGTCCATCTTGAGTCTTATTGATTGGTCGTTCACAGTCCATGTATAATTGGGACTGTTCGATATTCGGGTTGTCTTTGAAACCCCATATATATGATTTGTATATGGTTGACGATTTTATTCTCTCATGTATCTGTCGCCGTTGAACCTTTACTAATCTCGTTCGGAGTTACCATATCGATGGTCAACTCATTGATATCGATCCTTTGTAAATCTCGTTTGGAGTTCACCCTGTCATTGGTAATCTCGTTCGTTATTGATCCTTATTGATTCCGTTTGGGAGTTGTCTCACCGTTGGTATTCTTGGTTATTAGTCCTTGATTGATGTTATTGGAGTTTACCGTATCGTTGGTATTCCCGGTTGTTGGTCCTTATTGATCTTGCTAGAGTTTACTGTGTCGTCAGTATCCTCGGTTATTGACTCTTCATTGATCCTTACCGTGTCGTCGGTATTCTCGATTATTGATTCTTCGTTTATCCTTATTGTGTCGTCGGTATTCTCGGTTGTCGACCTTTTATTGACCTTGTTGGGATTTGCCATATTGCCGGTATTCCCGGTTATTGATTCTTCATTGATCTTGTTGGAGTTACCACATCATGGTACTCTCGTTCGTGGTTGATCCCTTTGTCGATCTTGTGTGGAACTATCATGTCATTGATATTTCTGGTGTGATGCATTGATTGTTATCATTATTGATTGTGTGAGCATTCATGCTTTGTACTGATATCCGGGACTTGCCATTGTTTCGGGACAGTTGATTTGCAGATGTATCATGTGATATCAGTTCCTATCAGTATTGGGTTCCGATTGTGCGACCAGTACGTAATCGAACTTGACCAGATTATTCTATACTCGAGATATGTTTCGTTTGGAAATCTTGGTAGTGTTTCGGATACTGACAGTGATTACATTTGAATTCGTTCATTACTTAAGGACACGAGGCGTGGGATATGGTAAGATTTGATTGTTATGGTTGTGACAGGTTGGTAAGGTTACTTCGGTGAGATCATATTGGAATTATTCTTACCTTGTAATTACATTGATATGTATTGTTTTTGTGATGTGATCGTTATCATTGTTGAGTATTATGGCTGACCCCGTCGTGGGCTTTATCTTTTAGGTACTCGGAGTTCGAGCGAGTAGCGGTCGTGAAGGGATGAGCTTTCCGGTGATACTGGCTATGGCGTAGTTGTTGGGATTCGAGTGTTCTTTCTGGTTTGTATAATTCCGCTGCAAATGTAATGAATTGTGTTTTTATCCGCTGCGTGTGTATATTTAAAATGGCTTTCAGTATTCTTTGAACTATGTTTTTATCCGCTGCGTGTGTGTGTACTTTCAAAGGGCTTTTTGACATTTTTAAACGTTTGCGAAAATGATTTTAGCCTTGTGGGTTCCAATATGGGGCCTACGGCGCTGTAATATTCCCGTAAGGTTTTGGGGTGTTACAGAAACGACAGTAACACCACCGATCAGAAAACGGTGAACGGAAGGGTTCTGGCTCGAGTTCTTCGCAAGGAACCTGACCCCAACATCATACCATGAATAAATTGGCGATCGAACGAAGAAGAAGAATCGTAGAACGCCCGAATCCCCTTTGTGACATTTTATCGAACACTTTCAAGGTGTCGATTAGAAACTCAATAAAACGACGAATCCTCGGCAATATAACCGTGTAAAAATAAGGGATTCGATATAACACAACTTAATAATCATCAATCCATCACTATTCTAAGTTATAACGAGTCAAACGGACAAAATCAACAAAATCCCCAATTTTTCCCAAAACTAGGATTTTAGGAAAACTAACCTTGATTCGCTGGATTGAAGGATATTATGGAGTGATTAATCGATGATATGAGCTCCCAAACTTCGTGGATTAATTGCATAACAACATGCCTTCATGATCTACAAGGATCCAGCCGCGGAAGAGAAAGGGAGAAAAATGAAAAATGAGTGCAAACAGGACTGCTCGGTCATATTTATACTGGTGCAGCCTAGCATGCGCTAGGCTGCCGAGCTAGCGTGCGCTAGCGGCCAGTATCGGCCCAGAAATCAGCTTTGTGCCGCGGCCCGGCCAGAAGGGGCCGCGGCCCGCGGTACAGCCCGCTCCAGCATCAAAAGGCACACGGTGCAGTCTTAGCTATTTCGATCATAACTCCTTCGTCCGGACTCCGATTGACTCACTGTTTGAGCCATTTGAAAGCTAACTTGATGATCTATAATATTGCTAAGATTAAGAATTTTTGGAGTTTCCAAGAATTAATGGTGACTTTACAAAGTCGAACTCACACGTGAAAAAGTCGATTAAGGACACGGAACTCAACAAAACGACACCGAAACGAACACGAATGATAAAAAGTGTAGAATTAATCATTCTCGGAATGACGAAACGGTCATAATAAAGTCGCTTAAACGGACTTTCGACAAAAAAGAAAATTACCGGAAATCGTAATTGCGGATATTACATACTACCCTCCTTAAAAGAAGTTTCGTCCCGAAACTTAAAACAAGTAGGGAGATTCAAAATCCCGCCAAGAAAACTCAACGAAATACACAAGAACCGAAAATTTGCGCCCAATGGCGAAATGTTACTAGCAACGCAAAGGCACATACGGCATGAAAACACGCTCCACGACGACCAACGTAACACCACCGGTAGAGACATAATAAAATCAACAAGTGACAAACGTCATCAAACAGATAATAAAATCGAGTTAATCATCCGAACAATCACAAAACAGGAGGTGCTAATACAAGAAAACATGCACATTCAAGAAAACAGAAAATAACCACAATTAATTCGGATTACGCCGAAATCCTCAAAAACCACACTAGGCATCTCCATGTCCTTTCGGAGCAGAGACGCAATCTCGATCCTCAAATCTCTTAGCTACCGACTCGCAATGCATGGTTCGGTGACCCACTTGGCCACACTCGAAACAGTTGACTAATGACGAACGACAATTCTTCGCGATACGAGATCAGGCAGCGACCGTCAGACAACCACAATCGAACAACAATGATCGAACAGAACGGTCGAATAATGACTCCGAAGTTCGCACTTCAACTCGAGACATTAAAAGAGCGGGTAAACTAAAAGATGTTACTTCTGAACAAGGTTCACAAGAATCGATCCGAACTCGGAAAGATCACAACGATATACAGATCAATTTGGACAATACCCGAACTCGCTCGAATGACAAGGGTGAGAAACAATACAAGGTCAGAAGCATCAACTAACACAATCGAAACGATACAGTCGATGAAACAGAAGCGAAAAAAAATATAGGTATTACATTATATCACCTTTAAAAGAGGTTTCGTCCCCGAAACCTAAACAACGAGTACGAAGCGCTGGAATAGCAACCTTCCCGGCCATATCCTGTTGGTCCTGCATCTGATCTCCATGACCAACTGTACTGAGGTCACGACCGCATCCTCTGTCCCTCGGCATACGAAGCGGATTCTCACTCGATACGATGGTACAACTTCACAAGAATAAATCTAAAGTACCAACTCAGCACGACATATCACATAAGGTAACTAGTAACAACTTGATAAGAAAATTCACGAGGTATCCTTTTAAATGATATCATTTGAAAATCCTTGGATTTGAATGCTATTCCAAATAAAACATTAAAAGTAGATTTGGTACCTCGGGTTGCTTCATCAAAACTTGTAAACAATAGACTTTAACCGTCTCATTTCGAAATCATTTGCCAAAATAATAATTCTGTGTAACCGGCGTTATCAAAATCGTCATGCCTCTACGCATCATCATCACTGTTAACAACCAACAAGTTAACCATGCAAGATCATCAAACCATTCTTACATACTCTGACATTTCCAAATCCAAGTTTGAACTTTACATCGAGTGAGATTTTTCATCTTTCACTATATATTTTTGAAAATAAAAAATCGTATTGGTTTTTGAAAAAAAAAAATTTGTGTGAAAGATTTTTGAAAATCATATACTCGAATTATTCGAAAATACAATAGTACGTTAAAAGTCATTTCCGAAAATTCTCCCAACACTACACAAGAATCAACGACGGTAACATTTTACAAAATGTTCAAGGTACTTTAAAACAACTCTTTCAATACCGTCGAGGTTTTATTTGAGAATCCTAGGCCGGCTCGTAAATTTCAAACAATTTCCAAAGTTCATACGAAGCCGCCGGATTAATCGCAACGTCAAATTAGTTTCAAAAAATTGATTTCCGCAACTTGCACAAACTTATGAAAGTTTGAGGAAAACATTTCGAACACACACACACAGCAGACATAATTTATCGACTCACCGAACAAAATCAATTATCACTTAGCGTGAATGAAAGGTCACAACACACGTCCACATAAAATGGTTGTCATCACTAGACAACGCACATAGAATACAGTCACAGACGACTGACTGCAGAAAGCTAGACCTAATGGCTATAATGCAGTTCCACATCCTCTGTCCCAACGCACGCTACAACAATTATTTAGCTTGCGCTATTCATGCTGCATTAGCGCGCGCTAGCCTCGTACTTAGTGTGCGCTAACATCTCAAATTCAGCAACGTGATTGCAAACATATATACGACATTACTACTACCGATAGTTACAAATGAACAACAACATCATACGAATCTAAATGCCATCGATTCACATGCTTACAACACTTCGCGTGCAACCATCAAAGGACAACTGTCATCCAAAATCGAAATCTCATCTATTAATAAAGAGAATTGTCTTAACTCATACCGAACGACTTAGGATTCACATCACCGTTTTAATCTAAAACTGGCAACACTGCCCGAACAACAAGAACATCATCACGTATTTGCCGACTAACAACCATAAAATCGATCAGTTGAAAACGAGAGTCACGTCTTGTCTACATTTTGTAGACTTCACTTGGATTCAAAAATCGTGTTTTGAAAACTTATAATACATGATGAAAATAAAATATCGGTAGTTTGAATTCTTAAAAAAAAATTTGACCTTGAGGTCATCATACGAAAATCAAACTTTTTGCTCCCTTTGGAGGATGTTTTAAAACAAAATATACGTGTCTCTCCAAAAACATGTAAAGTTTTAAAATAACACATTGATGAATTTTTCTTTGCGTAACCACACCAAGGCTATTACTCTTGTATAAACGACTTATATCAGGATGTGTGTATATATACATATACGTTGGCACCACTTTTATCCTAGCATCATACGAAGATCAAACAACATAGGCTACATAGTCACAAATCACCTTTAAACTCTACATCATAACACAAAATCATACAAGCTCGTATATCACAAGGCAAAATATAGTTGGGAGACTTACAATCCACAGGTCGCACGAAGATGATGGCTGCACCTCGATACTAATCACGGCCGACATCACAAACGACGCGTCGCGACACGACTTAGACAGACACAATCTGACAGAACAAGACACGACAATACCCGGCTGGACCCAACATCCTAGGTTTCCGCAACCTAAACTCTGATACCATAAATGTAACACCCCCGAAATCAAACCGGGAATATTACACGCCGCAGACCCTATCCGTGAGGATCCACCAGGCTAGACATCAAAACCACACAATAAATTACATACCGACATGATAAAATACCAAATCCGTAGACCAACTTGGTCTTTCGTCACTAACATACAAGTCAAAAATACACATTTCTATCTCGACTCATACCCATGCAAGGGTAAAATACACTCATAAATAAAAAGTACGACAGCGGAAAAGACCATACACATACTCCGACTAACTGCACCCAAAACTGGCCTTCATTTGATTAGTATCATTTGCCTTTCATCATCCTTCGCGCCGATCCTGTGTTTTGCTCCCAAACCTGCATGTACCTGGATGCAAAAACAGACATCCACCCCCCGAATACTCGGGGGTTAGCAAACCTCCACTGTTTTACTAGTACAAGTATAAAGTGCAAATACGAGCCATACATAACACATTCCGAGAATACAACAAAAGACTTCCCGAGATATTTGATAATTAAAATAGTTCAAGTCTTTAAAGTAGAAACCAAAATAAGAAAGCACTTTGAAAATGTTGGTCCCCTTCTTAAGTATACTCGACACAGCTTGGGAAATGTTTAAGCAACAGGCTGTATGGTTTTCGAATCTGAGTGCGTAGCGGAAGTCTTTAATACAGTAAGTTGCCGTCGATACAAAGAATCCCTGGTCTAATCTCCCGTTAGCTTGGTGCGTACGTGGTTTTGCGATGTATACTTATGTAAATCACGCTATGAAAACAAGAATTTACGAAAGATAAATAACACAGTATTTAAGTGGTTCGAGGTAAACCCCTCTACGTCCACTGGTCCTCCACACAGGAGTAAAACGTTTATTATAAATACTGCGTACACAACTATGTATTTATAATCAAACCTATCCTTGTATCGTTCACATAGATAGATACAAAGACTGTCGCTTTCAACCGTTCACACAGATTTGGTTAAAGCTTCCTTCTTGACTTGCTTCTTCACACACAGTTCCAAAGCTTCGTCCTTATTCGTCCCACACAGGTCAGAATAACTTGTTGAGTTCACACAGAGCTCAGTTTTTACACAAGGTAAAAGGTAGGTAACCAGGTAAGAACAGCAGCTTTGAATATGAAGTTCTTGAGCATATGATGACTGTTCTTGATGTTGAGCACTGTATATCTCTTTGGATCTTAATTTGCAGAAAGCTTCTGGAGATATGTTTTGCTCTGATGTATACAATGATAGCTTCTTCACTTGGTAACTTGGGTATATATATCTGTGTATATCTTCAACGCTCTTATGAGATATATATAGTCTTCTGAATATTATATCCGTTGAGATAGATCCGTTGGGCAAGATTTCGTGACAACTTGAATAGACCGGGATCCGGATATTGCGGGATTTGAAGATCTATGACATCTTCAGTATTTAAATACTTTATCTTTTCAGTATTTAAATACTTCTTTATCAAACGGTACTTGACTTTAGTGAATACTGAAGATTCCTTTTCAAAGCGGTCTTCAGTCCTGTTCCGATGTGAATGCTGTATCCACTAGAGTTGTAGCCATATTGGAATAGTCAGGCGCTGTATGGAAGGGTGCTGTATTGAGGTTTCGAGACAGATTCCATACTTGGCGCTTATTTAGACTTTGTTGATGTATCTTGGTAGCGCGAGAGCTTGCTGTATGCTGGCGCTATCAGAAGGTCTTCGATACAGGATTGCAACTTCAACCGGCTTTCGATACAGGGCTTGCTGTATCAAGCTTTTGTTGTTTGGCAATTATCAAAACAAAATTATTTATCCCAACAATTTCCCCCTTTTTGATAATTTCCAAAACTTCTTGATGATTCCAAGACTTCTTGATCATGCCATGTTTTTGATACCAAAAACCTCTTCAAGCTAAAACAATTTCCCCTTCGATAACCACTTGTTGGTAACATGAGAAGACTTCAATACAAGGGTTGCTTAATTTTCCCAACAGTTTCCCTCTCTATTTGATAATTTCTTGAGCAGGCTTCTTGATCTTCGGTCAAATGATCTGGTCTTCAGCACTTAGTTTAAAAGAAATGTGAACTGCTCGCTGGCAATTTCTAACATGATAGGAAAGTTTATTACATCTTAAACTTATGATTGGCGCGCAGGCACAATCTTACATTTGTGATCTAGTTGAGTGCAACTGAACCTATGAACTGTTCGTAGACGAGTTCTTACAGCAATAAAAATTTATCAAAATTGACGTCCTGTAGTGAAAAATACTGTATCCGCGAGTAATATAGCATTTGTTGGGATTCGGTGCCTAAAACGAAGGCCCAGCGGAAGCGGTAAAACGAAAATTAATTCGATCCGAATCCCTACGATGATCGATCGAGCTACGTATATACGAATATATAAACGAAAAGCAAGAGTCGTAAGAAACTAACCCTCGAAGTCCGTTGATTAAATGGTAACCTTCTCTTGAGCTATTCCCCAAGCTCTTGAACGATCCAACGCCGAAAGCACCGCGTCTCTACTTGCCACGCGCCGGAGAAACAACCGGAACGACAATCACCTTGCTATCCTCCGAGGATACGGCTAGAGCTAAGTGATGAAGCTTGAAATATGAAATTATAACACTCTAAGTGTATAACTCACAATCTCTCTTTTATTTCTCAATTTTTCTTCCAAGAAAAATCAAGAACTTGATGAATAAAGAGGAAGATGATGAAGAAGACTTGGAGAAGTCTTTTCTCTCTCTCTACACTCAAAGCTCACGTTGGAATCAAAGTCTTTTCTCTCTCTCTATTCTATTTCCACTCACATGATACATCTCATTATTATGAGAATCTAAGCCCCACAAAGTCATCTTTTTCATATAAAATGAAAACAACAAGACAAGAGGAAAGTGGGTGGAAATTAGGGGGGTGGCTACCATGCGTAAACGGATGAGTTCGGTTCGCTTTGACTCCGTGAGTCCAAACAGATAAACTACGATTCCGTTCTGATGTATTTGTATCGATTAATTAATCCAATTAATTAAACATATCAAATACAAAATAACATAATTAATTTCTCCAAGAAATAATTATATTCATGAATTAAATTAATCACCCAGTGATATATTTAATCCATTAAGCCGTAAATCAATTTATCCGATAAATCGATTTAAACATCCAATGTCCCAAATTTGATATCAAATATCTAATATTCATAATGAGAGAATTAGCTCGATTCATTCCGTTGTCAATCCTAATGCGCGACTCGGTAGGTCCGTCTCGATCAAGAATGGGAGGAACCAAAGAGTAGTAGCACCACCTAGCCACTGGTGGCCTACACTGTACTTCGATCGAGAACGAATGATTTGGATCTTTCAAGAACCATTCTTTCGTGAATACCGGTATATGTATAAACCCTTCTTTCAAATGTCCCGATCAAGTTATAGGTCACGGCTACCAAACCATATCTCGTACTTGACGCTATGCATGCGTTAATGCAAATCGAGATCATCGAGCCGCCGTGTATCTAATACAACTGGCTCCAATGCTTTGGCCAAAGACTTATGATCTCATCTCCAATAACCGCATAGGACATATAACCCGCTCACTAACGGAGAAAGAATTCTATCTTGGTATTCGGTAGGACTCGCTACTTGCCCGTCAAGATGCACGCCGAGGTTGACCCCGCCTTCCGTTTACGTGGTCGAACTACTCTAATGAAAATCTTGATGTCACAAGCACATCCCTACTAAATCCTCAAGTCGAAGGTTCACGAATACCTATCACAACCTTTCGATTACGTCATTGATCATTCCGGAGTGAAATCCATGTGACGAATCGAGGGTGAGTCGTTCGAGTATACTAATCCAATTAGCATACCTATAACGTGTGCTCCCACTAACCATTAGTGTTCGACGGGCACTCTCATTGTCAAAGAACACGTCATACAAGTCTTCACATAAACTTAACGCCTACCAAGTTTCATCGACTTGCGAACGATTAAGTATTTGAGCTATAACCTTCCAAAGGCCGACCCCCTTATCCAATAAGGAGTGGAACGCTTTGCTCTCAAATACATGGACTAGTTTCTATATGTTTATTTACGAGTTAGGAATGCCAAGAACTATCAAGAAATAAAGAAACATTCATTTGCCTTATATAAATGGTTTACATAATTACAAGTACAATGCCCTCACTCAACAACCTCCGAGTGGCATTCGAGGGCATACTCCTAACAATCTCCCACTTGCACTCAATGCCACACACTATGGTATCTAATACCCATGTTCTCCGGATGACGCTCCAAGCTAGTCCGAGATAGTGGCTTGTCAGTGGATCGGCGACGTTGTCGGCCGAGTCTACTCTATGCAGACAATGTATCCCTTGCGAACAAATTCTCTTACGAGATGATACTTCCTCTCAATATGTTTGGTCTTTGTCATGAAACCTCGCTCCTTGGCCTCGTACATACTCCGTCGTTGTCGCAAAGATAATGGAATAGGCAATTTCAAGACATGGTATCATTTGAAGTTCTCCTAGAAACTTCTTAATCCGTAACCCTTCCTTAGAAGCCTCCGAGGCCGCTTGATACTCACCGACAGTGGAATCGCAGTCGCGCTTTGCTTGGCACTACGCCAAGATACTGCTCCTCCATTAAGAGTAAATATGTAGCAGTGGACATCGAGTCGCCCTTCGTCCTTGGAAGTCCAATCGGTGAATCCCACCACATCCAATTCTCCACCGCCATACATTAGAACCATATCTCTAGTCCTTCTTAAGTACTTGAGAACGTTCTTTACGGCACCAATGTTCCCTACCCGGGTTTGCTCGAAACCTACTCACCACGCTTACGGCATGCGCGATGTCGTCTTGTACACAACATAGCATACATAAGGTTACCCACGGCCGAAGCATATGGTATATTACTCATTTCCTTTCGTTGTTCCTCACTTTGAGGACACATCTTCAAGGTGAGTTTTATTCCATGTTGCATCGGTAGGAACCCTCTTTTAGAATCATCCATCTTAAATCGCTTTAAGATTTTATCTACATAGAGGGCTTGGGAAAGGCCTATTGTTCTCTTCGCTCTATCCCAGAGAGCCGAATACCAAGAATATAGGTTGCTTCTCCCAAGTCTTTCATGGAGAAATTACTCAAAGCCAAGCTTACGTAACTAAGCATTCCCACATCATTTCCTATTAGTAGAATGTCATCTACATATAGTACTAAGAATGCGATCTTGCTCCCACTAACTTTCTTATATACACAAGGTTCCTCTTCATTTTGCACGAAGTCAAACTCTTTGACCGCCTCGTCAAAACGAAGGTTCCAACTACGCGACGCTTGCTTCACCATAAATGGAACGCTCAAGCTTGCACACTTTCGAATATCGACTTCGGATACAAAGCCTTTAGCCGCTCCATATAGATTTCCTCCTCGAGGAATCCATTAAGGAAAGCCGTCTTTACGTCCATTTGCCATATCTCATAATCGTGGTAGGCACTATAGCAAGCATCATGCGAATAGACTTGATCATGGCTACGGGCGAGAAGGTATCGTGGTAATCGATCCTTCCTTTCGGGTATAACCTTTGCCACAAGCCCGGCCTTATAGGCGTCAACCTTGCCATCACCATCGCCTTTCTCTTGTAGATCCACTTGTTCCCAATAGGCACTATGCCCTTGGGGCGGTCTACTAGAGTCCAGACTGATTGACATGCATCGAGTCTATCTCCTTCCATAGCTTCACGCCATTTCGCGAGTCTACATCCACCATCGCTTGGTCATAGGTTGTTGGGTCGGTCTCTTGGCTATCACTTGGAACCTCATGGAGACCCAGCTCCTCCAAGTGCACAAGCCCATACCTCTCGTAAATGAGACACCCTACTAGACCTACGAGGTGGTTGTACTTGTGTTTCGAAAGTTCGGTTCCAGCTTGCACAGTGTCTCTCGAGGAGTTTCATTGTATTCTTCTAAAGAAATACTTCTACCCTCCGCCTTCCGAATGAACTCATCTTCCAGAAGTGTGCTTGTAAAGCAACAATGATCCTTCGATCTTCGGGCATGTAGAATAGATATCCCATCGTCCTGCACGGAATCCAATGAAACGTCCCTTCGGACCTAGCTTCCAACTTTTCCACCTTAGTCTTCTTGACATAGGCGGGACATCCCCAAATCCTAATATGATTAAGACTTGGTTTCCTTCCTTCCCACATCTCATGTGGAGTTTTAGGAACGGATTTAGAAGGACATCTGCTCAAGATATACGCGGCAATCAGTGCATACCCCCATAGGTAAATCGGCAAGTCAAGATAGCCCGGATGGAACGGACCATGTTCAACAGGGTCCGGTTCCTTCTTTCGACACACCATTTAACCGAGGAGTACCTGGAGGTGTTAGTTGTGAAACTATTCCATGTTCCTTAAGGAACTCGTCAAACTCCGTACTCATATACTCGCCACCTCGGTCCGACCAAGTGCTTTGATATGATTACGCTTGTTTCTCGACTAGGGCCTTGAATTCCTGGAATTTCTCAAAGGCCTCGATTTATGTTTCATTAAGTATACATAACCATACCTAGTATGATCATCTCGTAAACGTAATGAAATATTGATATCCGTCACGTCCGCTTCCAAAGCACCACATACATCGGTATGGATTAATCCCGATTTATCGCCGCTCTTTGAAATGTCCCCGTGAAGGGGGACTTAGTCATTTTGCCTTTAAGGCAAGATTCACAAGTAGAAAGGGATCCGATCCCAATGGACCCATAAGTCCATCTTTTCCATCTTGTAAACCTTGGTCCGACCAACATGACCAAGTCTAAGATGCCATTTCAAAACTTGATTGGTTTCATCCCTACCGCTTTTCTAGTTATAGTATTCACAACTACTTTGTTGCCGAGATTTAGATGATACAATCCATTCAACAATGTAGCAAGACCCACTAGTTTATTTCTAAAATAAATTTTGCAGAACCATCACCAATGAAAAATGAAAAGCCTTTTCGGTCCATGACCTAATGGATACAATGTTTTTGTGCCCCTTGGGCAAAACAAGTACATCTTCTAAAGTCAAAACAAAGCCGGATTCTAAACCCAAAAGAAGTGATCCTATGTCGGCCGCCTCGACACTATGCCCGCTTCCGACCGTGATCATAACTTCTCCACTCCAAGCTTCCTACTTTGTTCCAGATCCCGATTCACGGTACAAATATGAGAACTAGCACCGTAATCCAAGATTCAGAAGTAGAAAATACAGAGCGTAACAATTTGTTTCCAAAACTAAAAGTTACAGACTAAGTGCCATGAAGAATCGGACAGTCTCTAGCCCGGGCCCACCACCGCACTTGAGACAAGCATCCTTCTTCTTCTTGTTCTTTGGAACCATCGGGGCCTTGCCCTTACCCTTAAGGTCCTTAGCTTGTGGTCCAGTCCGCTTCTTGGTTTTTTTCTTCTTATTCTTAGACTTCCGAAGTCCAGAAGAAATCACAAGAGCAGACTCCTTCATCCGCGGAGTCTTCATTTGAGACTGAGCGGTCACAAGTTTGTTCATTAGCCCAGCTAAATTACATGCAATCTCATTGCAGTTGAAGTTCATAACAAACTGTGAGAAGGAATCAGGGAGAGACTGTAGGATAAGGTCAGTTTGGAGAGAAGTATCCATTTTAAAATCAAGAGCCTCCAATCTCTCGATCATGGATATCATTTTGAGGACGTGTTCCCCAACCTTCTCACCTTCCTTCATCCTTGCACCGAACAGCTTGCTTGGATATTTCATATCTAGCGATTCACCGTGCTCACCATAAAGCTCGGTTAAGTGAGATAGAATCGCCTAGCGTAAGTCATTTTCTCATGAGCTCTCTGAAGCTCATTAGACATGGAAGCCATCATATAAGCACGGACTTTCACGTCATCCTTAACCCACTTTTCGTGGTTTTCAATCTCTTCTGATTGGCTCGAGTCCGCATAGGAGGCGCCGGAATGTCCGTCTCCAAGACGTATCCCAAAGGCCTCTATACCGAGGACAATCATCGACATGGAGCCAATCCACAAAGTTAGGTCCCATTAAGGTGTTCTTTTCGAGTAGAATTGCGAGTGGATTCATTGTCATATTGAGTTATGTCTGCATAAAGTATAACAGATTAAATAGAGACTTGATATATAATGATCCGAGTCTATAATTAAGGTCCTTTCTATTCTTGTTACCCGGCTCCCACTATTTTTATCTAATAACACACTCCCATGTGAAATCCTAAGTATCGTCGCTCTACTTCATAGTGGTGATCGAGTTCTTTATAAATCTTAATAGAGGGCAACCGAACAGGTTTCTAGTCTATTAATTTTCATAAAGTGGTGTCCAACACCAACCCATCTAATGGATGATTCGATCTTCTTTTTCCCCTTGTTCACTCCCCTCAACCTATACGGTTTCTATGGTTCGTGAACAAGTTAAGTTTATACCATCGACGCAAATCAGTTTCACAATTGAATCTTATCCGGCAACCTATCAGGTTTCTAGGGATAAAATTTGCTCCAACCGAAGGCATCCAATGCGCTCCCGGTAATTTATCCGTCCTCCCCGAACGACTACCCCGATAACTCGGAAGCATAGCACATCCGGTTTGGATTTCAATTTCCCGAAAACTCGATGGAGGGAAGGAAAACCTTGAAACCTTATAAACTTAATTATTTGTTGTGGGAGAATTATCGCGATTAACGTTACACTTTGCACATTAATCGTTTAAGCGCGTTTGTGGCATTCATACAATATGAAACAACCAATCACAACCTAGTTGCTACCAACATGTGGTTCATGGACCGTTCCTAGAAAACAAAACTCCGTAATCTAATTACAAGTCTTCGTCTTGAATCTTCGTCTTCTCGAAATGGATCTTCCTCCGGTCTTCGTCATTACATATAAATTTTACATTGAAAATTGCATCCTAGATACAAATTTTTCTAGTAAAATAAATAGGCTCAAAACGGCCTTTACAACCCAATCGAATAAAACGAACGATTCAAAACTAAGTCCACGAACCACATCCCCATTCAAAAGCATTCATTCAATAAATACTATATAAATGGAAAGCGTAGAGATACATTGATCCAATCAACAATACGAACCGATCCAATCGATTCACACAATCGGTAATGTAATAACGTTCAAAATAATTCTACGACCATAAATATTCCAATTAATCAAATTTCCTTATAAAATGAAATACCATAAATCATTTTAATCATATTAAATCCAATTTAACATGGGAGATTAATTTTTAAGAATACACGGAAAAATCGAGCCGGGTGAAAACGGCCAAGATGACCGAGTCACTCGGCTCACCGGCGATACGCCAGCTTGGCCGAGTCACGCCGGAAGATGCCGGCCAGACACGACCGAGTCACCCAGACACGGTCGGGTCGCTCAGCGATGACTTGGCAGATCACGGACACGGCCGTGTCACCCAGACATGGTCGAGTCACTTTCGGCCAGACACGCCCGTGTCTCCCGACACTCGGGCCTCCAGTGCAGCCGGCCACACATCGGACACGACCGTGTCACCCAGGACACGGTCGAGTCATCCTCGGCCAAAATACCCTTTTTGTCCAAAAAATCGTCCGACGACGATTCGGGGCTAGATTTTCGACCGGATATCCAATATCAATATTTTCCGACTTTCATATCTTCAATATAAATCATATTTCCCAGAAATTTAAGATTTATATTTAGACATAAACTTACGAAAAATACAACTACAACGAACGTAAAAATATATATATACCACGATTATGACTAAAATGATTCCAAATCATTCACCATCTAATCAAGCATTCCAAACGCTAATATCGTATATACGATCGCAAAACCTGGCTCTGATACCACTGTTGGGATTCGGTGCCTAAAACGAAGGCCCAGCGGAAGCGGTAAAACGAAAATTAATTCGATCCGAATCCCTACGATGATCGATCGAGCTACGTATATACGAATATATAAACGAAAAGCAAGAGTCGTAAGAAACTAACCCTCGAAGTCCGTTGATTAAATGGTAACCTTCTCTTGAGCTATTCCCTAAGCTCTTGAACGATCCAACGCCGAAAGCACCGCGTCTCTACTTGCCACGCGCCGGAGAAACAACCGGAACGACAATCACCTTGCTATCCTCCGAGGATACGGCTAGAGCTAAGTGATGAAGCTTGAAATATGAAATTATAACACTCTAAGTGTATAACTCACAATCTCTCTTTTATTTCTCAATTTTTCTTCCAAGAAAAATCAAGAACTTGATGAATAAAGAGGAAGATGATGAAGAAGACTTGGAGAAGTCTTTTCTCTCTCTCTACACTCAAAGCTCACGTTGGAATCAAAGTCTTTTCTCTCTCTCTATTCTATTTCCACTCACATGATACATCTCATTATTATGAGAATCTAAGCCCCACAAAGTCATCTTTTTCATATAAAATGAAAACAACAAGACAAGAGGAAAGTGGGTGGAAATTAGGGGGGTGGCTACCATGCAGAAACGGATGAGTTCGGTTCGCTTCGACTCGTGAGTCCAAACAAGATAAACTACGATTCCGTTCGATGTATTTGTATCGATTAATTAATCCAATTAATTAAACATATCAAATACAAAATAACATAATTAATTTCTCCAAGAAATAATTATATTCATGAATTAAATTAATCACCCAAAGGATATATTTAATCCATTAAGCCGTAAATCAATTTATCCGATAAATCGATTTAAACATCCAATGTCCCAAATTTGATATCAAATATCTAATATTCATAATGAGAGAATTAGCTCGATTCATTCGTTGTCAATCCTAATGCGCGACTCGGTAGGTCCGTCTCAACAAGAATGGGAGGAACCAAAGAGTAGTAGCACCACCTAGCCACTGGTGGCCTACACTGCACTCTCGATCGAGAACGAATGATTGGGATCATTCAAGAACCATTCTCCGTGAATACCAAGATATGTATAAACCCTTCTTTCAAATGTCCCGATCAAGTTATAGGGTCACGGCCACCAAACCATATCTGTACTTGACGCTATGCATGCGTTAATGCAAATCGAGATCATCGAGTCGCCGTATCTAATACAACTGCTCCAATGCTTTGGCCAAAGACTTATGATCTCATCTCGCCAATAACCGCATAGGACATATAACCCGCTCACTAACGGGAGAAAGAATTCTATCTTGGTATTCGCAGACTCGCTACTTGCCCGTCAAGATGCACGCCGAGGTTGACCCCGCCTTCCGGCATGTGGTCGAACTACTCTAATGAAAATCTTGATGTCACAAGCACATCCCTACTAAATCCTCAAGTCGAAGGTTCACGAATACCTATCACAACCTTTCGATTACGCTATTGATCGTCCGAGTGAAATCCATGTGACGAATCGAGGGTGAGTCGGTTCGAGTATACTAATCCAATTAGCATACCTATAACGTGTGCTCCCACTAACCATTAGTGTTCGATGTGCACTCTCATTGTCAAAGAACACGCCATACAAGTCTTCACATAAACTTAACGCCTCAAGTTTCATCGACTTGAACGATTAAGTATTTGAGCTATAACCTTTCCAAAGGCCGACCCCCTTATCCAATAAGGAGTGGAACGCTTTGCTCTCAAATACATGGACTAGTTTCTATATGTTTATTTACGAGTTAGGAATGCCAAGAACTATCAAGAATAAAGAAACATTCATTTGCCTTATATAAATGGTTTACATAATTACAAGTACAATGCCCTCACTCAACAACCTCTGAGTGGCATTCGAGGGCATACTCCTAACAGCATTCCCCCTTAAAAGGTATTTATAGGTTTTGAATTCCATACAGCAATATTTAGATTAATGCTGTATTCATGGGTCCTACAGTATTCCCCCTCACTTAATGAGTAAAAGCATAAAAACTTACAGGGATTTCTGGCTGTAGCGCTTCTAATTCATGTCGACGCATGGATATCAAGTAACTTTGGGTCCTGGTGTAATATTGCCTTTTGGTACCCAAATTTGCCGGGCAACAATTTGTTTGTTGTAGGCTACTTTTGGTCCATTATATCGATATCTACGCAAGCGTACGTAGTCGTTGTAATCATTATAATGCATGAAAAATCGAGAATTATAGTTGTTATTCCAGTACGATTGTCGTCTCGGAGGTGGAGCCATTTTCTTTGGCCTAACATCTTGCCATCTGGGTCTCCAGTTGGATTCCCAACGATGTTGTTGATACTGCGCGGACACCTGCTATCTCGAGGAATAACGGGACTCTTGTATCCAATGTCTAGGCACGCTATACCGAGAGTGCTGCTGTACGGGCCTTTGTTGGTTTGATACAGCCTTCTTCCTGAATGACTGCTGGCGTTTATGATATGCTTGTGGAGCATGCTGTTGAGTACGCCTTCTGAGTGGCTGTTGGTTCCACTGTCTCAAATAGTAGAGTTGCGGGGGCGGAATGGCAGCTTTTTGCTGTACGCAGTGCAACAGGTTCCTTCACAGAACTCGGGACTTCTTTCGATACAGGAATGGATTCCTCACTCCTGATGAATACCGTACTAGATTTTTCTTTGTTGGAGAATGAGTTGTACCCTAAGCCACGTTTATCATGAGCATGTTGCCCAGTGCTTAGGATCTCTTCCATTCTTTCAGAGGATTTCTCGAAAGATTTCAAGATTGTCTCTAATTCTCCTTCACGTTTCTCGAGAGATTTTACTTTGGCTTCGAGTAGAGCCAAATCATTTGTCTTGCTTTCAATATGAGACTTAGTCTCATTTAGATTATGAGCAAGTTGATGATTGCTCTCCATGAGTTTTTCTAAATTGACTTTGCTGTTTTCGCAATCAACTGACATATTTTCGTAATTATTCTTCAGCAAGTCATTTTCTTCTTTCAGCTCTAAGTTAGAAATTTCAGGCTGGGTGTTTTCTCTTTTCAATATCTCATGGGCCGATTGAATGCTATTAAATTCATTCAGCATATTTTCAAAGGTATGAGATGCATTTATATGAATAGTTGAGGTGGAGCTTACCTCATCATCATCGCCGTCTTCATTTTCTTCTCTAACTTCGGCCATAGAGCACACATAGGCTCTATCCTCTAGCTCATCATCAGACGAATCACTATCAGTGACCACCTGAAGACATTCTTCGGTCTTTGTTGATGCGAGCGGAGCTTTTGATTCTCCAATGAGGGCTTTGAGTTTGTTCTTCATCCTGTTTCTCTAGTCATCAAACTCGTTAATGTGAAACATAGATATCTTTTTAGACATAAAGGTATCCATATTAGAGGATGGGAATTACAAAGACTGTTTTCGAAAATAAGTGTTTTTAAGGATCTAATTCAGTTAAAAATACGACTGATTCTTTTTAGAATCAACCGCTCCGATACCAATTGTAGGTCCCCTTCTTAAGTATACTCGACACAGCTTGGGAAATGTTTAAGAAACAGGCTGTATGGTTTTCGAATCTGAGTGCGTAGCGGAAGTCTTTAATACAGTAAGTTGCCGTCGATACAAAGAACTCGGCCTAATCTCCGTTAGCTTGGTTCAGACAGGTTTTGCAGGTATACTTATGTAAATCACGCTTATGAAAACAAGAATAAATAAAGATAAATAACACAGTATTTAAGTGGTTCGAGGTAAACCCCTCTACGTCCACTGGTCCTCCACACAGGAGTAAAACGTTTATTATAAATACTGTGTACACAACTATGTATTTATAATCAAACCTATCCTTGTATCGTTCACACAGATAGATACAAAGACTGTCGCTTTCAACCGTTCACACAGATTTGGTTAAAGCTTCCTTCTTGACTTGCTTCTTCACACACAGTTCCAAAGCTTCGTCCTTATTCGTCCCACACAGGTCAGAATAACTTGTTGAGTTCACACAGAGCTCAGTTTTTACACAAGGTAAAAGGTAGGTAACCAGGTAAGAACAACAGCTTTGAATATGAAGTTCTTGAGCATATGATGACTGTTCTTGATGTTGAGCACTGTATATCTCTTTGGATCTTCATTTGCAGAAAGCTTCTGGAGATATGTTTTGCTCTAATGTATATAATGATAGCTTCTTCACTTGGTAACTTGGGTATATATATATTTGTGTATATCTTCGACGCTCTTATGAGATATATATAGTCTTCTGAATATTATATCCGTTGAGATAGATCCGTTGGGCAAGATTTCGTGACAACTTGAATAGACCGGGATCCGGATATTGCGGGATTTGAAGATCTCTGACATCTTCAGTATTTAAATACTTTATCTTTTCAGTATTTAAATACTTCTTTATCAAACGGTACTTGACTTTAGTGAATACTGAAGATTCCTTTTCAAAGCGGTCTTCAGTCCTGTTCCGATGTGAATGTCAGATCCACTAGAGTCAGAGCTATTGGAATAGTCGCGCCGTATGGAAGGGTGTCAGTATTGAGGTTTCGAGACACTTCCATACTTGGCGCTTATTTAGACTTTGTTGATGTATCTTGGTAGCGCGAGAGCTTGGTCAGAGGCCGGCGCTATCAGAAGGTCTTCGATACAGGATTGCAACTTCAACCGGCTTTCGATACAGGGCTTGCTGTATCAAGCTTTTGTTGTTTGGCAATTATCAAAACAAAATTATTTATCCCAACAGAAAACATTGTCAAATCTCGGGAGTTTTCGAAAACATTTGCGATAGTAAAGTTCTTAATTCTTCAAAAGCCTCTGAGGGTCACCGCCCCAAAGTTCATTTTCCAAAAATGCAAAACCGATTAACAAAACACGGGGTTCACAACCCAATTCATTCCAGTCACAAAACACAGGGTCCACGACCCAACCATTTCGATCACCAACACAGGGTCCACGACCCGTTCATTCACTTCAAATCACATCAAAAAATACATTACACATAACACATTATGTTTATGCCATTTTAGCCAAACACCAAGACTCGATATATAATGTCTCTCGACTCCTAGCAACAAGCATTGTGATACTCCGGACATATCACAATTAATCATCATTACAAACATTCTGGCAATTCTCGCGACCCAGTCCGGCCCTCAAGCCACCAAGTCCCTGTGTGCCCCGCCGAGCAATCCCCAGGTGAGAATGTCCACTCGAAGTAACCCTCGCGACCCGGTCCAGCCGCTAAGCCACCAGGTCCCCGTGTGACCCCGTCGAGTCAATCCCCGAGTGAGAGTACCCGAGAAAAACTTACAACTCTCATGAATTCTCATTTCCAAAACAGCAATCCTCAAGAGTCAATCACAATATATATAGTCGAGGTATTTTGCTAAAATGGTCATATTATCCAACACATACTCACGACCCAAAATTAATACTGTCCACAAAGAAACACACTTATCTCAACAACACCGAACGACACAACTAATATCACACAACTCATATATCCACCGATAACCACATGAATCCACGTACAATTTATAACAAAAGGATTTAACTACAAATTACCGACGACATATTCACACCTAATGACATCATACGAAGGTAGGGAGTTCCTATACTCAACAATAACACACATAGTCAAATAAGCACATTAAGTCTCGAACACAAGATCGTCCTTTAAGAAAACCATAATTGTAAATATACCGATTCTTTAGAAAAATGGTTGTAAACAATTCGTTTAGCACGTATCGTCAATTTTCAGCCATCATATTCACAAAACACATAATGTATGGGCAAGATACTTGCCTCAGTAGTTTATACCGGACACTCCGACAAATGTGGCTTAACCGGAAAACCTCGAATGCCCACAACTCTCCGGCGGAAACGACGGTAACACCACCGATCAGAAAACGGCGAACGGAAGGGTTACGGCTCGAGTTCTTCGCAAGGAACCTGACCCCAACATCATACCATGAATAAATTGACGATCGAACGAAGAAGAAGAATCGTAGAATGCCCGAATCCCCTTTGTGACATTTTATCGAACACTTTCAAGGTGTCGATTAGAAACTCAATAAAACGATGAATCCTCGGCAATCCAACCGTGGAAAAACAAGGGATTCGATATAACACAACTTAGTAATCATCAATCCATCACTATTCTAAGTTATAACGAGTCAAACGGACAAAATCAATAAAATCCCCAATTTTTCCCAAAACTAGGATTTTAGGAAAACTAACCTTGATTCGCTGGATTGAAGGATGTTATGGAGTGATTAATCGATGATATGAGCTCCCAAACTTCGTGGATTAATTGCCTAACAACATGCCTTCATGATCTACAAGGATCCATCCGCGGAAGAGAAAGGGAGAAAATGAAAAATGAGTGCAAACATGACTGCTCGGTCATATTTATACCGGTGCAGCCTAGCGTGCGCTAGTCTGCCGAGCTAGCGTGTGCTAGCGGCCAGTATCGTCCGAGAAATCAGCTTTGTGCCGCGGCCCGGCCATAAGGGGCCGCGGCCCGCGGTACAGCCCGCTCCAGCATCAAAAGTCACACGGTGCAGTCTTAGCTATTTCGACCATAACTCCTTCGTCCGGACTCCGATTGACTCACCGTTTGAGCCATTGGAAACCTAACTTGATGATCTATAATATTTATAAGATTCAGAATTTTTGGAGTTTCCAAGAATTAATGGTGACTTTACAAATTCGAACTCACACATGAAAAAGACGATTAAGGACACGGAACTCAACAAAACGACACCGAAACGAACTCGGATGACAAAAAGTGTAGAATTAATCATTCTCGGAATAACGAAACGGTCACAATAAAGTCGCTTAAATGGACTTTCACCAAAAAAGAAAATTACCAGAAATCGTAATTGCGGATATTACATAACAAACCCGGCAAATCTAGTGTTATTCACACCCCTTCGGAAGTGCTCCCGCAACCTTGTTTGTTGTCCGTCCATTCCAGCAATATCTATCTTCGGATAATATTTCGGGCAACAACAATTGGCGCTAGAAGAAGGGTGGCAATCTAACCCTCAATTTTTTATTCCTACCGTCTCGAAGAACACTCACTGTTCTCCGGGGCATATACCTGAAGAAACACTCACTGTTCTTCAGAGAAAGCTTTCAGAATCATGACTTCTGCCTCCTCGTCGAAGAAAGCCGCTGGCCGATCCGTCAGACGCCTCATTCCGTCGCAGTCCGAGCCACAGCCGATGGCGGAGGGTAGCCGCCGCGGTCCGAGACGCTCGATCCCACCCCTGGGGGACGGCCCAAGTCTCTCGCTCGATTAGTTCCAAACCGTGGGACAGTTCGAGGAGGCCATGGCCATCCTACAGGAGCAACGGAGTGCTCTCGACGCGCCTCCCGCTATCACCCCATCGGCCATCCGCCGGATGATCAAACGGAAGTACAAGGCGTTGCTGACCGAGCGATCGCCAGGAGGCTCCTGTTCGGAGGGAGAGGCGCTTGCCAGCCGGGGCACCTCTGTTTTCGATCGCCTAGGCAGCGACCCATCTTGGCGACTGGGGCAGTCCGGCCCCAGCCACGAGACGACGGAGCTCGAGTCCGTCACCAGGAGTTCGGCGTATCCGACTCCCAGAAGGCCGACCAGCCATCTGGCTCCCCCTCGCCAAATAGCCGAGGTCGGAAACATCGGAGTTAGGAGATCGGTACATGATCGCCTCAGCTCCCGCTCCAAAAGCCGATCCCCGAGCGACCATGCTACACCAATGGCCGCGATGCAATGCCAGCTCGACGACATGAAGGCGCTACTAGAATCTGGGGCACGCTCCAAGAGCAAGATCGCCGGGCCGAGCGAGCCGCTCGCGGTCCACATCGAGATCGCCCCCGTGCAGCACAAGATCGCTCCTCCGCAAACACCTTTGTACAAGGGGAGATCAGACCCCGAAACACACCTGAGCAAGTTCAACATCTACATGACCGGGTGTGGGGCATCAGACGCGACCAGGTGCCGAATGTTCCCTCTGACGCTAGACGACCTTGCCCACAGGTGGTACGCCTCATTGCCGCCTCGATCCATCGGCTCCTTTAATCATCTGGCGAGCGACTTCACAGCGCATTTCGCCACCAGGGTAGCTCGGCCAGAAGGTCCCCATCGCATGATGCAAATCAGGCAAGGGGAAGAAGAGTCTGACTCGGACTACATCGACCGGGTAGACGAGATCATCCTCAACGGCGAGCCCGTAAGCGATGAGATCGCCCTATACTCGGTTTTAGGAGGATTCCATGGTCTTTTGCCTATGTTCAGGCATCTTACGAAGGACCAACCCTCGACCTATGCGAAAGATCGCAGACTTTCTGGCCAGGCAGAGGTTTCTTCGGAGCCTATGAGCAGCGTGATCTTTCGCGCTAAAGTCGCAGACTTTCTGGCCAGGCAGAGGTTTCTTCGGAGCCTATGAGCAGCGCGATCGGCGCCCAAACGACGATCTCCAGTCTTTCAGCCCGATCGCCAGTCTCAAGAAACATCACCAAACCGGAGGACTCGTTCGTCATCTACAGTTCACCATCTAACATGATGGACTAAGGCACGAGATTGCCTCCACCGCACAACGTACACCGTTGAAGGTCGGCATCTACATGACGATCCGAGGTGGAAGAGTGCAGCCATGGTCCGGGTAGTCGATGGAATCGGCTGCTTCGGCCATGCAAGGTCCCTTTGGGCCAAGATCGCCCGCCCTTCCTTTAATTACGAGGCCGGCGTAGTCTGAGGGCCCTCCAAAACTAATCAGTGGACACGTTCGCCCGCCCTCAAAGGTTCATCATCTGACATGGTGAACCCAGACAATGCGACGTGCCACTACCCCCGTCTCAACGTACACCATCGAGGTTCGCCATCTTCATGGCAGGCCGAGGTGGAAGCAGAGCTAACAAGCCGCGGAAGTGGAGTTGATTAATCCGACGACGCCCCGCGCAAGGACTCCTCTAGACCGAGACCGCACGCCCTTCGTTTAAATACGAGGCGAGGCGCAACCTAACAGAGGACCCTCACAATAAAATGAGTCACGAGACAGACAATGTCGTTCGCGCATAAGACATGGTCATGGAGTCGGTCCATCGAACTCCGCGACTGTGCACGGTTCCTCAGTGACGAAACCATCAAGTTTCTATGAGGGATCGGCCAAAATTGTTTTTTGCAGGTGCAAGACCGAAGATAGCTAGCCAATCGACCGGATCGCCCAAGTACGAAACCAAAGTCCACTCAACGGATCGCCCGTCCTCATCCTACACGATCGCCAGCAAGAACCACCTCGCCCCATGTCTTCAACATCGGAGCAAGCTGGGGGGCAATTGTTGTGTCGAGAATTATACTCCTCGACCGGCGATCGCCTCAGAAACCAAGCGACCGTGCCGGAGCCCAGCAGCCAAGGCAGATCTGCCGACCGAAGGTCCCATGACAAGTCCCGGTGCCGATCGATCGACAACTAAGATGATCGTCTCTCGGTACTTGGCGATCGACTCCTGGTGGCCGACTAGTAGACGATCATCTCTCGGCACTTGCGGATGCCGACCTCTGGTGACCGACCAATGACGACCGCCTCATGCTGCTCGAAGCCGATGATCATCCAGTCGGCAAAGGCCGAAGCTCAGGACAGAACCCACGTGCAGTGCCCTGACAAGATCCGCATTTCACGGATCATTGACCACAGCCTGTCAGCATCTTTCCACCAGCCGACAGGTCCGCCGAAAGGTGTCAGTAGGACCGCCCGTGGCAGCAACTCAGGACGCGTGCCAGTTCCTCATTGGACCGCAAAGCTGGCTGCCGGCAGTAGCCTTGGACTTTAGGCAGACAGCCCTTGTGACTTAAAGACGATCACCCCATTATTATATTGGACGAAAGGCGATCGCCCGCCAAAAAACAAGGCATCTCAACCCCTATAAATAGAAGACTCCCTGCACTTGGAAAACTCTCCAACCCTTCGGATTTTTCCCACAACTTGGCATTCTTACTCCTGGCAACAGCTATCTCTCGGTTCCATCTTCTCTCTCAGCCTCTCTCACACAGAAGACGATCGGCAGAGAGCAAGAACACCAAAGCTTCGCTCAAGAGCTAGATAAATAGGATCTTTTACACTCATTGTATTTAGATTCTCACATTAATACTTGTATCCACGAATATTTGTATTAATAACATCTCGCGAGAGCATTCAAGCCCGGGCCTAACATGTAACACCCCCGAAATCAAATCGGGAATATTACACGCCGCAGACCCTATCCGTGAGGATCCACCAGGCTAGACATCAAAACTACACAATAAATTACATACCGACATGATAAAATACCAAATCCGTAGACCAACTTGGTCTTTCGTCACTAACATACAAGTCAAAAATACACATTTCTATCTCGACTCATACCCATGCAAGGGTAAAATACACTCATAAATAAAAAGTACGATAGCGGAAAAGACTATACCCATACTCCGACTAACTGCACCCAAAACTGGCCTTCATGTGATTAGTATCATTTGCCTTCCATCATCCTTCGCGCCGATCCTGTGTTTTGCTCCCAAACCTGCATGTACCTGGATGCAAAAACAGACATCCACCCCCCGAATACTCGGGGGTTAGCAAAACTCCACTGTTTTGCTAGTACAAGTATAAAGTGCAAATACGAGCAATACATAACACATTCCGAGAATACAACAAAAGACTTCCCGAGATATTTGATAATTAAAATAGTTCAAGTCTTGAAAGTAGAAACCAAAATAGGAAAGCACTTTGAAAACATTTTCAAATCTCGGGAGTTTTCGAAAACATTTGCGATAGTAAAGTTCTTAATTCTTCAAAAGCCTCTTAGGGTCACCGCCCCAAAGTTCATTTTCCAAAAATGCAAAACCGATTAACAAAACACGGGGTTCACAACCCAATTCATTTGAGTCACAAAACACAGGGTCCACGACCCAATCATTTCGATCACCAACACAGGGTCCACGACCCGTTCATTTACTTCATATCACTTCCAAAAATACATTACACATAACACATTATGTTTATGCCATTTTAGCCAAACACCAAGACTCGATATATAATGTCTCTTGACTCCGAGCAACAAGCATTGTGATACTCCGGACATATCACAATTAATCATCGTTACAAACATTCTGGCAATTCTCGCGACCCAGTCCGGCCCTGAAGCCACCAAGTCCCTATGTGCCCCGTCGAGCAATCCCCAGGTGAGAATGACCACTCGAAGTAACCCTCGCGACTTGGTCCAGCCGCTAAGCCACCAGGTCCCCGTGTGACCCCGTCGAGTTAATCCCCGAATGAGAGGACCCGAGAAAAACTTACAACTCTCATCAATTCTCATTTCCAAAACCGCAATCCTCAAGAGTCAATCACAATATATATAGTCGAGGTATTTTGCTAAAATGGCCATATTATCCAACACATACTCACGACCCAAAATTAATACTGTCCACAAAGAAACACACTTATCTCAACAACACCGAACGACACAACTAATATCACACAACTCATATATCCACCGATAACCACATGAATCCATGCACAATTTATAACAAAAGGATTTAACTACAAATTACCGACGACATATTCACACCTAATGACATCATCCGAAGGTAGGGATTTCCTATACTCAACACTAACACACATAGTCAAATAAGCACATTAAGTCTCGAACACAAGATTCGTCCTTTAAGAAAACTATAATTGTAAATATACCGATTCCTTAGAAAAATGGTTGTAAACAATTCGTTTAGCACGTATCGTCAATTTTCAACCATCATATTCACAAAACACGTAATGTATGGGCAAGATACTTGCCTCAGTAGTTGATACCGGACACTCTGACAAACGTGGTTTAACCGGAAAACCTCGAATGCCCATAACTCTCCGGCGGAAACGACGGTAACACCACCGATCAGAAAACGGCGAACGGAAGGGTTCCGGCTCGAGTTCTTCGCAAGAAACCTGACCCCAACATCATACCATGAATAAATTGATGATCGAATGAAGAAGAAGAATCGTAGAACGCCCGAATCCCCTTTGTGACATTTTATCGAACACTTTCAAGGTGTCGATTAGAAACTCAATAAAACGATGAATCCTCGGCAATCCAACCATGGAAAAACAAGGGATTCGATATAACACAACTTAATAATCATCAATCCATCACTATTCTAAGTTATAACGAGCCAAACGGACAAAATCAACAAAATCCCTAATTTTTCCCAAAACTAGGATTTTAGGAAAACTAACCTTGATTCGCTGGATTGAAGGATGTTATGGAGTGATTAATCAATGATATGAGGTCCCAAACTTCGTGGATTAATTGCATAACAACATGCCTTCATGATCTACAAGGATCCATCCGCGGAAGAGTAAGGGAGAAAATGAAAGATGAGTGCAAACAGGACTGCTCGGTCATATTTATACTGGTGCAGCCTAGCGTGCGCTAGGCTGCCGAGATAGGGTGCGCTAGCGGCCAGTATCGGCGCAGAAGGGGCCGCGGCCCGCGGTACAGCCCGCTCCAGCATCAAAAGGCATACGGTGCAGTCTTAGCTATTTCGACCATAACTCCTTCGTCCGGACTCCGATTGACTCACCGTTTGAGCCATTGGAAAGCTAACTTGATGGTCTATAATATTGAAGATTCAGAATTTTTGGAGTTTCCAAGAATTAATGGTGACTTTACAAAGTCGAAATCACACGTGAAAAAGTCGATTAAGGACACGGAACTCAACAAAATGACACCGAAACGAACTCGAATGACAAAAAGTGTAGAATTAATCATTCTCAGAATGACGAAACGGTCATAATAAAGTCGCTTAAACGGACTTTCGCCAAAAAAAAAAAATTACTGGAAATCGTAATTGCGGACTTTGGACCCCTATTTATACATTTTACCGGAAGTGTTTTTGTACATATCACATATCAATTTGAAGCTATGGACCTCTACTATAAAACTCCCGTAACATATTTCCCTTCCAAAAATTATAAAGGCTTCAAAAAGCCCGATGAAATAGGAATCTCAAATCTGACAGTTTTTCAAAGGTGTTTGATAAAAGTCCTCAAAGAGATTTCAGATTTTACATCAAGAATTTATGACCGGAAATATGAAAAAGTATTTTCAAGTGCTAGGAGAAGCGTATCCGGGATCCAAGAAGGACAATCGCGCCAAATTCAAAGGAAGATATTTCAAGATTTCAGCAAACGAGGTGAGGTTATACTGTTTTAATATGTTACGGTCATCGTTGTGTCGTGTAACATGACGACCCGCGAGGGGTCGAAAGAATGAAAGAAATCCGAGACGAGTCTCACACAGATAAGAATGTTTTATGTGCATTACACAACATGATTTTGACGATTTATAAGGGTTTAATCTCACTGAGTATGCTCGCGTACTCACACCTCGTCATTTATGTTTTTCAGGCTAAGGGATCGACGAACGGGACAAGCAGAAGATGAATATATACTCCCAACACGATGAAGTTCTAAATAATAAAAGATGTTGTCGCCGTAATTATTATTATTTTTACGAAATACTTGATGTTTTTCAACGAATATAATTTCAACGGACTATGTCTGAATATTTGATTTTCCATGTTTTTGTAAAACTGTACTGATGGTTGAATAAACGAGTTTTATTGAAGATTTACTGACTAAAATTCTTCCGCAAATACTCCGAATTTATATAAAATTTTTAAGGTAAAAAATGAGCTGTGTAACGTTCTTTTTAATTAAGAAAGCCAGGGCGTTACAGTGCATGTCTCGTGCGTGCTCCTCAGCTCTCCCGGTACCTGAAATGCATAAGACGCATTTCCCCCATTTAAGGGGTTAGCATTCGAATATCTAGTGCAAGTACACAATTACACAACATTATATACAAATACGGTTTTTACACAATCATCTCAATCAGAAATCATTTGCCATAAATATTCCGGAATACTACACTGGCAAACAACTCAGTTTCAATCATCACGATATCACAAAATCACAACTGGTATCCCGAGGCCGTACCCCTTAGTATCGACCATCAGACATCCCGTAGAACGCTCCGGGTGGGATGTAATATCCACAAATTCGATTTCCGATAATTTTCTTTTTTTGGCGGAAGTCTATTTTGACGACTCGCTTGGGACTGTTTCGTCATCCTGAGAATGATTAATTCTACACTTTTTGACAACCGAGTTCGTTTCGGTGTCGTTTTGTTGAGTTCCGTGCTTTTTAGCGACTTTTCCGCACTTGAGTTCGATTCTTGCGAATCTCGTTCAAAACTGCTGTTTCGAGTTTCCCGTAAGTCCGTTTTACTTTGTTATACGTGTTGTGAACTTCGATTTGGTTATTCGATCATGTATCATGATTCTCGGGCGTTTTGGGCCATTTTGTAATTTACCCAAAGTTATGGGTATCCCTATCTGTACTTGCTGTCTCGACTCTTTTCTTGGTCACGTATGATTAATTATTGTATTATGTTTTCATTTCGGGTCGTTGATGTTGCCCGCGAGCTTTTTGTCGTGTCCGTTCCGTACGTTTTCGGAAAATCGAGTCGTCGGGTCATGGCGGCCGGCGATTGGCGGACCGGTGCGACATCGCCGGAAGTCTTGAGCGGCAGCCGAAAGGCACGGCAGAACCGGCGTAGCGCCACGGCCGGGAGGCTGCGCGCTTAGCTCGGCGATGTAGCGCGCTGCCGAGCGTCAGCGGCCAGCGTGCTATCGGGTGCAGGCGGAGGGTTACGAAGTTCTGGACTCGGATAGGATCGGCAGGTAGCGCATGCTACTGTCGGTCGTGGAGCATGCTAACCGGCAGGGGTAGTGCACGCTGTCGGCAGACTAGCGTACGTTACCTGGGCGGGCTTTTTAGTCCAGATGTTACTTGACATGTCGGCTAGCGCGCGCAGGCTTCCGGCCGTAGCGCACGCTAGTGGGGGCCAGGCGGACAGGTTATGGTCGGCAGGATTGGTGGGTGGTGCTGGGTCGTGCGGGCCCTGGCCGAGGGTGCTGGGCCGATACTGGCCGATAGCGCACGCTAGTCCGGGAAGGCTAGCGCACGCTAGTTCCGGCCCAGTATATAAATGACAGAGCAGCCACTTTTTCATTCGTTTTTCATTTCCTTTCTCTTCGATCCGCGGCTGGAGCTTCGGAGGAGGTGAAGCCATGTTGTTAAACAACAAATCCATGAGGTTTCTGAGTTTATATCACTGATTAATCATCCTATAACATCCTTCGATCCAGCGAATCAAGGTTAGATCTTCAGAACCCTACTTTTGGGGAGATTTGGGGGTTTTCGCGTTTTTGTCCGATTCATTCCGTTTTGTTGATTAATTCATGATGAATATGATTAATCTTGTTGGTATTCTTAGTTTCCCTATGGATTCGTGGTATATTTCGTGGTTTTTACGGAATCGAGAGGGTTTGGTTGTGGTCCGCTCTCGTTGTCGTTTTTATACGAATATACATGAATCGTAGGCGGGTTTCCGGGTGTATTCCAATTCCGTATTCGTTTAGAATTGGTTGTGATTGTATTCTTCGAATCGTTAGGTTCGGTTTCGTGAGTTCCTAGCATTCGTCGGTGACTTTCCTTTCCGTTCGTTGCGTCGTCAACTATTCAAGGCAAGTATATATTTATGAATGTACGTTCTCGACTTTGAAAGTATGATATATTAACGGCATGATTATTTATATCCACTCTGGGGCGGGCCGACGGGTCCCCTGAGGGTTTCGTATCCTCTTGGTGCGATTCCACGGATGATATGAACGAACCACTCTGGGGTGGGCCGACAGGTCCTATGAGGGTTCCGTAGCCTCTGGTGCGGTTCCATGGTATTCATATGTGTATTGATGTGATGCTATGAGATTTAGTTATTCCGGAATACTAGTCTTGAATTGATGAATTGATGGTTACATTTACTTTATTGTCGAGGAGTATTGTATTTCATACTTGATATACTTGCACTAGCTATTCGACGGCTAACCCCTTTATGGCGGAAATACTTTTTATGTATTTCAGGTTCCAGGAGAACGGAAAGGCGGGTATCGGGTCGGCATGAAGATAATGGGCAAGTGTGATACTGTGTCTTGTCTCGAGTTATATTTTTTTTGGATTCCTCCATTCAGTGTTGTTGTACTGGAATGGATTTTAAATACTCGAGTATTGTATTTCAGTTTCCTTGATGTTCCAGTCTGTGTTGCCGAGGTATTGATTTGTGTGGTGATGTATATGGTTTCATTGGTTATGGTTTTGAATACCATTTGTATTTTCCTTCTTTTCATTGTATCTAGACCTTCTCGGTCAAGTTTTACAGTTCCGCGTATGAATAGCCTTGTGGGTCCCACGGCTCACGGCGCTGTAATATACCCTGAATAACTTGGGGGTGTTACAGAATATGGTATCAGAGCTTAGGTTTACGGATACCTAGACTGTCGGTCTTTTGGGTCGATTGAGTCGTCATTTGCCCACAGTATCACTACTCTGCCATCATCACAGTGCGACCGGTACTTGTAAGTCCTCTCACTCTTCTTGTTTTTTCTTAATCGTTTCATTTTTAGCTTGGTATTCTTGGGAATTGGTCACTTCGAGAATGTGCGATTTGGATTATACTTACGCACGTGTGTGCCCTTCAGAATGTTGGCTGTAAGGAGGAAGAGTCGTGGCCGTGGTCACGGACGTGAACTCTTCCTTGAGATTTTGTCAAATTACTAATTGCGATATTAGTGTTTATCGGTATTGTGTTGAGACTTTGTTTGGGGGTCGCATGCTAATATCACGGGAGATCATCGACTTCACGTACCTGTAAGTATACTGTTTTGGTTATTCGCTTGTGGCGGTGTTTTATTGCTTTCGTGATGAGTTTGGAAATTTTGGATTGATCTGTTGTTTGTGACAAGATTGCAAGTTTCGAGGACGAAACTTATTTTAAGGCGATATCCGGACTTTTAGTACGTAATATCCGGATTTCAGTATAAATTTTTCGCGCTATTTTATCTGAGATATACTGGATAGATTGGTGTCTATACAGTATGGATAAAATAATTGGAAAACTGAGACAGTTGTATTAGTATAATTGTCGTAGTTGGTCGACAATTACATTTGAAGATATCGTGTATCATGTTATCGTACTTTTGATATGGGTATATCATATGAGAATATTATCAAGTTGTATATATGTATTCAATATGTCGTGTATATACATCTAATATATCAAGACGACGGATAAGAATAGCGGGAAATGGCTAAGTACAACCACGTTAGCGCACGCTACAAGGTATGCCTAGCGCACGCTAATATATATATACTTAGCGTATGCCACGGTGCATACTTAGCGCACGCTAAGAGATTTGAGTTACGTACGCTAAGGAGGACCCCTAACGTACGTAAGGTATTTCGGATAAGGTCCGGAAAGTGGCCGATAGGTAGGCCCAGACTGTTTATTATCGGCGATTAGCGCACGCTAATACATGTTTGTAGCGCACGCTAATTTCAGATCGTCAACAGGGAATCTTGGCTTTATTGGTTGCTTTCGGCGTGTAGGACCCGAGCATCTTCTAGGAAGGTACAGGTTGTTGGGTCAACGACGATTAGCGCGTGCTAAGGTCTCGGAATAGCGCACGCTACTGAGAGAGAGCCTTGGGAAGTACTTGAAGTTCCTAAACATTGAGAGACGGTCCTCTCAAACAAGATTAAGATGGAGAGCTCGGATTTAAGTATTGTTCTTGAAGTTTTTGATGATTCTTGGAATGGAGTTCAATTATTCTTCTTCGTGGTTCATCCATACAAGGTAATCCTCGTATACCTTTGATAGTGTTTCGTTTTTTTAAGGATTACTACTTGGGAGGGAGCATGTTGGGATCATCATATGATAATGTTATATGAGATTTATTGGAATTGTAATAAGAGATTTCGGATGTTGATATGATTATTGACATCTTCTTCATATGATGATAATGGTTTTGTTGTGATTCTTGAGGTTGTATGAATGGCATGATGAAGAAAATGGTAACATGGAGATATATACCTCGGATATGTTGTTCTGAACGTGATTTCGGATATTTCATGTTCTTGAAGAACTCTTGAATTATACGAGGTGATGAAAATTTATAAGAAGTGTTGATGTTTTGAAAATGAATATGGAATATTCAAATCTAGAGCTAAATTATGTGTTTGAAATAATATTCGTATAGGAATACGAATGTGATTGTGAGTTTGATGAGACTATTATTCATCTCTGAATTTGGAAGCCCATACGTATGGAGCAAATATTCAAGTCGAATGATTGGATTGTTTGATAACCTTAGAATATGATTATCTATAATGTTGAACTAATTGGATGGTTCGAATTAACGATGATCATCGGAAAATTTTAACTACGGATTTACGAGAAGGGAACCTTGTCAATTCGTATTTAAGAATTGAGTTTGGAACCGATAATATTTAGACCCTTATTATTGGTCCGAATTGGTTGTTGATATGATCATTGGATTTCGGCTCGTATTGTGGACATGGATTTGTGAGGGTCTGAGTTGGATAGTTCAGACTGTGTTTAATCGAGATATTGTGGAACCGATGAGTTTGTGGCCTGGTTGTATTGATATTGATCGTCATCGAACCTGTTGATTATTAAGCCTTCGTTTTACAATAAGATATGATGTTTGATCGTGGATTATGACTGTTGTGTTGCGGTTGAGGTTGAAGAGTTCGTAGATTAGCTTGGTCGGGACTGAGGAACTCGTAGACGAAATCAACTGAATTGGTAACAGTTCGTTGTATTGATATCGAGGCAAGTTTTATACTTGTACTAATCAATGAGATTAATGTTATCATGTAGGTGTATGAATGCGTGTATCATTTAGAGACTTGGTCTCTTTATGATTTTGTTGATATCAGGGGATTGTTTGATACGACACCCGTCGGCAAATTATGCCAAATGTTACTGTTGTCCGTAAATGGCTGGTTCAAGGCATTGTGATCTTGTTGGTAAAGTTCCTGTCGATAGCCGGTTCACGGTATCGATGTATCGATTTTTATTGTGATTGATGTTCCATTGAGATATTGTGGAGATCGTCGTTATTGATATCAGTGTTTTTCTATTGATATTGTATTGGCCGATTGAAGGCATTCATGTATTCGATTATTATCTTCGTTATCGGTAACTGATTTAAATGTGTCGAGACATCTGTTGTATCGTTGTTATCGATTTGCCACTCTAAGGTAATCGAAGTATTGAATTGGGACTGTCGAAAATAGTTCCCATCCGTTGAGTCGTTATCGATTGGTCGTTCTAAGACAATCGAGGTATTAAATTGGGATCGTCGAGGATAGTGCCCATCCGTGAGTTATTATTGTCGTGTTGGCCGACTCAAGGCAGCACACTATTATTCTTGTGAACTCGGTAATTTTGTGATCATTGAGGGTTGAGGATTTCCTGAATTGTTGTGTTGTGATTATTGCTCGTGTTAATCGGTCCTTAGGGATTCTGATCCCAGGATGGTTGTTTTGAATATTGTTGGTCGTGTCGATCTTTCATTATTCGTGTGTCATCGTTCACTTGGTGAGTCGTATAATCCGTATTGGATGTGTTATCCTTTGAGTTTCGTTGTCATGTTGTAGCGTGACATATCTGGAATCATATCTGCGTGCCGATCGGTTATGTGTAGGATTTTTAGCCAGGCAAACGATGGTCATGCGTGGATGTTTCCGCATTGGACCGTGCACACAAGACGTAGTTCGTGAGGCTAATTAGGTACATTATCACACGTATATTCTGGATTCCGTATACGGGGTGGACATGTGCACGGGCATATTTCCAGATCGGGCGTACTGTGATGTCCCTCTTGAGCCTTATTGTTTGGTCGTTCGTAGTCCATGTTGTATTGGATATGTCCGACGATTTGCGACTGGTTGTTCATACACCGAGGGGTATGTCCGGGAGTCAGGTTTGTTTCTTTGAGATCTGTATTGTGATAATTTACAGCTTCGGGCTATTCGGCTTTCAGGCCATCGTGATATACAGCTTCAGCTGAGGGGCTTTCAGGCCATTGTGATGTATTGGTATTTCTTTTGGAGCCTTCAGACATTGTGATTCGTATTTATTTCAGCATTGGCTTGGATTACCTTCGGGTAATGTATTGTGGTGTTGCTTGTAACGTTTCGTCGTTGGGCGTAAGTTACGCGTTTCTTGTGTATCTCGTTGAGTTTTCGTGGCGGGATATTGCTTCTCCCTAGTTGTTTTAAGTTTCGGGACGAAACTTCTTTTAAGGAGGGTAGTATGTAATATCCGCAAATTCGATTTCCGGTAATTTTCTTTATTGGCGGAAGTCCGTTTTGATGACTCGCTTGGGACCGTTTCGTCATCCTGAGAATGATTAATTCTACACTTTTTGACAACCGAGTTCGTTTCGGTGTCGTTTTGTTGAGTTCCGTGCTTTTTAGCTACTTTTCCGCACTTGAGTTCGATTCTTGCGAATCTCGTTCAAAACTGCTGTTTCAAGTTTTCCGTAAGTCCTTTTAACTTTGTTATACATGTTGTTAACTTCGGTTTGGTTATTCGATCATATATCGTGATTCTCGGGTGTTTTGGGCCATTTTGTAATTTACCCAAAGTTATGGGTATCCGTATCTGTAATTGCTGTCTCGACTCTTTTCTTGGTTGCGTATGATTAATTATTGTATTATGTTTTCATTTCGGGTCGTTGATGTTGCCCGCGAGCTTTTTGTCGTGTTCGTTCCGTATGGTTTCGGAAAATCGAGTCGTCGGGTCATGGCAGCTGAGCAGCTGGCCGGACCGGTGCGGCACTGTCGGAAGTGCTGGGTACTGGCCGAGCAGGCATGGCAGGAACTGGCGTAGCGCGCGCTACGGCCGGGAGGCTGCGCGCGCTAGCTCGGCAGTGTAGCACACGCTGTCGAGTGGCCCAGCGTACGCTATCGGGTCTGGGCAGAGGGGTTCTGAGGTTCTGGACTCGGATAGGATCGGCAGGTACCGCACGCTACTATCGGTCGTGGCGCACGCTAACCGGCAGAGGTAGCGCACGCTGTCGGCTGACTAGCGTACGTTACCTGGGCTAGCTTTTTAGTCCAGAGGTTACTGGACAGGTCGGCTAGCGCGCGCAGGCTTCCGGCCGAGCGCACGCTAGTGGGGGCCGGGCGGACAGGTTATGGTCGGTGGTGCCGGGTCGTGCGGGCCCTGGCCAAGGGTGCTGGGCCGATACTGGTCGATAGCCCACGCTAGTCCGGGAAGGCTAGCGCACGCTAGTTCCGGCCCAATATATAAATGACAGAGCAGCCACTTTTTCATTCGTTTTTCATTTCCTTTCTCTTCGGTCCGCGGCTGGAGCTTCGGAGGAGGTGAAGCAATGTTGTTAAACAACAAATCCATGAGGTTTCTGAGTTTATATCACTGATCAATCATCCTATAACATCCTTCGATCCAGTGAATCAAGGTTAGATCTTTAGAACCCTACTTTTGGGGAGATTTGGGGGTTTTCGCGTTTTTGTCCAATTCATTCCGTTTTGTTGATTAATTCATTATGAATATGATTAATCTTGTTGGTATTCTTAGTTTCCCTACGGATTCGTGGTATATTTTGTGGTTTTTACGGAATCGAGAGGGTTTGGTTGTGGTCCGCCCTCGTTGTCGTTTTTATACAAATATACATGAATCGTAGGCGGGTTTCCGGGTGTATTCCAATTCCGTATTCGTTTAGAGTTGGTTGTGATTGTATTCTTTGAATCGTTAGGTTCGATTTCGTGAGTTCCTAGCATTCGTCGGTGACTTTCCTTTCCATTCGTTGCGTCGTCAACTATTCAAGGCAAGTATATATTTATGAATGTACGTTCTCGACTTTGAAAGTATGATATATTAACGGCATAATTATTTATATCCACTCTGGGTCGGGCCGACGGGTCCCCTAAGGGATTCATAGCCTCTTGGTGCGATTCCACGGATGATATGAACGAACCACTCTGGGGTGGGCCGACAGGTCCCCTGAGGGTTCCGTAGCCTCTGGAGCGGTTCCACGGTATTTATATGTGTATTGATGTGATGCTATGAGATTTAGTTATTCCGGAATACTAGTCTTGAATTGAGGAATTGATGGTTACATTTACTTTATTGTCGAGGAGTATTGTATTTCATACTTGATATACTTGCACTAGCTATTTGACGGCTAACCCCTTTATGGGGGAAATACTTTTTATGTATTTCAGGTTCCAGGAGAACGGACAGGCGGGTATCGGGTCGGCATGAAGATGATGGGCAAGTGTGATACTGTGTCTTGTCTCCGGTTATATTTTTTGGATTCCTCCATTCAGTGTTGTTGTACTGGAATGGATTTTAAATACTCGAGTATTGTATTTCAGTTTCCTTAATGTTCCGGCCTGTGTTGCCGAGGTATTGATTTGTGTGGTGATGTATATGGTTTCATTGGTTATGGTTTTGAATACCATTTGTATTGTCCTTCTTTTCATTGTATCTAGACCTTCTCGGTCAAGTTTTACAGTTCCGCGTATGAATAGCCTTGTGGGTCCCACGGCGGGGCTCACGGCGCTGTAATATACCCTGAATAACTTGGGGGTGTTACATGGGATACCACTTCCGCGGCCGTACCCCTTAGTATCGACCCCCAGACATCCCGTCGGACACTCCAGATGGAAGTTCAACCACACACGCACCCAAGTTCACTTCCGCGTCCGTACCCCTTAGTATCGACCCCAGACATCCCGTCGGACACTCCGGGTGGAAGGAACACAACTCACGCACCAGAAAACCACAATTCATCAATAATTTCGAAAACGCAACATACATAACGAAATATAATACATGTACTTGCCTTGAATAAGAAGAAACGAAGGAAACGACGAAGGAATAGGTTTCGGTCCGAACAATCCTCCCAAATTCGTTCCTAACACAATAACGGTATATAACAAGTCTCAATAATGTGGAAAGGTAAGAATTAATCCTAATTCTACCCGTTGGAACAATTTGTCGGTCATTATGAAGTCCAAGACGGTTATAATCTAACAATGGAGAAACTACTAGGTTAAATTCGTTAAACTATAATGGAAACAAGGGATTTACGACTACACAATCGTAATCTAACAAGTCGTCGAAGCTAAATCGGATTAAAAGGAAGAATTATGCCAAAAATCCCCAAATCCCCAAAAACTAGGGTTCAACGATGTATACCTCAATTCGGACAGAGAATGATGATGATTAACCTTCCTTGGGACGCAATAATCAACCTTTACAAGGTTTCTACGGATTGCACCGGATGAATCGCTCCAAATTGCTCAAAGGAAACTCACGTCGCGAGAAAGAAAGAAAGGGAATGAAATGAGGCAACTGAGAATAAGTCAGGAATTAAAAGGCCTGACATCGCGTTACGTACGTTAACGCAGGTTGTTAACGTACGTTATGATGGTTATGTACGTAACCCAACACTGGTTAACGTACGTAACAAACAGCCTGTACTAAAATTCGAAGGCCATAACGTACGTTATGGATCATGCATAACGTACGTTATGCATGCAGCAGTTCCCAGATCTGAACACTACGTTCTACACAGTCGATACAACGACAAAACGCGACACAAGGATAGAACCAAAAGTGTAAATATGTGGTGTTCATAACAACGAAGCTGAGTGTTGAAATAAAATGCACTTCTAACTACCGAGGAAATCCAAAATGCGACAAGGAGGGTAAAGGCACCCTAAACTCTTAAGAAATTACAAAATAGCCCAAACATCCGAAAATTCAAGACACGACGTCGGATTAACAATCCGAAACTCACAACATGAGCAACTCATCCAAACAAACTCATAGAAATAGATAAATAATGAAATCGAATGGATTTTACGAGAATCGAACATAGTTACAACAACATAAAATTCAAGATGAAAATATGCAAGAATGTCGATGAAACTTGTCCGGATGGAAAAAACCCAAGAACAAAATAGATTCAGAATTCCAAAACAGTGCTAAGCGAGTTTTCTGTAACGAACATACAAAAATAGAAAACACGGATATTACATTCTCTCCCCATAAAAATAAGTTTCGTCCTGAAACTTACAATGCGAATAACTCGGGGTATCTCGACTGCATACTCTCTCCCGTCTCCCATGTCGCTTCCTCGGATCCATGCCTCGACCACTGAACTTTAACCAAAGGAATGGTTTTATGACGAAGTTGCTTCACCCGACGCTCTAAAATCTGAATCGGCCTCTCCTCGATGGTAATGTCGGGTCCCAACTCGATCTCTCCAAAATCAATAATATGGCTAGGGTCCGGTACGTACTTCCTAAGGTGGGAAACATGAAATACGTTATGCACGTGACTCAAGGACGGTGGCAAGCCTAACCGATAGGCAAGCTCTCCAACTCTCTCTAAAATCTCGAGCGGTCTAATATATCTCGGACTAAGTTTACCCTTCCGGCCGAAGCGGTAAACTCCCCGTGTTGGCGACACCTTAAGCAAGACATGATCTCCCACCTCAAACTCCAACGGCCGGCAACGCGTATCGGCGTAAGACATCTGCCGACTCTGGGCCGTCAACAACCTATCGCGAATCAGAGCAATCTTCTCTCTCGTCTCAACTACCATATCGGGCTCGGTACCAATCAGCTCGGACGCATCACCCCAACACAACGGCGATCTGCACCTCCTCCCATATAATGCCTCAAATGGTGCCATTTTAATTGAGGCGTGCCAACTATTGTTGTACGTGAACTCGATCAACGGCAAGTGTGACTCCCAATCATCCTTCCAATCTAAGGCACAGGCTCTCAACATATCCTCCAACGTCTGGATCGTCCGCTCTGACTGTCCGTCCGTCTGAGGGTGGTAGGATGTACTGAGTCTCAACTCGGTACCTAAGGCCCTATGAACGGCCTGGCAAAAATGTGATATAAACCAGCCATCACGATTCGAAACAATACTCTTAGGAGTCCCATGCAATATCACGATCTCTGTAATAAACGCTCGTGCCAGTCTCTTTGACCCCCAAGTGTCCTTAATACCCAGGAAATGAGCTGATTTGGTCAGTCGATCGACAATAACCCAAATCATGTTCATTCCAGTCCGAGTCCTAGGCATACTGGTAATGAAATACATAGAAATATCCTCCCATTTACACTCCGGGATAGGAAGTGGTCGTAAAAGCCCCGCGGGTCGCTGATGCTCGATCTTAACCTGCTGATAGGTCAAACACCTCGACACAAACTCGCTAACGTCTTTCTTCAAATTACTCCACCAGTAGTTACTCCTCACATCCTTGTACATTTTACTCGTACCAGGATGTATGGAGTAAGGTGTGGTATGAGCTTCACTCAAGATCTTCTGTCTCAGCTCAATAACACTCGGTACACATAGTCTGCCGCGAAATCTCAAAACTCCGTCATCCTGAACCACAAATCCAGGGGCTTTCCCCTTCCTCACATCCTCTCTCAGCTGGACCAAAAATGGATCATCATACTGTTTTGCCTTGACATCATCAGTCAAGGACGAAGTGATCTCTAACGCACATAACTGACCCTGAACTCTCTGAACCCAAACCTCGATATTCTGCCAAATAAAATCCCGCCGGATCCTACTCTGTGGCGTAAGTACCTCTAACATCTATAACGGCACCGGTTTTCGGCTCAACGCATCAGCCACTACGTTAGCCTTACCCGGATGATAAAGTATCTCGAGGTCGTAATCTTTAATTAGCTCCAACCATCTACGCTGTCTCATGTTCAACTCTTTTTTACTGAAGATATACTTCATACTCTTGTGATCCGTAAATATCTTACACGACGACCCGTAGAGATAATGCCTCCAGATCTTTAAGGCGAAAATGACCGAAGCTAACTACAAATCGTGCGTGAGGTAATTCGCCTCATACGGTTTCAACTGGCGGGATGCATAAGCAATAACCCTATCTCTCTGCATCAAAACGCATCCGAGCCCGAGACCCGAAGCATCACTATATACCACGAAATATTCGTTCCTCAGAGGCAACACTAACACGGGTGTGGTAGTTAGTCGTCTCTTCAGCTCGTCAAAACTACTTTGTCTGTCTCCGGTCCACTCGAATTTCTGTGTCTTCTGGAGCAACTGAGTGAGTGGTCTAGCCATCTTAGAAAATCCCTCAACAAATCTACGGTAATAGCCGGCAAGACCCAGAAAACTCCTCACCTCCTTCACATTCTTAGGCGGCTCCTAATCCATCACTGCCTCTATCTTCTGCGGATCTACCCGAACTCCCTCCGCTGAGATCACGTGTCCGAGGAACATCACTTCTTTGAGCCAAAACTCACACTTAGAGAACTTCGCGTACAACTGCTCAGCTCTCAAAATGTCTAATACAATCCTGAGATGTAAGGCGTGCTCCTCCCGACTCCGTGAATAGATAAGAATGTCATCAATAAGGACGACTAGGAATTTGTCCAGATACTCAATAAAAACTTTGTTCATCAACTGCATGAACACTGCCGGGGCATTGGTTAGCCCAAAAGGCATAACCACAAACTCGTAATGGCCATATCTCGTCCGAAAGGCAGCTTTCGGTATATCGGTGTCCCGAATCCTCAACTGGTAGTAGCCCGATCGCAAATCAATCTTCGAAAAGACTGTCGCCCCCTGAAGATGATCAAACAAGTCGTCAATCCGAGGCAAAGGGTATTTATTTTTGATGGTTAATTTGTTTAATTCTCGATTGTCGATGCATAAACGAAGTGATCAATCCTTCTTTTTACCAAAAAGTACAGGCGCACCCCAAGGCGATGCGCTCGGTCGAATGTACCCTTTATCTAACAACTCTCCCAACTGATTCTTTAATTCTAACATCTCCGACGGTGCCATACGGTACGGCGCTCGAGAAATAGGGGCCGCCAATAGGAAACTCCATTTCTCGCTGTGGTGGTAATCCCGGCAAGTCATCCGGAAATATGTTGGGATATTCACTAACAACTGGAATTGACGACAAATCAACTCCACCATCTTCCGCCTTCAGAGCATAACACCAGTAGCCGACACAACCCTGGTTCAGAAGTTTCATCGCCTTCAAGGCGCTAATCACACTCCCCGATCTACCCGGCTTACAACCGACGAGAGTATGCTCGGTGCCGTTCTAGGCCACTATCAAGATGGTATGAGTCCGATAGTTCATGATAGCACCGTGACGATCCAACCAATTATCCCTGAGGATCAAATCCTCAACCTTAAGGTCTATAACAATGAGATCCGAGGGCCAATCCCGGCTCCCGATCCTCACTGGGCAATCCCTAACTTCCCGGTCCCCAACCATACGATCCCCGCTGGGAGTACTCACTACAAATGGTTCACACCCAAACAAGCAGTCAAAACCAATACGACTCACACAATCCGATGCAATAAAGGAATGGGTAGCACCCGAATCAAAAAGTATTGAAACTGGATGAGTAAGGATCTGAGTGGTACCTGATGCCACCGGAACGTCTGCCTCCTCTGTGCGCCTCATCTGATACAATCGGGGGTGAACTAAACCCGAACTCGATGCTGCACAGCGATCCGGTTGACCCCGACCCCTACCACGACCCGAACTCTGCGGAACATGAGTAGCTGGAGTGCTGTGATCCCTCTGATCGGCAGTGGTAGTTGGAACTCTAGCAGCCCTGGTGGCCCTCTCACAATGAGATGCCCAATGCCCGGTCTGCCCGCAAGTAAAGCAAGTAACTGGAGGAGAAGGGCAATCCTTCATCAAATGATCATATTGGTTGCAGTTAAAACAAACCCTGCCACCAGAAGCAACGGACTGGACTAAACGATTACCATGAGATCCCCCAGCCTGATGAAACGGTCTCTTCCCAGGTGTAGGGGCAGACTGTGCTCTCGAAAATCAGCAACTCTTGCCAGCTGAAAAGTTGCCAACCATTTTCTGTTTCTTGGCCTCGGTACCCAACTCTGATTCCGGTGCGGCCATCTCGATCGCTAGAGGGCGATCCTGATACTCCTTCAAAGTGGCACACATGAGCGGTGCCATACTCTGCCTGATATGCGGCTTCATGCACATATTGAAGTAACGGATTTTATCAGCCTCCGTCCTCACTTGATCTCTCACGAAACCCAACTGCTGATTGTAAGTAATGGTGGCCTGAGAAATAGGCACATCCTGAGGTGTAGCAGTGAAGAACTCTACAATTCTGCGCTCCTTAACTAGCAGTGGACAATATTCTGCTTCCATAGCAGCCTTGAATTCCTCCCAAGTAGCTCGACGGTCTCTGGGCGCAACGGCCTCCCACCATTCCGCAGCTTCCTTATCCAGGAGGTACTGGGCAATATGTACCCTCCTGTCTTCGGGACAAGCTACGACATTGAAGGTCCTGTACAACTGAAAGAGCCAATTCTCCCAATCGAGGGAGTCAGAAGATCCGGAGAAACGAGGTGGGTGCATCTTAGTCACCGTCTGAAGCCACTTACTAGCTTCCTCTTCAGGTGTCTGGCGCGGATTCTGGAGTCCACCCTGAGCTATCTGAGTAAGTTGGGCTACTAACTGCTGAAGTACGGCAGTATCCCCGGCATCGGCATTATTACCCGACGATACTGAGTGAGAGGCTGAGTCCGCAGAGGACTGAGAAAGTGAGCCCTCTTCATTATCAGCACCCCGACCACAGCCTCGGCCGCATCCCCTAGCTGGTCTACCACGACCTATCAACATACTGAAGGAAAAATGAAAAGAACAAGATCAGAAAGATTCACAATTGACAAAGTTGGTATCACAATTCACAATTCCGAACAATGCAAGAAAATGAATTACAGAAATATAAGAGTTCGAGGAGACTTACAGCCACGGGTCGCACGAAAAGACAGTTGCATGATGATATTAGGCTCAACGACTGACTCCAATGACGCAACCGATGCACTCCAAAATTTACCTGACACCTGGTATTCAAAACCTAAGCTCCGATACCATAAATGTAACACCCCAATTCACAAATGGGACATTACACGCCGTAGAACCCTCGTGAGGTCTACCAGGCTAACACATGACACATAACCACAATGAAATCCCAAAAGATGCACTTAAAAGTAAATAAGGCCGTGGCCTCGGCCAAAAAATTTCAACGGAGTACATGAAACATAAGGTAAATATCAATTCATTGCCCACGCAGGGGACTTAAACCAAGTTTAGAAGTAAACAGTCTAACTCCAGTACTCGACAAATGCAATGACAGAACATAAAAATACAGACTCGAGCCACATCATCAAGCCATCCCATCCTTTGCGTGCATGTCCGTACTGCTCCTCGGCTCTCCTTGCACTAAATGCATAAGACGCATTTCCCCCATTTAAGGGGTTAGCATTCGAATAGATAGTGCAAGTACACAATTACACAACATTATATACAAATACGGTTTTTACACAATCATCTCAATCAGAAATCATTTGCCATAAATATTCCGGAATACTACATTGGCAAACAACTCAGTTTCAATCATCACGATATCACAAAATCACAACCGGTATCCCGTGGCCGTACACCTTAGTATCGACCCCCAGACATCCCGTCGAACGCTCCGGGTGGGATACCACTTCCGCGGACGTACCCCTTAGTATCGACCCCCACACATCCCGTCGGACACTCCGGGTGGAAGTTCAACCACACACGCACCGAAGTTCACTTCCGCGGCCGTACCCCTTAGTATCGACCCCCAGACATCCCGTCGGACAATCCGGGTGGAAGGAACACAACTCACGCACCCGAAAACGACAATTCATCAATCATTTCGAAAACACAACATACATAACGAAATGTAATACATGTACTTGCCTTAAATAAGACGAAATGAAGTAAATGACGAAGGAATAGGTTTCGGTCCGAACAATCCTCCCAAATCCGTTCCTAACACAATAACGGTATATAACAAGTCTCAATAATGCGGAAAGGTAATAATTAATCCTAATTCTACCCGTTGGAACAATTTGTCGGTCTTTACGAAGTCCAAGACAGTTATAATCTAACAATGGAGAAACTACTAGGTTAAATTCGTTAAACTATAATGGAAACAAGGGATTTACGACTACACAATCGTAATCTAACAAGTCGTCGAAGCTAAATTGGATTAAAAGGAAGAATTATGCCAAAAATCCCAAAATCCCCAAAAACTAGGGTTCAACGATGTATACCTCGATTCGGACACGGAATGATGATAATTAACCTTCTTTGGGACACAATAATCAACCTTTAGAAGGTTTCTACGGATTGCACTGGACGAATCGCTCCAAATCGCTCAAAGGAAACTCATGTCGCGAGAAAGAAAGAAAAGGAATGAAATGAGGCGACTGAGGATAAGTCAGGAATTAAAAGGCCTGACAGCGCGTTACGTACGTTAACGCAGGCTATTAACGTACGTTATGATGGTTACGTACGTAACCCAACACTGGTTAACGTACGTAACAAACAGCCTGTACTACAATGCAAAGGCCATAACGTACGTTATGGATCATGCATGTTGGTCCCCTTTTTCAAGTATACTCGATACAGCTTGGGAAATGTTTAAGCAACAGGCTGTATGGTTTTCGAATCTGAGTGTGTAGCGGAAGTCTTTAATATAGTAAGTTTCCGTCGATACAGCAACTCGGTCTAATCTCCTGTTAGCTTGGTGCGTGCAGGGTTTTGCAGTGTATACTTATATAAATCACAGTTATGAAAACAGTAACGGCGAAAGGTAAATAACACAGTATTTAAGTGGTTCGAGGTAAACCCCTCTACGTCCACTGGTCCTCCACACAGGAGTAAAACGTTTATTATAAATACTGCGTACACAACTATGTATTTATAATCAAACCTATCCTTGTATCGTTCACACAGATAGATACAAAGACTGTCGCTTTCAACCGTTCACACAGATTGGTTAAAGCTTCCTTCTTGACTTGCTTATTCACACACAGTTCCAAAGCTTCGTCCTTTTATTCGTCCCACACAGGTCAGAATAACTTGTTGAGTTCATACAGAGCTCGGTTTTTACACAAAGGTAAAAAGGTAGGTAACCGGGTAAGAACAGCAGTTTTGAATATGAAGTTCTTGAGCAGATGATGGCTGTTCTTGATGTTGAGCACTGTATATCTCTTTAGATCTTAATTGTAGTATACTTCTGGAGATATGTTTTGCTCTGATATATATAATGATAGCTTCTTCACTTGGTAACTTGGGTCTGTATATCTCTGTATATGTATATATCTATGTATATCTATATATATCTTCAACGCTCTTATGAGATATATATAGTCTTCTGAATATTATATCTGTTGAGATAGATCCATTGGGCGAGATTCTGTGATAACTTGAATAGACTGGGATCCGAATATTGCGGGATTTGAAGATCTCTGACAGCTTCAGTATTTAAATACTTTATCCTTTTAGTATTTAAATACTTCTTTATCAAACGGTACTTGACTTTAGTGAATACTAAAGATTCCTTTTCAAATGGTCTTCAGTCCTGTTCCGATGTGAATGCTGTATCCACTAGTGTTGTATCCATATTGGAATAGTCAGGCGCTGTATGGAAGGGTGCTGTATTGAGGTTTCGAGACAGCTTCCATACTTGGTGCTTACTTAGACTTTGTTGCTGTATTTTGGTAGCGCGGGAGCTTGTCAGAGGCCGGGCGCTAATAGAAGGTCTTCGATACAGGATTGCAACTTCAACCGGCTTTCGATACAGGGCTTGCTGTATCAAGCTTTGTTGTTTGGCAATTATCAAAACATCATTTATCCCAACAATTTCCCCCTTTTTGATAATTTCCAAAACTTCTTGATCATTCCAAAACTTCTTGATCATGCCACGGTTTTGATACCAAAAACCTTTTCAGGCTAAAAACAATTTTCCCCTTTGATAACCACTTGATGGTAACATGAGAAGACTTCGATTTTTTTTTCTGTGGAATGATCAAAATCTGTTAGAGAGCCCTTTTCCGAGGCCAGCCAATATACAGGAGATGTTTGATCCCACTGTTTCCTCTTTTTGGAAAATATCAAAAGCAGATTTCTTGATCTTCTATCAAATGATCTGGTCTTCAGCACTTGATCTAAAAGAAATGTGAACTGCTTGCAGGCAAGTTCTAAAATGATAGCATTTAATAGGGAAGTGTGTTACATCTTAAACTTATGATTGGCGCGTAGGCACAATCTTACATTTGTGATCTAGTTGAGTACAACTTAACCTATGAACTATTCACAGACGAGTTCTTACAACAATACACAATAAAATAAATTTATCAATCATAATTGATGTCCTGTTGTGGAAATAGTATAGTGTTCTTCCTTAAGAGGTACATACAGGATTCAATTTATGTTCGGATTAACGCTGTATTCATGGGTCGCATCGTATTCCCCCTTAATTAATGCACACGTCACCGTAGGAAGGTTTCATGCCTTCTTAGTCCTACTGATCTTTGTCTTGGTATTACGAGTGTACGCTAATTAAGGGTAGATACTGTATTCTTGGGTCTTACAGCATTCCCCCTCACTTAATGAGTAAAAGCATAAAAACTTACAGGGATTTCTGGCTGTAGTGTTTCCCGATAGTGCCTTTCGGTACCCAAATTTGCCGGGCAACAATTTGTTTGTTGTAGGCTACTTTTGGTCCATTATATCGATATCTACATGAGGCAGGCACGTAGTCGTTGTAATCATTATAATGCATGAAAAATCGAGAATTATAGTTGTTATTCCATCGATTGTCATCTCGGAGGTGGAGCCATTTTCTTTGGCCTAACATCTTGCCTTCTGGGTCTCCAGTTGGATTCCCAACGATGTTGTTGATACTGCGCGGACACTTGCTTTCTTGATGGATAACGGGGCTCTTGTATCCAATGTCTAGGCACGCTGTACTGAGAGTACTGCATGCGGGCCTTTGTTGGTTGAATCTGACCTTCTTCTGAATGATCTTGGCGTTTATGATATGCTTGTGGAGCATCCGTTGAGTACGCCTTCTGAGTGGCTGTTGGTTCCACTGTCTCGAATAGTAGAGTTGCGGGGGCGGAATGGCGGCTTTTGCTGTTCGCGGTGCAACGGGTTCCTTCACAGGGCTCGGAACTTCTTTCGATACAGGGATGGATTCCTCACTCTTGACGAATACCGTACTAGATTTTTCTTTGTTGGAGAACAAGTTGTATCCTAAGCCACGTTTATCATGAGCATGTTGCCCAGTGCTTAGGATCTCTTCCATTCTTTTAGAGGATTTCTCGAAAGATTTCAAGATTGTCTCTAATTTTCCTTCACGTTTCTCGAGAGATTTTACTTTGGCTTCGAGTAGAGCTAAATCATTTGTCTTGCTTTCAAGATGAGACTTAGTCTCATTTAGATTATGAGCAAGTTGATGATTGCTCTCCATGAGTTTTTCTAAATTGACTTTCTTTGCTTTCGCAATCAACTGACATATTTTCGTAATTATTCTTCAGCAAGTCATTTTCTTCTTTCAGCTCTAAGTTAGAAATTTCAAGCTGTATGTTTTCTCCTTTCAATATCTCATGGGCCGTTTGAATGTTATTAAATTCATTCAACATGTTTTCAAAAGTATGAGATGCATTTATAGGAATAGTTGAGGTAGAGCTTACCTCATCATCATCGCCGTCTTCATTTTCTTATTTAACTTCGGCCATAGAGCACACATAAGCTCGATCTTCTAGCTTATCATCAGACGATTCACTATCAGTGACCACTTGAAGACATTCTTCGGTCTTTGTTGATGCGGTCGGAGCTTTTGATTCTCCAATGAGGGCTTTGAGTTTGTTCTTCATCCTGTTTCTCCAGTCATCAAACTCGTTAATGTGAAACATAGATATCTTATTTGAGATAAAGGTATCCATATTAGAGGATGGGAATTACAAAAGGCTTTCGAAAATAAGTATTTTTAAGGATCTGATTCAGTTAAAAATGCGACTGATTCTTTTTAGAATCAACCGCTCTGATACCAATTGTTGGTCCCCTTTTTCAAGTATACTCGATAAAGCTTGGGAAATGTTTAAGCAAAAGGCTGTATGGTTTTCGAATCTGAGTGCGTAGCGGAAGTCTTTAATATAGTAAGTTGCCGTCGATACAGCAACTCGGTCTAATCTCCTGTTAGCTTGGTGCATGCAGGGTTTTGCAGTGTATACTTATATAAATCACAGTTATGAAAACAGTAATGGCGAAAGGTAAATAACACAGTATTTAAGTGGTTCGAGGTAAACCCCTCTACGTCCACTGGTCCTCCACACAGGAGTAAAACGTTTATTATAAATACTGCGTACACAACTATGTATTTATAATCAAACCTATCCTTGTATCGTTCACACAGATAGATACAAAGACTGTCGCTTTCAACCGTTCACACAGATTGGTTAAAGCTTCCTTCTTGACTTGATTATTCACACACAGTTCCAAAGCTTCGTCCTTTTATTCGTCCCACACAGGTCAGAATAACTTGTTGAGTTCACACAGAGCTCGGTTTTTACACAAAGGTAAAAAGGTAGGTAACCGGGTAAGAACATCAGTTTTGAATATGAAGTTCTTGAGCAGATGATGGCTGTTCTTGATGTTGAGCACTGTATATCTCTTTAGATCTTAATTGTAGTATACTTCTGGAGATATGTTTTGCTCTGATATATATAATGATAGCTTCTTCACTTGGTAACTTGGGTCTGTATATCTCTGTATATGTATATATCTATGTATATCTATATATATCTTCAACGCTCTTATGAGATATATATAGTCTTCTGAATATTATATCCGTTGAGATAGATCCCTTGGGCGAGATTCCGTGATAACTTAAATAGACTGGGATCCGGATATTGCGGGATTTGAAGATCTCTGACAGCTTCAGTATTTAAATACTTTATCCTTTCAGTATTTAAATACTTCTTTATCAAACGGTACTTGACTTTAGTGAATACTAAAGATTCCTTTTCAAATGGTCTTCAGTCCTGTTCCGATGTGAATGCTGTATCCACTAGTGTTGTATCCATATTGGAATAGTCAGGCGCTGTATGGAAGGGTGTTGTATTGAGGTTTCGAGACAGCTTCCATACTTGGTGCTTACTTAGACTTTGTTGCTGTATTTTGGTAGCGCGGGAGCTTGCTGTATGCTGGCGCTAACAGAAGGTCTTCGATACAGGATTGCAACTTCAACCGGCTTTCGATACAGGGCTTGCTGTATCAAGCTTTGTTGTTTGGCAATTATCAAAACATCATTTATCCCAACAATGCATAACGTACGTTATGCATGCAGCAGTTCCCAGATCTGAACACTACATTCTACATAGTCGATACAACGACGAAACGCGACACAAGGATAGAACCAAAAGTGTAAATATGAGGTGTTCATAACAACGGAGCTGAGTGTTGAAAGAAAATGCACTTCTAACTACCGAGGAAATCCAAAATGCGACAAGGAGGGTAAAGGCACCCTAAACTCTTAAGAAATTACAAAATGGCCCAAACATCTGAAAATTCAAGACACAACGTCGGATTAACAATCCGAAACTCACAACATGAGCAACTCATCCAAACAAACTCATAAAAATAGATAAATAATGAAATCGAACGGATTTTACGAGAATCGAACATAGTTACAACAACATAAAATTCAAGATGAAAATATGCAAGAATGTTGACGATGTAACACCCCCAAGACATTCAGGGCATATTACAGCGCCGTGGACCCCACACTGTGGAATCCACTAGGCTAACGTAACAAACAAGACATTCGACAACGACAAACAATCATTAATAAAATGACAATTCAAATAAAAGACTACAAACCGACAAATAAAATTTTGACATCAAATCCATTTCCCAAAATGGGAACACAACATTAACAAATTCAAACAGGAAGTACTCGAGTACTTAAACCAATTTTATAATATAGAAATCCCAAAATCAGACATCAATAATAACTGACAGACAGAACACCAATAATCAACTACTGGACAATATCATGCTTGCCCATCATCCTCATACGGCTCGAGTGCTCGCTTGTCCCCACGATCAATACCTGAAATACAAAAAGTATTTCCCCCATTTAAGGGGTTAGCGACAACTGCTAGTGCAAGTACAATCCATTTAAACTACATTCTAATCAGATGAATATATGCGCCAAAAGTCATTTTAGAAAACGTTTTATATTCCGGAATATTTACGATGTACAATCACAAAACACATTATCTCCAACAATTATAATTCAAAGTTAACCCTGGTACGAGACTCACGGCCACCGTACCCCGCAGAGCCCCGTCGGACATCCCTGGGTGGTTAACCACAGTTCGTGATACGCACACACATGGCAATACGTATCCCTAGAGGCCCCGTCAGACCGTCCCTAGGTGAACATACAAATATCCATCCACAACAACCACGATACAGCCATAATTCAAATACTAGAAAATGTAAACAAATGTAACGTACTTGCCTTTGTGACATCTTCGAAGAATCGGAAGTGAAAAACGACTACGGATGATCCGAGTGGAAGACGACGGTTCCTAACGAAAAATTAACATAACTCAGTCCCAACGGACATCAAAAATCGAAAGGAATACTCCCATAACCCCGATTACAATTCTCCATAATAGACGTTCAATCGATATGAGCGAGGGTTTACGCAACATCTCCCCGTATTGATAATTCACGAATTAAAATCAAGTAAAATGGATTTGGAATCACCCAATAACCACAATCGGTAAGGAATATCATAACATAATTGAACAATTCGGAAATAATCCCCAGAATCCTGAAAAAACCCCAAATTAGACAAGTTAGGGTTCTTGAAGAAAATACCTCGGATTTGGACGATGGAGGATGATTACTCTGATGGTGATATGCTAATACGATTCTATGGTGATGGAACACGAAGAATTTTCCGATCAAAACCGAAGGAAATCGCCTCTGGAGTCGCCCCGTGAAGAAAACGAAAGAAAAGAGATAGAAAATGAGGTGTTGACCTCGCATTGCTTTAAAGCAGTAATGTTATTCTGACCATAACAGGGGATACTTACGGCCATAACATGGCCAACTTACGGCCGTAACTTCTGGGTGTTACGGCCGTAACACCCTACTGGACAACAGTTCTGGCAGCTGCTGTCCAAACGATTCCGGACGACCCCGAAACTCGGACCTGTTATCGAACCAAAAATACAACTACGAAGAATATTCGATGACGAGTCTAACCATCACAAGAAAACATCAATCTGACTACCCGGGAATCCGAAATACGACAACGAATATGAAATTCTCTAATCTTATAGGAAATTATGAAAATGGCCCAAGTGTCCGAAAATCACGATACGGCGTCGGATTTGCAACCCGAAAGTCTCAACACGACCAACTCAATCATACGAACTTGTACAAACCAAGAAACAACGGAAACGAACGAGTTTTACTAGAATCGAACGTTCATACGGCAAAACATATCATAAAATGAAATCACGTGAAAACATCACCAAAACTCGTCCAAATGGAAAAACTCCAAGAATAAAGTAGATTCAAAATGTCGAAACAGTTACAAGCGAGTCGATAAAAATAGACATACACCAAAAATGGAAACTGCTAAAAATGGAAATTTACGGATATTACATTCTCCCCCTCTAAAATAAAGTTTCATCCCGAAACATAAGAATCAAAAAGCTCGGGGTGCCTCGAACTTCCACCCGTAGTGTTTCCCGATAGTGCCTTTCGGTACCCAAATTTGCCGGGCAACAATTTGTTTGTTGTAGGCTACTTTTGGTCCATTATATCGATATCTACATGAGGCAGGCACGTAGTCGTTGTAATCATTATAATGCATGAAAAATCGAGAATTATAGTTGTTATTCCAGTACGATTGTCGTCTCGGAGGTGGAGCCATTTTCTTTGGCCTAACATCTTGCCTTCTGGGTTTCCAGTTGGATTCCCAACGATGTTGTTGATACTGCGCGGACACTTGCTTTCTTGATGGATAACGGGGCTCTTGTATCCAATGTCTAGGCACGCTGTACTGAGAGTACTGCTGTACGGGCCTTTGTTGGTTGGATACAGCCTTCTTCCTGAATGACTGCTGGCGTTTATGATATGCTTGTGGAGCATGCTGTTGAGTACGCCTTCTGAGTGGCTGTTGGTTCCACTGTCTCGAATAGTAGAGTTGCGGGGGCGGAATGGCGGCTTTTGCTGTTCGCGGTGCAACGGGTTCCTTCACAGGGCTCGGAACTTCTTTCGATACAGGGATGGATTCCTCACTCTTGACGAATACCGTACTAGATTTTTCTTTGTTGGAGAACAAGTTGTATCCTAAGCCACGTTTATCATGAGCATGTTGCCCAGTGCTTAGGATCTCTTCCATTCTTTTAGAGGATTTCTCGAAAGATTTCAAGATTGTCTCTAATTTTCCTTCACGTTTCTCGAGAGATTTTACTTTGGCTTCGAGTAGAGCTAAATCATTTGTCTTGCTTTCAAGATGAGACTTAGTCTCATTTAGATTATGAGCAAGTTGATGATTGCTCTCCATGAGTTTTTCTAAATTGACTTTGCTGTTTTCGCAATCAACTGACATATTTTCGTAATTATTCTTCAGCAAGTCATTTTCTTCTTTCAGCTCTAAGTTAGAAATTTCAAGCTGTATGTTTTCTCCTTTCAATATCTCATGGGCCGTTTGAATGTTATTAAATTCATTCAACATGTTTTCAAAAGTATGAGATGCATTTATAGGAATAGTTGAGGTAGAGCTTACCTCATCATCATCGCCGTCTTCATTTTCTTATTTAACTTCGGCCATAGAGCACACATAAGCTCGATCTTCTAGCTCATCATCAGACGATTCACTATCAGTGACCACCTGAAGACATTCTTCGGTCTTTGTTGATGCGGGCAGAGCTTTTGATTCTCCAATGAGGGCTTTGAGTTTGTTCTTCATCCTGTTTCTCCAGTCATCAAACTCGTTAATGTGAAACATAGATATCTTATTTGAGATAAAGGTATCCATATTAGAGGATGGGAATTACAAAGACTGTTTTCGAAAATAAGTATTTTTAAGGATCTGATTCAGTTAAAAATGCGACGATTCTTTTAGAATCAACCGCTCGATACCAATTGTTGGTCCCCTTTTTCAAGTATACTCGTCTGACTTGGGAAATGTTTAAGCAACGGGCTATATGGTTTTCGAATCGAGTGCGTAGCGGAAGTCTTTAATATAGTAAGTTGCCGTCGTCTGACAACTCGGTCTAATCTCCTGTTAGCTTGGTGCGTGCGTGGTTTTGCGATGTATACTTATATAAATCACGGTTATGAAAACGATGTGGCGAAAGGTAAATAACCACGGTATTTAAGTGGTTCGAGGTAAACCCCTCTACATCCACCGGTCCTCCACACAGAGTAAAGCGTTTATTATAAATCTGCGTACACAACTATGTATTTATAATCAAACCTATCCTTGTATCGTTCACACAGATAGATACAAAGACTGTCGCTTTCAACCGTTCACACAGATTGGTTAAAGCTTCCTTCTTGACTTGCTTATTCACACACAGTTCCAAAGCTTCGTCCTTTTATTCGTCCCACACAGGTTAGAATAACTTGTTGAGTTCACACAGAGCTCGGTTTTTACACAAAGGTAAAAAGGTAGGTAGCAAGGGTAAGAACAGTTTTGAATATGAAGTTCTTGAGCAGATGATGGCTGTTCTTGATGTTGAGCACTGTATATCTCTTTAGATCTTAATTGTAGTATACTTCTGGAGATATGTTTTGCTCTGATATATATAATGATAGCTTCTTCACTTGGTAACTTGGGTCTGTATATCTCTGTATATGTATATATCTATGTATATCTATATATATCTTCAACGCTCTTATGAGATATATATAGTCTTCTGAATATTATATCCGTTGAGATAGATCCATTGGGCGAGATTCTGTGATAACTTGAATAGACTGGGATCCGAATATTGCGGGATTTGAAGATCTCTGACAGCTTCAGTATTTAAATACTTTATCCTTTCAGTATTTAAATACTTCTTTATCAAACGGTACTTGACTTTAGTGAATACTAAAGATTCCTTTTCAAATGGTCTTCAGTCCTGTTCCGATGTGAATGCTGTATCCACTAGTGTTGTATCCATATTGGAATAGTCAGGCGCTGTATGGAAGGGTGCTGTATTGAGGTTTCGAGACAGCTTCCATACTTGGTGCTTACTTAGACTTTGTTGCTGTATTTTGGTAGCGCGGGAGCTTGCTGTATGCTGGCGCTAATAGAAGGTCTTCGATACAGGATTGCAACTTCAACCGGCTTTCGATACAGGGCTTGCTGTATCAAGCTTTGTTGTTTGGCAATTATCAAAACATCATTTATCCCAACAATTTCCCCCTTTTTGATAATTTCCAAAACTTCTTGATCATTCCAAAACTTCTTGATCATGCCACGGTTTTGATACCAAAAACCTCTTCAGGCTAAAAACAATTTTCCCCTTTGATAACCACTTGATGGTAACATGAGAAGACTTCGATACAGGAGATGTTTGATCCCACTGTTTCCTCTTTTTGGAAAATATCAAAAGCAGATTTCTTGATCTTCTATCAAATGATCTGGTCTTCAGCACTTGATCTAAAAGAAATGTGAACTGCTTGCAGGCAAGTTCTAAAATGATAGCATTTAATAGGGAAGTGTGTTACATCTTAAACTTATGATTGGCGAGTAGGCACAATCTTACATTTGTGATCTAGTTGAGTACAACTTAACCTATGAACTATTCACAGACGAGTTCTTACAACAATACACAATAAAATAAATTTATCAATCATAATTGATGTCCTGTTGTGGAAATAGTATAGTGTTCTTCCTTAAGAGGTACATACAGGATTCAATTTATGTTCGGATTAACGCTGTATTCATGGGTCGTACTGTATTCCCCCTTAATTAATGCACACGTCAGCTGTAGGAAGGTTTCATGCCTTCTTAGTCCTACTGATCTTTGTCTTGGTATTACGAGTGTACGATTAATTAAGGGTAGATCTTGTATTCTTGGGTCTTCTGAGATTCCCCCTCACTTAATGAGTAAAAGCATAAAAACTTACAGGGATTTCTGGCTGTAGTGTTTCCCGATAGTGCCTTTCGGTACCCAAATTTGCCGGGCAACAATTTGTTTGTTGTAGGCTACTTTTGGTCCATTATATCGATATCTACATGAGGCAGGCACGTAGTCGTTGTAATCATTATAATGCATGAAAAATCGAGAATTATAGTTGTTATTCCAGTACGATTGTCGTCTCGGAGGTGGAGCCATTTTCTTTGGCCTAACATCTTGCCTTCTGGGTCTCCAGTTGGATTCCCAACGATGTTGTTGATACTGCGCGGACACCTGCTTTCTTGATGGATAACGGGGCTCTTTTATCCAATGTCTAGGCACGTCTTGAGAAATCTTTGCATGCGGGCCTTTGTTGGTTGGATCTGACCTTCTTCCTGAATAGCTTTGGCGTTTATGATATGCTTGTAAAGCATCTTTGTTGAAATCATATACGAGTGGGTATTGGTTCCACTGTCTCGAATAGTAGAGTTGCGGGGGCGGAATGGCGGCTTTTGCTGTTCGCGGTGCAACGGGTTCCTTCACAGGGCTCGGAACTTCTTTCGATACAGGGATGGATTCCTCACTCTTGACGAATACCGTACTAGATTTTTCTTTGTTGGAGAACAAGTTGTATCCTAAGCCACGTTTATCATGAGCATGTTACCCAGTGCTTAGGATCTCTTCCATTCTTTTAGAGGATTTCTCGAAAGATTTCAAGATTGTCTCTAATTTTCCTTCACGTTTCTCGAGAGATTTTACTTTGGCTTCGAGTAGAGCTAAATCATTTGTCTTGCTTTCAAGATGAGACTTAGTCTCATTTAGATTATGAGCAAGTTGATGATTGCTCTCCATGAGTTTTTCTAAATTGACTTTGCTGTTTTCGCAATCAACTGACATATTTTCGTAATTATTCTTCAGCAAGTCATTTTCTTCTTTCAGCTCTAAGTTAGAAATTTCAAGCTGTATGTTTTCTCCTTTCAATATCTCATGGGCCGTTTGAATGTTATTAAATTCATTCAACATGTTTTCAAAAGTATGAGATGCATTTATAGGAATAGTTGAGGTAGAGCTTACCTCATCATCATCGCCGTCTTCATTTTCTTATTTAACTTCGGCCATAGAGCACACATAATCTCGATCTTCTAGCTTATCATCAGACGATTCACTATCAGTGACCACCTGAAGACATTCTTCGGTCTTTGTTGATGCGGGCGGAGCTTTTGATTCTCCAATGAGGGCTTTGAGTTTGTTCTTCATCCTGTTTCTCCAGTCATCAAACTCGTTAATGTGAAACATAGATATCTTATTTGAGATAAAGGTATCCATATTAGAGGATGGGAATTACAAAGACTGTTTTCGAAAATAAGTATTTTTAAGGATCTGATTCAGTTAAAAATGCGACTGATTCTTTTTAGAATCAACCGCTCTGATACCAATTGTTGGTCCCCTTTTTCAAGTATACTCGATAAAGCTTGGGAAATGTTTAAGCAAAAGGCTGTATGGTTTTCGAATCTGAGTGCGTAGCGGAAGTCTTTAATATAGTAAGTTGCCGTCCTTTTATTCGTCCCACATAGGTCAGAATAACTTGTTGAGTTCACACAGAGCTCGGTTTTTACACAAAGGTAAAAAGGTAGGTAACCGGGTAAGAACAGCAGTTTTGAATATGAAGTTCTTGAGCAGATGATGGCTGTTCTTGATGTTGAGCACTGTATATCTCTTTAGATCTTAATTGTAGTATACTTCTGGAGATATGTTTTGCTCTGATATATATAATGATAGCTTCTTCACTTGGTAACTTGGGTCTGTATATCTCTGTATATGTATATATCTATGTATATCTATATATATCTTCAACGCTCTTATGAGATATATATAGTCTTCTGAATATTATATCCGTTGAGATAGATCCGTTGGGCGAGATTCCGTGATAACTTGAATAGACTGGGATCCGGATATTGCGGGATTTGAAGATCTCTGACAGGTTCAGTATTTAAATACTTTATCCTTTCAGTATTTAAATACTTCTTTATCAAACGGTACTTGACTTTAGTGAATACTAAAGATTCCTTTTCAAATGGTCTTCAGTCCTGTTCCGATGTGAATGCTGTATCCACTAGTGCTGTATCCATATTGGAATAGTCAGGCGCTGTATGGAAGGGTGCTGTATTGAGGTTTCGAGACAGCTTCCATACTTGGTGCTTACTTAGACTTTGTTGCTGTATCTTGGTAGCGCGGGAGCTTGCTGTATGCTGGCGCTTATCAGAAGGTCTTCGATACAGGATTGCAACTTCAACCGGCTTTCGATACAGGGCTTGCTGTATCAAGCTTTGTTGTTTGGCAATTATCAAAACATCATTTATCCCAACAATGCATAACGTACGTTATGCATGCAGCAGTTCCCAGATCTGAACACTACATTCTACATAGTCGATACAACGACGAAACGCGACACAAGGATAGAACCAAAAGTGTAAATATGAGGTGTTCATAACAACGGAGCTGAGTGTTGAAAGAAAATGCACTTCTAACTACCGAGGAAATCCAAAATGCGACAAGGAGGGTAAAGGCACCCTAAACTCTTAAGAAATTACAAAATGGCCCAAACATCCGAAAATTCAAGACACAACGTCGGATTAACAATCCGAAACTCACAACATGAGAAACTCATCCAAACGAACTCATAAAAATAGATAAATAATGAAATCGAACGGATTTTCCGAGAATCGAACATAGTTACAACAACATAAAATTCAAGATGAAAATATGCAAGAATGTTGACGATGTAACACCCCCAAGACATTCAGGGCATATTACAGCGCCGTGGACCCCACACTGTGGAATCCACTAGGCTAACGTAACAAACAAGACATTCGACAACGACAAACAATCATTAATAAAATGACAATTCAAATAAAAGACTACAAACCGACAAATAAAATTTTGACATCAAATCCATTTCCCAAAATGGGAACACAACATTAACAAATTCAAACAGGAAGTACTCGAGTACTTAAACCAATTTTATAATATAGAAATCCCAAAATCAGACATCAATAATAACTGACACACAGAACACCAATAATCAACTACTCGACAATATCATGCTTGCCCATCATCCTCATACGGCTCGAGTGCTCGCTTGTCCCCACGATCAATACCTGAAATACAAAAAGTATTTCCCCCATTTAAGGGGTTAGCGACAACTGCTAGTGCAAGTACAATCCATTTAAACTACATTCTAATCAGATGAATATATGCGCCAAAAGTCATTTTAGAAAACGTTTTATATTCCGGAATATTTACGATGTACAATCACAAAACACATTATCTCCAACAATTATAATTCAAAGTTAACCCTGGTACGAGACTCACGGCCACCGTACCCCGCAGAGCCCCGTCGGACATCCCTGGGTGGTTAACCACAGTTCGTGATACGCACACACATGGCAATACGTATCCCTAGAGGCCCCGTCAGACCGTCCCTAGGTGAACATACACATATCCATCCACAACAACCACGATACAGCCATAATTCAAATACTAGAACATGTAAACAAATGTAACGTACTTGCCTTTGTGACATCTTCGAAGAATCGGAAGTGAAAAACGACTACGGATGATCCGAGTGGAAGACGACGGTTCCTAACGAAAAATTAACATAACTCAGTCCCAACGGACATCAAAAATCGAAAGGAATACTCCCATAACCCCGATTACAATTCTCCATAATAGACGTTCAATCGATATGAGCGAGGGTTTACGCAACATCTCCCTGTATTGATAATTCACGAATTAAAATCAAGTAAAATGGATTTGGAATCACCCAATAACCACAATCGGTAAGGAATATCATAACATAATTGAACAATTCGGAAATAATCCCCAGAATCCTGAAAAAACCCCAAATTAGACAAGTTAGGGTTCTTGAAGAAAATACCTCGGATTCGGACGATGGAGGATGATTACGCTGATGGTGATATGCTAATACGATTCTATGGTGATGGAACACGAAGAATTTTCCGATCAAAACCGAAGGAAATCGCCTCTGGAGTCGCCCCGTGAAGAAAACGAAAGAAAAGAGATAGAAAATGAGGTGTTGACCTCTGCCCGCTGTTTTAAAGCAATGTCATTGTACCATAACAGGGGATACTTACGGCCATAACATGGCCAACTTACGGCCGTAACCACGGGTGTTACGGCGTAACACCTCTTGGACAACGATTAAGGCATTTCTTTGTCAAACGATTCCGGACGACCCCGAAACTCGGACTGTTATCGAACCAAAAATACAACTACGAAGAATATTCGATGACGAGTCTAACCATCACAAGAAAACATCAATCTGACTACCCGGGAATCCGAAATACGACAACGAATATGAAATTCTCTAATCTTATAGGAAATTATGAAAATGGCCCAAGTGTCCGAAAATCACGATACGGCGTCGGATTTGCAACCCGAAAGTCTCAACACGACCAACTCAATCATACGAACTTGTACAAACCAAGAAACAACGGAAACGAATGAGTTTTACTAGAATCGAACGTTCATACGGCAAAACATATCATAAAATGAAATCACGTGAAAACATCACCAAAACTCGTCCAAATGGAAAAACTCCAAGAATAAAGTAGATTCAAAATGTCGAAACAGTTACAAGCGAGTCGATAAAAATAGACATACACCAAAAATGGAAACTGCTATAAATGGAAATTTACGGATATTACATTCTCCCCCTCTAAAATAAAGTTTCATCCCGAAACATAAGAATCAAAAAGCTCGGGGTGCCTCGAACGCATATCCTCCTCTAACTCCCACGTCGCTTCTTCTACTCCGTGTCTAGACCATTGCACCTTAACCAAAGGAATGGTTTTGTGCCTTAACTGTTTGTCTCGACGCTCCAAAATCTTGACAGGCCTCTCTTCAAACGTAACATATTTCTTGATCTCCACGTCTCCAAAGTCAATAATATGGGATGGGTCCGGAATGTACTTACTCAATTGGGAAACGTTAAATACGCTATGAACATGACTCAGCGACGGAGGTAAAGCCAAACGGTATGCCAACTCACCGACTCTCTCCAATATCTCGAAAGGCCCAATATACCTCGGGCTGAGCTTCCCCTTTTTTACAAAACGGAAAACTCCCTTCGTCGGAGACACTCTCAACAGAACATGATCTCCCACCTCAAACTCCAAGGGTCGACGCCTAACATCCGCATAAGACTTTTGTCGACTCTGAGCAGCCAACATTCTCTTTCTAATCAACTCAACTTTCTCCCTCATCTCTAACACAAGGTCTGGCTCGGTGCCAACTAGATCGGACGGCTCATCCCAACATATCAGTGATCGGAAACGTCGGCCATAAAGTGCCTCATACGGTGCCATCTTAATCGACGCGTGCCATCTATTATTATAAGTAAACTCAATTAAGGCCAAATGCTCCTCCCAGTCACTACTCCAGTCTAACGCACACGCGCGTAACAAATCCTCGAACGTCTGAATGGTACGTTCAGACTGTCCATCGGTCTGGGGATGGAATGAAGTGCTCAAACGTAACTGTGTCCCCAATGCATTATGTACCGCCTGCCAAAAATGCGATACAAATCGGCCATCTCTGTCCGAAATAATGGTCCTCGGCGTACCATGAAGTCTTACTATCTGTGCGATAAAAACACGAGCCAACTTTTCTGGACCCCAAGTATCCTTGATGCCCAGAAAGTGTGCCGACTTAGTCAGTCGGTCTATAATCACCCACACCATATTCATACCAGTCTTCATCCTCGGTAAACCCGTGACAAAATCCATAGAGATATCCTCCCACTTCCACTCCGGGATGGGAAGTGGTTTCAACAACCCGGCTGGCCGCTGATGCTCAATCTTGACTTGCTGACAAGTCAAACACTTAGCCACAAACTGAACTACCTCACTCTTCATGTCGTTCCACCAGAAATTTTTCCTCAGATCTTTATACATTTTAATCAAGCCCGGATGGACTGAGTAAGGTGACGCATGAGACTCTCGCATAATACTCTGTCTCAATTCCGAGTCGTTCGGAACACACAACCGACATCGGAATCTCAACACACCGTCCTCATGAATAACAAATCCCAGGGCTTTCCCCTTCCCTACACTCTCTCGAAGCTGAATAAACATCGGGTCCTCCAACTGTCCCGATTTAATGTCATCGACCAGAGATGAAGAAATCTCAAGAGTACGCAACTGCCCGGAACTCTATGGCAGCACAATCTCAATGCTCAACCTCATAAACTCTCGCTGAAGTCCCGTCTGGGCCGTAAGTAACTCAAGCGCCTGAAGTGATACCGATTTCCGGCTCAAGGCATCTGCTACCACATTAGTCTTGCCCGGATGATAAAGGATCTCAAGATCGTAATCCTTAATCAACCCCAACCATCTCCTCTGTCTCATATTAAGCTCTTTCTGCGTAAAAATGTACTTCAGGCTCTTGTGATCGGTGAAAATCTGACACGACGAGCCATAGAAGTAATGACGCCAGATCTTCAACACAAATACAACTGCGGCCAACTCAAGATCGTGCGTAGGGTAATTCAACTCGTACGGTTTCAGCTGACGGGAAGCATAGGCAATCGTCCTCCCATGCTGCATAAGTACACATCCGAGCCCTTGGCCCGAAGCATCACTGAAAACCGAGAAACCCTCATTACCACTTGGCAAAGCCAAAACAGGAGCGGTCGTCAACCGCTTCTTCAACTCCTCGAAACTCTTCTGTCTCTCTTCGGTCCACACAAATTTCTCTGACTTCTGTAACAACTGCGTCAGTGGTCGGGCGAGTTTAGAGAACCCCTCGACAAATCTACGGTAGTAACCAGCTAATCCCAGAAAACTGTGGACCTCCTTCACGTTCTTGGGCGGTGCCCAATCCAACACTGCCTCTACCTTATGTGGGTCCACACGAACACCCTCGGCTGAGATCACATGACCGAGAAACATAACCTCCCATAACCAAAACTCACACTTTGAGAACTTCGCAAAAAGATGCTGAGTTCTCAAAATATCTAATACGATATGCAAATAACGGGGGTGCTCCTCCTCGCTCCTCGAGTAAATCTGGATGTCATCGATAAAAACGACTACACACTTATCGAGGTACTCGATAAAGACTTTGTTCATAAGCTGCATGAACACAAGTGGGGCGTTGTTTAGCCCAAAAGGCATAACCACAAACTCGTAGTGACCGTATCTCGTCCGAAAGGCCGTCTTCGGAATGTCGGTATCCTTCACTCGGAGCTGATAATACCCCGATCTCAAATCAATATTTGAGAACACGGTTGCCCCTTGCAACTGATTAAATAAGTCATCAATCCTCGGGAGCGGATACTTGTTTTTGATGGTCACTTTGTTCAATTCTCGGTAGTCGATACACAAAAGAAGTGACCCATCCTTCTTCTTCACAAACAGGACTGGTGCGCCCCAAGGTGAAGTGCTTGGTCGAATATACCCCATGTCCAGCAACTCCTCCAACTGTTTCTTCAACTCCAGCATTTCAGCAGGCGCCATACTGTAGGGTGTCTTAGAAATCGGTGCTGCACCCGGTTCTAAATCGATGGTAAATTCAACTTCTCGGTCCAGCGGCAAACCCGGCAACTCGTCTGGAAAGACGTCAGGATACTCACACAGTACCAGAATAGACGAGAGCTCGACTCCCCCTACCCCCGATCTCAAAGCGTAACACCAATACCCCGTGCAACCTCCCCGAAGAAGTCTCACTGCCCTCAAGGCGCTGATCAGTAATCTTTGGCTACTCCGATTACGCCCCACAAAAGAATGCTCGGTACCGTCAGAGGCTAACATCGAAACGGTTCTCATTCTATAATTCATGATCGCCCCATGACGGTCCAGTCAATCCTTACCCAGAATCAAATCCTCATCCCTAATATCTACCGCAATCAGATTAGAAGGCCAATCCCTCCCCACGATACTCACAGAAAAATCTCTAACCTCACGATCCCCCACGATGCTATCCCCACTAGGCAATTTAACAACAAATGGTTCACACGCAACCAAGGAATCAATATGCAGACGACGCACACAATCCATAGATATGAAAGAATGTGTAGCACCAGAATCGAATAATACGGAAACATGATGGTCAAGGATGTGAACGGTACCTGTAGCCACCGTCGCGTCGGGATCTCCAGCTCGCCTCATCTCATACACACGGGGCGGAATAGACCCCGCACTAGAAGCTCCCCCTCTAGAAGGCTGTCCACGCCCTCAACCTCTACCAAAACTTTGCTGCGGCTGAGGAACTGTCGATGCCTGATTCACACTCGGCTCTCCCGCAGCTGGGGTTGATATCTGAGTAACTGGAGCTCGAGCTGCATCTGTACAAAACTTAGCACGATGACCCATCCGACCACAAGCAAGATACTGAATCGGAGGCCTATCACACTCACTCATCATGCGGCCCGGACGACTACAGTTGAAGCACGTAGGGCCACGAACGGAACTAGTAGGAGCGGACCTAGAACCGTTTCCTCGCCCAACTGATGGCGACTGACTCCCGAAGACTCGCGAACCAGACTGAGCCTTCGGATACCCTCATGACTTGCCTCCCGAAAACTGACCGGAGGTCTTCTGCTTCTTTCCTTCGGTTGCCATCTCTGTCGTAGAAAACGACATCTCATAAGCCATCACTTTATTCTGATACGCTTTCAAAGTCGTGCACCCCAGACCAGACATGTAGTGGCGAACCCTCGGTTTCATCCGCATATCAAAGTGGCGGATCTTATCAAGCTCATCTCGGACTTGGTTTCTCACATAATGCAGCTGTTGATTGTAGTCTTTGATAGGTGAAATTTTGTTGGCCTTACTCTGAGTGGAGCATGGGTATTCTTTGGGCGGCTAGGAGGTGGAGAGGTAAGCATGTGGTTAACGTGACATACCGTATCTTTTTAGCGGCGTTGGTCTACTTACTCTGGCAGGAGCAGAATGAGAGGAGATTCGGTCAGAGCCGTCGAGATCCACACACAGTTACTTTCCAGGGGATTGGTCTTGTTCGTGACATTATATCTCAGCATTGGCCGCCTCATTCCTTATCTGTGGCCGCCTGTTTCGTACTGTTAGTGCACCTTCTGTAATGGTTGTTGGGTACTGGCCTGCCTTGTTGGCCAATCTTATTTATTTAATGCAATTGACTTTTGCCAAAAAATAACCCATCGGTAGGAAAATAAGTTAGAATCCACCCGAAAACGCTCCCTGTGATACATGTATTTCGGTAATGAAATCTCTAGATGGTAAAACACACCCAACCATCCCAAATACTCAATAATTCTGAAAAATACACCAATAAATCCATAGGAACACATGTATCCAAGGTAGATAATCCATACTCAATATATTCCAACACATTAACAAGCTAACACGAAGAGATCGGAAGGAAAACCCCCAAATCTCGAAATTCTAGGGTTAAACAAAGTTGATCTTGATTTGGAGTGGTGGAGAGGATTAAATGTTGAATAATCCCAACTAGAAGCTTGAAGATGTTGATAGATGATAGTAGCTCAAAGAGATCTTCACAAAACGCCCAAAATCGCCCAAGGAAGGAGGAGAAATGTAAAATGACGAAATGGGCTGAAATGTCCTATTTATACTGAACCCAGCTTAGCGTGCGCTAGCTTCTGAGATTAGCGTGCCCTAGCAGGTTCACCGGGTAGTCCAGTGAACTCTGACTGCCTCGTTAGCGTGCGATACGTATACTTTGTAGCGTACGCTAACGCCTTACCCTTAGCGTACGTTAACCGAGTGTTAACGCGCGCTACCTGATAGTTGATGTCCAGAAAATTGGAGTCCATAACCTACTGTCTACTGCCTACTCGAGCCTTAGTGCGCGCTACTACGACGACTTAGCGTGCGCTACTCATACCACTGGCGTATGCTATTTCCCCCTCATAGCGTGCGCTACGAATTCTCCATTTCAGTCCAGTACCTACTGGACTGTCTGCCTCAATTACATTAGCGTGCGCTAATGTTGACGGTTAGCATGCGCTACCAGTACTCAAATAGCATGCACTATAAAGAGCACGTAGCATGCACTACACTCCACACACAGGCTACCAAAAATGATGGAAATGATAATATTCTCGTCTCGATTATCAAACAGGGTTAAAAGACGAATGATAACTGATACACGATTCAAAATATGCCGAACGGTGAACACAATGAATGAATATGAATTATGAATGATTATTAAAGAGTGAAAATTACTGAGTGACAATTACTGAATGATAATAAATGAATTCACAATCGGGTATTACAAGCAATGTCTTGGGAATTTGACGCTAAAAGACCCTGTTTGCCAATTTGTAAGAAAATTGGATGGGAAGCTTCTCCCGGACTCATAAAAAGGCGTTTAAGCCGTTTTTGAACGTAAAATCAGAGGAAAATGTGAGCCATAATCACAACTACTGTACATACATGTGAGTATCTTTAATTTTTGTCGTTTATCAGATTTTCTGAATAAAAAAAGTTGATACGCAATAAATGCATTAACTGAGCAGTTGAAGCGCAATTAACGCAGTCACAAATTTTTATTAAATATTTTTACTTTATTTTGCACCTATAAAATAAGCATTGCATTTGTTTCTTTTCTGCATCCCTCGGACTTGTACTTTTCTCTTTTTTTTCTCAAATAAATTTCTTTTCAAAAATGGAATCATCATCTTCCGCAAAAAGATTTAGCTCCATCTGTATTTTTTGCGGAGCTAGTCATGCTACAGAGACTTGCTTTACTGAAGCAGCCCACAACTTGGGTCGTACCTTAGAAGAAAAGTGCATTCATGTAGTTTATGGAGGAGGAATGTTATAATATATTTAGTCATATTTATTTTTATATATGTTTTGTTACTTGTTCGTTGTTTGTTGATATAACTTTATATGATTTTTTTAATAGGATTTTGTGAGAGAAGTTCAAGGTAATGCATCAACAAGAACGAAATTGGAACTATACTTAGAGAAGAAAATGATCCCTAACAAATGTCTTTTCAATATTCTCCAAGAGTGGAAAAAACTTTATGGGCGGTACACTTTATTGTTATCTCTGAACATATGTACTTGATTTTTAAATACTGGTAATCATTATATAGTCCTTTCAAATTGAATGCTATTATAGATATCCAATACTACCTAGAATGGCATGTGATATTCTATCTATTCCAATTACAACAGTTGCTTCGGAATTGGCATTTAGCATTGGAGCAAAAGTTCTCACAAAATATCATAGTTCGCTTCTACACGATGATGCACAAGCTTTAATTTGGGGGCGTAATTGGATTTGTGGTTATGAAATTCAAAGTTTGCTATATTTATAACTTATTTAAATTTATAGTTGATTATTTGTTAAGATTTTTGTGTTGATATTTTACTGAATACAGATGATGGAAGAGTGATGAGCTACTTTCCATGCCGCTTGTTGTAGTGCAAGAATCAAACGGTTCCAATAGTATTGAAATGGATGGTTGAACTTTTATAAGTGGTTGAAAAATTATTTTTGTTATAATATTGATATTTTTTGCTCAATTAAGCAAGACTTTTGTTTGAGTATCATTTTAAATTCTCAGTATTGTTGTGACTTGCGAGTCTTATGACTTGCTGCAGCATTGTGCTTCATATTTTACTCTTCACAATTCGCATTGTAGTTGGAAAAAAATATGTGGCCCATGGGCTGGTGTTGGAAAAAATCCTCCTAGTGTTTTGATAAATGCCTCATACAACAAAGAATCATCAACTCAGTATATCCGACAAGTGTGGACGTTGTTAGGAAATATATGCTACATATAGTCTATCCATACAGCGCAAGATCATACAGCGTATCAAGAGTCACATACTACAGCTAAGCCTTCATGATACAGCAATATGAGACGTTGGCTACAGCAAACAATATTGTAGGTGTTTTACTTGAGAAAAGTAAAACACAAAACCAACAGGACTCAAGAACCTATAAGTTGTTGTGAATCAAACATTCTTTATTCATAAAGTATTCACAGTTAAAGTCTATTTATTTTTCAGCCATGGCTATGTTGTTTTCATCCTGAATGGTTTTGGAGTTTGTTGTATCTTGGTTGACGCCGATTTTGTCAGGGCAACCCTATTTCTCCATTGCTCTTCATTCTTGCCGTTGATTATTTATCGCGCTGCTTGGATCCTTTCATTCGAGACCATCTTTTGATGAGGTATAGGACTGTCGAACGGTCGTTCCTCGTCTAGCACCTATCATTTGCTGATGACATTTTTATATTCAAATGGGTTATGGATGATGGTCTCGTTGACCTTATGCGTCTCCTGGATCACTATTCCATGGCCTCTGGGCAGATGGTTAGCATACAGAAGAGCACTTTTATTCTCACTCCTAAGCACGCGCCTCGCTAGGATCAGAGAGTTCACGATCTTACTGGTTTCCGCCAGGGTGATCTCCTCATTGCCTGTCTTGGTGCACCCCTTTACAAAGGCTTTATAAGACGAGAGCTGTTTGCTGGGGTGAAGCAAAGGATTGTAGGTCACAAGTCATCCAGGAATAAGTCTAGAGGGGGGTGAATATACTTATTGAAACTCTTTTCCACAAAGGATGAGTTTCTCAGCTGATGGAATAGAAGACTTAGATTCGTCTATAGTTAATGTAAGTGCGGAAGTCAGCTGATGACGAATACAGAAATAATTAATGGAACACTTAAGTATGAATGCAGCAGTTAAGTATGATGATGTAAGAAGTAAAACACGCATGCAGTTATAGTAGACTCATAGGTGGGGTAATCCTCTACTAATCCACTTTTCTCCAAACCAGTTGGAGATGAATTCACTATAATTCTCAACCAGTGATAAATATTACAGTGATTCAACCGATTACAATAGCTTCCAACCAGTAGAATTCCTTGCCGTTGCAACTCCCTTCGACTGCCTTGCACCTCTTAATCTACGATCCTTGGATGCCTTTACAGTCTCTCAAACTTCAACCAGTGAAGTACCCCGAACTCGGGTTTTAAAGACACGAGTGATTGTCTTCTCCAACTAAGAGCTTCTTCAAATAAGAACTTTTGAACTCTTGCTCTTGCACGATGCTATTGTTCACTTTGATTGCTTTGTTTGCTTTGATTGCTTGTAAGTGTTGTTCGCATCGTCCTGCTCAACTTAAAATCTTCGGATATATATAGGTGTCGATCTTTGAGCATTTCTTCATAGCCATTGCAAATCTGTAACAAATCCTTCCGTTGGAGAAATAGACTTTTTTGTTTTTCTTTCTGAACGTTGCAAGGCCGGATTCCCATATTTTAATCCAATTTCGACCGTTGTGAAGACTTCCATGTGATGGCGCCTAATCTTTCGAATATAATAAGATTAAAGTCTCCAGTGGTGGGTCTGGATGAATTACTTAATTCATATCCTTTTCGGGAATCTCTCCAGTCTGTCTCTAATCGCCCGCATGTGACTTTCCGTAAATATTGACTATTTAATGCATGCTGCCGTGGACTGGAGTACTTGGATGATTACTTGACTGACCTCTCTGTGGTCAAACTATCTAATATGCAGTCAACCTTCTCTGATGTCGATTTTTCTGAAGTGCCGACTTGTTTGTAGTCTTCTCTAATAAGTGTTGCCTGATATGACTCGTCTGCGGTCAACCTTATCTGAACAGGTGAGTTGACCAAGACTCGGCTGATAGATAATTATCTGACTTACACTTAGCCAATTTTTAAGCCTAACTTATATGGCCTATAGAAGATACTCATTTGGTTCTTCCTTACATTTTGCCAAGTAATTTAAAACATACATTTGAATATATAAAGATGACATCATCAAAATCTAACAAGTATTCCTAACAAATTCCCCCTATTTTGATGATGGCAAAACTTTAAGCAATTATTCAAATGAAGAACAGGTCTGCACATAAGTGCAAGACACAAACTAAAATCAATCTTGTTTTGAGACAACTAGAGGTTGTCATTCAAATGACTGTTTATATATTTCTTCTGATTTTGTTTACAAGTACATCAGCTTTAAAAGAACAAACAAAATGCAGAAAAATTACAAGTTTTCCAAAAACCAAAATTACAAGTGAAATATAAGTACAAACAAATGTTATCTGCCTCTGCCTCTGCCTCTTCGGACAGTTTGCTTGAGAGGCCTGAAAGGCTTTGCACCAATTGGTCTTTTCTTGATGGGTGCTAGGCCGTACTTTCTCTTGATAACAAGCACGGCAAAATCCTGTTCTTCTTCGGAAGAGAACTTATGCTCTTCACACATCTTCCTTATCTCCCTTTGCAACGCTAACTCATCCAATTCATTGTTTAGTAGAGTGGGAGGTTCTTCAGGCCTGAAGGGAGGAATCATAGGGTAAACATTCCATGCTTTTGCATGTTTTACTAAGATGGCCCAGAGCTTTAGAAATGTTGACTCCATAAAGTCGATAAAAGTCAGCTGTAGGGAGCAATTTTTCTCCTGGAGTAACTCCCAGATATAAAATTTTTCAATGAATTGTTTCCTTGCAGATCCCCACATTGGAGCAGCTTTGGTAGGTATAAAGTCCTCAACGAACCAAAGCTCTTTGCCTTCCCATTCTAATGTAGGCTCTGCTCCTTTCCTGATCCTCCTCTTCTTCTCTGTAGGCTGATCATCAGGCTGCTCTTGGTCATCTTGTTCCTTCCTCTTTTGACTTGATGTCCCAGCTTCAATTAATTAGACATCTTGGCTCTTCTTCGTTCTCAGCTCCTGAGCCTGATCTTCTCTTACTTCCCCCTCTTCCCCCTGCTTTCCTTCCCCCTTTTTGCCAGCATCAACCAATATGGTCAACTGCTGCTCTACTCTTTGCATCCAGTCAGACATGCCAAGTGGCATTCTAGAATTGTTGGGAGGATGAGGTTGAGGATCATTCCTCTACAGAAGGATGTCAATCTTTGCATTGATCGACTGCAGGTCAGGTGAGATTCTCACGGTAAGCAGCTCTTCAAAGGATTCTATGACAACGTTGCGGATCAGCTCAGTCATCATGGGGGAGATTGGTGATGGCTGAGGTGAGTGCTCACCGATGCTATCTGTGCTTGCAGGTAGGTTTGCAGTGGACCTACCTGTCTGCAGACTCCTGTCTGCAGGCGGCTGATCAGGTGGGGTCTGCTCTGGGGTCCCCGACCTGTCATCTTCTTCAGCTAGGCTGGCATCTAGGCTGGTGTAGCGGGCAGGTGCCCCAGCCTTATCTGATCTGGCTTCATCTTGGCCTTCTTTTTCTTCTTCAGCCTCTTTTTCCTTTTCTCCTTCCTCTTCCTTTTCTTCCTCTTTCTCTTCTTCCTTTTTCTCTTCATCCTTCTCTTCCTCTTTCTCTTCTTCCTCATCATCCTTTTTATCCTTATCTTTATCAGCATCATCATCATCATTGTCATCATCTTCCTTGTCAACTTGTTCTCCTTCTTCCTCATCTTCTTCTTCTTCCAACTCTTCTGTTTTTTCGACTTCCTCTTTTTCACTCTGTTTTTCAACTAAAATGTTTTCTTCTTCTTTTTCTTTTTCTCCTTCCTCCTGTCTCTCCTCTTCTTCTTCTATTACAATGATTTCTTCTTTTTCAGCTTCCTTTTCTTCTTCCTCCACAACTTCTTCTATCATGATTTCCTTTTCTTCAACTACTCCATTTTCATTGATAGTTCTATCAAAAATACTTTGAATAATAGAATGGATGAATTGGTCCATGTTGGTTTTAAAATTAGACATGAACCAATTCTCCTGGAGCATTGAAATAGGATCTGACTCATTGCAGAACTCCATGAGTACTTGCTCCGTAGCCTGGGAATACTCCCAGCTACTGTGTTCAACAAAAATTTGCAGTTGAGAGAATGAAAATGATTTCAAGGTTTTCCATTCCTCAAAAATATGTATAAAAGAATGTTTTAGAGCATGAGGTTTTACCAGTTGAAGCTGCTCTAGAGACAGGTTTAAGAAATTATTCTCGAGAAGGTTGAAAGAATAGTTTGTCTAAGGAATGTGAATGATCAAACCTGATTCTTCTTCTTCTGAAATAAACTGGGGAGTGAGAAAAGTGACAAGTTGGGTTTCCAGGCTGGAGGGAGCAGGCTGATCCTCTCTATGAATGGGTTCAGGGGTAGGAAAATGATCTGGCTGCTCCTCCTCATCAAACAATCGCCTGGGTCTTTTGGGTGATGGTTCTGGCGAGGAGTGAATCACGGATGGCTCACCAGGGCTGGTCCCCTTCTCTTGAATGGATGACAATAGGGGTATCGTCTGAGTCTGAGTCAGACCTGGCTACAGGTTGATCCCTGTCTGCAGCTTGATCTTCAGCTGACTCGCTTGAGCTCGAAGGGTATCTGTAGGGAGTTCGCTCTACAGTAATTTACCTTAACAACTGAGCTGCTTTCCTCTCTCCTCCTAGCCTCCTCAGGGTCTCTTGGTCTAAGTGACCAAGCCTCTTGTTGATGTGGAAGGGGTCAGGGTTTCCCTTCGCCACACCAAGTTGCTCCAACATCCAACTAAGCTGCGTTCCAAACGCCATCTTGTTTTTGAATCTTTTCTCATCGTCCAGCCACTGGACTTTGTTCACCTCACGTACTAATTGTCTGAAGATATAGTCAGACCAATCAATCAGTTGATCTTGGATAAGGGCCCCCAAGAGCATAAATTTGGCTGACGACAGTTGGTCGTAACTGCCAGCTATACCCATTACTATCTTGTTGGTGATATCCAACACATAGCGATATTCCTTTCAAAGCTCACTCCTCTTCGCGGTTAGCTTCAACTTTTCCGGATGGTCAACAGCCTTGATTTTCAGCCATGTGTCGGTTGCGTTCTGTTTTAGGGCTTCGACAGCCATTCCATGAGTCTTCATCCCAAATATTTTCCCGACCGATTCTGGAGTAATATCTACTTAGACTCCACAAATTGAGCTCCGTATGCCTGATTCGAGGACTCAGGCTTCTCTTTAAAAAGCGATAACAGCCTCCTTGAAAAGATATTTGGGGCTGATATCCACAAATGGGTAGATCCCATTTGCCTTCGTCGATCTGATGAGATGTCCCACGTCGTTGTCCATGTTTGCCTCGAGAAGTCCTTCGAAATCGATGACCAGTGAGAAAATGATCTGGTCCTTCACCGCCTTAAGGTTAACTTCGTTGAAGTATGCTTCCATTTCTGCGCAAGAAAAATTTCTTCCGAGTGTATGAAAATTCGAAATGGGTTTTTACTCTGTGAAAATTAGGGTTCGTAACCATGAAGAAGGTAAAGTAAAATGACTTTTCCGTATTTAAAAAGAAATTGAAGCGACGTTTGGAGTTTAATATTATTTTAATTTTGAGTAGGTTCAAATTTTGAATTAGTGGGGTCGTGTGAACGTGTAAGCGTGCTAGCTTGTCATCGTGTAATCGTGAACGTGGGATTTCCATGTGTAAATAAATAATAATAATAATAATAAAATATTTAGAAGTCGGTCAAAATTAGAAAACTTAGCTGGTTGACCGTTGACTGTTTGACTGTTTGACTGCTCTGCATCAGGTAACTCTCCTTGTCTGCTTCAGATAGGTTCTGATGCCTGTGGTCACCTTAGTCCATCCTTCGTCTTTTCGTCTGGTCTGATCAGGTAACTTCCTTCACTCTTCTGATCTGGTCTTCAGGTAGCTTTCTCATCTGTACTAGATTCCTAATCTAGTAATCCAATCTCCCTGCTCAGCTCCAAAAACCTTTCTTCTGGTAAAGGTTTAGTGAAAATGTCAGCAATTTGGTATTCTGTGCTGACTCTTTCAACTCTGACTCTCTTATTAAGCACGTGGTCTCTTATGAAATGATGCTTAACATCAATGTGCTTTGTCCTTGAGTGCAATACCGGGTTGTTGGTGATTGCAATTGCATTATTGTTGTCGCACCAAATTGGGACTTCATTTGCAATTGTGTTGTAATCCCTTAGCTGTTGTCTGATCTACAAGATATGGGCACAACAGCTACCTGCAGCTAGATATTCTGACTCTGTTGTTGACATAGAGTTAGATATCTGCTTCTTGTTAAACCAGGATATTAGTCTGGTTCCTAGGAATTGGCATGTTCCACTAGTGCTTTTCCTATTAATCTTATATCCTGCGAAATCTGCATCTGAATATCCTGATAGCTCAAAGTTGTTATCTTTAGGATACCATAAACCGACATTAATGGTAGACTTGAGATATTTGATGATCCTCTTAGCTGCTTCCACGTGTGACTGCTTGGGTTTAGACTGGAATCTTGCACATACTCCTACAGTATATGAAATGTCTGGCCTGCTTGCCGTTATATAAAGAAGTGATCCAATGAGTCCTCTGTAGTGGGTTGAGTCCACTGATATGCCTTCTTCATCTGCTTCAAGATGTGTGCTTGTGCTCATAGGAATTTTTGCTGATTTGGCTGATTCCATTCCAAATGTCTTGATTAGATCTCTGGTGTACTTAGCCTGGTTGATGAAAATTCCATTTTCCATCTGCTTAACTTGCAGTCCTAGAAAGAAATTAAGCTTGCCCATCATACTCATCTAAAATTCTCCTTGCATGAGATTTGAGAATTTCTCACATAGCTATGGATTGGTTGAGCCAAATATGATATCATCCACATATATTTGGACTAATAATATGTGGTCTTCATGCTCCACTCTAAATAGGGCCTTATCCACCTTGCCTTTGCTGAATCCATTCTTCTCAAGAAACACGGATAATGTTTCATACCATGCTCTTGGTGCTTGCTTAAGTCCATATAGAGCCTTTAGAAGCTTGTAGACTTTGTCTCCTTTGACAAATCCAGGGGTTGCTCTACATAGACTTCTTCTTCTAGAATTCCATTAAGAAAGGCACTCTTTACATCCATCTGGTAGACTATGAAATCTTTGAATGCTGCATATGCAAGGAATAGTCTGATGGCTTCTAATCTTGCAACAGGTGCATAAGTTTCATCAAAATCTATCCCTTCGCATTGTGCATAGCCTTTAGCAACAAGTCTAGCTTTATTCCTAACAACAGCTCCATCTTCATCGCATTTGTTCTTATACACCCATTTGGTGCCAATAACCTTCTTATGATCTGGTCTGTCTGTTAGTTCCCAAACATTGTTTCTCTCCATATAATTGAGCTCTTCTTGCATTGCATTGATCCAATAGTAGTCTTCTAGGGCTTTCTCTGTTGTCTTGGGTTCTATTTGAGACATAAAGCATGAAAACATTTCCATTCCTACGGGTAGAGTAGACTGTCTTGTCTTGACTCCATCAGTTATCTTCCCAATGATCTGTTGAATAGGATGATCTTTGAGCCACTTAGGAATGTCTTTTTCTTCAGGGTCTGTTCCCCCTGTAGATTTGCTTTGGTGGATTTCTTCCCTCTCTGCATCAGCTTGGTTCTGGTCTCCTTGGTCTGCAACTAGATCATCTACCGTCTTGTCATCTGTAGGTTGGGATCTGGTCTGGTCTACAGATGGGTCTCTATCAGCTACAGATTAGTCTTTATCAGCAGCAACTGGATCAGGTAGATTTTGTGGTCCTGTCTGATCTGCAGTTGGGTCTTCATCAGCTACAGATGGGTCTTCAGGCTGGTCTGCAGGTGAGTCCACCATTCCCGTGTCATGGACAATGACTTCTTCTAGGGTGGCAGATTTGAGCTTATTCTCTATCAGCTCCACCTTTTTCCTGTACTCAGCAGTAGTTTCATCAAATACAACATGAGGTGTTTCCCCCACAACCAAGGTTCTTTTATTAAAAACTCTATATGCATTGCTTCTTTGTGAGTATCCCATAAAGAGACCATCATCAGTTTTAGCATCAAAGGCATTTAGTTGGGTTTTACCGTTGTTGTGGATGAAACACTTACAACCAAAAATATGAAAATATGCAACAGTTGGTGTTCTGCCATTCCAAACCACATAGGGAGTTTTGCTATGTCTCCCTACTATCATACTCCTGTTCTGAGTGTGAAATGCTGCGTTGACAACTTCAGCCCAGAATCTTTTGGGCAGGTCTGCTTCTGCAATCATGGACCTGGCAGCTTCCTTCAAGGTTCTGTTTCTTCTTTCAGCAACACCATTTTGCTGAGGGGTCCTGGCTACAGAGACTTCATGCTGGATCCCATTCTGATCGATGTAATCAGTGATTGCCTTGTTGAGAAATTCTCCTCCTCTATCTGATCTGATCTTGATGATTGAGAGGGATTTCTCATTCTGTATTGTCCTTAGCAGCTCAGGTAACTTGGTTAGTGTTTCACTCTTTTTATAGAGAAAAACAACCCATGTGTGTCTTGAGTAGTCATCTACTACTACTAGAGCATGCTTTCTGCCTCTTAAGGTCCTTAGCTTGATGGGACCAAATAGATCCATGTGAAGTATATCTAAGATCCTTGTTGTAAAAGTGGTAGGTTGCACTGGCTTGAATGATGCTCTTGTTTGCTTCCCTTTCTGATATGCATCACAGAGAGCTTCCTTCTTGAATACTTCTTCTGGAAGTCCTCTCACCAGCTTCTGAGAACTAATCTTGTTGATGACTTTGAAATGTAGGTGACATAGTCTCTTGTGCCACAGCCATCCATTCTCAGCTATTGTCTTAGATAGAAAACAGGTATTAGGAGTTCCTATGTTACAATCTATCATATAGACATCCCTCCTTCTAAATCCTTGTATCTTTACTTCTCCAGATAGGATATCTATCACCATGCATTTCCAAATGGTGAAGACTACTAGATTCTTCTCATCACAAAACTGACTTATGCTTAGAAGATTATACTTGAGTCCTTTGACATAGTGAACTTTGGATATGGTGATGTTTTCTCTGTGTAGCTCTCCAAAACCTTTAGTCCCACCTCTAGAGCTATCTACAAAGGTTACATCTGGACCTTTTTCTTTGGTATAATTTGCCAGCACCTTCTTGTTCCTGGTCATGTGCCTTGAGCATCCGGAATCTACAAACCATTCTTCACCTCCAATGTTTTAATTTGTGGAGATGTGGTAGTAGTCCTTCCACATTTTCTGCAATCAGACAAGAAGAGATTTAGGTATCCAAATCTGTGTGGGTCCTTGGGGATTAGTTGGTTTCCTGGAGAACTGGTTTCTCCTGGGGTTGTGAAAGTTGTTGTTATTACCCCTAAAAGGTGTGTAAGGTCTGAATCTATATCCTCTGTTGGGATTATGTACCAGATATGCCTTATAAAACTGATGGTGTGGGCCATGCCTAAATCTTGGCTGAGACCATTTATTAAATCTTTGAGGTCTCCACACCTATTCGTTTTGAAAATTAGGATAACCTTGAGGTTTCCATTTGCCCCTCCCATTTTGAAATCTGCTTTTGGGGAGTCTTTGATAATACTGGGCATGTTGTCTGGGCTGCTGCTTCTGCCTTGGCCATTGCCTAGTCTCATGTCTAGGTGGCTGCCTTGTATACCTTGGCTGCAGCCTAGACCTGTGACTTGGTTGTTACCTATTTTGAAATACAAGTTTGTATATTGGCTCAGCAGTCGAGACAATTGTTTCTCCATTGATGAAAGTGGTTTTGGAACTAGAGGGAGTGTGTGGGTCATATCCAAGGACCGATCTGGAATATAATGGCCTTTTATTTGTACACAATTCGTCCAGGGTTAGAGATGCCTTCAGGGAGGTTATTTCCTTCGTCTGATTTTTACTTAGCTGCGTCAGTTTTGCAAACTCAGCTTTGACATGAGCAAGTGCAGCTGATTTTTTACTATTTAAAATAGTTAATCGTTTTATCTCAGTTGTGGTATTATCAGCCTGGTTTGTAGAGTTATCTGTAGCCTATTTTTCAAGATCAGCTTTGGTTTTATTAAATTCTAGGCTGAGTTTTTCAAAGTCATTTTTCAGCTGCCCATTCTCATCTTGCAGCTGGGTCCTCTCGGCTGATACAGTTTGGTGTGTAGTTTTTAATCTATCAAAATCTTTGAGAAGCTGATTTATAGACTCGTGTAAGTCCATGTCTTGTGACATGTTTGAGCTGTTATTATTTGAAACTGAGGGTTTAGATGTTACCTCTTCAGCAGCTAGGTTGGCCACCAGACAATCATATTCTTCATCATCATTAGAGAAGAATCCGCTGCTTGATTCTACTCGCTCTTGGTCTTCTCCAATGAGGGCCTTCCTTCGGTCTTCTTTTCTGCTCATCTCCTTCTTGCTTTCATATTTCTTGAGATCAGGACAGTTGATTTGGATGTGTCGTGTCTTGTGGCTATTATAACACTCCACCTTCCAGCTTCCAGCCTTTTGATTTCTCCTGGGGTTCTCCTTATAATTCTTCTTGTATTTGGAGTAGTTCTTTCTGAAGTTGCTGAACCTTTGTATTATGAACGTCATTTCTTCCACAGAATCAAGTGGATTTGGAGGCTTGACTTCAGATAAGCTTTTGGCGGGGGACTCGACTGCAAACGCTATTCCCTTCTCTGCAGTCTCGGTTGATGATGAACTTGGAAGCTCAAACTCATAAGCCTTTAGATCAGAGAACAGCTCTTGGATCTTTATTTTGTTAAGATCCTTGGATTCTCTCATGGCCACTGCCTTCATGCTCCATTAAGGATTGAGAGATCTTAAGACCTTCAGCGCCATCTTCCTGTTCCCATATGATTTTCCCAGGGAGTTAATCTCATTGATGATTTCAGTGAACCTTGTGTCCACTTGGTCTATGGATTCGCCATTCTTCATTTTAAAGTTGTCAAATTTTTGGGTAGCAATTGACAACTTGTTTTCTTTATCAGCTTTGTTCCCTCACACATTAAGGCTAATGTGTCCCAGATTTATTTGGCGTTTTTGCAGTTCTTGATCTTGACCATTTTTGATTTGTCAAGAGTTTGGTACATCACGTCTCTGGCCTAGTTGTCAAGGTTGGCCAGCTTTCTTTCTTCAATGGTCAGCTCCATCCTCTTCTATGGGATCTTCTCTGGCTTCTCGGCTGCAATCTCCTCAGGAGTGTTGTCCTTCTCAAAGATGAAGGGACCGTCCTCTATGATGCACCACATGTCGTCATGGATGGAAGATAAATGTGCCTGCGTCCTTATCTTCCAAAGATCATACTCTTCAACTGAAAAAACAAGTAATCTAGAATGCATGTGTTCCATTTCTAAAATGAGCTTAAAATATATCCTCGATATATGGATCTGGTTCTTGAAATATTGAACCAACCGCTCCGATAACACTTGTAGGTCACAAGTCGTCCAGGAATAAGTCTAGAGTGTGGGTGAATAGACTTATTGAAAATCTTTTCCACAAAGGATGAGTTTCTCAGCTGATGGTACAGAAGACTTAGAGTCGTCTGTAGTCAAATGTAAGTGCGGAAGTCAGCTGATGACGAATACAGAAATAATCAATGGAACACTTAAGTATGAATGCAGCAGTTAAGTATGAAGATGTAAGCAGTAAAACAGGCAGGCAGTTATAGTGGTCTCATAGGTGGGGTAATCCTCTACTAATCCACTTTTCTCCAAACCAGTTGGAGATGAATTCACTATAATTCTCAACCAGTGATAAATATTACAGTGATTCAACCAATTACAACAACTTCCAACCAGTGGAATTCCTTGCCGATGCAACTCCCTTTGACTGCCTTGCACCTCTTGATCTATGATCCTTGGATGCATTTACAGTCTATCGAACTTCAACCAGTGAAGTACCCCGAACTCAGGTTTTAAAGACATGAGTGATTGTCTTCTCCAACTAAGAGATTCTTCAAATAAGAACTTTTGATCTCTTGCTCTTGCACGATGCTATTGTTCGCTTTGATTCCTTTGTTTGCTTTGATTGCTTGTAAGTGTTGTTCGCATCGTCCTGCTCAACTTAAAATCTTCGGATATATATAGGTGTCGATCCTTGAGCATTTCTTCATAGCCGTTGCAAATCTGTAACAAATCCGTCCGTTGGAGAAATAGACTTCTTTGTTTTTCTTTCTGAACGTTGCAAGGCTAGATTCCCATATTTTAATCCAATTCCGACCATTGTGAAGACTTCCATGTGATGGCGCCGAATCTTTTGAATATAATAAGATTAAAGTCTCCAGTTGTGGGTCTCGATGAATTACTTAATTCATATTCTTTCCGGGAATCTCTCCAGTCTGTCTCTAATCGCCCGCATGTGACTTTCCGTAAATATTGACTATTTAACGCATGCTAACGTGGACTGGAGTGCTTGGCTGATTACTTGACTGAACTCTCTGTCGTCAAACTATCTGATATGCAGTCAACCTTCTCTGATGTCGATTTTTCTGAAGTGCCGACTTGTCTGTAGTCTTATGACCTAATTTGAACTTGAATGATCTGATGGTCAGACTACAGATGACTTGACTTTCCTTCTTGACTACAGTCTGGTCCAACTTCGCTGATTAAATTGTTTTGACCAAAACTTCTCTGATAAGGGTTGCCTGATATGACTCGTGTGTGGTCAACCTTATCTGAACAGGTGATTTGACCAAGACTCGGCTGATAGATACCTATCTGACTTACACTTAGCCGATTTTTAAGCCTAACTTATATGGCCTATAGAAGATACTCATTTGGTTCTTCCTTACATTTTGCCAAGTAATTTAAAACATACATTTGAATATATAAAGATGACATCATCAAAATCTAACAAGTATTCCTAACAAGGATGTTGGATAGGATCTATGGTTGGTCCCATCGCCACCTTGCTTTTGGGGGACGCTTGGATCTTATTAAGAGCACTCTATGTACGATCCATTTGCATCTTATTCAGGTGATGGACCCCCCCAGACTATTATCCAGAAGCTCGAGCAGATCATTGTGAGATACTTTTGGGGTGATGTTGGTCCTAAGAGAAAGACGCACTGGGTCCATTGGCGACATATTTGTCGCCTGGTCTCTGAGTGAGGCCTCAGGATTCGGAGTCTTTCGAATATGGCGAGAGCTTTTAGTTATAAGCTCTGGTGGCGCCTTCGTACAGGCACATCTTTGTGTTTACAGTTTATGCTCTGCAAATACTACTTTGCTGGCCTTTTTATGCCTTTGCGTACTGCTCTTAAAGCTCATGCCAGCAACCCTTGGCGTTGACTCCTCCACGTGGGTATTGAGGCTCAAGAGTTCATTTTTTTTGGACTCTTGGTAGTGGCAGTGGATAGGTTAGATTTTGGGATGATACTTGGATAGGCGATAGGCCGATTTTATCTTATTACTAGATTACTGGTAGACCCCATCCTATGATTAAAGAGCTTTGGGTTGAAGGGAGTCGGAACAGGGGTAAGTTATAGTCCATACTTGGTGAGGAGCTAGGATTTACCCCCCATTTCATTCAGGAGATTCTCGCGACTCTCACTGCCGATGAGGATACGGATAGCATGTGTTGGAAACTCACCTCCTCAGGTGCTTTCTCATTGACATCAGCGTTGTCTCACATCAGGGTGAGGGATCAGTCTAATCTCATTTTTGGGGCTATTTGGACCGCCTTACTTACACCTACGATATCGATGTTCATTTGGCGACTACTATTGCGACGGATTCCCACAGATGATGTTCTTTAGCTGAGGGGCATTTCCATGGCTTCTAGATGCTCATGATGTACCCATACCCCTACCCATACCTTTCACACTAAGACCATAGTCCACCTTTTCTTGGAGAGTGACGTGGCTCGTGACGTGTGGGATTATTTTGGCGCATGGATTCATTTATCCTTACCCCATATAGATAATATATTTGAGCTCCTGAATTTTTTCTCACATGGCACACACTTTAGGCACGCAGCTTTCATTATGCCTTGTCTGATCTTTTGGTTTATCTGGACAGAAAGGAATAGAGTAAAGCATAGGGCAGTTACTTTTCTTTCTTCTCATATTATTGTGCAGGTGGAGCACCATATTTTATTATTAACTGTTTCGGGGTTTATCACTACAGAGTTATGGGTGGGGTACTCGCCTCTTGACCATTATCAGCGAGCTTCTTCTTCCCCCGCTCAGACACATCGCCCTGTTCTGGTTGTTTGGCTGCGACCCGAGACATCTTGGATCAAGCTGAACACGGATGGCTCCTTCGATAGAGATACTCTGATTTCCGGTGATGGACGTCTGATTAGAGATCATCATAGAGAGCTCATTCTAGCTTTCCACTCTTCTTTTCAGGCCTCTTAGAGCTTTGATGCATAGATCCAGGCGCTTGCTATAGGACTGATTTTAGCTTCCTAGCGATCGAGACATGTTTAGGTTGACCTTGATGCTAATGCTGTGGTGACGTTACTTACATCTGTCCATCGAGGCTCCAAGCAGGTTCGTCACACCCTTATGTGGATTCGACATTCTCTGTGATATCCAGTACAGAGTCACTCATATTTTCCGGGAGGGCAACAGGCCAGCTGACTATCTCTTAGAGCTCGGCATGTCATCCCTTGGTATTCAAACTTACACATCAGATACTGCTCCTCTATTTCTTCTCTCTCTTATACGGATGGATCAGCTTAGTTATCCTTATTGTAGATTGAGGTAGGATTTTCGATTCAGAGTAGTTGATTTATAGTCTATTGGTCCACGCATTAGCCCACAGTTTTAGTGGTGCACATTGTATTTCTTTAGCGGGCCGTAGGCACTTTAGTTTTTAGTATCCATATTATTGCACATTTCTGGTCATAATTTGGGTCGGCTATTTTGTATTTCTCGATTTCTTCTTTATCTCACAGGTTGGTGGATCCCCTCAACCCCCGTCCACAATAGATGATTTTTCTGGAAAAAAGTAGCATTTACTGCTGATAGGACAACATTTAATATGGTCGAAGAGACTACAGACAGAAGAGCATTTAATGCGAGTCAAAGATAATGTCTGAAGCATTAAATGCGAATCGCCTTTAATTCAAAATGTTTCTGAAGACCCCAATTAGAGAATTCTTATTCTCACCATAATGTATCTATTTCTAAGATTATAAATAGCCCCAAGCAAGAAGACATTAAAACACTGACGATTCACATAAATCGCACACTAACAACATCCGAACATCAAGCTTATAAGAGCATATATTTCTTCAAGCATACCCCAACATCTGAAGAGAAGAAATATGCAAGTCCTCAACATGAACAACACATCTACAGCAAAAGCTCATCAAGCCTACAGATGTTGTTCGAACTCGTGATAACACAATCTTTCTGTTGAGTTACTTATCCCTGTGTGGACTAAGCATAACTATATCTCACCTATGTGGGATGAATAACATTAAGGACGAAGCTTCAATCTGTGTGAGAAGAAGCAAGTCGAAGCAGCCCAAGCCAATCTGTGTGAATGGCCAAGGCTATTGTCGGTTGTATCAATTTGTGTGAATGATACAGCGACGAGTTTAGTTCAAATCATACAGTTCTGTACACCGTGATTTTAGTAAACTATTCACTCACGTGTAGAGGACCAGTGGATGTAGATGGATTTAACTCGAACCACTTTAATCACTGTATCTTTACTTATTGTCTTTACTGTTTTCTCATTGCTTGTGTGATTTTAGGTATGTATCTTAAAAACTCTATATGCACCAAGATAACAGGAGACCTTTCAGTTGCTGTATTTTACAACTTAATCTTAGACTTCCGCTATGCAAACTAATTTCAAAGAATGATACAGCTTATTCAACCCCCCTTCTAAGATTGTATATTGTGGCCAACAAGTGGTATTGGAGAGGTTGATTCTACAAAGAATAAGTTGATTTTTAACCTAAATCAGACCCACAAATCACTAGCTTTCGAAAACTTTATTTTTATATCTTTATCATTCATTCGACTTCTGCCATGGATACATCTATGATAAACAAGGTTCCCATATTTTCCAGTAACGAATACGATGACTGGAGAATGAGGATGGAAGCCTATCTTGCTTCGATGCACGAAGAGATGATCTTTGTCATCCAAGAAGGACCTATCAAGATCATGATGGTCAATCCAGCTACAAGAATAGAAGGTCAACCCCATGCAGAAATGCTTGTGAAGGAACAGGAATAATGGACAACTGATGATCGCAAGCATGCTAATCTCGACAACATAGCCAAGAGTGCGCTATTGTAATATCCGACTGTAATTTTTTCTTCTTTTACTATTGTACAACTCGGATAATTTGAATATCGTTGAATCACGTTGCATTTAGTATAATGATTATTGATGTTTAGATATATCAAAATCGAATTAATGATTATTATCATTCGTTCGGTGTTTGATAGTTAGCCGGGTTGTAGAGTGTTGCATTTTTTGCTAAGTCTTTAGAACCTAACGTACGCTATGTTCCTGGACTTACATACGTAATGGGCGAAAGCTTACGTACGTAATGCAGAGAATCTGATCCGATCTCAACTTTAGGCATGGGGGACCATGCAGGATTCGGATATTTGGCCTTTTGAGGCATCCGAAGTCAACGTACATTACGTACGTTATGCTAATGCTATAACGTACGTATTGGAGTATGGTTTTTGAGGCAGTAGCCCTGGAGGCTTATTACGTACGTAACAGACTATGTGTTAGCGTATGTAAAGGGGGCTTACGTACGTTAAATGTCTTTGATAACGTACGTAATGGAAGTGCAGTTTATAAAAAGACAGGTCTTATATTTCATTTTGCACGATTCAGCCTTGATATTTTCTTCAAGTTACCATCCATCTGCCTCCCGAGAATGATATAATCCTCTTCCATCTTGCCTTTGAGCCTTGCATCTTGGATTGGAGCTTAGTGCTTGGAAGTTTGGAGTGCATTCTTGTAGTTTTGGTGGTTTGTTCTTTATTTTTTGAGGTATGTTGTAGAATCGTACTCTATCTTTCGTAGTCATGATGATATTGATAGGGAATACTAGATGTAGTGTTGATTTGATCAGTAAAACATGATTGTGGTTAAGATTTTGAACACTTACTGAAGAACATAGTAATTAAGGTTTTAAATGAGAATGTTCTTGATGTTTAAATGATAATAATCATGTTTAGAAGAATCATACTCAGCTTACTAATTTGATTAACACTATTGGGAGATGATGATCATAAGGTTCGATATAGTTAAGTTAAAACTGATGGATGGATGTCATAGGATGTGTTAAAACACCATGTTAGGTATTAACCAATACCTTGGGAAGAACTTGATGAATGTTGAAGATGTGGATTGTAACACCCCCAATCCGCTCAGGGATATTACACGCCGTAGAACCTTTCCTCAAGGATCTACCAGGCTGGTAACAACATAAAACAACTCAACCATGCCTTTAAGGCTAAAATGACTCAGTAGACCGATTTGGTCTTTCAATAAATACATACAACTCAAATACAACTCATGCCCATGCAGGGGTCAAAATACAACCACACCCGTACAACGGGAAAAATATAGCAGCGGAAAATAAAGTACAACTGAACCAATAAACAAAGTACGGTTCCTCATGTGATTAGTATCGATCATCTTTCATCATCCTTCATGCCGACCCTGTGTTATGCTCCAAAACCTGAATGCAAAAATAGACATCCACCCCCCGAATACTCGGGGGTTAGCAAAACTCCATTGTTTTGCTAGTGCAAGGACAAAGTGCAAATACGAGCCATACAATTCACATTCCACGAATAACAATAACCAGGAATCCTCAATAATCCAAACGTGACGAAAAGTACTTCCCGAGGCAAGGGTTTGGTAAAACATTCTAAAACCGGAAGGTCACAAATCAAGGGAAAACAATTTATAAAACAGTTTAAAATGCCATCGAGAGTTTTAATAGAAAACAATTTAGGATTTCCGAATCCTTCTCTTTCCAAAAATCAACAGGGTCACAGCCCAAAGGTTTTGGTTTTCACAAATAAAACCAACCATAATACACAAGGTTAAAACCCACGTCATGCGTCCTCGATAGAAATAAAATACACACGCACCCGTGAAGTTTCACTCGTGAATCCAGGTCGAAGCCGTTGGAATTCCCTCCGTGGTCCCGTCGAACCCTCCCGAGGTGAGCAAACACATTCACAAAACATAAGCAACCGCACTCGTGAATCCAGGGATATACCATTGTACTACCTCCGTGATCCCATCGGACCCTCCCGAGGTGAGCGAAAAACAATCACAAAATATATACACGTAGCGGTGAAGTTTCACTCGTGAACCCAGGTCGAAGCCATTGGAATTCCCTCTGTGGTCCCGTCGAACCCTCCCGAGGTGAGCAAACACATTCACAAAACACGTACTCACATCGCCTAGGACCAGGACGAAGCCACAAATCCCACTCCGTGATCCCGTCGGACCCTCCCGAGCTGGCTAGTGAAATACTCAAGCACCACACGTCACCTAGGACCGGGACGAAGCCACGAATCCCACTCGAGGGCTCGAAGGACCCTCCCGAGCTGGCTAGCGAATCAATCATGCACAAATAACATATCACAAAACAACACAAGCACCACAAGTCACCTAGGACCGGGACGAAGCCACGAATCCCACTCGAGGCCTCGGAGGACCCTCCCGAGCTGGCTAGCGAATCAAACTCAAGCACGAGTAACATATCACACGAAGGATATCCAAACAATTCACCCAGAGGCATCAAACACTTAGTAAAACAACACGTCAAACCACAATGCACCGAAATGAAACAATATACGTCCACATGCAAATACCAAGTGCATCATCAACACCAAACATGTCCATAAGATTCACATACTCGTTCACGAATCACACCAATCACAAAACACACACGGTTTTGAAAGAGGGCCTTTAACAGGGCTAACTAAATCTTTTGAAAACTCATTTCAAACAAACAAACAAACATACCAAGATCATCACCAATCATCATATCCACAAAACAAGAATAGTATGGACAAGGTACTTGCCTCGAATAAGAACAACGCGGAGAATCGACCGAAGTAGGTTGGCACGAACCGACTACGAACTCGCCGACTCCACCGAACGACAATCCACAACAATGAACTACGAACGAAAACAATAACAACTAAAATTAATTCCAAAGTACGACCCAAAGCTGCTGAATTCAAAGAACAAATGATGAAGGTTCAAGGATTTCCCCCAAAACGGCCAAGAACACGATTCGTCCCGTCAAAACACGAAAACAGAATTCCAAGTTGAAATATGGATATCCAATCCATAGAATGTGTTTAACAACATCATTTAACCACAATTGATCCATCAAAAATGGATGAGAAACGAGATCGAGAACAAATCCCCCAAAAAGTCGATTCGAAGGAAATCAAGAAATATACTTCGATTCGACGAAGAACAATGGATTAAATGATGTTAAACACAAGAATACTACCAAGATTAATCATACCCATCATGAATTAATCAACAACACGGAACAAATCGGACAAAAATGCAAAAAACCCCAAATTCACGAAATTAGGGTTCTAAGGAAGATTACCTTGATTCGCTGGATCAAAGGATGATAACGGATGATTGATTGATGTTATGAACTCAAGGACTTCGTGTATTTGTTGTTGAACAACATGGCTTCGTCACCTCTGAAGCTCCAGCCGTGGAAAGAAAAGGAAGGAAATGAAAAACGAGAGGAAATGTGACTGCTCTGTCACATTTATACTGGGCCGGACTAGCGCGCTAGGCTGCCGGGCTAGCGTCTTCTCGGCCCGGGCCGCGATCCGGTGCCCACCGCGCCCCTGCGGCTCGGCCAGTAGCGTCGCGACCTTCCGGCCGTAGCGCGTGCTACTGCCGGTCGTAGCGTGCGCAATGCCCGACAATAGCGTCGCTACTGCCGAAACTGCCGATTCGAACCTCTGGACTCCACTTTATCCGGACCGATAGCGTCGTTAGGCCGGCCGATAGCGTGCGCTACACCTGCCGGTTAGCGCGCGACCTTCCGGCCGTAGCGTGCGCTATGCCGGTTCTGCCGCACCGTCCGGCCGGTGCCCGCAATCATCCGGCCGGTCCCGCAACCGTCCGCCAATGCTCGAACACGGTGGCTCGGCGGCGACTCGATTTTCAGCGCGCGGAACGAGCATGACAAAAGTTCGCGGACGACATCAACGACCGAAATGAAAACATAATGCAATAATTAATTATACGCGACCAAGAAACGGGTCGAGACAACAATTACGAATCTGGATACGTAACTTTTAAGAAATTACAAAATGGCCCAAAACGCCCGAAAATCACGATACGTGATCGAATAACCAAACCGAAGTTCACAACACGTCTAACAAAGTAAAACGGACTTACAGGAAACTCGAAACAGCAGTTTCGAACGAGATTCACAAGAATCGAACTCAAGTGCGTAAAAGTCGCTAAAAAGCACGGAACTCAACAAATAGGCACCGAAACGAACTCGGATATCAAAAAGTGTAGAATTAATCATTCTCAGAATGACGAAACGGTCAAGAGCGAGTCGTCAAAATGGACTTCCGCCGAAAAAAAAAAGAAATTACCGGAAATCGAAATTACGGGTTTTACATGGATGATGTTCTTAAGATTCAGAAACCCTAAATTATATAACTATGTTTTTGGAAATGGCTTAGCAAATGATTTGGGAGATAAAAATAGATTATGAAGAACACAACTATAACTTTTATATATTCAAGTTAATTGGATGTTTTTGATGAAGTAAGAATGTATTAATCATCGTGTTCATAGGTCGATAGTGTTCTTAGGGAGATTATGCTGATTATTAATGATAATGTTATAATAGAATGAGTGGTCTAATTCATTCACTATGATCCTTGTGTAATAGACGATGTGAATGTTATAGAACCTAGAACTTGGTAAATCCGGTTTTTTAAAGATGAATTCGGTGTATTATAATTCGTTAATGAAACAATAGTATGTCCATTAGGATAGGATGAACTATTCGAGTAAGATTACGGGTATCGTTTCCTATGAATTGATATCATTATTGTATGAATGTATTGTTGAATGAGTTACATTTCATTCAAGGTTGCTTGTTCGAGTGAGTATTATTAGTCGAGGATACCATCCGTTTGTTCGTTCTAAGAAGGACTATTCATCTACGGAATTGTGGCAAGTTATCTTGCTTGGTTATAATGATGATTGAATTCTTGTGTACGTTATACATTTCGTGTATATCTAATGCTTTCTGAATCTACGATTCATAATGTGGTATTGTTCTCGATTGTGCTTACCGTTTCGTTGTGGGATTGTATTCCCAAGTTCACTACCTTCGTATCGTTGATCAAGTTGATAATTGTTGTCACTTCGGTGAGTTCTTGATTTTTGGTTGGTTGTGTGATTCATTGAGTTTCATTGTCATGTTGTATCGTGACATATCTGGAATCATATCTGCATGTCGATTGGTTATGTGTAGGATTTTTAGTCCGGCACATATGGTCATGCGTGGATGTTTCCGCATTAGACCATGCACACAAGATGCAGTTCATGAGACTAATTAAGTATATTGTCCCATGTATATTCTGGATTACGTATATGGGGTGGACATGTGCATGAACACATTTCCGGATCGAGCGTACTGTGATGTCCATCTTGAGCCATACTGATTGGTCATTCATATCTCATGTTTGATTGGTTAAGATTGACGGTTTGTGATTGGTTGTTCATACGCCCGAGTGGTATTTTCAACATTTGAGTTGTCTCCTTGAGATCTAGTGTGTGTGAATTGTATAACGTGTTGAGAATTATTATCATGTATATCTGACCCTATGGTTTTGGGCAAAATACTTGTGTTGTATTTTAGGTCGAGGCAGAGGCAAGGCACGGGAAGAGCATGGTGACGGCAAAGGGTTTGAAGGATACTAGTTTGGGGGGCCCAAGTCTTTTGTTGCGCGGTTATGCTTAAAATGAGTAGAGCTAAAGTTGTAGGTGCCCTAATAAAAATGGGTAGAACTAAGGCTGCAGGCCCGGATCAGATCCCTATGGAGGTGTGGCTTTGTCTGGGGGAAGTTGGAGTTCAGTGGCTAGCAGAGCTGTTCAACATCCTCCTCAGAGATTCTAATATGCCGATGGAGTGGAGGCGTAGTATTGTCGTGCCGTTTTTCAAGAACAAAGGTGATGATTAGAGTTGTAGTAACTATAGGGGTTTTAAACTCCTCAGTCATTGTAACACCCCCTAACCTAGCAGCTGAACCGCAAAGGGGTCCATGCTACTAAGTTGGGGAGTCTCACACTTTTAAACTTTGAAAACCAATAAAAAGTAGATTTGGTAATGCGAGTACTCAAGGAAATAATGCAAACACGTATTATTTATTCAAAACATTACACAACCTTAAGTTTAATACATAGCAAAACCATAACAGAGTGATCTTATTAAAAACAAAACATAGTCTTCCAGCATAGGGGCAAAATAGCTGGGAATGGCATATGGACAAGTCTCCAGCTGTCAACACTGAAGAAGATAGTCAACTCCTAAACATGAGCATCATCACCTGTATCATAAGAATGTAATGAGCTAATGGCTCAGTAAGATGAGACTTCTGTAATAGCAAAGTATCACGTAGCACATTTATCAACGAATAACTACTATATATATAGTCCCCTTGAAGTGTGGTACTCGACTGATAGTGATAGGCCATGGTTTTTGGAACCTGTTCATATAATTGGCCAATAAAAGATGTATACGGGGGTTCCCATACTGGTTTTTCAACCAATGGTATTAGCCGTATTCAACCTTTTTCATTCAGTGTGGGTTTCCTTGACCGACTTTCAGCCGCAAGTATTTGCCACCATGTGTTGGGTCCGCCGGTCCCCCGCGTCCCGTGCCTACCCGCCATCAATCAAGTACCATACTTCCTGTTCTTAAACATTCTTTTACATACACATGTTATGCATGATAATTCAATAACAGTCACATATGAAAATATCAATCAATATATGATCCTTATGATACAGCAAGGAAAAGCATCATCTTACCTCAGGTCCTGTGCCTGTTGATGTGAAAAGATCAGTTTCTATAGATAGATGTGCTAAAATCCTTGAAGAAGATCTAAAACCTCTGTGGGGACGTTTATCAAACACCTTTGAAAAACTATCAGATTTGAGCTATCTGTTTGATCGGGAATTTTGCGGCTTTTATAATATTTGGAAGGAAAATATGTTTCGGGCGTTTTAAAGTAAAGGTGCACAGCTTCAAAATGATATATGATATGTACAAAAATACGTCCGGGAACATGTATAAATAATGGCTCAAAATCGGTTGAAAATCAACCTTACCCGGACAGCTGGTAACCTTATCCGGACAGCTGGCCGAGAAGCTTCTGCCGGTCGTGACCGACCTTATCCGGACAGCTGGACAGCCTTATCCGGATAGTGGCCTACAAGCTTCTGTCGGTCGTGACCGACCTTATCCGGACAGCTGGACAGCCTTATCCAGATAATGGCCTAGAAGCTTCTGTCGGCCATGACCGTGATTGTCGATCGGCGTGTCCGTGGTGGCCGGCAAATGTCCATCAACTTGGCTCGGCCGTTTGACCCCTTACCGATGTCCAAATTCGATTTTCCGACTGTTCGGACTAAATGCGAGTTAAATCTTCGATATGCTCAGAACCGATTTTCGATAATATTAAAATAATAATTTAATATTATTTTTGCAGTATAAGTGTTCTGTAATGAAAATTTTATCGTATCAATTCGTCGAAAATTTTAGAAATTACTTTCATAAATTCTAAAATAATCCTTATAATTTATTTTGAAATCTTTTCTTTTGAAATCCTTCATTTTATGTTAGAAACATATCGGTCCAAGTATTGGACAACTTGTAAATATCGAAATCCATGACCATTAGCAAAATAAATAGCATTTAATTAAGTCTTTGAATTTTCTAGGGTATTACAATTATTATTTTATAATCGTTTAGCACATCGATCTCTTTACTGAGAAACTGAGCTCCTCACTACAACAAAACATCTCACAATGACCTTTATCATGTTAGAGGAGATAATTAACATGTCGTATAAAACGTAATGCGAATGGACATAACAGTTATTCATGCTCATGAAATGTCTACTTGTATGCCATGCTTCCATAATGCATGTTATGTAAATGCATTTAGGTATTAAATGGTTATTGGCTTAGGGGATAACCGGGCATTACAGTCCTCCCCTCCTTATAAAATTTCGTCCTCGAAATTGACATACCGAACAGTTCCGGATATTTGCTTTGCATTTCCTCCTCTCTTTCCCATGTAGCCTCTTCAACAGCATAATTCCTCCACAAAATCTTTACCAAATGAATTTCCTTGTTCCTTAGTTTTTTTATTTTCTTATCAAGAACCTGTACCGGTTTCTCTTCATAGGACAAATATGGGGATAATTCCAACGGCTCATAATTTAACACATGTGAGGGGTTGGAAATGTACTTCTTTAGCATAGACACATGGAGGACGTTGTGTACACCATATAGCGAAGGAGGTAAGGCTACTCTATAAGCTCTATCGCCAACTCTCTCAAGGATTTCAAATGGGCCAACATATCTCTGGCTAAGTTTTCCTTTCTTTCCAAATCTCATTACGCTTTTCATTGGGGATACCCTCAAGAAGACATAGTCTCCAACTGTGAATTTCAAATCTCTTCTTCGATTATCTGCATAACTCTTCTGTCTACTTTGTGCAATTTTTATTCGTTCTCTTATCTTTTCTACCGCCATAGCAGTCTGTTGTATCATTTCTGGGCCCAGTAGGCTTCTTTCTCCAACTTCATCCCAGTGTACGGGAGATCTACATTTTCTCCCATACAGTGCTTCATAAGGTGCCATCCCAATTGTAGATTGGTAACTGTTGTTGTAGGTGAACTCTACTAATGGAAGCTTTGTATCCCAATTGCCCTTGAAATCTAGTATGCATGCTCTCAACATATCTTCGAGTATTTGAATAACTCTTTCTGACTGCCCATCACTTTGTGGATGAAATGCGGTGCTGAAAGCAAGCTTCGTACCCATTGCATTATGTAAACTTTTCCAAAATGCAGATGTGAATTTAGGGTCCCTGTCAGATACTATAGATACTGGCACCCCATGTAGCCGGACTATCTCTTTAATATATTCCTGAGCATATCGATCCATATTATATGTGGATTTTACTGGAAGGAAATGAGCAGACTTGGTCAATCTGTCAACAATCACCCATATGGAATTATACCCACTTTGAGTCCTTGGTAGCCCAAGCACAAAATCCATTGTAATGTGTTCCCATTTCCATTCCGGAATTAGTAAAGGCTTCAATAATCCCGCTGGTCTCTGATGTTCAGTTTTGATCTGCTGACAAGTTAGATATTCTGCCACAAATTTTGCAATATCTTTCTTCATGTTAGGCCACCAATAATGTTGTTGCAAGTCTTTATACATTTTTGTGCTACCTTGATGTATTGAATAAGGACTGGAATGAGCTTCCTTCAGAATGTCCCCTATGATGGTTGTGTCGGCTGGCACGCATAGTCTCCCTTTATATCATAATATTTTATCAGTAGAGACTGAGAAGTTTGGTAATTTGCCTTCATCAACTTTTTCCCTTAATTTGCCAATGTACCTTGATCGCATGCAGGTTTCTTTGATTATATCTTGAAGTGCAGGTTTCAATATGAGTGCTGATAATGAACAAATCTTCCTTTTGGGCACAATTTCCAGTTCTAATTTTTGCAAGTCTAATAATAATGTCTTTTGTGTGATTAGAAAGGAAGACATAGACTTTCTACTTAATGCGTCTGCAACCACATTTGCCTTACCAGGATGATAATTGATCTCACAATCATAGTCTTTCACCAATTCTAACCATCTCTGCTGTCGCATATTCAGCTCCTTCTATGTGAAAAAGTACTTCAAACTCTTATGGTCTGTATAGATTTCGCACTTTTCACCATATAGGTAATGCCTCCAAATTTCTAGTGCAAAGACAATAGTAGCCAGTTCTAGATCATGTGTTGGATAATTCTTCTCATACTCTTTTAATTGCCTGGAGACATAGGCTATTACCTTTCCATGTTGCATTAATACAGCACCCAAACCATTCTTAGAAGCATCAGTGTAAACTACAAAGCCACATGTTCCCATAGGAGTGGCAAGGACAGGAGCCGTAGTTAATCTACGCTTCAATTCCTGGAAACTCCCTTCGCAAGCATCAGTCCAAACAAACTTTTTATTATTCCTTGTTAACAATGTTAATGGGGTTGCAATCTTCGAGAATCCTTGTACAAATCGCCGGTAGTAGCCAGCTAGTCCTAAGAAACTTTGAACCTCTGATACATTTGTTGGTGTTGGCCAGTTGCTCACTGCCTCTACCTTGTTGGGATCAACTGAAATGCCATCCTTGGATACCACATGCCCTAAAAATACCACTTGTTCTGTCCAGAATTCACATTTCTTGAATTTAGCATACAACCGTTTTTCTTTGAGAATTTGAAGCACAATTCTGAGGTGTTCTTTATGCTCATCTCTATCATGTGAATAGATAAGTATGTCATCAATAAACACCACCACAAATTTATCAAGGAACTCTTTGAATACCCGGTTCATCAGATCCATAAATGCTGCTGGAGCATTTTTCAAACCAAAAGGCATCACTAAGAATTCATAGTGACCATATCGTGCTCTAAATGCTGTCTTTTGGATATCTTCTTCTTTGACCTTCAGTTGATGATATCCGGAGCGTAAATCAATCTTTGAGAATACTGATGCTCCTTGCAACTGATCAAATAATTCATCTACCCTTGGAAGAGGATATTTATTCTTGATGGTCACCTTATTCAGTTCCCTATAGTCAATGCATAATCGCAATGAGCCATCTTTCTTTTTAACAAATAAGACAGGCGCTCCCTAAGGTGAACAACTAGGACGAATGAATCCTGTTGCGATATTTCCTACACGCAAGTGCACGTCATCGTTTACAAGTAATAAAGTGATAAGTAGAGTATCGTTCCCACGAGGACTGAATCTCTAACTACCGATTTTTTCGTATTCTAATTTTATCTGAACAATCGAATTTGGGTTTTGCGATTAATAACTAAAAGAATTACTAAAAGACTAAGCAGTAGAAAACAATATCTTGGATAAAAGAAATCAAATGATAAATAAGTCTAGGGTTCTGAATCCACCTTAGTTTATCCGAATTTACTCTCGATTATCCGTACTAAATAATTTTCCCAATTTATTGAAGGCGGAGATTGCTAATATATTCTACCGCCTCTCCCGAGGTCAATAGATTTATCTAAAGGCGAATAACGCACTCTATCCCTAGGTGAATTAATTCGTCGATAGGCAAAAAGCATGAAATCTCCTAAAGGCCACGTAGTTCCTATGAGTCTATTCCTATCTCACAGAATAAAACGGTCCTCACCAATAGTTCCTCACCAAATCTCCTCTCCCGATTCGAAGTGAATGATTAAATCAATACAACTATTGGCCAGATAATTGCAAGCATTAAACATAATTGGGAAAACTCAATAAAAAGGTAATAAATTGGATAATCTCAATCAATTCATCAAAACAAAGGTTTCATCAAAACCCTAGATTAGGGCTTTAGCACGACATACTAAAAGCGAAAATACAGAATAAATAAACGAAAGCATAAAATTCAAACGCAGATGAAGCTCGGATTCCTCCGTTCTTAAGCTTCCGCCCTCTGCCCTTGAAGTCTTCTGCTTCCCTCTTCTTCTGCCGTCTCCAAGCTTAAGCTCTCAAAGATTAAAGATCCAAAGATTCCAAGATGATTTAATTAGGGTCTTAAACCCTATTTATAGCTCAACATATCCTCCAAATCGCGTCCGTATTAGTCGGTCGGCGGCAAGCTTGACTCAAAATGCGCGGACATACAAAAACCGCCAAGTGTGCCGCGGCTCACTAAACTGTGCATGACACGTCGCCTTTGTTGAATGCAGGCGTTAATTAATTCTTACGTGCGCGGCTCACAGGGTGCTGCGGCACAGTACAGTTACTCGCCTTGGTTGGTGTCTTCTGTGCGCGGCTCGGCTTCCTTGTGCCGCGGCTCAGAGTCCAGATTTGCCGTTTTCGCCCGTTTTGCCTCGTTTTAGCTTCCGGACTTCAATTTCCTGTCAATCATACAAAAATAAGGCATTAAAAGCTCATTTAGACGATTTCACTCTCCAAAATACTACAAAATAATGATAAATAAGCGTATAAAAATACGCCTAACAAATACCCCCAAACTTAAGCCTTTGCTTGTCCTCAAGCAAAAAGAATTAAATTCAATAAAAGAATGTCGTGAATCATCGTGCAACTCATAGTGTTCAACCTAATCAATACTATCCTGTAATTCTCTCTAAATAATACGAGTGTCGTAAAAGCAAGCTGCACTCGGAATAATGATTCCGCAAAGTAATCAAGTTCAGTCCTAATCACTCATTCATGGAGAAAATCCAGCTCAAAGATTAACAAAACGAGAGTCAAATCGACCGTCAATATGAAAGGCTAAAATAAACAAGCTAGTTCGTCCCGTTGCACAGTCTAATGGCACAATTTTCAAGAGTTTCATAACAAATAAACCTCGGACAGTATCCCCTTATATAAATGTTCAAAAATTTGATTCGAGTCGACCACTAGGTTAGGATCTCGGGATGTTTCATCGGGATAATCCTAGGGTGGAACTTCCATTCTCATGTATTAGGAAACCGTTTGACGTAAAAGACACTCATGGGGCACATGGATGCTTCTAGTTACTAAGTTCCCGTCTACAGCGGAGAAACAACTCGAATATATAATTTCCGCATGTCCGAATCAAGGTTGCTGTTTTACGCGAGAGTAAACAGCGGGTCACGCGAATACCCCCGGTTACTAGGCTCCCTATCATTGGCACATGTGAAATATCTAACTCACTAGTCTAATCAGGGTCGTCGTTTTAAGCAAGAGTAAACAACGGGTCACGCGAATGCCCCCGGTTACTAGACTTCCCTTCATAGAACAACATTATCTCGACTTTAGGGAAAAACTGACCGACTCTAACCTCAATCTAAGTGCCAACACGACTAAAGAAACAGTACGACTCACTATCCGGAAAATGTAGCCAAACGTATTAACGGTGATTTTAAAACAAGTATGTATCGTCTCTTATCTGCCAAGACCTCTACAATCACGAAAAATTTCGGACCTAAATGAATACTAAGCAGAACAGAAATACTGACTACAACTCGACTAGAACTCGACCGCTTCTTCAGAGAGAAAAAACAGTGTCGTAACATCAGTATCACACAAATAGAAGCACGAAAAATTCACGAATAAAGAAAACTAAGACAAGCAAGGCTATCTAAAAAATTTTACGCAACGTAATGAAAAATGCAATGAAATAAAGTACAGCAAGAAAATAAAGTACAGCAATGAATGTAGCAACTGAAAGTAAATCCCCCCCCCCCAAACTTAGGACGTACATTGACCTCAATGGACAAAAAATGATATGCAATAAAAGTCAAAGGTCAAGTACTCCCCTCCAGTCTGCTCAGGAGCTGGTGCCGGCATCGTCCAGTGAGGAGGGTGGTGTGGCTGGCCGGGCGGGCGCAATAAATGGCCCGTCGGGATGCATGATGTGGGCCGTCCATGCGGCGAGGTGCTCCTGATGATAAGCATCCCTCGCAGCAAGACGCCTCGCCTCTCGTCGGCTGGCCCGGCGGGCCTGCTCTCGCATCTCGGCACGGACGGTAGCAATAACACTCTCCCGCTCCGCCCGCTGCTCCTCCCGCATGGCAACCATCAAGCTCTCTCTCTCTCTCCTCATCTCATCTCTCTCTCTCCTCGTCTCCTCTCTCAGCTCCTCTCTCTCTCCTCAGATCCTCTCTCTGCTCCTCTCTCTGTCTCCTCAAATCCTCCCGCAGCCCATCAAACAACTCCTCCAACCTCGCTCTATCGGGCTGCGGGCCGGCATCTCCATGCGTCAACAAAAGCGGCTCGGGGGATCCCTCGTGGGCCTCCTCTAGCAGAAATCCTCTCCCCCGAGCGTGCGCCGGCGCTCCTCCCCACTGGTCAAAGTGCGATATGATGCGGTGGTCGATCGGGGCCTGGGGGGCAAGCATCGGCTCGTCGTCTGACCAAGTCAGCCCCGACTGCCGGCATAAAGCGCATATGAGGGAGGGGTGCTTCAACCCCGTCTTGGCCCCCATGGATACTCTGGAAGATAGATCGGACCAGGATGGGGGCCACATCGAAACGCAGCCCGGAAGTGATAGCAAAAAGTGTCCGGGCGCGGGAGAGAAAGACTGTACGGATCTGGGAGGTGGGGTCAATGCGTGCGCAGATAAAATAAAGCCAGGCACGCCCAGGCCGAGGCGCGATCTCTGAAGTGAAAAGTGGAAGAACTCTGTGCTCATTGCTCCCGGTCAGTGCAGGCGTGCAATGGTCTCAAGCGGGGCCTCCTTAGTGAAATTTGGTCATCACTCGGTCATAGGTGACTCGTCAACCACGGAAACCCAAAAGCCTCCGAATAGCGGCCGTGGAGAAATCAACTGTAACCCCTCGGACGTCGACCTGAGTCCGAGACTCTAAAGACGGCAACGTATGCCCTGCCCGAATGTGCTTCAGCAGTGCGCTGGCGTAAAAGTCCTGGACGATCAAGATAACCGCTGGCTCGGGAGGTGCGGTAAATCTGGCCCACCCCATCTCGTCAATCATAGTGAGCAATTCCCCGTCCTGAGGAGCTGGAGTAAAACCCCTCTCTGGAATAAGTGGTCGTGGCCGGATCTTTTCATTGAATATCTTGTGAATTTCGGGGTCCGAAAATTGGTGCCCCTCCGCCTCGGCCCAACCACGAGAGGTCTCCCCTCGAGTAGGGGATGACTCGGTCCTAGCTCGCTTGCTCAGCTTCTTTGTTCGCGCCATAATCAGTCCTGAAAAGTACAACACGAGGGTTTATTCACGCAAACAATAATAAAAATGATCTACGCTCGGCTAAGGATGTCCAGCCAGAAATCCCGAAATCAACAAAAACGCATAGGTGAGAGAAGGATGAATTTGGACTTAAAGGTTTAACCTGGATGTAAGGGTAGGGCTTGCTGTAAATTCAAAACGTATACGTTGCACGACATATTCAAAAGATTGCTTTTCCAAAGAAAATTTTTCACTTAGGCAATTTATCAAACACCTTGAGGGCACAAGTTCACTTGAAGAATAAACATAGTTATAGCTCGATTCAACCCCCAAAAACCGAAACATAATTCAATCATCATCAACTCAACACATTCAACTCATTGATATTCCGATTTAACCATGAAAAATTTATTAAAACTACCATGTTATTCCCTAACCCATCCTAGAAATTTCGAAGGAGAATAAGCATGTTCCATTCATCCAAAGCATAAACAACTTCCAAATATAAACCATAAGCGGGTAAAGATTAAAGATTGAAACGTACCTTTTGAAGATTGCAAGAAGAAATCGCAGGAAAAAAATGGAAGAAGTTGGTCGGCCGGTTCGCGCGCTGGGGAGGGAAGGAGAAAGGAAGAGAATGATACCTGGGTGCTCGGCTGATTGTGAATTATAAGCTACCAGGCCTTTTCAGATTCCGCATAGTGTGCCGCGGCACAGCTAAAGTGAGCCGCGGCACAGGGTACAGTCCCTTTTACCTGTGTTCTTGTTTTGTCGTGTGCCGCGGCACAGATTTCGTGTGCCGCGGCTCAGTGCTCAAGTGTGCCGCGGCTCATTTATGCCATGCCGCGGCACAGGGTACAGTTGGTTTAGCCTCCCCTTGCGATTGATGTGTGCCGTGGCTCACAATACCTGTGCCGCGGCTCATCCTTCAGTCTCTTCCCTGGGACCTTCCTGCACAGAATTTTGAGAAGAAAACGTTATAAGCGAGAGGCAGAAGCAGATTGAAGCACAAAAATGATGAAAAAAAAAAATAAGAATCACGAATGCAAGAAAAATGAAGAAACGCAAAAAAAAATCTACAACTACGAACTCGGGTTGCCTCCCGAGAAGCGCTAAGTTTATAGTCTTCAGCCGGACCTATTGGAAAACGTTAGTTCGCTTTTCGCAAACTCCATTTGGTTTCCGCCCCGTTCATCGAACCGTTCATATTTTTGTTAAAATTATGACCATTGGTCATTAGCGATTCGACTTTCGGTTCGGTCATCAAATGTTGTTTGCGAAAAGGTTTCGACGTGAATAACTTCCCGAAACACCCGGTTTTTCAATGACTAATTGTCCGCTGGGCTTTCGGCTCACTCTCCTCCTTCACAAACGCACTCAAGACTGCAGCAGATTTTTCCTCATGCTCGAGGAACGCCACTCGGTCTACATCCTTCTTAAGACTTGGACCATTTAACACAAAATCTGAATTTTCCCACCGACGATGTTTTTGGTGCTTTTCTCTTTCAACGGCATTTACAATTTCACTTTGCGACCTTTTATCAATACTTCCGGGACATGGAATCGATTTGAATACTTGAAAAGTAACTTGCTCGTCTTGGACCCTCAGAGTTAACTCCCCCTTTTCCACGTCTATAAGGGTTCGGCCAGTCGCTAAAAATGGTCGTCCCAAGATGATTGGAATATTTTCATCCTCCTCCATGTCGAGTACGATGAAATCGGCCGGAAAGATGAACTTATCAACTTTGACTAATACGTCCTCGATCACTCCCCTCGGATACTTTATCGATCGATCCGCCAATTGTAAGGAGACTGTTGTTGGCTTGGCTTCCCCAATATTCAGATTTTTGAAAATCGACAGAGGCATGAGGTTGATACTAGCACCAAGATCGCATAGTGCCTTATTAAACGAAAGATTCCCCATGGTGCACGGTATGTTGAAGCTTCCCGGATCTTTCAATTTAGGTGGGAGCTTCTTTTGAAGAATTGCACTGCACTCCTCTGTCAAGGTGACCGTTTCAAACTCCTCAAGCTTTCTCTTCTTCGATAATATCTCTTTCATGAACTTGACGTAACTCGGCATCTGTTCCAATGCGTCGTGACGGAATGTTTATGTGAAGCTTTTTAAACACATCAAGGAACTTAGAAAATTGTTTGTCCGCCCTTCTTTGCTGTAATCTCTGCGGAAACGGAACGGGGGACACACATGTCTTCGAGTTATCCGGCTTCAAATCCTTCGACTCCTCTGGCTTTAAATCCTTCTCTTCCTCAATTTCCGTCTTCTCTTTACCCCGCTCGGGCTGATCCAGCACCTCTTTCCCGCTTCTCAAGCTGATTGCGTTTAGACTCTCTCTAGGATTTGTCTCTGTTGTACTCGGCAATGCTCCCTCCGGATGAGCTGTCAACACATTAGCAATTTGGCCCAGCTGGACCTCCAAGTTCCGAATGGAAGCAGAATGATTTTGTAATGTAGCTTCCGTACGGGTCATAAATTGACTCGTATTTGCCGCCAATTTTGCAAGTGCTTCCTCGAGAGACACTTTGGGAGCGGGAGGGGGCTGCTGTTCATTCTGGGCGAACGGGGGCTGCTGTGAGTTCTGTCCGTTTCTCCATGAAAAGTTAGGATGATTACGCCACCCCGGATTATAAGTGTTGGAGTACGGGTTATTCGGCCGATTCCCATTTCCTACGAATTGAGCCTGCTCCATCTGATTTTGCTCGAACGGATTTCCAACTTGACATTCCGCGCTCGGGTGTGATCCGTTACACCAATTGCATGTCTCTATGGTAACGGGGGTTGGTGCGTGCGAAAATGCCTGGAGCTGTTGTGTCAAAGCGGCGACTTGAGCTGACAAAGTGGAAATCGGGTCATTGCTTGAAACTTCCATGACTCTCTTCGGTGTCAATCTTTCTGATGGCCATTGGTATGCGTTTTCGGCCATATCTTCCAAAAGCACGTGTGCCTCGGCCATAGATTTTCCCATGAAGGTCCCACTAGAGGCCGCATCCACGAGAGTGCGTGTAGAAGCACTCAAACCATTATAGAACGTATGAAGCTGAAGCCAATCAGGAATGCCGTGATGAGGGCATCTTCGTAGCAAATATTTATATCGCTCCCACGCCTCGTGGAGCGATTCCATATCGTACTGGACAAAAGTGGTTATTTCGTTTCTCAACCTCGCCGTCTTAGCAGGTGGGAAGAATTTGGCAAGGAAGGCTTGCGCTAACCTCTCCCATGTTGTAATCGACCCCGGCGGTAAGGAATTTAAACAAAACTTTGCTTTATCCCTCAAAGAGAAAGGGAAAATCCTCAATCGGATGGCATCGTCGGTGACACCATTAGTTTTGAACGTGTCGCATATCTCAAGGAAAGAAGCAATATGGGCATTCGAGTCGTCATTCGGCGATCCACGATTGGCTCTTTGCACCATCTGAATAATAGCAGGCTTGATCTCGAAATTATTAGCTTGGATAGTGGGACGCCGAATTCCCGAAAAATTAGCGTTGACCTGCGGCATGGCATAATCTCTAAGAGCTAGTTCCGGTTGAACTTGGCGCACTTGGTTATCTCCTCCTTGGACTTCGATATTCTCGGCCATGTTGACCGTCGCCTGCAACTCTCTTTTCTCCTTTTTGTTCCTTCTTAGAGTGCGCTCGAGCTCGGTATCCAAAGGTAATAGGCCTTCGTTACCGAGTTTTCTCATGCACTACACGAAAGATCCTGAAAGGAAAAACAAGTAAACGAAATTAAATACACAAAAAATAAAAAATAAAACGTTCAAATTAAGACTGGAAATACTTAAATCGATATTAGAAAATTTCAATCCCCAGCAACGGCGCCAAAAACTTGTTGCGATATTTCCTACACGCAAGTGCACGTCATCGTTTACAAGTAATAAAGTGATAAGTAGAGTATCGTTCCCACGAGGACTGAATCTCTAACTACCGATTTTTTCGTATTCCAATTTTATCTGAACACTCGAATTTGGGTTTTGCGATTAATAACTAAAAGAATTACTAAAAGACTAAGCAGTAGAAAACAATATCTTGGATAAAAGAAATCAAATGATAAATAAGTCTAGGGTTCTGAATCCACCTTAGTTTATCCGAATTTACTCTCGATTATCCGTACTAAATAATTTTCCCAATTTATTGAAGGCGGAGATTGCTAATATATTCTACCGCCTCTCCCGAGGTCAATAGATTTATATAAAGGCGAATAACGCACTCTATCCCTAGGTGAATTAATTCGTCGATAGGCAAAAAGCATGAAATCTCCTAAAGGCCACGTAGTTCCTATGAGTCTATTCCTATCTCACAGAATAAAACGGTCCTCACCAATAGTTCCTCACCAAATCTCCTCTCCCGATTCGAAGTGAATGATTAAATCAATACAACTATTGGCCAGATAATTGCAAGCATTAAACATAATTGGGAAAACTCAATAAAAAGGTAATAAATTGGATAATCTCAATCAATTCGTCAAAACAAAGGTTTCATCAAAACCCTAGATTAGGGCTTTAGCCTGACATACTAAAAACTGAAAATACAGAATAAATAAACGAAAGCATAAAATTCAAACGCAGATGAAGCTCGGATTCCTCCGTTCTTCAGCTTCCGCCCTCTGCCCTTGAAGTCTTCTGCTTCCCTCTTCTTCTGCCGTCTCCAAGCTTAAGCTCTCAAAGATTAAAGATCCAAAGATTCCAAGATGATTTAATTAGGGTCTTAAACCCTATTTATAGCTCAACATATCCTCCAAATCGCGTCCGTATTAGTCGGTCGAAAACTGGCTTCGAAACAGCTCAAAATCCGCGCGGGCATACAAAAACCGCCAAGTGTGCCGCGGCTCACTAAACCTGTGCCGCGGCACATCGCCTTCACCAATGCACAGGCGTTAATTAATTCTTACGTGCGCGGCTCACTGGTCATGCCGCGCACGCAGTACAGGTTACTCTGCCTTCGGCTGGTGTCTTCCTGTGCCGCGGCTCAGCTTCCTTGTGCCGCGGCTCAGAGTCCAGATTTGCCGTTTTCGCCCGTTTTGCCTCGTTTTAGCTTTCGGACTTCAATTTCCTGTCAATCATACAAAATTAAGGCATTAAAAGCTCATTTAGACGATTTCACTCTCCAAAATACTACAAAATAATGATAAATAAGCGTATAAAAATACGCCTAACAAATCCCTTATCAAGTAATTCTTGTAGCTGAGGTTTTAATTCTTTCAATTCTGCTGGTGCCATTCTGTATGGGGTTTTAGAAATAGGGGTAGTTCCTGGCATTAGGTCGATTGCAAACTCAATTTCCCGATCTGGGGGAAACCCTGGTAGATCATCTGGGAACACCTCAGGAAATTCTCTAACCACATCTACATCTTCAGGCTTCAATTTCATTTCAAGGGAGGTGTCCAAAACATTAGCCAAATAGCCAGTACACCCCTTATTTAACATCTTCCTAGCTTTCAGTGCAGTTATAACTGGCAAAGAGCACAAATATGAATTACCTTTAAAAATAAACCCTCCTCCATTTACTGGTTGAAAGGCCACAATCTTCTTATTACAATCAACATTTGCACAATATTTAGCTAGCCAATTCATACCAAGGATAACATCAAAATTAGATATTGGTAGGACAACAAGGTCGGCGTAGAGTATCCTCCCGCCAATTCGAACTGTACAGGCCCTCAAAATTTGGTCAGAATCCATATTTTTTCCAAACGGAGCAGCCACATTATAACCAACTTTCAAGAGTTCTGCTTTAATGCCCGATTTTCTCATAAATGCATATGATGCAAATGAATGTGTAGATCCTGGGTCTATCAATGTAAGTGCAGGAGTTCCTGAGATTAGAATGGTACCTGAGACTACGGAAGCATCTGTATCAGCTTCTTCTCGAGTCATTGCAAAGACCCTTCCCTGAACTTTATTCTCTGTGTTTGGGCAATCTCTCGCCATATGTCCGGGCTTCTTGCATCTGAAACAATTATTGGACCCAACAAAACATTCTCCAAAGTGATTTTTCCCACATTTAGTACACTTGGGCTTCTCAGTTGTATTTGGAGCATCTCTCGCTGTAGGATGCTTCGATTGGCTTTACTGGTTTTTGCTCCGATTTCTTCCAATGTGCTGAATTTTTGAAGCAAATGCTTCCCTCTTCGTTGATAAGACCTTTGTATCTCCTTTTCATCGCCTTCATGACGGCGCTTTGTCAACTATTTCTCGAACTCGGTTGATGTAGACATCCTCACATCTCTTCTAATTTCGTGTCGGAGGCCTCTTAGGAAATGATCCACCTTCTCGGAATTATCCCTAGCAATATAGGGAACATACCTACTGACCTTCTTCAAATTTCCGAATATATTCACAAATGACATATCCCCTTGTTTCATCTCCAAAACTCTTTGACCTTGAGAGACCGTGCATCCTGGTGAAGTATTTATCATAGAATATTACTTTAAATCTCTCCCACGTCAACCCTTCCAAGTTGACTGCAAGTTTGGCTCCTTCCCACCAAGTTCTGGCATCCTTTTTGAGTTGAAAGATCGCACAAAGTATCTTCTCAGCATCGTCGATGTGCATGTAGTCAAAGATAACATCAAGTGATTTGACCCATTCTTCCGCAACCATAGGATCAGCCCCACCATGAAAATCAGGAGGTTCCATTTTTCTAAATTTTTCATACACTGCTGGTCCATTATTGTTTCTTGGTGGAGGTTGTCGGTTTTGTTCTTCGTTTCTTTGTTGCATGTTCAGCAATTGTTGCATTTGTTCACCATACATCCTTGTCTGTTGTTGCATCAGCTCAGCCAAATTCTCAAGAAGGTTATGGTTTGGATTTGGATCATCTCTTTCCTTTCTTTTGGGTGCCATCACATCCGTTGTACTGCCCAATCTTACCCATTCATAAGCCAATAACGATCACATAACGATGATGATGACAACAAATATATTGTAATCTATTAAACACAATACTTAATAGACAAAAGTTGACCATATCCTTCAGTCGAGAATGTCCATATGCCATGTTCTGTCTGCAGGAAAGATTTAAACCTTTGCTCCGATACCACAACTATAACACCCCCTAACCTAGCAGCTGAACCGCAAAGGGGTCCATGCTACTAAGTTGGGGAGTCTCACACTTTTAAACTTTGAAAACCAATAAAAAGTAGATTTGGTAATGCGAGTACTCAAGGAAATAATGCAAACCGTTATTATTTATTCAAAACATTACACAACCTTAAGTTTAATACATAGCAAAACCATAACAGAGTCATTTTATTAAAAACAAAACATAGTCTTCCAGCATAGGGGCGAAATAGCTGGGAATGGCATATGGACAAGTCTCCGGCTGTCAACACTGAAGAAGATAGTCAACTCCTAAACATGAGCATCATCACTTGTATCATAAGAATGTAATGAGCTAATGGCTCAGTAAGATGAGACTTCTGTAATAGCAAAGTATCACGTAGCACATTTATCAACGAATAACTACTATATATATAGTCCCCTTGAAGTGTGGTACTCGACTGATAGTGATAGACCATGGTTTTCGGAACCTGTTCATATAATTGGCCAATAAAAGATGTATACGGGGGTTCCCATACTGGTTTTTCAACCAATGGTATTAGCCGTATTCAACCTTTTTCATTCAGTGTGGGTTTCCTTGACCGACTTTCAGCCGCAAGTATTTGCCACCATGTGTTGGGTCCGCCGGTCCCCCGCATCCCGTGCCTACCCGCCATCAATCAAGTACCATACTTCCTGTTCTTAAACATTCTTTTACATACACATGTTATGCATGATCATTCAATAACAGTCACATATGAAAATATCAATCAATATATGATCCTTATGATACAGCAAGGAAAAGCATCATCTTTCCTGTGCCTGTTGATGTGAAAAGATCAGTTTCTATAGATGGATGTGCTAAAATCCTTGAAGAAGATCTGAAACCTCTTTGGGGACTTTTATCAAACACCTTTGAAAAACTATCAGATTTGAGCTATCTGTTTGATCGGGAATTTTGTGGCTTTTATAATATTTGGAAGGAAAATATGTTTTGGGCGTTTTAAAGTAAAGGTGCACAGCTTCAAAATGATATATGATATGTACAAAAACACGTCCGGGAACATGTATAAATAATGGCTCAAAATCGGTTGAAAATCAACCTTACCCGGACAGCTGGAAGCCTTATCCGGACAGCTGGCCGAGAAGCTTCTGTCGGTCGTGACCGACCTTATCCAGACAGCTGGACAGCCTTATCCGGATAGTGGCCTACAAGCTTCTGTCGGTCGTGACCGACCTTATCCGGACAGCTGGACAGCCTTATCCGGATAGTGGCCTAGAAGCTTCTGTCGGCCATGACCGGCAGTTGTCAGTCGGCGTGTCCGGCGGTGACCGGAAAATATCCGTCAACTTGGCTCAGCCGGTTCGACCCCTTACCGATCTCCAAATTCGATTTTCCGACCTGTTCCAGACTCGTCTGAGTTAAATCTTTGATATTCTCAGAACCGATTTTCGATAATATTAAAATAATAATTTAATATTATTTTTGCAGTATAAGTGTTCTGTAATGAAAATTTTATCGTATCAATTCGTCGAAAATTTTCGAAATTACTTTCATAAATTCTAAAATAATCCTTATAATTTATTTTGAAATCTTTTCTTTTTAAATCCTTCATTTTATGTTAGAAACATATCGGTCCAAGTATTGGCCAACTTGTAAATATCGAAATCCATGACCATTAGCAAAATAAATAGCATTTAATTAAGTCTTTGAATTTGCTAGTGTATTACAATTATTATTTTATAATCGTTTAGCACATCGATCTCTTTACTGAGAAACTGAGCTCCTCACTGCAACAAAACATCTCACAATGACCTTTATCATGTTAGAGGAGATAATTAACATGTCGTATAAAATGTAATGCGAATGGACATAGCAGTTATTCATGCTCATGAAATGTCTACTTGTATGCCATGCTTCCATAATTCATATTATGTAAATGCATTTAGGTATTAAATGGTTATTGGCTTAGGGGATAACCGGGCATTACAGTCCTCCCCTCCTTATAAAATTTTGTCCTCGAAATTGACATACCGAACAGTTCTGGATATTTGCTTTGCATTTCCTCCTCTCTTTCCCATGTAGCCTCTTCAACAGCATGATTCCTCCACAAAAATCTTTACCAAATGAATTTCTTTGTTCCTTAGTTTCCTTATTTTCTTATCAAGAACCTGTACCGGTTTCTCTTCATAGGACAAATCTGGGGATAATTCCAAGGGCTCATAATTTAACACATGTGAGGGGTTGGAAATGTACTTCTTTAGCATAGACACATGGAAGACGTTGTGTACACCAGATAGCGAAGGAGGTAAGGCTACTCTATAAGCTCTATCGCCAACTCTCTCAAGGATTTCAAATGGGCCAACATATCTCTGGCTAAGTTTTCCTTTCTTTCCAAATCTCATTACGCTTTTCAATGGGGATACCCTCAAGAAGACATAGTCTCCAACTGCGAATTTCAAATCTCTTCTTCGATTATCTGCATAACTCTTCTGTCTACTTTGTGCAATTTTCATTCGTTCTCTTATCTTTTCTACCGCCATAGCAGTCTGTTGTATCATTTCTGGGCCTAGTAGGCTTCTTTCTCCAACTTCATCCCAGTGTACGGGAGATCTACATTTTCTCCCATACAGTGCTTCATAAGGTGTCATCCCAATTATAGATTGGTAACTGTTGTTGTAGGTGAACTCTACTAATGGAAGCTTTGTATCCCAATTGCCCTTGAAATCTAGTATGCATGCTCTCAACATATCTTCGAGTATTTGAATAACTCTTTCTGACTGCCCATCACTTTGTGGATGAAATGCGGTGCTGAAAGCAAGCTTCGTACCCATTGCATTATGTAAACTTCTCCAAAATGCAGATGTGAATTTAGGGTCCCTGTCAGATACTATAGATACTGGCACCCCATGTAGCCGGACTATCTCTTTAATATATTCCTGAGCATATCGATCCATATTATATGTGGATTTTACTGGAAGGAAATGAGCAGACTTGGTCAATCTGTCAACAATCACCCATATGGAATTATACCCACTTTGAGTCCTTGGTAGCCCAAGCACAAAATCCATTGTAATGTGTTCCCATTTCCATTCCGTAATTAGTAAAGGCTTCAATAATCCCGCTGGTCTCTGATGTTCAGTTTTGATCTGCTGACAAGTTAGATATTCTGCCACAAATTTTGCAATATCTTTCTTCATGTTAGGCCACCAATAATGTTGTTGCAAGTCTTTATACATTTTTGTGCTACCTTGATGTATTGAATAAGGACTGGAATGAGCTTCCTTCAGAATGTCCCCTATGATGGTTGCGTCGGCTGGCACGCATAGTCTCCCTTTATATCGTATTATTTTATCACTAAAGACTGGGAAGTTTGGTAATTTGCCTTCATCAACCTTTTCCCTTAATTTGCCAATGTACTGATCCGCCTTCTGGGTTTCTTTGATTATATCTTGAAGTGCAGGTTTTAATATGAGTGCTGATAATGAACAAATCTTCCTTTTGGGCACAATTTCCAGTTCTAATTTTTGCAAGTCTAATAATAATGGCTTTTGTGTGATTAGAAAGGAAGACATAGACTTTCTACTTAATGCGTCTGCAACCACATTTGCCTTACCAGGATGATAATTGATCTCACAATCATAGTCTTTCACCAATTCTAACCATCTCCGCTGTCGCATATTCAGCTCCTTCTATGTGAAAAAGTACTTCAAACTCTTATGGTCTGTATAGATTTCGCACTTTTAACCATATAGGTAATGCCTCCAAATTTTTAGTGCAAAGACAATAGCATCCAGTTCTAGATCATGTGTTGGATAATTCTTCTCATACTCTTTTAATTGCCTGGAGGCATAGGCTATTACCTTTCCATGTTGCATTAATACAGCACCCAAACCATTCTTAGAAGCATCAGTGTAAACTACAAAGCCACATGTTCCCATAGGAGTGGCAAGGACACGAGCCGTAGTTAATCTACGCTTCAATTCCTGGAAACTCCCTTCGCAAGCATCAGTCCAAACAAACTTTGTATTATTCCTTGTTAACAATGTTAATGGGGTTGTAATCTTCGAGAATCCTTGTACAAATCGTCGGTAGTAGCCAGCTAGTCCTAAGAAACTTTGAACCTCTGATACATTTGTTGGTGTTGGCCAGTTGCTCACTGCCTCTACCTTGTTGGGATCAACTGAAATGCCATCCTTGGATACCACATGCCCTAAAAATACCACTTGTTCTATCCAGAATTCACATTTCTTGAATTTAGCATACAACCGTTTTTCTTTGAGAATTTGAAGCACAATTCTGAGGTGTTCTTTATGCTCATCTCTATCATGTGAATAGATAAGGATGTCATCAATAAACACAACCACAAATTTATCAAGGAACTCTTTGAATACCCGGTTCATCAGATCCATAAATGCTGCTGGAGCATTTGTCAAACCAAAAGGCATCACTAAAAATTCATAATGACCATATCGTGTTCTAAATGCTGTCTTTTGGATATCTTCTTCTTTGACCTTCAGTTGATGATATCCGGAGCGTAAATCAATCTTTGAGAATACTGATGCTCCTTGCAACTGATCAAATAAATCATCTACCCTTGGAAGAGGATATTTGTTCTTGATGGTCACCTTATTCGATTCCACATAGTCAATGCATAATCGCAATGAGCCATCTTTCTTTTTCACAAATAAGACAGGCGCTCCCCAAGGTGAACAACTAGGACGAATGAATCCCTTATCAAGTAATTCTTGTAGCTGAGTTTTTAATTCTTTCAATTCTGCTGGTGCCATTCTGTATGGGGTTTTAGAAATAGGGGTAGTTCCTGGCATTAGGTCGATTGCAAACTCAATTTCCCGATCTGGGGAAAACCCTGGTAGATCATTTGAGAACACCTCAGGAAATTCTCTAACCACATCTACATCTTTAGGCTTCAATTTCATTTCAAGGGAGGTGTCCAAAACATTAGCCAAATAGCCAGTACACCCCTTATTTAACATCTTCCTAGCTTTCAGTGCAGTTATAACTGGAAAAGAGCACAAATATGAATTACCTTTAAAAATAAACCCTCCTCCATTTACTGGTTGAAAGGCCACAATCTTCTTATTACAATCAACATTTGCATAATATTTAGCTAGCCAGTCCATACCAAGGATAACATCAAAATTAGATATTGGTAGGACAACAAGGTCGGCGTAGAGTATCCTCCCGCTAATTCGAACTGTACAGGCCCTCAACATTTGGTCAGAATCCATATTTTTTCCAAACGGAGCAGCCACATTATAACCAACTTTCAAGAGTTCTGGTTTAATGCCCGATTTTCTCATAAATGCATATGATGCAAATGAATGTGTAGATCCTGGGTCTATCAATGTAAGTGCAGGAATTCCTGAGATTAGAATGGTACCTGAGACTACGGAAGCATCTGCATCAGCTTCTTCTCGAGTCATTGCAAAGACCCTTCCCTGAACTTTATTCTCTTTGTTTGGGCAATCTCTCGCCATATGTCCGGGCTTCTTGCATCTGAAACAATTATTGGACCCAACAAAACATTCTCCAAAGTGATTTTTCCCACATTTAGTACACTTGGGCTTCTCAGTTGTATTTGGAGCATCTCTCGCTGTAGGATGCTTCTGATTGGCTTTGCCTGGTTTTTGCTCCGATTTCTTCCAATGTGCTGAATTTTTTGAAGCAAATGCTTCCCTCTTCTGTTGATAAGACCTTTGTATCTCCTTTTCATCAGCTTCTGCGAGCAGCGCTTTGTCAACTATTTCTCTGAACTCAGTTGATGTAGACATCCTCACATCTCTTCTAATTTCAGGTCGGAGGCCTCTTAGGAAATGATCCACCTTCTCAGAATTATCCCTAGCAATATAGGGAACATACCTACAGCCTTCTTCAAATTTCCGAATATATTCACAAACAGACATATCCCCTTGTTTCATCTCCAAAAACTCTTTGACCTTGAGAGACCGTGCATCCCTGGTGAAGTATTTATCATAGAATATTACTTTAAATCTCTCCCACATCAACCCTTCCAAGTTGACTGCAAGTTTGGCTCCTTCCCACCAAGTTTTGGCATCCTTTTTGAGTTGAAAGATCGCACAAAGTATCTTCTCAGCATCGTCGATGTGTATGTAGTCAAAGATAACATCAAGTGATTTGAACCATTCTTCCGCAACCATAGGATCAGCCCCACCATGAAAATCAGGAGGTTCCATATTTCTCAATTTTTCATACACTGCTGGTCCATTATTGTTTCTTGGTGGAGGTTGTCGGTTTTGTTCTTCGTTTCTTTGTTGCATGTTCAACAATTGTTGCATTTGTTCACCATACATCCTTGTCTGTTGTTGCATCAGCTCAGCCAAATTCTCAAGAAGGTTATGGTTTGGATTTGGATCATCTCTTGCCTTTCTTTTGGGTGCGATCACATCCGTTGTACTGCCCAATCTTACCCATTCATAAGCCAATAACGATCACATAACGATGATGATGACAACTAATATATTGTAATCTATTAAACACAATACTTAATAGATAAAAGTTGACCATATCCTTCAGTCGAGAATGTCCATATGCCATCTTCTGTCTGCAGGAAAGATTTAAACCTTTGCTCCGATACCACAACTGTAACACCCCCTAACCTAGCAGCTGAACCGCAAAGGCGTCCATGCTACTAAGTTGGGGAGTCTCACGCTTTTAAATTTTGAAAACCAATAAAAAGCAGATTTGGTAATGCGAGTACTCAAGGAAATAATGCAAACTGGTATTATTTATTCAAAACATTACACAACCTTAAGTTTAATACATAGCAAAACCATAACAGAGTGATCTTATTAAAAACAAAACATAGTCTTCCAGCATAGGGGCGAAATAGCTGGGAATGGCATATGGACAAGTCTCCGGCTGTCAACACTGAAGAAGATAGTCAACTCCTAAACATGAGCATCATCACCTGTATCATAAGAATCTAATGAGCTAATGGCTCAGTAAGATGAGACTTCTGTAATAGCAAAGTATCACGTAGCACATTTATCAACAAATAACTACTATATATATATATATAGTCCCCTTGAAGTGTGGTACTCGACTGATAGTGATAGGCCATGGTTTTCGGAACCTGTTCATATAATTGGCCAATAAAAGATGTATACGGGGGTTCCCATACTGGTTTTTCAACCAATGGTATTAGCCGTATTCAACCTTTTTCATTCAGTGTGGGTTTCCTTGACCGACTTTCAGCCGCAAGTATTTGCCACCATGTGTTGGGTCCGCCGGTCCCCCGCGTCCCGTGCCTACCCGCCATCAATCAAGTACCATACTTCATGTTCTTAAACATTCTTTTACATACACATGTTATGCATGATCATTCAATAACAGTCACATATGAAAATATCAATCAATATATGATCCTTATGATACAGCAAGGAAAAGCATCATCTTACCTCAGGTCCTGTGCCTGTTGATGTGAAAAGATCAGTTTCTATAGATGGATGTGCTAAAATCCTTGAAGAAGATCTGAAACCTCTTTGGGGACTTTTATCAAACACCTTTGAAAAACTGTCAGATTTGAGCTATCTGATTGATCGGGAATTTTGTGGCTTTTATAATATTTGGAAGGAAAATATGTTTCGGGCGTTTTAAAGTAGAGGTGCACAGCTTCAAAATGATATATGATATGTACAAAAACACGTCCGGGAACATGTATAAATAAGGGCTCAAAATCGGTTGAAAATCAACCTTACCCGGACAGCTGGAAGCCTTATCCGGACAGCTGGCCGAGAAGCTTCTGCCGGTCGTGACCGACCTTATCCGGACAGCTGGACAGCCTTATCCGGATAGTGGCCTATAAGCTTCTGTCGGTCGTGACCGACCTTATCCGGGACAATTTGGGACCTTATCCGGATAGTGGCCTAGAAGCTTTCGCATCGGCCATGGCCGTGATTGTCGATCGGCGTGTCCGGCGGTGACCGGCAAATGTTTGTCAACTTGGATCAGCCGGTTCGACCCCTTACCGATGTCCAAATTCGATTTTCCGACCTGTTCCAGACTCGTCTGAGTTAAATCTTCGATATGCTCAGAACCGATTTTCGATGATATTAATATAATAATTTAATATTATTTTTTGCAGTATAAGTGTTCTGTAATGAAAATTTTATCGTATCAATTCGTCGAAAATTTTCGAAATTACTTTCATAAATTCTAAAATAATCCTTATAATTTATTTTGAAATCTTTTCTTTTTAAATCCTTCATTTTATGTTGGAAACATATCGGTCCAAGTATTGGACAACTTGTAAATATCGAAATCCATGAACATTAGCAAAATAAATAGCATTTAATTAAGTCTTTGAATTTTCTAGGGTATTACAATTATTATTTTATAATCGTTTAGCATATCGATCTCCTTCGAGAAACCAGGCTCCTCACTGCAACAAAACATCTCACAATGACCTTTATCATGTTAGAGGAGATAATTAACATGTCGTATAAAACGTAATGCGAATGGACATAGCAGTTATTCATGCTCATGAAATGTCTACTTGTATGCCATGCTTCCATAATGCATATTATGTAAATGCATTTAGGTATTAAATGGTTATTGGCTTAGGGGATAACCGGGCATTACAGTCATACTATGAAACTTTGGGAAAGAGTGGCGGAATGCAGGGTTAGAAGAGAATTTAAGATCTCAGAGAACCAATTTGGCTTCATGCCGGGGAGTTCCACGACTGAGGCCATTCATCTCGTCAGATGCCTTATGGAGAAGTTTACAGAGCGGCCTAAGGACCTCCATATGGTGTTAATTGATCTAGAGAAGGCTTATGATAGCATTATGCGCGATGTTATTTGGAGGAGCCTAGAAGAGAGGAGGGTGTCGTTGCCGTTCGTTCGGGCAATCCAAGATATGTACTCCCTGTAACACCCCGAGATATTCGGAGTATATTACAGCGCCGTGGACCCCTACATGGGACCCACCAGGCTACAAACAAGGAAACTCCACTCGACTAACCATCTCGGTTAGCGTGGACACACATTTAAATGATATGACATAAAAAGATACATACGGAGCAACCGGCGAAATAAGTATCAACCGACAATGTAACAATATTAAAGTAATACAATACGGAGTCTGAAATGAAAAGCATAAGTACTCGCGAGTACAATCTATAAGTTTATAACTGTGGAAACAACCAAATCGAAATGAACAAAAGAAATAAGAAGACCCAAATGCACATGTCAACGACCCTGGCCAACATCTGCATCTTGTCCCGGTGCTCGCTCGTCCGGATAATCATAACCTGAAATCCATAACATGAATTTCCCCAAAACGGGTCCCCAAAGGGGTTAGCAATTACGCTAGTACAAGTAATCAAGGCAAACCAATCGCTTACACGTTTCATAGTACATGCACCAATATCATTTCATAAACCAAAACCAGACATGTCTTTTCCGGAAATAAACAGTCACAATTAATTTGCCTAGGACCAGGACGAAGCCACGAATCCCACTCTAGGCCTCTAAGGACCCTCCCGAGCTGGCCACATTCATAAAACAAACCAAGCACCACACGTCACCTAGGACCGGGACGAAGCCACGAATCCCACTCGAGGCCTCTAAGGACCCTCCCGAGCTGGCTAGCGAAACAAGCTCATGAATCTAGGACGAAGCCATAGATTCCCTCTGTGATCCCGTCGGACCCTCCCGAGGTGAGCAAATCACACACAATATATATTACCATTTCACGTTAAGCATAGAGGTTTACAAAAATACTTGCCTTGAATAATTGACGACGCAACGAACGGAAAGGATAATCACCGACGAACGCTAGGAATCAACGGAACCGAACCTAACGATTCGAAGAACATAATTACAACCAACTCTAGACGAATACGGAAATGGAATACACCCGAAAACCCGCCTACGATTCATGTATATTCGTACAAAAATAACAACGAGGGCGGATCACAACCAAACCCTCTCGATTCCGCAAAACCATGAAAATATACCATGAATCCGTAGGGAAACTAATGATATTGACAAGTTTAATCATATTCATCATGAATCCACCAACAAAACGGAACGGATCGGAAGAAAATCCCAAAACCCCCAAATCGCCCAAAAGTAGGGTTCTAAGAGATTTACTTGGATTGATGATGAAGAACACAAGTAGGTGTTGTTAATCTACTTCAAAAACTCAAGGTAGAGGATGCCTGAAATAATCGAAGGGAAGAATCGCTCGGAAATCGCCTGGAGAGGTTCCGCGTCGCGGGGAGAGAAGAAATGAAAATGATGTGTTCATCTGGGTCAACTCCCTGGTTTATATAGCCAAGGAGTGTTAGCGCGCGCTAATCCTCAAGGTTAGCGTGCGCTAACGGGATAAAATTACAGGCCAAAATAGTTAGCGTCGATCCGGTAGCAGGACTTACGGCGTTAGCGTGCGCTACTCCAAATGTAGCGTGCGCTAATAACCTATCGGTAGCGCGCGCTTATCGACCAATAAGCGTCGCTACGGGCATCGATCGAGTCGGTGACAAAGCGTCGAGAACTCACTTGATCCGTTAGCGTGCGCTACCATACAAGCGTAGCGTGCGCTAATCGGCACTGACCGGGTTCGGTAGTAAACCGCCCAAGATCTTGGACACTCACGCTAGCGCACGCTACCGGGCATCATCAGCGTGCGCTAGCCTCTCGACATTAGCGTGCGCTAGTCTACGTAGCGTACGCTAATACGCTAGTCCAGAAGGCTGGAAAAATAGCACTGCCACTCCCAGGGCTAACTCGCTAGCGCGCGCTACGAAACAAACATAGTGTGCGCTACTAAGGGACCCCTAGCGTGCGCTAGGTAGAAAAAATAGCGTGCGCTAGGTACGAAGTATGAACGGTCCAAAACACCGGAATGTGAACGAGACGTTAAACGGAACATCTCAAGACGCATCGAAACATAGAATGTATACACGGCAACCCCGAAACAGCGGTTCCGTATAACAATAACGAGAATCAGATCAATAGATGACGGAAAAGATACACTGTAAGATACACGAGGGTCACTACGACCGAGAAATATATCAAAAATAAAAATACAAGGGAAAGAAAAATGCGGATATCTAAAAACAAGTTTCGTCCCGAAACTTAAGAAACAAACAACTCAGGGTATCTAGCACGCATGCTATCCTCGATTTCCCAAGTTGCCTCCTCGACTCCGTGTCTCGACCACTGCACCTTGACCAAAGGGATGGTCTTATGCCTCAGTCGTTTCTCCCGATGCTCTAAAATCTTCAAAGGACGTTCCTCAAAAGTAATATCCTCGGCGACGTCAATCTCACCATAATCGATGACGTGACTAGGATATGGGACATATTTCCTCAGCTGGGAAACATGAAAAACGCTATGAACATGACTCAAGGTCGGAGGTAACGCCAAACGGTATGCTAACCCACCGACTCGCTCAAGAATCTCGAAGGGTCCAATAAATCTCGGACTCAGCTTTCCCTTCTTTCCGAAACGGAAAACTCCTCTCGTCGGCGACACCTTCAGCAAAACATGGTCTCCCACCTCGAATTCTAAAGGTCGACGACGGACATCGGCATATGACTTCTGTCGACTCTGGACCATCAACATCCGTTCCCGAATTAATTCTATCTTCCGCCTCGTCTCTAAAACGACATCCAGCTCGGTCCCGATCAAATCGGACGCCTCATTCCAACAAATCGGTGATCGACATCGCCGCCCATAAAGTGCCTCGTACGGTGCCATCCGAATCGACGCGTGCCAACTATTGTTGTACGTGAATTCGATCAATGGCAAATGCTCCTCCGATCATTGCTCGATCGAGGGCACAAGCACGCAACATGTCCTCGAATGTCTGGATAGTGCGTTCTGACTGTCCATCTAACTGGGGATGAAAAGAGGTACTCAAATGCAAACGGGTAGCCAACGCCTTATGCACCGCCTGCCAAAAGTGCGATACAAAACGGCCATCACGATCCGAAACAATGGACTTTGGAGTACCGTGAAGCCTCACAATCTGCGCGATAAATACACGAGCCAGCTTTTCTGGACCCCAAGTGTCCTTGATGCCCAGAAAATGTGCCGACTTGGTCAGACGATCAACAATCACCCATACTATATTCATGCCCGACCTCGATCTCGGCAAATTCGTAACAAAATCCATCGATATATCTTCCCATTTCCATTCTGGAATGGGAAGTGACAGAATAACTCACCGGTCATGATGCTCGATTTTGACCTGCTGACAAGTCAAACATCTCGCTACAAACCGTGCGACTTCCACCTTCATATCATTCCACCAGAAATTCCTCCTCAGGTCCTTGTATATCTTACTCGAACCAGGATGAACGGAATAAGGTGTAGCATGGGCCTCACGCAAAATACTCTGTCGCAACTCTGGGTCGTTCGGCACACAAAGCCGACTCTGGAATCTCAAAACACCATCCTCGTGAATCAAAAATCCAGGAGACTTTCCCTTAAGAACATTCTCTCGGATTTGAGTAATCATCGGGTCCTCTAATTGCTTCAGCTTAATTTCATCGATCAAAGACGACGAAATCTCTAAAGCACAAAGTTGCCCGACAACTCCAGGCAACAAAACCTCAATATCAAACTCAATCAAAGCCCGCCGAAGCTCAGACTGAGACGTAAGGACCTCAAGCGTTCACAACGCAATCGGTTTCCGACTCAAGGCGTCGGCCACGATGTTCGCCTTGCCCGGATGATAAAGGATTTCGAGGTCATAATCCTTAATCAGCTCTAACCACCTTCTCTGCCTCATATTCAACTCCCGCTGAGTAAATATGTATTTCAGACTTTTATGATCGGTAAAAATCGACATGCGAGCCGAAAAGATAGTGACGCCAAATCTTGAGCGCAAAGACAATCGCCGCTAACTCCAAATCGTGAGTAGGGTAGTTAAGCTCATACGGCCTCAAGCTGTCTCGACGCATAGGCAATGGTCTTGCCGTCTTGCATCAATACGCACCCAAGACCACGACCGGCATCGCTATAAACGGCGAATCCCTCGTTGCCACATGGCAACGCCAAAACCGGGGCTGAAGTCAAACGCTTCTTCAGCTCCTGGAAACTCGACTGCCTCTCATCGGTCCAGACGAACTTCTCGGATTTCTGGAGCAACTGTGTAAGTGGCCGAGCTAGTTTTGAGAAACCCTCGATGAACCTACGGTAGTAGCCAGCCAAACCCAAGAAACTACGGACCTCCTTCACATTTGTGGGCGATGCCCAATCCAACATTGCCTCAATTTTCTGCGGATCCACACGAACCCCCTCGGTTGAAATCACGTGACCTAAAAACATCACTTCTTTCAGCCAGAACTCACATTTCGAGAACTTTGCATAGAGTTGCTCGGTCCTCAAAATGTCTAACACTATCCGCAAATGATGGGCATGCTCTTCCCCGTTCCTCGAATAGATAAGAATATCGTCAATGAAGACGACGACACACTTATCCAAATACTCGATAAAGACTTTGTTCATCAACTGCATGAACACCTCCGGCGCATTAGTTAACCCGAAAGGCATAACTACAAACTCATAATGTCCGTATCTCGTCCGAAAAGCCGTTTTCGGCACGTCGGACTCCCTCACCCGGAGCTGATAGTACCCCGATTTCAAATCAATCTTCGAGAATACCGCAGCTCCCTGCAACTGATCGAACAAGTCATCAATCCTCGGCAAAGGATACTTGTTCTTGATGGTCACTTTGTTTAGTTCGCGATAGTCGATACACAAACGTAGTGAACCATCCTTCTTCCGCACAAACAGGACCGGTGCACCCCAAGGCGAGGCGCTCGGTCGAACATACCCTGACTCAAGAAGCTCACTCAACTGCTTCTTCAACTCTGACATCTCTGAAGGTGCCATGCGATACGGCGCCTTCGAAATCGGAGCCGGCTCTAATTCTATAACAAACTCAACCTCACGATCCGGTGGCAATCCCAACAACTCGTAAGGAAATACATCAGGAAACTCACTAACGACTGGAATCGACGAAAGCTCGACTCCACCATTCTCCACCTTCAAGGCGTAGCACCAATAACCAGTACACCCCTTTCGCAAGAGACTCATCGCCTTTAAGGCATTAATAACGAACTTCTGGTTTCCCCTCTTTCGCCCTGCGAAAGAGTGTTCGGTGCCGTCCTCGGCTAACATAGTGATGATTCTCGTGCGGTAGTTCATGCTCGCGCCATGCCGCTCGAGCCAATCATCCCCGAGAATCAAATCCTCACCCTCGATACCTACGACAATAAGATTAGAGAGCCAAGCCCTCTCACAAATAATCACGGAACAGTCCCGGACTTCTCGATCACCGACAATTCTATCACCGCTAGGAAGTTTAACGATGAAAGGCTCGCAAGGTGACAAGCAGTCGAGACTCAAACGGCGTACACACTCTAGATAAATGAATGAATGCGTAGCACCCAAATCAAAAAGCACACCGACAGGATGAGAATGGATATGAACGGTACCTGTCGCCACAGTAGCTGCTGGGTCATCGGCCCTCCTCATCTCGTATATACGCGGCTGGGTGGAGCCGACACTGGAAGCTCCTCCTCTAGCGGGTTGACCCCGACCCCTACCTCGACCGGCACTCGGTGGAGGCGGCGGAGCAAATGAGCCCTGGTTCACACTCGGCTCCATAGGTGCTGGGTGAGAAGAACGGGCGCCGCGAAACTGTCTGAGCTTCTCGCAAAAAGAAGCTTTGTGGCCCGACTGACCACAAGTATGACAAGTCAAAGGTGGACGAGGACAATCCCGGTTCACGTGGCCTGGCTTGCCACAGTTAAAGCATCTGGGGTCCCGGACGACGGTTCCGGCGGCACTCCGAAAGCTCCCAGAGAAACGAGCCGAACCGCCCGTAGAAATATTTGCAGCCTGAGATTTATGCTGGCCTCCACTCTTGGGACCAGAAAAATTTCCGACCGACTTCTGCTTCTTGCTCTCACGAGCCAAATCGCTAGCCGTCACCGACATATCATAAGCAAGAGCTCGACTCTGATAATCCTTCAAGGTAGTATAGACGAGCCCAGACATATAGTCCCGAATGGACAGTTTCATCCTCCTGGAAAAATGGAAAATTTTGTCGCTCTCAGCGACTACTTGGGTTTTCACATAACCCAACTCCTTGTTAAAATCGGCAATAGATTGGGATACGGGAATATCTCGTGGTTGAGCATCATAGAAAGCATGCACTCGAGCCTGTCTGACCGGCCACGGACAATATTCGGTCTCCATCAATTCTTGGAATTTGGCCCACGAAGTAACATGATCTTTGGGACCAACGGCCTCCCACCAATCTGTAGCATCTCCCGTGAGAAAGTATTGAGCAATAGGGACCTTACGGTCCTCGGGGCAGTTGGTAGCAGTGAAGACTTTGGATATCTCCTTGATCCACCCTTCCCAGCCGATCGGGTCCGAAGCTCCCGAAAACTGAGGAGGATGCATCTTGATGACATCCTGAAGCCAGCGATCCGCTCCGCCCCGATTAGCATGGGCCCGATCGGGGTTCTGGACCACCTGAGCTATAGCCGCCATTTGGTTAACCATTTCTTTGCCTGTGCCGCAATACCAAGATCGGCGCGCTCGAGAAGAAGCATGATGGACGGTCGCAGCGCTGCCGGCTCCTGAAGAGTGCGACGTGGCCGCCCCACCGGCTGCCCCACGTCCTCGACCGCGTCCACGGCCACGACCACGACCACGTCCCCTTCCAGCATCCATGCTGGTGATAAGAGGTGGCAAAAGCAACTCGATGATAAGTAAAAGAGGGAGAATAATCACAGTCCAAGAAACGGAATACAGTACGAGAAAGTAAAGAATCGAGTAAGGAAACTTACGAACACTGGAAGTACTGAGATGCCGGCAGCGGTGTGACAATGTGCGAAACAAAACACGACTAGACCCAAATAACCGACAAGCCTAGGTATCCATAAACCTAGAGCTCTGATACCATTTTCTGTAACACCCCGAGATATTCGGAGTATATTACAGCGCCGTGGACCCCTACATGGGACCCACCAGGCTACAAACAAGGAAACTCCACTCGACTAACCATCTCGGTTAGCGTGGACACACATTTAAATGATATGACATAAAAAGATACACACGGAGCAACCGGCGAAATAAGTATCAACCGACAATGTAACAATATTAAAGTAATACAATACGGAGTTTGAAATGAAAAGCCTAAGTACTCGCGAGTACAATCTATAAGTTTATAACTGTGGAAACAACCAAATCGAAATGAACAAAAGAAATAAGAAGACCCAAATGCACATGTCAACGACCACGCCAACATCCTCGTCTTCGTCCGGTGCTCGCTCGTCCGGATAATCATAACCTGAAATCCATAACAAGAATTTCCCCAAAACGGGTCCCCAAAGGGGTTAGCAATTACGCTAGTACAAGTAATCAAGGCAAACCAATCGCTTACACGTTTCATAGTACATGCACCAATATCATTTCATAAACCAAAACCAGACATGTCTTTTCCTAAATAAACAGTCACAATTAATTTGCCTAGAGGAGGAACGAAGCCACGAATCCCACTCGAGGCCTCTAAGGACCCTCCCGAGCTGGCCACATTCATAAAACAAACCAAGCACCACACGTCACCTAGGACCGGGACGAAGCCACGAATCCCACTCGAGGCCTCTAAGGACCCTCCCGAGCTGGCTAGCGAAACAAGCTCATGAATCTAGGATGAAGCCATAGATTCCCTCCGTGATCCCGTCGGACCCTCCCGAGGTGAGCAAATCACACACAATATACATTACCATTTCACGTTAAGCATAGAGGTTTCCAAAAATACTTGCCTTGAATAATTGACGACGCAACGAACGGAAAGGATAATCACCGACGAACGCTAGGAATCAACGGAACCGAACCTAACGATTCGAAGAACATAATTACAACCAACTCTAGACGAATACGGAAATGGAATACACCCGAAAACCCGCCTACGATTCATGTATATTCGTACAAAAATAACAACGAGGGCGGATCACAACCAAACCCTCTCGATTATGCAAAACCATGAAAATATACCATGAATCCGTAGGGAAACTAATGATATTGACAAGTCTAATCATATTCATCATGAATCCACCAACAAAACGGAACGGATCGGAAGAAAATCCCAAAACCCCCAAATCGCCCAAAAGTAGGGTTCTAAGAGATTTACCTTGGATTGATGATGAAGAACACAAGTAGGTGTTGTTAATCTACTTCAAAAACTCAAGGAAGAATCGCTCGGAAATCGCCTGGAGAGGTTCTGCGTCGCGGGGAGAGAAGAAATGAAAATGATGTGTTCATCTGGGTCAACTCCCTGGTTTATATAGCCAGGGAGTGTTAGCGCGCGCTAATCCTCAAGGTTAGCGTGCGCTAACGGGATAAAATTACAGGCCAAAATAGTTAGCGTCCAGTCCAGTAGCCAGACTTCTGGCCGTTAGCGTGCGCTACTCCAAATGTAGCGTGCGCTAATAACCTATCGGTAGCGCGCGCTATCGACCAATAGCGTGCGCTACCTGGGCATCAGTCGAGTCCAGTGACAAACTGTCCAGAACTCACTTGATCCGTTAGCGTGCGCTACCATACAAGCGTAGCGTGCGCTAACTGGCACCTGACCGGGTTCAGTAGTAAACTGTCCAGTACTGGACACTCACGCTAGCGCACGCTACCGGGCATCATCAGCGTGCGCTAGCCTCTCGACATTAGCGTGCGCTAGTCTACGTAGCGTACGCTAATACGCTAGTCCAGAAGGCTGGAAAAATAGCACTGCCACTCCCAGGGCTAACTCGCTAGCGCGCGCTACGAAACAAACGTAGCGTGCGCTACTAAGGGACCCCTAGCGTGCGCTATGTAGAAAAAATAGCGTGCGCTAGGTACGAAGTATGAACGGTCCAAAACACCGGAATGTGAACGAGACGTTAAACGGAACATCTCAAGACGCATCGAAACATAGAATGGATACACGGCAACCCCGAAACAGCGGTTCCGTATAACAGTAACGAGAATCAGATCAATAGATGACGGAAAAGATACACTGTAAGATACACGAGGGTCACTACGACCGAGAAATACATCAAAAATAAAAATACAAGGGAAAGAAAAATGCGGATATTACACTCCCAAGCTAGGACTTACGTTAGGACCCCAATTGGTGACACCCAATATTTCCAGGTTGAGATAGGGCTACACCAGGGGTCGGCGCTGAGCCCTCTCCTCTTCGCTCTAATCCTTGACGTCATTGTGCGGGGGATACAGGATGGCGTCCCGTGGTGCATGCTTTTTGCTGACGACATTGTGTTAGTGGCGGAGTCGAAAAGGGAGGTAAACTTGAAGTTGGAGCTATGGAGGTATAAGTTAGAATCCCAGGGCTTGCATGTGAGCTGGTCTAAGACCGAGTATCTCTGGTGTAACTTTAGTGGTGAGGCCAACGAGGAAGAAGTAGAGGTAATGATTGTGGATCAGATCGTACCCCGTACGGATAATTTAAAGTATTTGGGTTCGATCATTCAGAAGGAAGGTGAGTGTTAAGAGGATGTCACTCATTGTATCAAGGAGGGGTGGCTAAGGTGAAGAGTAGTGACAGGGGTCCTGTACGACAAGAAAGTCCCTCTAAAGTTGAAGGGTAAATTCTATAGAGCGGCAATCAGACCTGCAATGTTGTATGGCTCCGAATGTTGGGCGATGAAGAAGTCGCTTGAGAGCAGGTTGGAAGTGGCTGAAATGAGAATGTTACTTTGGTCGTGTGGTCGCACAATGTTGGATAGAATCTCGAACGAGGTTTTTAGGAACACGCTAGAAGTGGCGCCCATTTCAGCGAAAGTTAGGGAAGGGAGATTGAGATGGTTTGGCCACATCTGCAGGAGGCAGGCTTCTGCTCCAGTGAGGAGGGTCGATAGTTTATTGGTTGTCGGGGATAGGAGGAGAGGCAGGCCGAGGAGGATGTGGGAGGAGAAGCTGAGATTAGATTTGAAGGCCTTAAATCTTTCCGAGACCATGACTATTGATAGGTGCTCTTGGAGGCACCAGATCAGAGTTGTGGATTCGTTTGTAGGGAGTGGTTCTGTAGTTGAGAGTGTCAGGGTTGGGTTGTCTCGGTTAGCTTTGACCTAGAGCATTGTATTTTTTACTTTTATTGTATATTTTATCTTATTGCGTTTTGCGTGTGGTGTATTTTTGATAGGGAGCTGTGCGCAGAGTCAACCTCTTTTCTGTTAGAGCAGCGTTCATCGAGAGTGCAGTTTCCAAAGTCCCCTTAGGTAAGTCTCATGTGAATTAAGCCATGGGCTCAGGTATGGTCTTGAGGTTTTTCGTATCATATGCTTCTTTGTTTATATCATTCAATACTTTGTTATGCACTAAGTTGGCGGTCTTCACGGAAACAGCCTCCCTACCGTAAAAAGTGTTGGAATTCGGTGCCTAATAACGAAGGCCCAGCGGAAGCGGTAAAACGAAAATTAATTCTATCTGAATCCCTACGAGGATCGATCGAGCTACGTATATACGAATATCAAAAACGAATAGCAAGAGTCGTACCCTCGAAGTCCGTTGATTAAATGGTAACCTTCTCTTGAGCTATTCCCCAAGCTTTAGTTTGATCTCTACGAGTCCAATCCTCTCCAAGCCCTTGAACGATCCAACGCCGAAAGCACCGCGTCTCTACTTGCCACGCGCCGGAAAAACGAACGGAATGACAACACCTTGCTATCCTCCGAGGATACGGCTAGAGCTAGGTGATGAAGCTTGTTATAGATATTAATATCACTCTAAGTGTATGAATATCTATCTCTCTCAATATTTCCTCACAAAATTTCTCTAAGAAGTTATGAAGAAGATGAATAAATAAGAAGATGATGAAGAAGACTTCTATCTCTCTCTCCTCTTGCAACCTCACGTTGGAATCAAGTGAATGAAGTGAATAAGGTGAGAAGTCTTACTCTCTTTATTCTATTTCCACTCACATGCAAAACAAATCATCCCATATGATTTTTGCCCCACAAGTCATGTTCCTTAATATAAAAAGGAAACAACAAGACAATGGGAAGGTGGGTGGAAGGGGTTGGGGCGGCCCATGTTAGAAATCGGACGAGTTCGGTTCATTTTGGACTTCCGAGGGTCTAAACAGATAAACTCCAATTCCGTATCGATGTATTTATATCGATTAATTAATCCAATTAATTAAACATATCAAATACAAAATAATATAATTAATTTCTCCAAGAAATAATTGTATACATGAATTAAATTAATCACCCAGTAATTTATTTAATTCATTAGGACGTAAATCAATTTATCCAATAAATCGATTTAAACATCCAATGTTCCAAAATTAGATATCCAATATCTAATATTCATAATGAGAGAATTAGCTTTATTTATTCCGTCGTCAATCCTATTGCGCGACTCGGTAGGTCCGTCTCAGTCAGCAATGGGAGGAACCAAAGAGTAGTAGCACCACCTAGCCAGCCCGGCGGCCTACACTGTACCCCAACTGAGAACGAATGATTGAGATCATTCAAGAACCATTCTGTCGTGACTACCAGTAAACGTATAAACCCTACTTTCAAATGTCCCGATCAAGTTATAGGGTCACGGTCAGTCAAACCCTATCTGTACTTGATACTATGCATGCGTTAATGCAAATCGAGATCATCGAGTTGTCGTGTATCTAATACAACTAGCTCCAATGCTTTGGCCAAAGACTTATGATCTCATCTGCCAATAACCGCATAGGACATATAACCCGTTCACTAACAGGAGAAAGAATTCTATCTTGGTATTCAGTAGGACCTGCTACTTGCCCATCAAGATGCACGTCGAGGTTGACCCCCGCCTTCCGGTTTATAGGGTCGAACTACTCTAATGAAAATCTTGACGTCACAAGCACATCCCTACTAAATCCTCAAGTCGAAGGTTCACGAATAACTATCACAACCTTTCGATTCCATCATTGACTGTCCCGGAGTGAAATCCGTGTGACGAATTGAGGGTGGGTCGGTTCGAGTATACTAATCTAATTAGCATACCTATAACGTGTGCTCCCACTAACCATTAGTGTTCGACAGGCACTCTCCTTATCAAAGAACACGTCATACTAGTCTTCACATAAACTTAACGCCCAGTCAAGTTTCATCGACTTGCGAACGATTAAGTATTTGAGCTATAAACCTTTCCAGTGCCGACCCCCTTATCCAATGAGTGGAACGTTTTGCTCTCAAATACACGGACTAGTTTCTACATATATATTTACGAGTTAGGAATGCCAATAACTACCAGTAAATAAAGAAACATTCATTGCCTTATATAGTTGATTTACATAATTACAAGTGCAATGCCCTCACTCAACATCCTCTGAGTGACATTCGAGGGCATACTCCTAACAATCTCCCACTTGCACCCAATGCCACACACTATGGTATCTAATACCCATGTTCTCCAGATGACGCTCCAAGCTAGTCTGAGAAAGTGGCTTGGTCAGTGGATCGGCGACGTTGTCGGCCGAGTCTACTCTGTGCAGCACAATGTATCCCTTGCGAACAAATTCTCTTACAAGATGATACTTCCTCTCAATATGTTTGGTGCTGTTGTGAAACCTCGGCTCCTTGGCACATCTTCTGACTCCGTCGTTGTCGCGATGCGAGACAGGCATCTCAGCACATGGTATCACTTGAAGTTCTCCCAGAAACTTCTTAATCCATAACCCTTCCTTGGAAGCCTCCGAGGCTGCTTGATACTCAGCCTGACAGGTGGAATCAGCAGTCGCGCTTTGCTCCTCCATTAAGAGTAAATATGTAGCCAGAAGTGGACATCGAGTCATCCTTCAGTCCTTGGAAGTCCGAATCAGTGAATCCCACCACATCTAATTCTCCACCGCCATACATCAAAACCATATCTCTAGTCCTTCTTAAGTACTTGAGAACGTTCTTTACGGCAGTCCAATGTTCCCTACCTGGGTTTGCCTGAAACCTACTCACCACGCTTACAGCATGCGCGATGTCAGGTCTTGTACACAACATAGCATACATAAGGCTACCCACGGCCGAAGCATATGGTATATTACTCATTTCCTTGCGTTGTTCCTCACTTTGAGGACACATCTTCAAGGTGAGTTTTATTCCATGTCGCATCGGTAGGAACCCTCTTTTAGAATCATCCATCTTAAATCGCTTTAAGATTTTATCTATATAGAGGGCTTGGGAAAGACCTATTGTTCTCTTAGCTCTATCCCGGTAGAGTCGAATACCAAGAATATAGGTAGCTTCTCCCAAGTCTTTCATGGAGAAATTACTCGAAAGCCAAGCTTTTACAGAACTGAGCATTCCCACATCATTTCCTATTAGTAGAATATCCTCCACATATAGTACTAAGAATGCGATATTGCTCCCACTAACCCTCTTGTATACACAAGGTTCCTCTTCATTTTGCACGAAGTCAAACTCTTTGACCGCCTCGTCAAAACGAAGGTTCCAACTACGTGATGCTTGCTTCAGTCCATAAATGGAATGCTGAAGCTTGCACACTTTCTGATTATCGACTTCGGACACAAAGCCTTTAGGCTTCTCCATATAGATTTCCTCCTCGAGGAATCCATTAAGGAAAGCCGTCTTTACGTCCATTTGCCATATCTCATAATCGTGGTAGGCAGCTATAGCAAGCATCATGCGAATAGACTTGATCATGGCTATGGGCGAGAAGGTATCGTGGTAATCGATCCCTTCCTTTTGGGTATAACCCTTTGCCACAAGCCTGGCCTTATAGGCGTCAACCTTACCTTCACCATCAGTCTTTCTCCTTTAGATCCACTTGTTCCCAATAGGCACTATGCCCTTGGGGCGGTCTACTAGAGTCCAGACCTGATTGACATGCATCGAGTCTATCTCAGCTTCCATAGATTCACGCCATTTCGTGGAGTCTACATCCACCATCGCTTGGTCATAGGTTGTTGGGTCGGTCTCTTGGCTATCACTTGGAACCTCATGGAGACCCAGCTCCTCCAAGTGCACAAGCCCATACCTCTCAAGTAAATGAGACACCCTACTAGACCTACGAGGTGGTTGTACTTATGTTTCAGAAAGTTTGGTTCCAGTTTCTTGCACAGGTGTCTCTCGAGGAGTTTCATTGTACTCTTCTAAAGAAATACTTCTACGTGCTCCGCCTTCCTGAATGAACTCATCTTCCAGGAAGTCTGCTTGTAAAGCAACAATGATCCTTCGATCTTCGGGCATGTAGAATAGATATCCCATCATCCCAGACGGCAATACAATGAAACGTCCCTTCGCAGACCTAGCTTCAAACTTTTCCACCTTAGTCTTCTTGACATAGGCGGGACATCCCCAAATCCTAATATGATTAAGACTTGGTTTCCTTCCCTCCCACATCTCATATGGAGTTTTAGGAACGGATTTGGAAGGACATTTGTTCAAGATATACGTGGCAGTCAGGAGTGCATATCCCCACAAGTAAATCGGAAAGTTAGTATAGCCCAGCATGGAACGGACCATGTTCAACAGGGTCCGGTTCCTTCTTTCTGACACACCATTTAACTGAGGAGTACCTGGAGGTGTTAGTTGTGAAACTATTCCATGTTCCTTAAGGAACTCGTCAAACTATGTACTCATATACTCGCCACCTCGGTCCGACCGAAGTGCTTTGATATGATTACCAGTTTGTTTCTCGACTAGGGCCTTGAATTCCTGGAATTTCTCAAAGGCCTCGGATTTATGTTTCATTAAGTATACATAACCATACCTAGTATGATCATTTGTAAACGTAATGAAATATTGATATCCGTCACGTGCTGCTTCTAAAGCACCACAAACGTCAGTATGTATTAATCCCAGTTTATCAGCGGCTCTTTCAAAAGTCCCTGTGAAGGGGGACTTAGTCATTTTGCCTTTAAGGCAAGATTCACAAGTAGGAAAGGGATCCGATCCCAATGGACCCATAAGTCCATCTTTTTCCCTATTGTAAACCTTGGTCTGACCAACATGACCAAGTCTAAGATGCCATTTCAAAACTTGATTGGTTTCATCCCTACCACGTTTTCTAGTCATAGTATTCACAACTACTTTGTTGCTGAGAATTAGATGATACAATCCATTCAACAATGTAGCAGTACCCACTAGTTTATTTCTAAAATAAATTTGCAGGAACCATCACCAATGAAAAATGAAAAGCCTTTTCGGTCCATGACCGGAATGGATACAATGTTTTTGTGCCCCTTGGGCAAAACAAGTACATCTTCTAAAGTCAAAACAAAGCCGGATTCTAAACCCAAAAGAAGTGATCCTATGTCGGTCGCCTCGACATTATGCCCGCTTCCGACTGTGATCATAACTTCTCCAGCTCTAAGCTTCCTACTTTGTTCCAAATCCTGATTCACGGTACAAATATGAGAACTAGCACCAGAATCCAGTATCCAGGAAGTAGAAAATACAGTAGCAGAACAATTTGTTTCCAAAACTAAAAGTTCTGTACCTGAAGTGCCATGAAGAATCGGACAGTCTCCAGCCCAGTGTCCCAGCTCACCGCACTTGAGACAAGCATCCTTCTTCTTCTTGTTCTTCGGAATCATTGGGGCCTTGCCCTTACCCTTAAGGTCCTTAACTTGTGGTCCAGTTTGCTTCTTGGTCTTTTTCTTCTTGTTCTTAGACCTCCGTGGTCCAGAAGAAATCACAAGAGCATACTCCTTCATCCGCGGGGTCTTCATCTAAGACTGAGCGGTCACCAGTTTGTTCATTAGCCCAGCTAAGTTACATGCAATCTCATTGCAGTTGAAGTTCATAACAAACTGTGAGAAGGAATCAGGGAGAGACTGTATGATAAGGTCGGTTTGGAGAGAAGTATCCATTTTAAAATCAAGAGCCTCCAATCTCTCGATCATGGATATCATTTTGAGGACGTGTTCCCCAACCTTCTCACCTTCCTTCATCCTTGCACCGAACAGTTGCTTGGATATCTCATATCTAGCGATTCTGCGTGCTCACCATAAAGCTCGGATAAGTGAGATAGAATCGCCAGCGAAGTCATTTTCTCATGAGCTCTCTGAAGCTCATTAGACATGGAAGCCATCATATAAGCACGGACTTCCACGTCATCCTTAACCCACTTTTTGTGGTTTTCAATCTCTTCCTGATTGGCTCGGGTCCGCAGAGGAGGCGCCGGAATGTCCGTTTCCAAGACGTATCCCAGTGCCTCTATACTGAGGACAATCATCAGATTGCGGAGCTAATCCACAAAGTTAGGTCCCATTAAGGTGTTCTTTTCGAGTAGAATTGCGAGTGGATTCATTGTCATATTGAGATTTGTCTTCATTAAGTATAACAGATTAATTAGTGTCTCATTCAATTATGTTCTGAGTATAGAATTAAGGTCTTTTCTATTCTTGTTACCCAGCTCCCACTATTTTATCGGAATAACACACTCCCATGTGAAATCCGGAAGTATCGTCGCTCTACTTCATAGTGGTGATCGAGTTCTTTATAAATCTTAATAGAGGGCAACCGAACAGGTTTCTAGTCTATTAATTTTCATAAAGTGGTGTCCAACACCAACCCATCTAATGGATGATTCGATCTTCTTTTTCCCCTTGTTCACTCCCCTCAACCTATACGGTTTCTATGGTTCGTGAACAAGTTAAGTTTATACCATCGACGCAAATCCGCTCACAATTGAATCTTATCCGGCAACCTATCAGGTTTCTAGGGATAAAATTTGCTCCAACCGAAGGCATCCAATGCGCTCCCGGTAATTTATCCATCCTCCCCAAACGACTACCCCGATAACTCGGAAGCATAGCACATTCGGTTTGGATTTCAATTTCCCGAAAACTCGATGGAGGGAAGGAAAACCTTGAAACCTTATAAACTTAATAATTTATCGTGGGAGAATTTTTGCGATTTACGTTGCACTTTGCACATTAATCGTTTAAGCGTGTTTGTGGCATTCATACAATATGAAACAAACATTCACAACCTAGTTGCTACCAACATGTGGTTCATAGACCGTTCCTAGAAAACAAAAACTCCGTAATCTAATTACAAGTCTTCGTCTTGAATCTTCGTCTTCTCGAAATGGATCTTCCTCCGGTATTCGTCATTACATATAAATTTTACATCGAAAATTGCATCTTAGATACAAACATTTCTAGTAAAATAAATAGGCTCAAAACGGCCTTTACAACCCAATCGAATAAAACGAACGATTCAAAACTAAGTCCACGAACCACATCCCCATTCAAAAGCATTCATCTAATAAATACTAAATAAATGGAAAGCGTAGAGATACATTGATCCAATCAACAATACGAACCGATCAAATCGATTCACACAATCGGTAATATGATAAACGTTTAAAATAATTCGGTTGACCATAAATATTCCAATTAATCAAAATTCCCTTATAAAATGAAATACCATAAATCATTTTAATCATATTAAATCCAATTTAATATGCGGGAGATTAATTTTTAAGAATACACGGAAAAATCGAGCCGGGGCGAAATCACGCCGCCGAGTCACCCTCGCGGCTTCCTACAGACAAAGCTGCATGGCCGAGTCACGCTCGGCACTGCCGGCCGTGCACGGCCCGTGTCTCCGACACGGTCGGTCCCGCACGGCAAAGGCACTGGGATCGCCGGACACGGCCCGTGTCACCGGACACGCCGAGTCACTCGGCAACTTCTTGCCCTTTGTCCGAAAAGTCGTCCGACGACGATTCGGAGCTAGATTTTCGACCGGATATCCAATATCTATATTTTTAGACTTTCATATCTTCAATATAAATCATATTTCCTAGAAATTTAAGATTTATATTTAGACATAAACTTACGAAAAATACAATTATTACGAACGAAAAACATATACCACGATTATGACTAAAATGATTCCAAATCATTCACCATCTAATCGAGCATTCCATATGTCAATATCGTATATACGATCGCAAGACCTACGCTCTGATACCACTGTTGGAATTCGGTGCCTAAAAACGAAGGCCCAGCGGAAGCGGTAAAATGAAAATTAATTCTATCCGAATCCCTACGAGGATCGATCGAGCTACGTATATACGAATATCAAAAACGAATAGCAAGAGTCGTAAGAAACTAACCCTCGAAGTCCGTTGATTAAATGGTAACCTTATCTTGAGAAATTCCCCAAGCTTTAGTTTGATCTCTACGAGTCCAATCCGCTCCAAGCCCTTGAACGATCCAACGCCGAAAGCACCGCGTCTCTACTTGCCACGCGCCAGAAAAACGAACGGAATGACAACACCTTGCTATCCTCCGAGGATACGGCTAGATCTAGGTGATGAAGCTTGTTATAGATATTAATATCACTCTAAGTGTATGAATATCTATCTTTCTCAATATTTCCTCACAAAATTTCTCTAAGAAGTTATGAAGAAGATGAATAAAGAAGAAGATGATGAAGAAGACTTCTATCTCTCTCTCCTCTTACAACCTCACGTTGGAATCAAGTGAATGAAGTGAATGAGGTGAGAAGTCTTCCTCTCTTTATTCTATTTCCACTCACATGCAAAACAAATCATCCCATATGATTTTTGCCCCACAAGTCATGTTCCTTAATATAAAAAGGAAACAACAAGACAATGGGAAGGTGGGTGGGAGGGGTTGGGGCGGCCCATGTTAGAAATCGGACGAGTTCGGTTCATTTTGGACTTCCGAGGGTCTAAACAGATAAACTCCGATTCCGTTTCGATGTATTTATATCGATTAATTAATCCAATTAATTAAACATATCAAATACAGAATAATATAATTAATTTCTCCAAGAAATAATTATATACATGAATTAAATTAATCACCCAGTAATTTATTTAATTCATTAGGACGTAAATCAATTTATCCAATAAATCGATTTAAACATCCAATGTTCCAAAATTAGATATCCAATATCTAATATTCATAATGAGAGAATTAGCTTTATTCATTCCGTCGTCAATCCTATTGCGCGACTCCTGAGGTCCGTCTCGACAAGAATGGGAGGAACCAAAGAGTAGTAGCACCACCTAGCCAGCCTGGCGGCCTACACTGTACCCCAACTGAGAACGAATGATTGGGATCATTCAAGAACCATTCTGTCGTGACTACGAGTAAACGTATAAACCCTTCTTTCAAATGTCCCGATCAAGTTATAGGGTCACGGTCAGTCAAACCCTATCTGTACTTGATGTTATGCATGCGTTAATGCAAATCGAGATCATCGAACTGTCGTGTATCTAATACAACTAGCTCCAATGCTTTGGCCAAAGACTTATGATCTCATCTGCCAATAACCGCATAGGACATATAACCCGTTCACTAACAGGAGAAAGAATTCTATCTTGGTATTCAGTAGGACCTGCTACTTGCCCATCAAGATGCACGTCGAGGTTGACCCCCGTCTTCCGGTTTATAGGGTCGAACTACTCTAATGAAAATCTTGACGTCACAAGCACATCCCTACTAAATCCTCAAGTCGAAGGTTCACGAATAGCTATCACAACCTTTCGATTCCATCATTGACTGTCCCGGAGTGAAATCCGTGTGACGAATCGAGGGTGAGTCGGTTCGAGTATACTAATCTAATTAGCATACCTATAACATGTGCTCCTACTAACCATTAGTGTTCGACAGGCACTCTCCTTATCAAAGAACACGTCATACAAGTCTTCACTAAACTTAACGCCCAGTCAAGTTTCATCGACTTGCGAACAATTAAGTATTTGAGCTATAAACCTTTCCAGTGCCGACCCCCTTATCCAATGAGTGGAACATTTTGCTCTCAAATACACGGACTAGTTTCTACATGTATATTTACGAGTTAGGAATGCCAATAACTACCAGTAAATAAAGAAACATTCATTGCCTTATATAGTTTATTTACATAATTACAAGTGCAATGCCCTCACTCAACATCCTCTGAGTGGCATTCGAGGGCATACTCCTAACAAAAAGTAGGGGCATGGTCTGCATACATCTTACCCTCCCCAGACCCTGCTCTGAGCGGGATATACTGGGTATGTTTGGTTTGGTTTGGTTTTATGCTTAAACCTTGTAATGTTACTTTCCGTTTCATTTGAACTATTGTCGATTGTACTATTATTTTAGGTATATTCCATCTTCATATGGTTTATACTAATATTTGGATCATGTGTATTGTGAGGCTAACAGTCGTACTATTTGAAGGCTCCTAATCGGAGTAATGATTATTGTATTATGATTCGGTATCATGATAATATTATATTTAATTTGTGTATTGGTATCGCCGGGTGGGTCCCAGTATGGGGTCCACGACACTGTAATGGTCGTCGTATTCGGGGTGTTACAGCTATTTGTCCCTCTTGACAAAGGCACATTCTCCAAGGTAAAGAGCTACAAAACAGCCAAGAAAATCTGGGAGAAACTCAAGTTGATTTATGAGGGAACTGAGCTCTCAAAGGAAAGCAAAATTTCAAAACTAACTCAGCAATTTGAATCATTTGAAATGAAATCTTTCGAAACACTTGAGGAAATTGACCTCAGATTTACCGTCATTGTTGGTGAACTTGAAGCATGAAGTAAAGTGTATACCCAAAAGGAGAAAAATCTGAAAATCTTTAGATCACTCCCTACCCGATGGGACATTAAGACCACAGCTATGCGTGTGTCTTGTTATTTAAATGATATATCTACTTTCGATATCTTCTCTGACCTTAAAGCCTTTGAGTACGATATTGACAGTAGAGAAAAGGCCGAAAAGTCACCTGGTAAGACTACAGCACTCGCTGCTGTATCTTAGAGGAGACAACTCTGCCCTCAGCACATCCAAAGCTGCATTCAAAGCAACTGACAACGATGATAACATCCTGTCACAAGATGAGATGGACTTGCTCATACACAAATTCTGGAAGTTTATTAAGAAATTTGGAAATGCCCTATACATGCCAAAACCGTTTAACAAGGTGAGTTCTAAATTACCATCGTCCGCAAATTCTAACATGTGCTATAACTACAGGAAACTAGGACACTATGCAAATAGATGTCCTCATCCTAGAGTGCATAAGTTGCCCGAAGCTGAGCAACAAGAAAAGGACGAGAAAAGGCATGTCTGGCGAAACAAGGTAAAGGCCCTGATAGGAGAATCAGAAGCCTCGCCCACACCAACCAAAATAGAGGAGTATCTACAGGCAATCACTAACAGTGACTCCACCAATGATGAAATCAAATATAAAACCTACATGTACTTTATGGCCAAGGAAGAAGAAGATGATGAAGACAGTGAGGATGAGGTAAGCTCAACCTCGGCTATTCTTATTAATGCATCACATACATTTGAAAACATGATGAACGAGTTCAAAACCATTCAAAAGGCCCATGAGATAATTAAACGGGAAAACATACAGCTCTCTCTTTCAAATTTAGAGCTAAAGGACGAAAACGATCTACTAAAAAATAACTATAAAAATATGTCCCATAATTGTGAAAACAGCAAGATCATTCATGAAAACTCATGGAAAGCAATCATCAACTTGCAATCGAACTAAATAAGGTAAAAAAATCATTGTAAATGCAAGACAAAATTATTATGCTTTGTGAGAAGCTAAAATACAGCTTCTCGAGAAAAGAGAAGGAGAACTCAGGACCATCCTAAAGTCCTTTGAAAAACCATCGAGGAGGATAGAAGACATCCTAAGCACTGGGCAGCACGCCCATAATAAACGTGGCTTAGGATACAACTCGTTCTCTCATAAAGGTAAAACTAGTACGGAGTTTGTCAATGGAGTGGAACCCATTCCACAACCCAAAGAAGCCCCTAAGGATGTTCTAGTAAAGGTATCAGCTGCCCCTTCTCGGACATCAAAGGCTGTCAATCGGCCACCCAGCTCATACCATAAGCATCGAAAACCTCAGTCTCATAGACCTGTAAGACGCAATACTAGTTATCAATACTATGCTCCTCGAGCATATCAAGAGTATCAACTGCCGTTCATAAGGAAGACCGTACCTAAGTATCAACGGTATGCACCTCAGTACTACCAACAGTGTAATGCCTCTAGATACTGGGTACATGAAACCAAGTATCTATACCGGAAGCAAGTTGTGACGCAGTTCTATCAACAACAAATCTGAAAATCCAATTGGAAACCCAGAAGGCAAGCAACAAGGCAGAAGAATATCGTTTCTCCTTCAAGACAGCAACCGTACTGGAGCCAAAACTCCAAATTTTACATGCATAATAACCATGCTTACAGCAATACGTGCCTATCCCACGTAAATCTCACAAAACAGGATCAAATACAACCTATATCAAACCCATTGTTGTCAGGCAAATATGGGTACCTAAAGGCACTAATAACCAAGGACCGACATTTGGTATTTTGATAGCGGATGTTCTCACCATATGATAGGAGATATCACCAAACTGTCAGATTATGTAGAAGATCGCGGTCCAAAGGTACGATTCGGTGACAAATACAAAGGAAGAACAAGAGGGAAAGCAACCCTGCTTATAAGAAAATTCAAAGTCACCGGCATAGCCTATGTAGAAGGACTACAGTACAATTTATTTAGCATTAGCCAGTTATGTGACAAAGAGCTCACTGTCAAATTCTATGTAGATCACTATAATTTGAAGGACACCAAGACCTAGCAAATTGTCCTTACAAGAAGACGGCCAGGTAACATGTATACTGCTGACTGGAAACCCACTAGTACCGTAATTGCCAAAAGGCACTATAGATCAAAGCTAGCTATGGCACAAGAGGATGTCACATAATCAATTTCAAGACCATCAACAAGTTAGCTCGACAGAGAATGGTCAGAGGCTTTCCCGATATCTCTGAAGAGCAAGTCATACCTCTCTACCCACAGGGTCCTGGATTTGCTACATATGGATTTCTACGGTCCTGTATACCCTGTCATCCTAGGAGGTAAGAAATACTGTCTTGTTATTGTTGATGATTTTCCCAGGTATGCTTGGACTATCTTCCTGAATAAGAACAAAGAAACAACCACAAAGATGTTGGAACACCTGACAAAGCTTCAAAATGAGAAATAGTTGAGTATTGTATTCATTCATTCCGACAGAGGCACGGAATTCACAAACCGCTTTATAGAGCAATACTGTGCGGACAATGGCATACAGCATGAATACTCAACATCTCGAACTCCTCAACAAAATGGTGTTGTCGATCTAAAGAACAGGATGCTGAAAGAAGCAACAAGAACCATGTTAGCTGCGAGCAAGTTGCCGCAATGTTTCTAGGGAGAAGCAACAAATACAACATGACATATACAAAACCAATGTATCATCAACAAAACAGCATATGAGGTATGGAACAATAAAACTACAATGGTAGCGTATTTTACATATTTGGATGCAGGTGTTATGTTCTCAATAATGGGAAGGATAAATTGAAGACCTTTGATGATAGGTTGGATGAGGGTATTTTTTTTGGATACTCCTCTATCAGCAAAGCATTCACGATATTCAACAAAAAGTAAGTTGACAGTAGAAGAATCAGTCCATGTAATCTTTGATGAACCTCATTGCGACCCTACAGGAATAGAATACCTAACTCAAGGTATCCAAAAGCTATCCATGTTGGAATATTTTATTCCAAATATTCATTAATCGAGTTTTGATGATTAGTTGTTAAACAAAGGAAAACAACAAAGAAGCAAAACAAAACAATGAAGAAGCAAAAAGCTGAACAAAACACTATTAACGTACGCTATATAAACAACTTAACGTACGTAATGTGTAGAGTTTAACGTACGTAATGGGAACAGTCTAACGTACGTAAACAGGAGCTTCAAAATTCAAACAAGATGAACGTTGGAAGATTCTGAGTCAAAGTCAAAAGTGTGCAACGGAAATGTGAGATTAACGTACGCTATAGTGACATGTTAACATACGCTATAGGATGCAATTAACGTACGTAATTGAATGATGACAACGTATGTAATGAGAGAAACGAAGGCTACTGGACTGATTTGTGCATTACCTAACGTACGTAATGGAATGAGGTTAACGTATGTAAACAGGCTAACGTACGTAATTGGAGGACTATAACGTACGTAAAGAAGTCAGAAAGAGCTAATGGCTAGTTGAGGCTTTAGAGCCTATAAATACCACTTCCTGTGGTATTGAACATAAAACAACGCAAAGAATCGACTCATTGATCATATATTGATATACATATTCTTGTTGTTGTAATTGTGCTTATATTGTCAAGAGTTTGAGTGTGATACACGAAAACTCATACACGAGAAGAAAAAGAAAGGATAAGATTGGATTCGGTGTATTAGGATCAAGGATCCAGCATTGTTAGAATCGCAATCTATATCCACATGAGGTTTATCTAGTACCCATAGAAATCTTGATTGGTTGATTCCTTGTCCAATAGAAAAGGAAAACAGTTTAACTTGGACTGACAAAAAGACAAGTGATTGAACGGTTTACTCGGATCAATAGAAGACGAGTTTGCAATGGTTATCCCTCGATCGATAGAAGAGAGGTGCAGAGGTTGATCTTTATCCTATAGAAAAAGACACCGAAGAGAGGACGTAGGAACGTTTGGCCGAACCTCTATAAATCCTGTGTCGATTTATTTTCCGCACCGTTATTTAAATCGCTTCCGCAACGCAAAACAGTTTTATAACTCTATCTCTAAACGGCGATACCGACCAATAGTGCTCCAACAATTGGTATCGGAGCGGTACTCTCAGAAGCGGCTTAACATTCGAGGAGAAAAAGATCCGATGGATCTTCAATTTGCCCCAGTCGAAGGTCTTGCTCTAAATCTACCTCCATTCTTTGACGGATCTAACTTCATGACATGGAAGAAGAAGATGTCAATATTCATACGAGCTTATCACATCGAGCTTTGGAAAGTGATGTCTTGGTCCAAAAATTCCAATCAAATCCGACGGTACGCTTAGAAGCCTTGAAGTGTATGATGATTCCGATTGGAAAAATGATCACTATAATTGCAAAGCTATGCAATTATTATATTGTGCATTAAATCTGGAAGAACACAACAATATATCTTCTTGTGATAGCCCCAAAGAGATATGGAAAATGCTAGAAGTCAGACATGAAGGAACGTCTCAAGTCAAGGAGACGAAAATAAATATGCTCCTACGTGAATACGAGCTATTCATGATGAAAAGTGAAGAATCCATCACGAACATGCTCGGCCGTTTTTTGGTCATTTCTAATGGACTAATTTGTTCTGGGAAATCATTATCAAGTAGTGAGAAAGTCAAGAAAATCTTAAGATCACTACCTGCTGAATGGGACGGCACCATGATGGTGGTCATTGAATCTAAAGATCTCAATACGCTCAATTTTAGCGCCCTCGTTGGTCTGCTAGTTAATTATGAGATAGTCCTAAAATCACGGAACAACAAGCTGAAGCCGAAGGAAAGAACGATAGCTATGAAAGCAAAGATGTCAAGAAAAGAAGAAATCACGGTCGATGATAGTGACGAAGAATCGGCATATTATGCCAAGAATATTAATAAGTTTCAAAACTTATTAAATCGGAGAAAGAAAGACATCAAGATGGGCATATAAGAAATTCGACAACAACTGTCGAGTCTATGGTAAACCAGGCCACTTTGCGAAGAATTGCCGAGCAAATCAAAAGAAGGAAGTCTTAATTTGCCACGTGGAGTGACAAAAACGAGGATGAAGATTTCATCAATCAAAATAACCTCGCACTTATGGCACGAAGTACATTCGACGAAAGCAACGTCGAAAGCCAGGTTAGTACATCATCTCAAGACGAATTATTTGAAGCATTCGAATTATTGCATACCGATTTTCAAAATGTTTTATCCGAAATAAAATCCCTCCAATCTAAAAAATAAATTATTGGAAATTAAAATTTCCAAAATTCTTGAAAAAAGAAAAATTGTCGAGATCGATCATTCTCAATGTCTTGAAAACGAAAATATTTTAAAGAATGATCTTTTGAAAGTTCAAGACGAATTTAAAATTTTGACAAAGAAATTTTCATGCGGCAATGTTAAATTTGAATAAATGTTATCAGTTAAAAAATTTACTTTAAATAAACAGGGGTTAAGATTCAAACCGCATACTAAAAATGAGTCATTAAATTTGAAAATACCCCGGTGTGGAAAATATTTAAAAATTGGGCATCATATTTCATATTGTAAAAGCCCACGACGGACGATTAAAATTAAAAAAAGTTTGGATCCCTAAAGGAACCACTATTCCGAACATCATCTATGTAAATGAAAAACGATCGACTTTCGGTTGGATCCCCAAAAATTAATTTTCATCAATTAGTATTTTTATTGATATTTTCAAAATTGGTATTTTACTCAGGGGGAGTATTATATTTTTTTCAAAAAGGGGGAGATTGTTGTGAGGGGGAGATTATTTATTTTTTCATACATTTTTCAATCATTATTTGCATTTTATTTATGCTTTTTGCTGATAACAAAAAGGGGGAGAGAATAGTTGAATGGGATAAAAAACGTCATGGAAGAATGACGAGAAAAATAAAAGTAAAAAGTGGGAGAGAAATAAAAAGAAGAAAAGTCAAAAAAAGAAGAAATGGAGAAGTAGAAAAAGAAAAGACGAAGTTGAAAAATGAAAAGAAAAAGTCAAAAAGGAGAAAAAGAAAAGATGGGAGAACTAACGAAATGATCAAAGCCGAAAACTTTGATTCGTACAAATATATATATTTTATTTTGCAGGTTTTATCCAATTCAAGTTGTTGTTTTGTAATCATCAAAAGGGGGAAATTGTTGGAATATTTTATTCCAAATATTCATTAATCGAGTTTTGATGATTAGTTGTTAAACAAAGGAAAACAACAAAGAAGCGAAACAAAACAACGAAGAAGCAATAAGCTGGACAGAACACTATTAACGTACGCTATATAAACAGCTTAACGTACGTAATGTGTAGAGGTTAACGTACGTAATGGGAATGGTCTAACGTACGTAAAGAGGAGCTTCAGAATTCAAACAAGATAAACATTGGAAGATTCTGAGTCAGAATCAAAAGTATGCAACGGATATGTGAGATTAACGTACGCTACAGTGACATGTTAACGTATGCTATCAGATGCAATTAACGTACGTAATTGAAGGATGACAACATACGTAATGACAGAAATGAAGGCTACTGGACTGATATGTGCATTACCTAATGTACATAATAGAATGATGTTAACGTACGTAAAAGGCTAGCGTACGTAATTGGAGGACTATAACGTACGTAAAGAAGTCAGAAAGAGCTAACGGCTAGTTGAGGCTTTGGAGCCTATAAATACCACTTCCTATGGTATTGAACATACAACAACGCAAAGCAATCGACTCATTGATCAGATATTGATATATATATATATTATTGTTGTTGTAATTGTGCTTATATTGTCAAGATTTTGAGTGTGATACACGAAAACTCATACACGAGAAGAAAAAGAAAGGATAAGATTGGATTCGGTGTTATTAGGATCAAGGATCCGGCATTGTTAGAATCGCAATCTATATCCACGTGAGGTTTATCTAGTACCCATAAAAAGCTAGATTAGTTGATTCCTTGTCCAACAGAAAAGGAAAATGGTTTAACTTGGACCGACAAAAAGACAAGTGATTGAATGGTTTACTCGGACCGATAGAAGATGGGTTTGTAACGGTTATCCCTCGACCGATAGAAGAGAGGTTCAGAGGTTGATCTTCATCCTATAGAAAAAGATACCGAATAGAGGATGTAGGCACGTTTGGCCGAACCTCTATAAATCCTGTGTCAATTTATTTTTCGCACCTTTATTTAAATCGCTTCCGCAACGCAAAAGAGTTTTATAACTGTATCTCCAAACGGAGATACCAACCAATAGTGCTCTAACAATCCATTGAGGAAATCCCTCAGACTACAATTGAACCTATTGTAAACTTAGAAATTAATCCCGCAGCTATAAGAGCAGAAGAAGTAGTCGAAGCTGATGTTGTGGAAGCTAAAGCTGAGGCTACAGCACATTAGGATACATCACGGGATGCCGAACTAGAACCAGACAGGAGGTGGTTAACAGATCACCTCGGAGCTAATAATTGGAGATATTGATGCTAGTGTGACCACCCATAGAAAAATATAGAGTACACAAGGAACCATAATATGTGCACAGGAAGAGACAAAATCTAGTTCTGAAAAGTCTCAATTCCTAATATGGAAATTCCAAGCTAAACTTAGAAGACTCGCTATATGCACTCTAGCTGTATTCCTTGCCCAGTCTGAACCTGTTTTGACCAATGAGGCTCTCAACAATTCTCATTGGATCACTTCTTTGGAAGAAGAGCTCAGAAATAATGTTTGGTACCTAGTCCCTAGACCAAGCCATAAAGCAGACATAGGAACCAAATGGGTATTCCAAAACAAAAAGGACAAAAACAGACTTGTTATTTGGAAAAAATCTTGATTAGTCGCCCAAGGTTACAGACAGGGAGAGGGAATAACCTATGATGAAACTTTTGTCCCTGTAGCTCGACTAGAAGCCATTAGGATATTCTCACAAAAACTTTTGTATATTAAATGGATGTTAAGAACGCATTCATGAATGAAAACCTAGCTGAAGAAGATTATGTTGAACAACCTACAGGGTTTTCCAGCACTGAAGGTGGAGACCTTGTGTACTGGCTAAGGAAAGCGTTGTACAGGCTCAAGAAAGCACCTAGGTCATGGTAAGAAACCCTGTCACTGTATCTCATCAATAATAGATTTGAGAAAGGTGCAGTTGACAAAACCCTCTTCAAAATCCAGTAATGTGACGATCTCCTCATGGTACAAATATATATAGACGATATTATTTTTTGTTCAACTAACCTTGCTTTATATCAAAAGTTCTTTAATCTCATGCAAAGTAAATTTGAAATAAGTATGATGGGAGAACTTAGCTATTTCTTAGGATTGTAGGTGAAACAACTTCCTATAAGTATATTTATCAATCAGGAGAAATACAACAAGGAGCTACTCAACAAGTTCAGGATGAACACTTTCAAATCATCATCTACCCCCAAGAGCACTTCCACACAGATAAGTGCTTACGAAGCTGGAAAGCCAGTTGATCAATCACTCTACATGAATCTTATATTCTCACTCCTCTACCTAACATCCAGTAGGCCCGATATCCAATTTGTTGTATGAGTGTGTGCACGGTACTAGGTAGCGCCTAAAGAGCCACACTTCACCATAGCCAAACGAATTCTTAAGTACGTATAAAGAACAATCAATGTAGGATTATAGTATTCTAAGGAAGGAGGATTCAATTTGGTAGGCTACAGCGACTCGGATCTTGGAGGCTTTAAGTTGGATAGGAAGAGTACGAGCAGAACTTGTTACTTCCTCGGACCAAGACTTGTGTCATGATTCAGTAAGAAACAATTTGCCAACTCACTTTCTACACCTAAGTCAGAATATTATGCTGCTGGAAGCAGCTGTATGCAGATAATGTGGATGAAACAATATCTAGAGGACTATGGCATTCAGGCAATAAAAACTCCAATCATGTGTAAGAGCACGTTTGCAATCGCAACCATGCACAATCCTGTATTGCACTTGAGGAACAAGCACATTGATATAAAGCATCACTTCATTATTAATGTGTGAATGATATAGCGATGAGTTTAGTTAAAATCATGCAGTTATGTATGCCGTGAATTTAACAAACTATTTACTCCTGTGTGGAGGACCAGTGGACGTAGAGGGGTTTACCTCGCACCACTTTAATCAGTGTGTCTTTACTTACTGTTGTTACTATTTTCCCATTGCCTGTGTGATTTTAGTATACGTATCTTAAAAACCCTGTACGCACTAAGCTAACAGGAGACCTTTCAGTTGTTGTATCTACAATAACTTAATCTTAGAATTCCGCTACGCAAACTAACTTCGAAAAAGGATACAGCTTATTCAACCCCCCATTTTGAGCTATTTATATTGTATATTGTGGCCAACAGCTGGGCTAGGCCCGCCTGGTATGGGCCATGGGCCTCAATATATAGGCCCAAAAGATCCTTCACCATTTTGGCCCAACCCAAACTTAGCCCGCCCGTTAGCAGCCAAGTCCCTTTGTGCTGGGCCAACCTGTTTGCTAGGTCTATTCACTAGGATTACGGTTGTCCTGATCCCAAAGAATCCTATCCCATGGGTGGTCAGATTATCGGCTCGTTAACTTGTGTAATGTCACCAATCAGATCATTACGAAAATCCTTAACACTCAACTAGCTTCTGTCCTCCCTCTTATTATTTCTCCAAACCATAGTGGATTTTTTCAGGATCGGGTTATTGCAAATAATATCTTTTTGGTCCAGGAACTTATTCAAAACCTTCCTGCTGCTAATTCGAAGGGTATCCTGAATCTTGTGCTAAAGCTTGACATGGCTAAGGCGTATGATAGGGTTCACTGGCATTTTTTATGTGAGTTTTTAGTGCGGATGGGTTCCCCAGATAGATGTATATTGTATATCCGACACTCTGTCGAGAGCTGTATGTTTTCCATCATGTGAGTGGTAGTCTGGCCGGTTCTTTTGCCTCTGGCTGGGTTTTGTTCCGGGCAACCCTAACTCTCCATCACTCTTTGCACTTGCTGCTGACTATTTATCATGTTGCTTCAATCATTTCATTGCGACCACCATATGATGAGGTACAGGAAGGGCTGGCGGGATTTCCCCATATCGCACCTTTTCTATGCCAATAACATCATTATATTCACACGTGCTGTGGATAATGGTCTTGCACGTTTAATGCTCCTTCTGGACCATTAGTCACTGGCCACGGTGATATTGTCAGTGTACAGAAGAGCATTTTTATTCTCGCTCCTAAGCAAGCTCCTCAGTGGCATCAGAGAGTTCATGATCTCATTGGTTTCCGCCAGGGTGATCTCCCCATTACCTATCTCGGTGTCTCCATTTACAAAGGCTTTATGAAATGAGAGGTCTTTGTGGGGGTGAAGCAAGTGATTATGGACCAGATCTCTGGATGGTCCCAATGACACTTTTTCTTTGGGGGTCGCATGGCTCTTATTAAGAGAACTCTTTGTACGATTCTTCTTCACTTTCTTTAGGGTATGGACCCACCTCATAAATTTTTACATCAGCTCGAGCAGAATATCGTTAGATACTTTTGGTGTGCTGTTGGTCTGAAGAGAAAGATGCAATAGGTACATCGGCGATAGATTTGTCGCGGGGCCTTAAGGGGGGTCTCTGGATCCATAGCCTTCCGGATATGGCAAGAGCTTTTAGTTATAAGATCTGGTGGCACCTTCTCATAGGCACGTTTTTGTGGGCGCAGTTCATGCTTCGCAAATACTGCTTTGCTAGCTATTATACACCTATATATACTGCTCTTAAGGCTCATGTCAGCCACCATTGGTTCCGCCTTCTGGTGTTGGTATTGAGGCCCAGGATTTCATACTCTGGACCTTAGGTAGTGGTTGCGGTGAGGTTAGTTTTCAAGATGATATTTAGTTTGGTGGTAGGCCTATTTCCTCTTATACTGAGGTTCATGCTCGCCCCCATCTTAGAGTAAGAGAGTTATGGTCGCATGGGGTTGGGATAGGGGTAATCTTGAGTCTATTCTTGGTGATGAGATAGGATTTACCCCTAACTTCATCAGGAGATTTTTGCAATTCCCATCGCTGAGGAGGATATGGATATCATGTGTTGGACACATACTACTTCAGGTGGGTACACTCTGACTTCAGCCTGGTCTCACATCAGGGTGAGGGATGAGGCAAATTTTATTTTTGGAGATACTGGCCACAGAGTATATAGTAAACAGCTTAGAAAGATAGAATACAATAAGCTGTATGTTTTTCTAAGTTAATGCACAACGGAAGACTAGTCGTGAGTTGTTGTAAGTACAACAACTAGGTACTCTCCTGTTTGCTTGATGCGTACAGGGTTTTCACAATGTATATTTTAAATCACAGTTATAAATGAAAACAGTAAGGACGGAATGTAAATAACACATAGATATAAGTGGTTCAAGGAAAACCCATCTACGTCCACTTGTCCTCCACACAGGAGTAAAATGTTTATTAAAATTACTACATACACAACTACGTGAATTTAACTAAACCTGTCTCTATATCGTTTACACAGATTGATACAAACAGCTTTGGCTATTCACACAGATTGGCTTTAGTTCTTTCGACTTGCATCTTCTCACACAAATCAAAGCTTCGTCTTCAATGATGTTCTTCCCACACAGGTCGGAACTTGTAAGGACTTAGTCCACACAGGGCTAAGGTTGATCTTAACGGTAAAGATGGTAGAACTGCTGGGATTCGATGCCTAAAAATGAAGGCCCAGTGGAAGCGGTAAAATGAAAATTAATTCGATCCGAATCCCTACGAGGATCGATCGATCTATGTATATACAAATATATAAATGAAAACATAAGAGATGTAAGAAACTCACCCTTGTAGTCCGTTGATTAAATGGATTCCTTCTCTTGAGCTATTCCCCAAGCTTTAGTTGTATATCCCTACAATCCAAAGCACTCCAAGCACTTGAATGATCCAACGTCGAAGATACAATGCCTCTACTTGCCACGCGCCAGAGAAACGAATCGGATGACGATCACCTTGCTATCCTCCAAGGATATGGCTAGAGCTAGGATTATGAAGCCTTTGATTATAACACTCTAAGTGTATAATCTATATATCTCAATATATCTTGATTTTTTCTCCAAGAGAACAAGAAGAAAATGAAATAAAGAAGAATACCTTGAGAAAAACAATTTTCTCTCTCTATTCACTCAACTCACGGATGGAATCAATTTGTGTTAAGAGTTTTTGGTCTTCCTTCCCTTTTATTCTTCAATCAAGACAAAAGGTTCCAACTCAAAATGATATTAAAAGATATCATGTCTCCCATAGTCTTGCTCTTCCACCTATCATGATGTGGACAAGATAGGACTCACATGGAGGTTAGTTGGGGGGGCGGCCATCTAGAAGGGTAGGAAAAAGTTCGGTTTGTTTCGGAATTTCGTGAGTCCAAACAGATAAACTTCGATTCCGTTCCGATATATTTATAAAGATTAATGAATCCAATTAATTAATCATATCAAATACATAATAACATAATTAATTTCTCCAAGAAATAATTATATTCATGAATTAAATTAATCACCCAGTTATATATAATTCATTTGGTCGTAAATCAATTTATCCAATAAATCGATTTAGACATCCAATGTCCCAAATTAGATATCCAATATCTAATATGCATGATGAGATAATAAGTTTGATTCATTCCGTCGTCAATCCCATTGCGCGACTCGGTAGGTCTGTCTTAGTCAGCAATGAGAGGAACCAAAGAGTAGTAGAACCACCTAGCCTGCCTGGCGGCCTACACTGTACCCCAACTGAGAACGAATGATGGGATTATTCAAGAACCATTCTGTCGTGAATACCAGTATATGTATAAACCCTTCTTTCAAATTTCCTGATCAAGATATAGGGTCATGGTCAGTCAAACCCTATCTGTTCTTGACGCTATGCATGCGTTAATGTAAATCGAGATCATCGAGCTATCGTGTATCCAATACAACTAGCTCCAATGCTTTGGCCAAAGACTTATGATTTCATCTCCCAATAACCGCATAGGACATATAAACCGTTCACTAATAGGATAAAAAATTCTATCTTGGTATTCAGTAGGACCTGCTACTTGCCCATCAAGATGCACGTCGAGGTTGACCCCCGCCTTCCGGTTTACAGGGTCGAACTACTCTAATGAAAATCTTGACGTCACAAGCACATCCCTACTAAATCCTCAAGTCGAAGGTTCACGAATACCTATCACAACCTTTCGATTCCGTCATTGACTGTCCCGGAGTGAAATTCGTGTGCGAATCGAGGATGAGTCGGTTCGAGTATACTAGTCCAATTAGCATACCTATAACGTGTGCTCCCACTAACCATTAGTGTTCGACAGGCACTCTCCATGTTAAAGAACACGTCATACAAGTCTTCACATAAACTTAACGCCCAGTCAAGTTTCATCGACTTGCGAATGATTAAGTATTTGAGCTATAAACCTTTTCAGTGGCGACCCCCTTATCCAATAAGGAGTGGAACGTTTTGCTCTCAAATACACGGACTAGTTTCTATATGTATATTTATGAGTTAGTAATGCCAGTAACTACCAGTAAATAAAGAAACATCCATTGCCTTATATTAATGATTTACATAATAACAAGTACATTGCCCTCACTCAACATCCTCTGAGTGGCATTCGAGGGCATACTCCCAACAATCTCCCACTTGCACTCAATGACACACACTATGGTATCTAATACCTATGTTTTCAGATGACGCTCCAAGCTAATCTAAGAAAGTGGCTTGGTCAGTAGATCAGGGACGTAGTCGGCTGACTCTACTCTATGCAGCACAATGTATCTCTATACGAACAAAATCTCTTACGAGATGATACTCTCTCTCAATATGTTTTGTACCATTATGAAACCTCGGCTCCCAGGCCTCTGCTACTGCTCTATTATTATCGTGTAAAAACGAAAATAGGCAGTGCAGCACATGGTGTCATGTGAAGTTTACCCAGTAACTCCTTAACCCTTCCTTTGGAGGCCTCCGAGGCCGCTTTATACTCAGCCTAACAGGTGGAACCAGCAGTCGCGCTATACATGACACTATGCCATGATACTTCTCCTCCATTAAGAGTAAATATAGCCAGAAGTAGACATAGAATCGTCTTTCTGCCCTTGGAAGTCCAATACATTGAATCCCTTTACATTCAGTTCTCCACCGCCATACATCAGAACTATATCTCTAGTCCTTCTTAAGTACTTGAGAACGTTCTATACGGAAGTCTAATATTCCCTACCTGGGTTTGCCTGAAACCTACTCACCACGCTTACAGCATGCGCAATGTCAGGTCTCGTACACAACATAGCATACATAAGGCTACCCACGGCCGAAGCATATGGTATATTACTCATTTCCTGTCGTTGTTCCTCACTTTGAGGACATATCTTCGATGTAAGTTTTATTCCATGTCGCATCGGAAGGAACCCTCTTTTAGAATCATCCATCTTAAATCGCTTTAAGATCTTATCTATATAGAGGGCTTGGGAAAGACCTATTGTTCTCTTCGCTCTATCCCGGTAGAGCCGAATACCAAGAATATAGGTTGCTTCTCCCAAGTCTTTCATGGAGAAATTACTCGAAAGCCAAGCTTTCAGAGAACTGAGCATTCCCACATCATTTCATATTAGTAGAATGTCATCTACATATAGTACTAAAAATGCGATCTTGCTCCCACTAACCCTCTTGTATACACAAGGTTCCTATTCATTTTGCACGAAGTCAAACTCTTTGACCGCCTCGTCGAAACGAAGGTTCCAACTACGCGACGCTTGCTTCAGTCCATAAATGGAACGCTGAAGCTTGCACACTTTCTGAATATCGACCTCGGACACAAAACCTTTAGGCTGCTCTATATAGATTTCCTCCTCGAGGAATCCTTTAAGGAAAGCCGTCTTTACGTCCATTTGCCATATCTCATAATCGTGGTAGTCATCTATAGCAAGCATCATGCGAATAGACTTTATCATGGCTACGGGCGAGAAGGTATCGTGGTAATCGATCCCTTCCCATTGGGTATAACCCTTTGCCACAAAGTTTGGCCTTATAGGCGTCAACCTTTCCATCTCCATCAGTCTTTCTCTTGTAGATCCACTTGTTCCCAATAATCACTATGCCCTCGGGGCGGTCTACTAGAGTCCAGACCTGATTGACATGCATCGAGTCTATCTCAGCTTCCATAACTTCACGCTATTTCGCAGAGTCTACATCCACCATCGCTTGGTCATAGGTCGTTGGGTCGGTCTCTTGGCTATCACTTGGAATCTCATGGAGTCCCAGCTCCTCCAAGTGCACAAGCCCATACCTCTCAGGTAAGTGAGACACCCTACTAGACCTACGAGGTGGTTGTACTTGTGTTTCATAAGGTTCAGTTCCAGATTCTTGTACAGGTGTCTCCCGAGGAGTTTCATTGTATTCTTCTAAAGAAATACTTCTACCTGCTCCGCCTTCTTGAATGAAATCATCTTCCAGTAAGTGTGCTTATGAAGCAACAACGATCCTTCTATCTTCGGGCATGTAGAATAGATACCCCATCGTCCCAGACGGGAATCCAATGAAACGTCCCTTCACAGACCTAGCTTCCAACTTTTCCACCTTAGTCGTATTGACATAGGCGGGACATCCCCAAATCCTAATATGATTAAGACTTGGTTTCCTTCCCTCCCACATCTCATGTGGAGTTTTAGGAACGGATTTGGAAGGACATCTGTTTAAGATGTAAGTGGCAGTCAGGAGTGCATACCCCCACAGGTAAATTGGTAAGTCAGTATAGCCCAGCATGGAACGGACCATGTTCAACTAGGTTCGATTCCTTCTTTCTGACACACCATTTAACTGAGGAGTACCTGGAGGTGTTAGTTGTGAAACTATTCCATGTTCCTTAAGGAACTCATCAAACTCCGTACTCATATACTCGCCACCTCGGTCCGACCGAAGTGCTTTGATATGATTACCAGTTTGTTTCTCGACTAGGGCCTTGAATTCGTGGAATTTCTCAAAGGCCTCAGATTTATGTTTCATTAAGTATACATAACCATATCTAGTATGATCATCTGTAAACGTAATGAAATATTGATATCTGTCACGTGCTGCTTCCAAAGGACCACATACGTCTGTATGGATTAATCCCAGTTTATCAGTGGCTCTTTCAAAAGTCCCTATGAAGGGGGACTTAGTTATTTTTCCTTTAAGGCAAGATTCACAAGTAGGAAAGGGATCTGATCCCAATTGACCCATAAGTCCATCTTTTTCCATTTTGTAAACCTTGGTCTGACCAACATGACCAAGTCTAAGATGCCATTTCAAAACTTGATTGGTTTCATCCCTACCACGTTTTCTAGTCATAGTATTCACAACTACTTTGTTGCTGATATTTAGATGATACAATCCATTTAATAATGTAGCAGTACCCACTAGTTTATTTCTGAAATAAATTTTGCAGGAACCATCACCAGTGAAAAATGAAAAGCCTTTTCGGTTCATGACCGCAATGGAAACAATGTTTTTGTGCCCCTTGGGCAAAACAAGTACATCTTCTAAAGTCAAAACAAAGCCGGATTCTAAACCTAAAAGAAGTGATCCTATGTCGGTTGCCTCGACACTATGCCCGCTTCCGACTGTGATCATAACTTCTCCAGCTCCAAGCTTCCTACTTTGTTCCAGATCCTGATTCACGGTACAAATATGAGAACTAGCACTTAATCCAAGATTCAGAAGTAGAAAATACAGTAGCAGAACAATTTGTTTCCAAAACTAAAAGTTCTGTACCTGAAGTGCCATGAAGAATAGGACACTCTCTAGCCCAGTAGCCCAGCTCACTGCACTTGAGACAAGCGTCTTTCTTCTTGCTCTTCGGAACCGTTGGGGCCTTGCCCTTGCCCTTGAAGTCCTTGACATGTGGTCCAGTCTGTTTCTTGGTCTTTTTCTTCTTGTTCTTAGACCTCCAAGGTCCAGAAGAAATCACAAGAGCAAAATCCTTCATCCGTGGAGTCTTCATCTAAGACTGAGCAGTCACAAGTTTGTTCATTAGCCCAGCTAAATTACATGCAATCTCATTGCAGTTAAAGTTCATAATAAACTGTAAGAAGGAATCAGGTAGAGACTGTAGGATAAGGTCGGTTTGAAGAGAAGCATCCATTTTAAAATCAAGAGCCTCCAATCTCTTGATCATGGATATAATTTTGAGGACGTGTTCTCCAACCTTCTCACCTTCCTTCATCCTTGCACCAAATAGTTGCTCGGATATCTCATATCTTGCAGTTCTGCTGTGCTCACCATAAAGTTCGGTTAAGTGAAATAGAATCTGCCTAGCAGAAGTGATTTTCTCATGAGATCTCTGAAGCTCATTAGGCATAGAAGCCATCATGTATGCACGGACTTTCACGTCATCCTTAACCCACTTTTTATGGTTTTCAATCTCTTCCTGATTGGCTCTTGTCCACACTGGAGGCGCCGGAATGTCCGTCTCTAAGACATATCCCAGTGCCTCTGTACTGAGGACTATCATCAGATTGCGGAGCCAATCCACAAAGTTAGGTCCGTTCAAGGTGTTCTTTTCGAGTAGAATTGCGAGTGGATTCATTGTCATATTGAGAGTTATGTCTGCATTAAGTACGACATATTAATTAGTGACTCGTTTAATTATGATCTGAGTATAGAATTAAGGTCTTTTCTATTCTTGTTACCCAGCTCCCACTATTTTTATCGGAATAACACACTCCCATGTGAAATCCAGAAGTATCATCGCTCTACTTCATAGTGGTGATCGAGTTCTTTATAAATCTTAATAGAGGGCAACCGAACAGGTTTCTAGTCTATTAATTTTCATAAAGTGGTGTCCAACACCAACCCATCTAATGGATGATTCGATCTTCTTTTTTCCCTTGTTCACTCCCCTCAACCTATACGGTTTCTATGGTTCGTGAACAAGTTAAGTTTACACCATCGACGCAAATCAGTTTCACAATTGAATCTTATCCGGCAACCTATCAGGTTTCTAGGGATAAGATTTGCTCCAACCGAAGGCATCCAATGCGCACCCGGTAATTTATCCATCCTTCCCGAATGACTACCCCGATAACTCGGAAGCATAGCACATCCGGTTTAGATTTCAATTTCCCGAAAGGTCGATGGAGGGAAGGAAAACCTTGAAACCTTATAAATTTAATAATTTGTCGTGGGAGAATTTTCGCAATTAATGTTACACTTTGCACATTAATTCATTTAAGCGTATTTGTAGCATTCATACAATATGAACAACCATTCACAACCTAGTTGCTACCAACATGTGGTTCATGGACCGTTCCTAGAAAACAAAAACTCCGTAATCTAATTACAAGTCTTCGTCTTGAATCTTCATCTTCTCGAAACGGATCTCCATCCGGTCTTCGTCATTACATATAAATTTTACATTGAAAATTGCATCCTAGATACAAATATTTCTAGTAAAATAAATAGGCTCAAAACGGCCTTTACAACCCAATTGAATAAAACGAACGATTCAAAACTAAGTCCACGAACCACATCCCCATTCAAAAGCATTCGTCCAATAAATATTACTCTCTCCGTCCCAGCTAACATGAGCATTTTGACTTTATATGGTCAATAATTTTCAAGTTTGACTATGAATTAATCTCAAACTATAATGGTAAAATATTTAACAAAATTATATTATGAAACTTTAGATGGTGAAGTTTCATAATATAATTTTGTTAAATATTTTACCATTATATTTTGAAATTAATTCTTAGTCAAACTTAGAAATTATTGACCATATAAAGTCAAAATGCTCATGTTAGCTGGGATGGAGGGGGTATATAAATGGAAAGATAGAGATACATTGATCCAATCAACAATACGAACTGGTCCAATCGATTCACACAATCGGTAATATGAAAACGTTCAAAATAATTCGGTCGATCACAAGTATTCCAATAAATCAATTTTCACTTATAAAATGAAATACCATAATCATTTTAATCATATTAAATCCAATTTAAAATGTGGGAAATCAATTTTTAGGAATACATGAAGAAAACAAGCCTGAAACGGGTCCGAAAGGCGCTGGACCACGCCCGAAAACACATCGGGCAAGAAGTAGGGCTGCCCAGCAGCCCTAGGCTGTGGCCCCCTGAGCCCTGGGCCGCGGCCCACTTCTACCGGACCACTCCCAGACCATCCAACGGTAATTCGGGGCTAGTTTTTTCGACCGGATATCCAATATCTATATTTTCCAACATTCATATCTTCAATATAAATCATATTTCCCGAAAATTAAAGATTTATATTTAGACATAAACTTACGAAAAATACAACTAGAACGAACGAAAAACATTCCAAATGCCAATATTGTATATACGATCGCAAGACCTACGCTCTGATACCACTGTTGGGATTCGGTGCCTAAAAACGAAGGCCCAGCGGAAGCAGTAAAATGAAAATTAATTCGATCTGAATCCCAATGAGGATCGATCGAGCTACGTATATACGAATATAAATGAAAACACAAGAGATATAAGAAACTCACCCTTGTAGTCCGTTGATTAAATGGATTCCTTCTCTTGAGCTATTCCCCAAGCTTTAGTTATATATCTCTACGATCCAAAGCACTCCAAACACTTTAATGATCCAACGTCGAAGATACAATACCTCTACTTGCCATGCGCCTGAGAAACGGACGGGATGACGATCACCTTGCTATCCTCCAAGGATACGGCTAGAGCTAGGATGATGAAGCCTTTGATTATAACACTCTAAGTGTATAATCTATATATCTCAATATATCTTGATTTTTTCTCCAAGAGAACAAGAAGAAAATGAAATGAAGAAGAAGACCTTGAGAAAAACAATTTTCTCTCTCTATTCACTTAACTCGCGGATGGAATCAATTTGTGTTAAGAGTTGTTGGTCTTCCTTCCCTTTTATTCTTCAATCAAGACAAAAGGTTCCAACTCAAAATGATATTAAAAGATATCATGTCTCCCATAGTCTTGCTCTTCCACCTATCATGATGTGGACAAGATAAGACTCATATGGAGGTGAGTTGGGGGGGCGGCCATCTAGAAGGGTAGGAAAAAGTCGGTCTGTTTCGGACTTCCGTGAGTTCAAACAGATAAACTTCGATTCTGTTCCGATGTATTTATATCGATTAATTAATCTAATTAATTAATCATATCAAATACATAATAACATAATTAATTTCTCCAAGAAATAATTATATTCATTAATTAAATTAATCACCCAGTGATATATATAATTCATTTGGTCGTAAATCAATTTATCCAATAAATCGATTTAGACATCCAATGTCCCAAATTAGATATCCAATATCTAATATTCATGATGAGATAATAAGCTTGATTCATTCCGTCGTCAATCCCATTGCACGACTCGGTAGGTCCGTCTCAGTCATCAATGGGAGGAACCAAAGAGTAGTAGCACAACCTAGCCAGCCTGGCGGCCTACACTGTACCCCAACTGAGAAGAAATGATGGGGTCATTCAAGAACCATTCTGTCGTGAATACCAGTATACATATAAACCCTTCTTTCAAATGTCCCGATCAAGATATAGGGTCATGGTCAGTCAAACCCTATCTGTTCTTGACGCTATGCATGTGTTAATGCAAATCGAGATCATCGAGCTCTCGTGTATCCAATACAACTAGCTCTAATGCTTTGGCCAAAGACTTATGATCTCATCTGCCAATAACCGCATAGGACATATAACCCGCTCACTAACGGAAGAAAGAATTCTATCTTGGTATTCAGTAGGACCTGCTACTTGCCCGTCAAGATGCACGTCGAGGTTGACCCCCACCTCCTGGTTTACAGGGTCGAACTACTCTAATGAAAATCTTGACGTCACAAGCACATCCCTACTAAATCCTCAAGTCGAAGGTTCACAAATACCTATCACAACCTTTGGATTCCGTCATTGACTGTACCAGAGTAAAATCCGTGTGACGAATCGAGGGTGAGTCGGTTTGAGTATACTAATCCAATTAGCATACCTATAACATGTGCTCCCACTAACCATTAGTGTTCGACAGGCACTCTCCATGTCAAAGAACACGTCATACAAGTCTTCACATAAACTTAATGCCCATTCAAGTTTCATCGACTTGCGAATGATTAAGTATTTGAGCTATAAACCTTTCCAGTGCCTACGCCCTTATCCAATAAGGAGTGGAACATTTTGCTCTCAAATACACGGACTAGTTTCTATATATATATTTACGAGTTAGGAATGCCAGTAACTACCAGTAAATAAAGAAACATCCATTGCCTTATATTAATGATTTACATAATAACAAGTACAATGCCCTCACTCAACATCATCTGAGTGGCATTCGAGGGCATACTCCCAACAAGAACAAGTTCAAACCGCAGCTTTATGCTTTGACGAGCGATTACTGTATGCTGTGATGTTTTCATCGAGGACTTGTGTATTTCTTTGCTTTGATAATGTTGTATGCTCGGGAAATATATTGCTCTTTCTTAGCTTGATTATCAGATATATTTATCAGATGTTTTGCGCGAGATTAAGTGAAGTTCTAGTTAGTTAGCAATGTCCTCTTACTTGGGGCTATTTATAACCTTGGAAATAGATCCATCATAAATATAGCCATTGGCCGGTGGATGAGATTTAGACGTCTCTGATTGGAGGCTGTAGAATGTTTAAATTAAAGGAAATTCACATTTAATGCTTCAGACATTCTTTTTGACTTTGCATTAAATGCTCTTCAGCGCGTTCAGACTGTTGTCTCTTTCGGTCGCATTAAATATTGTCCTATAAGCAACAAATGCTACTTTAACCTTGAATACTTTATGAATAAACAAAGTTTATTCCACAAGAGTTAAAACTCCTACAGCCGGACTGCTGTATCCAACACTCTTCAACTTCTGCTGTATGAAGATGTAGGCTCTATAGGATTGGACTCAATAGGAAGATCTCTTGCTGTATGGATAGATTGTACGGAGTTTTCTAACAGCTTTCATACTTAGCGAAATGCTGATTTTGAAGACTTCTTGCTGTATGATGGCGATTATCAAAACAGACTGTGTTTATCCTAACAATTTCCCCCTTTTTGATAATGCCAAAACTTCTTCAAGATACGAAGAGGCTATGTTCAAGTCTTCTATTCGAAAGATCTGATCTTCATGGCTTGGTCTAAAAATTTGAACTGCTCTTAGGCAAGTTTTGAAAAGAAAATCCTACAGGACTAAGTGTATTACAACTTAACTTATAATTGGCGCGTAGGCACAATCTTACATAATATAATCTAGTTTGAATACAACTTGATCTATGAACTGTTCACAGACAAGTTCTTACAGCTTGTCATCAGACCATATTCCTGTTGACATAATTGATTCTAGTACCCAAGATTAAGTAAGTATTTATGAAGCTTGGCAAAAAAAAAATCTGAATGCTCTCTCTCTAGATTTTTTCTCCTCCTTCTCTCTACAATCTTCATACTCTTTTTTTGCATTTTTGAGTTTTCTGGGCGATCTTCACCTGGTAACGGCTCTTTCATTTGCATTTCCGCCGCCTAGTGCCGCGGTATTTCTTTAATTATTCTGCCTCATGGCAGACAAAAATCCTCATATTGGGGCGGCTGACCCCATTAATTACCCCACCCTCTTCCCCAAAAACAGATCTCGGTCTCCTTCAAATCGGAATCATAAGTTAAATGATCAGAATATAAAAATCAATACTGATCTGCCCAACACATGTGGGCCGATTCCTCATTGCCCTCCTGGGGAGAACCCCCAGTCAACTCCACCATCAGATCAAGACCCCTCCTTTATCACAGCTGTCCCACATGTTGCCTTTAATATTTTCAACTCTACACATGTAGCTCTTAAAAATGCTCCGTTAAAAAATCAATCTTGTCCTTCTTCACAATCACTTCCTTCCTCCCCCACTTACCAACCGGATTTCATCAATAAACCGCCATTTTCGTATCCTAATATCCCATCTTCATCCACAGGAATTACTATAAAAAATCCCACAAATCTGACTGCAACATCATCGCACGTCGAGAATAAGTCCGTTTCTCACATAGATCCGACGGTAACCCAAACAAACCGTTCGGAACTTAATATCGGAGGGAATCCGACCTCTCTCGATGATTTCCCGTCACCAGCAACGCTCGATTTTGTGGCTGCTTCCGTTTCTGAAGAGGCGGCGCAAAAACTTTCAAAATCTTCTGCCGGAATCGTACCTACTGTGTGCGGTGACCATCCTGATATGCAAAACAACACAATGGATCCTAAATCACATACCGAGAACAAATTTATTGCGGATAACCAGGCTAGATCTACTGAAAGCAGACCTATCATCGAAGGTGTGTTTATTCCCCCCGTCATCCCGGCGGCTAAATCGTATGCTGCCGCTACTTCCGACGGCGCGGAGCATTTGCAAGGGGTTTTTGGCACGGTTGACCGGTCCGGTGAGGTTCCTACAGTGATTTTTTCGAAATCGGAATGTGACAAGGCATCCGAAGCTTTTCGCCTCTCGGTGGTCGGTAAGTTCTCTTATGGTAAACCGGCTAACGAGGTAATCCGAACCACCTTACATGACCTCGGTTATAAACCGTGTAAAGTTTAGTATCTTAACCTCCGCCATGTTTTAATTACATGTTTTAATGAGGAACAATTTGCTAAACTCCATATTCAACGTGAAATACGGATAGCCGGACTTCCGATGAGGGTCTTGAAATGGACACCATATTTCGATTTTAAAAATGAACCACCGGTTGTTCCGGTTTGGCTTAAAGCATTTGCTCTCCCTATTCAATGGTTCGACGTTCAGAGTTTAAAAACAATTTCCAGTGTTTTTGGTGAATTTGTCATGGCTGGCGAAGCTACTCTTTCAAAATCTCGTCTAAACTATGCACGTTTTTGTGTTGAAATAAATCTGGAAACTCCCCCGGTTGAGAAATTCGAAATATCTTGTAATGGTAAATCTGTTGCTATAAATGTTCAATTTGAACGGCTGCCAAAATACTGTCATTTTTGCAATCATATTGGCCACACGGAAATGGACTGTTATATTAAGAACCATAAACTCAGGCCGAATTTTGCTGAAAAAAATAAACGTCTTGCTGAAAAGCTTTCTCACGTTAGTCATGCTGCTAAAAATAACAAAAAGGTTGAAAAAGCCCCACTGTTGATTGAACAGGAAGAACAAATGTTTCAACATAAAGAGAAGGATAATATTGATCTCGACTTGCACACAACTAATTTATCTCGTGGTGTGCAGGAGGAGGCCTTCCCGGATAAGGATGCTCTATCTAATAACCCATTTAATGCTCTGAATCTTGTTGAGAATGACGAAGTTATTGTGCTAGATTCTGTTGAACCTACTGATGAACATGTTTTGCAGGCTGATTCTTTGACTCCTCCCCTGGCTGACAAGCCAGGCATGCCTGGGAGAAACTTACTCTCCCCTGATCTTGCACTAGTCCAGCCGGGGGGACTCCCCCCTAAACCTGTCGGTAATCCCCTCCCCAAGACAGAAGGAGTGCCCAAGGACATTTCTGAGTGTGCTCACAAGAAACTTAAGGAAGTAGAGAATAGTGACTTTTCCCGGGACACTTACTCTGCTTCATCTGATTCTTGTGGAAACACTGAGTCTGACTTGGGTATCCCTGACGTTGGCCCTGATATTGACTCTGATCTTGGTGCAGGGCAAGTGGTGCTGGCTCTTCCCCAGAAATCCCCCCGGAGCAAAAGGAATGAACAACGTTTACGTGATATTGAATATGGGAGACAATTGGAAAGGGAGGCCCAGGGCCTCGTTGGTCCATCCAAAGACCACGACCCGAATGACGTCAACAACACGGAGTGCAGGAGGAGAAGCGCTAGAATCCATAAACCCCCTACTGTTTCTAATGATTAACACCCTCATTTGGAATGTTAGGGGGATGGGTAATGAAGATGCTAAACGGAATGTTAAAAACCTGAGTAGAGACCACCACGTGAACATTTTAGCTCTAATTGAGCCTAAAATTTCACTTGATTCGGCCTACTTTTGTAAATATCTCTATTTCGATAAAGTTGTTGCGAACCAAAGTAACCACATTTGGGTGTTCTTTGATCCCAATTTTTCTTTTCAAATCTTGAAAAACACTGCTCACTTGCTCCACATGGAAGTTAGTTCAAATGCTTCTCCTGTCCCCTATTATTTAACCATTGTCTATGGGAAAAATACTAGGGTCGAAAGGAGGGCTCTTTGGGATGACCTTCGTACTGTTAGCAATAATCAGGGGCCGTGGATTGTGGGAGGCGATTTTAATATTATTTTACACTCCCATGAAAAAAAAGGTGGTGCGTCTCCTATCCCTTCGGAGATGGAAGACTTCCATGATGCTCTTTTTTACTGTAATCTTATTGACTTTGGCTTCATTGGTTTGCCGTTTACGTGGTATAGTAATTTAATTTGGCAAAGGCTCGATAGAGTTTTACACTCTCTAGCTTGGTTTGATACCTTCCCGGATTCGAGTGTAAAACACCTATCCCGCCTTCACTCAGACCATTCGGCGATTTTATGTAGTTTTGGTAACAACAAGTTCAAACCTAAACCCTCGTTTCGTTTTCAAAATATGTGGATCAAGCATAAAGATTTTCTGGGGATTGTTAGAGATTCTTGGCAGATCCCGGTTCATTCGTCGGGTATGCTCAAACTTTTGAACAAACTTTCGAGAATTAAACTTTCTTTAAAAGATTGGAATAAAACTCATTTTGGCGATATTTTCACTAAAGTTTTTGAAGCTAGGGAGCTAGTGTCGGATGCCGAGATCAAGTTCGATAATAACCCTTACGACAACAATCTTATTTTTTTAAACAAAACCCGAGCCAATCTCAATCTTACTATGGCTATGGAAGAGGACTTTTGGAAACAAAAAAACAATTTAAAATGGTGCCTTGAAGGGAAACGGAACACCAAATTTTTTCATGACCTTATCAAATCCAAAAGGAACAAAGGCAAAATCTTTCAAATTATGGATGGAATCCAAATCACGGACCTCGTCGATATCCAAAATTCTGGAGTTAATTACTTTTCTAATTTTTTTAAATGTTTTGATTTTACTCCGGCTGATATTAAGCCTGACATTATCCCCTGTCTCATTAATACTGTTGACAACCACAATTTATGTGCCATGCCGGATGTAGATGAAATTAAACAAGCTGTTTTTAGTATTGATCCAGGCAGTGTGGCCGGCCCGGATGGTTTTAATGCCTTATTTTTTCATAAGTGCTGGGACATTATTGCTACTGATGTATGTGAGGCAGTGTGGGATTTTTTCTCCGGAAACTCCATGCCCAAATCCTTTTCGTGTACTACTATTTCTCTTATCCCCAAATGCTCCCCCCCCTTGCTTGGAAGGATTTTAGGCCGATAAGCCTTTGTAATACCACTTATAAAATTATTGCGAAAATCCTCAGTACCAGATTGGGCCACCTTCTTCCGAAAATTCTCAGCCCAGCCCAATCTAGCTTCATTAAAGGCCGCCTCATTACTGATAATATTTTAACGGCCCAAGAAGTTTGTCATGACATATCTACAGCTGATTCGAACGTTTTGATTAAATTAGATATGGAAAAAGCCTACGATAGGCTTAACTGGGTTTTTCTATTAAAAATTTTAAAAGCCTTCGGTTTCTGATGTCACGCCATGATCTATCGTTGCATTTCAATTGTTGGTTTTCGATTCTCATTAATGGGAGTCCTGTGGGCTTTTTAAATCCGACAGGGCATCGCAAGGTGACCTGTCGCCTCTTCTCTTTGTGATTGCGTCCGACTATCTATCTAGACTATTGGATAAAACTTTTCTTGCCCACCCCGATATGTTTTTCAAAATCAGGAAGAAGGTTCGGATTTCACATCTTGCTTATGCTGATGATGTATTAATCTTTACCAATGCTTCCTACAATAATCTCCTCATTCTCAAAAATTGCCTAGATCACTACACCGCGAGCTCAGGACAAAAAATTAATAACTCTAAAAGTTCTTTTATTTTTGCCAAGCCGAACAATTTGTTGGTTCGTATGGTGAAACAAACGACTGGATTTTCTCAAACGAGTCTCCCAATTAATTATTTGGGAGCCCCCTTGTGGAAAGGGAATCAAACTTTTGACATGTATGGTGAGCTTATTGCTAAAACCAAAGGCCAAATTCCACTGTGGAATCACCTATTACTTACCTCGGGTGGCAGACTAGAACTTATTAAAACTACCCTGAGCTCTATTCCTTTCTATTGTCTCCAAGTCCTTAAACCCCCTAAAAATGTCATTATCTTCTTCGAACGGCTTTTTAACAAATTTCTTTGGGGTTCCAACGACAATAGAAAGAGACTTCATTGGGGAGCATGGCTTAGGCTCTGTTACCCTAAGGAAGAAGGTGGTCTTGGCTGTAGGAGTCTGGGGGACATCATTAAAGCGGCTGAAATTAAACTTTGGTGGCGGTTTCGTACCTCATCTAATATTTGGACCCAATTCATGAAGGCTAAGTATTGTAAACGTCTCCACCCCATGGTGGTTAAATCCAACCCCAATGACTCTCCTACATGGAAAAATCTTTGTGACATTCCTTCCTTAGATGATAAATGGATTTTTTGGTATATTGGTGATGGCGATATCTCGTTTTGGCACGACAATTGGTGTGACTTTAGCCCGCTGTCCCAATGGGCCTCTAACCCCCGGCTAAACACCACCATTAACCATTTTTGGACTTCACACGGGTGGGATCGATCCAAACTTCTCTCCGTCATTCCCTCGGATCTTGGGGATTATGTTATGACCTTTCCCACTCATGTTGAGTCGGGCCTTATCGCTAATAAGGCCGTCTGGAAACTTACCTCCCACGGCGGTTTTTCCTTTAAAAGTGCGTGGGAGGCTATCCGACAACGTCATGATACTCATCTTATTTTAAAACATTGTTGGAATCAAATTATTACCCCTACTATGTCGTTTTTCATGGTTAGACTTTTGAAAAAATGGATTCCCACTCCGGACGGCCTTAGAACGAGGGGCATTATTGCTGATAATTCTTGTTTTTGTTGTGATAGCACCGAGGACCTGCCTCATCTTTTTCTTAATGGACCGATCGCATCTTCGGTTTGGGCCAACTTTTGTACCTTATTGGGCATTCCTCTTTTACAAACCAGCTCTATTACTTTAGTTATGTCCCATTGGTTTAATAAAGCCTCGGGTGCTATCCACATTTTACGCATCATTCCTATACTCATTCTGTGGTTTATTTGGTGCTCTAGGAACGACATGCGGGTCAAGAAGATTCCGTTCACGGCTCAGCGAGTGTGCGATCGAATTTGGGACTTCCTGTTCATGATTAAACGCCAGAGATGCATTCCGTCGCGGGCCTGGCTAGGTGCCCCGGCTCTTTCAGATATTTTGGGCCTCCATTTCTGCCCCTGCAATTTTATTAATAATTTTGCATGTAATTGTAAAAACAAAAAAAAAACAAAAAAATCTACATAGTGAGATAGGTCAGGCCGACTCCTGGGACAATCAAAATCAACACGGACGGGGCCTCTAAAGGCAACCCCGGGGATTCGGCTGTGGGGGGGATTGCTAGGAATTTTTTAGGCGAACCTATCTTTGCTTTTCACGAATTTATCGGCAACCATTCTAATAATTTTGCCGAACTTTTTGCTATTTGGAGAGCGCTGGATCTTTGCCATGAGAGAAATATTCGTAAGGTTTGGGTTGAGATGGACTCGGCCATTGCCCTTTCTCTAGTCAACTCGCCTAACAAGGGTAATTGGCAAGTGCTAAACATCTGCCACAAAATTGCATCACTCAGGCGTGTCATGGATATCTCATTTTTCCACATCTATCGGGAAGGGAACACCATTGCGGACCATCTGGCTAATGAAGGTTATAAGTTCAGAAATTTTCGTCTTTATAGCCCGTCTGATCTGCCCGGGAAGATTAATGGCTTGATTAGACTTGATAAAAATAATTTTCCATATGTTAGATTTAAATTTATTTTTTGTCTGTTATTTTCGTTAATTGGGGCGTGTAGAGGGGCTCGTCCTCCCTCAAACTCTTTGGGCGTGTAGTGGGCCTCGTCCCCCCACATTTCTGGTCCGTTTAATAAACTTCGGTTTTTTTTAAAAAAAAAAAGTATTTATGAAGCTTGGGAAACAAAAAAAAAAAAGTTCTTACAGCTTGTGGATTAACAAGTTTGTACTTGTTGAATATGTCAATACTTCGTAATCAAAACAGTAAAAATAGTAAGAGTAGATTACGAGCTGTAATCTTTCAACAAACCAAAATTTTATTGATGATGAAAAATTACATGGCTAGAAAGATACAAAAATAAATACTGCATTGACGAGCATACAGTAGGGTAAAATAAAATACAGCATATAACTGACAAAAGCTAGTCCCTATAATGAGAATGTTTCCAAGTCTTCCGAGCACGATCATGATCAGTTACCTTCCACCAGTTGACTAAGGAGTCTTTGCCTCGGTCCTTGTAAATACTTCGTCCTTCATGCGAGACACCGTAGGCAAGGATCCAATCTTCCAGATGGGTGACCCATTCACTCTTCTGGTGTTTAGACTTCACTTTAAGGTGTAAGGGAAGCTTTCCTTCTGATAGTAGCCTTGAGAACTCGTTGGTGGCATCCTCCAGAGTTTTAAGTCTCTTGAACATGGCAGACTCCCTGATGAGAGTACAGAAGTATCTCATTAGTTCATTGTTCTTCCAAGATTTCAGATCCTCTGCTGAAAGCTAGCGGTCTGTTGGGAGCAAAATCTAAGCCGACTTTGGTATTGTACTCTTCCATGGGTAATTAGGATACTGGAACTCAGGTCGAGAACCAGTTACCCTATATCCTCTTGCTCCTTGACCAGGCCCGGGTCCGACCAGTCGTCCTATTGTAGTAACAACGCTTTCTTCTAATGCAGCCTCCATTTCTCTCTCTCTCTCTCTCTCTCTCTCTCTCTCTCTCTCTCTCTCTCTCCAGCGCCATTTCCTGGCAGCCTCTCTGGACTCTTACCCTTTTTTGGCATCATCAAGATCCAAGAGCTTGCTGTGAATGTCCCGAAGGAGCGTCATTGAATCAGGTTGTTGGGTCTTTAGATCATTTACGCTGTCGACCAGCCTCCCAACCACTATTGTAAGATCATCTATCTTGTGATCATGGTCAGTCAGTTTGGAGCCGATGTATTCAAGGGTGACGATAGTCTTGGCTTCGGCTATACGAAGCTTTTCTTGCTCTTGCCTCAGGATCCGCTCTTGATGCTGTTTCAGTTGGTTCAGAGCTTGCCATAATGCTGTTGGCATGAGGTGAAATATGTCTTCCACATCATTGATGGCTGATTTCAGCTTTTTGGGAGCTCGTCCTGAGCTGTTTCGCACATCCAGTCTAACTCTTTCCCAACGTCATACCGGGCCTTAACGGCATCTGGCATAAATACAGTTTGGCGACCAATGGCTTGAAGTTGCTCAATATGTGCTTCAGTGCGTGGAGAGCCAGGACGCGCAATCTTTGAGTCTACTAGTTCTCCGAGCTGTCAGAACCACGTCATGACGGGGTCCCCATGGTCTGTCATCAGGGAGGAAATCGTCATCAGATTCAGAGTGTGAACCTGTAGAGATAGGAGATGCAACCTGTTCGAAAGCAGGGGCTTCTGAAGGTTGAGCTGCTGGGTCTTTCTAGGAGGCAGAAGGGACTGATTCCTCCTGCCTTGGTTGATTTTAGTAGTCGAAACTACAAGACGAACTGAATCCTCCTGTCGACTCTCGGCTTCCATCTGTTCTGGAAGAGGGACTGATTTCTCTTGGCGGACGGCACGGGTGGCATCTTCTTCTTCTGGTACAGGATGAGCTTCATGTAGGGGAGAAGTATCTAGTTCTTCCATGATGACAGGAGGGACCGATTCCTCCTGTTTTTGTTCTTCCTGGGCTACTTCTTGTTGCGGAGGCGAGTACTAATGTTTTTCCGAGGATGTCCCCTGGCCCTGTTGGGCTTGTATGTTGGCGATTTCTCCTTCCCTAGCCTCTTCTCACCTTATCCGAAGACTTGCCTGTAAGGCATCATCATCATCGTTATAGTCTGGGTCGGAGGGGTGGCTTGGTGATGGAGCCTTGTCACCGGACTATGACTTCCCTTTGAGTCGGGCCATTTCTTTTGCCGTGAAGTAGTTTGAGATGAGATCATAGCAAAAGTGATCTTCTCATTGGATCAGGACCTCGACATTCTGGGTATCCGTGACCTCCAGAGCAAATAACTCCTCTTCCTTCCAGTCCTCCCAGTTGTACAGGGTGTCTTTTGGGGAGACCCTATAGGATTTCCAGACCTTGAAGCGCTCATAGGCTTCCTCTATTTGGACTTGGAGGAGAATGTTATTTATAATATCGGTCAGAGAGGGATGGTTGGGATCCTCAATAGGTATGGGAGCCTGTTGGGGAGAGGCGGGATCCCTGACAGGGGTCGGTACCCTGTTGGGAGAGGGACTCCATATAGGGGTGGGTGCCTTGTTTGGAGTTGCGGCTTTCGGCTCCAAATGGGCAGTTGATTCACTGAATCCTTCCAACTTGGCAAACATATGATCATCCGTCATAGCCGCCATAGGCTCAGGATCTGCTGTACGAGCAGCAACTATTTCTTCCATAGGGGTTGCGCTCTGTGGGAGAGTTTCAGCGATAGGAGTTGTCGATGGGACTTCTACAGTGACCACTGTAGTCACCGTAGGTTCGGCCTTAGAAGACTTCTTGGTCTTCTTTCTTTTCCTCTCGACGGCTTTAGAGGAGCTTCTGTAGGGAATACTCTTTTTCCTTTTCTTCCCATCACTCAAGCTTTTCAGAGTGACGTCCCTCGGGTCACTTGAGGTTGGCATGCTCAGAGGGTTGGGCTTGTCACCAAGGAGAGGTGTCTTGTTGAATATAGTGGGTCTGATTCCACCGATAAACTTCCCTGTGTTAATCTTCTTGGCAGTTGTGGATTGCTTCACTCTACATCGAGTGAGGATGTGATTCAGAATTAAGCCAAATGATTTCTTGGTAGACTCAGGCTTAGAAGCCTCTTCTTGGATACGTTTTAAAATAATTTGGCAACAATTTACCTTTTCCTAGACATGATGGAGACCATTATTCTGAATCTCAAGTTAGTGCACATTTCAAAGGCACCACTCTTGTTCTCAACAACAGGCAGCAAAAATCATGAAGGTAAACTTATGGGAGAGTTAAGTTCTTCTTGTGGCAAGAAGGATAGATGTTGGTGGCCATGGAAGTGCCAGTAAACAACTTCCACTAATAAGACAGCAAGATTTCAGACCCAAAGGTCAATAGTTCCTCCATCTTCAGGCCGTCTGAAGGCAGCTTGTATATCTTTTCCAAAAGATCCTTGTTCAGAGGGATCTCAATCCCTTACACAGTCCCAATGATATCAGTGATTTCAGCGCCTTTCCTCTCGAGGAGTATTTGAAGGTAGCGTCTAGATAGAATTCCTCCACTATTTGTTCATCCTAGGTGTCAGCATGATTTTGCCAGGTGGTAAAGGCCTTGTTGCTTCAATCTTGAAACTACCAGGTCCACGCTGATTTCGTCTTCATTTTCAAGAGCAATCCTCTCCATGATAATAGATTTGGCAAATATACGCCCGTCAATAATGGATTCCTTCTTCTTCAGAGAGATGGAAGATGTCTGTGAGATCGACATTTTCAAGAAAAGAGAAGTGAAGTAATAGGGAATAAAGCAAAGAAATTGCAGAAAGTATGTAGACAGATTGCTAAAGACTCATTAATTTGCAGAAAGCCTAAAGAGTCTATGGGAGCAATGTACTGTCCTTTTATGGGAGCAATGTACTGTCCTTTTTATAGGGTGCAGGGAAGATTATGTTAACAGTCGTCGATCAGATTTAAGGGATGTGAATTGTATTTTGAAAGAACATACACGATGGATTCAGATGTAACTTGTACGTCTAATCCATCGGTTTTGAAATGATAGTCGGTCCCACTTCTGACAGTTCGTCTTCTACTATAGCATGAAACGGCAGTTTGGATTTTGAAATCGCTGTATTAGAGGCAATGATGTCCAGGTGTCTATAAAACTATTAAAGGATTAAACATTTTAAATACAGACAGAGCACGTGGACTTAAAATAGTTTAGTGTGAGAAAGTATATGAATGAGATACTATTATAATATTAATTGACATCCTTCAGTGTATGTGTTGTATCCGTAAAAGTACAATGTTCCCCCTTAAAAGGTATATACAAGATTCAACTCTTACATCAATATTTGGATTAATACTGTATTCATGGGTCGTACTGTATTCCCCCTTAATTAATGCACACGTCACATGCAGGAAGGTTTTATGCCTTCTTTTTCCAACAGTAAGATCTGACTTGTTTTGAGAATACAATTAATTAAAGTGGATACTGTATTCTTGGGTCTTACATCATTCCCCCTCAATTGATGAGTTAAAATGTAAGAACTTATAGGGAGTCAGGCTATAACATTCCCAATTCCTGGTGAAGTATGCAGAATCTGGTTGTTCTGAGAGGTTTTGTAAAGATGTCGGCTAACTGTATGTCTATATGAATCTTCTCGATCCAAACATCTTCTCAACATGACTCTTAATGAAATGATGATTCATATCAATATGCTTAGTTCGCGAGTGCAATACAGGGTTGTGAGTGATTGCAATTACGCTCGTGCTATCACACATGATTGGAGTCTCTCTGATGCTGATTCCATAATCTTGTAACTCTTGTTGCATCTAGAGAATCTACATACAGAAACTTCATAATATTCTGACTCAGCTCTAGAAAGCGAGTTGGCCAATTGCTTCTTACTAAACCATGACACAAGTCTAGGTACAAGAAAGTGACAAGTATCGCTTGTACTCTTCCTATCCAACTTACAGCCTCCGAGATTCGAGTCATTGTAACCTACCAAATCGAATCCTCCTTCCTTAGGATACCACAATCCTACATCGATTGTTCCTTTTACGTACTTAGGGATTCGTTTGGTTGTGGTGAAGTGTGACTCCTTAGGTGCTACCTGATACTGAGCACACACTCCTACAACAAACTGGATATCGGGCCTGCTAGCTGTTAGGTACAGGACTGAGCCTATTATCTTCCTATAAAGTGATTGATCAATAGGTTTTCCATCTTCATCAGCACTAATTTGCATGGAAGTGCTCATGGTGGTGGATGAGGATTTGGAGTTGTTCATCCCGAATTTGTTGAGCAGCTCCGTGCTGTATTTTTCCTGTTTTATGAATATGCCTGTAGGTAATTGCTTAACCTATAATCCTAGAAAATAGCTAAGTTCTCCGATCATACTCATTTCAAATTTACTTTTTATGAAATGAGTGAACCTTTGACATAGAGTGAGGTTAGTTGAACCAAATATAATATCATCGACATATATTTGTACCATTAAAAGATGGTCACCTTCCTGTATCTTAAAGAGGTTCTTGTCCACTGCACCTTTCTCGAATCCATTATTGATTAGGTACAGGGACGGGGTTTCATACTAGGCTCCAGGCGCTTGTTTAAGTCCATACATTGATTTCCGTAGCCCGTATACTAGGTCTTCACCGTCAGTGTTGACAAACTGGTGGTTGTGCAACATAGACTTCTTTGGCGAGATCTCCGTTCAGGAATGCACTCTTAATGTCCATTTGATAGACTATAAGTTCTTATAGGTGGTGAGTGCTAGAAATATCCTGATGGCTTCTAGTCTGGATACAGGGGCAAACATTTCATCTTAATCTACACCTTCTTCCTGTCTGTAGCCTTGAGCGACTATACGGGATTTGTTCCTTATAACAAGTACATTTTCATCCTATTTGTTTCTAAATACCCGGTTAGTTCCAATTACAGCTTGATGATCTGGTTTGGGTACTAGATACGATATTGTTTGTTTCGAAACCATTTAACTCTTCTTCCATAGAAGTGATCCAGTGAGAATTATTCAGAGCTTCATTGGTCGAAACAGGTTCGGATTGGGCTAAGAATACAGCTAGAGTGTATATAGCTAGTTTCCTAATTTCGGCTTAAGATTTCCATACAGGGAATTGAGACTTTTCAGAATCTGTTTCTTCTTGCGCACATAATACAGTTCCTTGTGTACTTTGTATTCTTCTACGAGTGGTTACACCAGCATCAATATCTCTTATAATCGGCTCCTGAGGGTGACCTTTCAGCCATCTCTTGTAAGGTTCTAACTCGGCATCCCTTGCTGTATCTTATGGTGCTGAAGTCTCGGCTTCAGCTTGTATAGCATCAGCTTCGACTATGTCTGATCTTACAGTTGCGGGATTGATTTCTAGGTCTATGATAGGTTCTATTGGAGTTTGGGGATCATCAATGGAAAGTGTTCGGATGTTATGGGTTATGTCTCCTTCTCCTGTAGGGTCACAATGGGGTTCATCGAATACTACATAGACAGATTCCTCTATTATCATGTTCTTCTTGTTAAATATCCTGAAAGCTTTGCTTGCAGAGGAGTATACTACTAATATATACCATCATCCGACTTTTCCTCGAAGGTTTTGAGTTGATCTTTCCCATTGTTTATAACATAACACCTGCATCCAACAATATGAAAGTATGCAACCATTGGAGTTTTATTATTCCATACCACATATGATGTTTTGTTGTGATGCTTGTTGATGATACAGCGGTTTTGTGTGTAGCACACTATATTTGTTGCATCTCCCCAGAACCGCTGTGGCAATTTGCTTGCGACTAACATAGTCCTTGTCGCTTCTTTGAGTGTCATGTTCTTTCGCTCGGCAACGCCATTTGTTGAGGAGTTCGGGCTGTTGAGTATTCGTGTTGTGTTCCATTGTCCGAACAGTATTGCTCTATAAAGCAATTTGTAATTTCAGTACCTCTATCGGAACAAATGGACACGATACTCAACCCTTTCTCGTTCTGTAGCTTCTTCAAGTGCTCTGGCAACTTTGTGATGGTACCTTTCTTCTTGCTCAGAAAGATTGTCCAGGCATACCTAGAAATATCGTCGATAATGACAAGACAATATTTCTTACCTCCCAAGTCTACAAGGCTGTAGAGGTCCATATGTAGCAAATCCAGTACCCTATGGGTGGATAGGTATGACTTCCTTTTTAAGGTGGTCTTGATTTGTTTACCTTTCTGATAGGGTCCATAGACGATGTTCTTATGAAATGACACATCAGGCAAATCTCTGACCATTCCTTGTCTAGCGAGTTTGCTGATAGTCTTGAAGTTGATGTGCAACATCCTTTTGTGCCATAGCCAGCTTTGATCTGAAGTGCCTTTGGTAACAAAACATGGAATAATGGAGCTCGTAGGCTTCCAGTCAGCAATGTACATATTACCTGATCGGCTTTTTGTGAGGACGATTTCCTTGGTCTTGATGTCTTTCACCCTACTGTGATCTATATAGAATTTGACCGAGAACTGTTTGTCACATAATTGGCTAATACTAAGTAGATTATACTGTAAGCCTTCAACATAGGTTGCGTCAGTGACTTTAAATTTTCCTACAAGCAAGGTTTCCTTCCCTCTTGTTCTTCATTTAGATTTGTCACTAAATCGTACCTTTGGACCACGACCTTCTCCATAATCTGACAGCTTTCTATTATTTCCTGTCATGTGCTGAGAACATCCACTGTCGAAGTATCAAATATCCATTTCCTTGATATCCTATAAGTAAAGAATTTAGGTAGATTTAGGTTCCCTTTGATTATTGGGTCCATTGATATTAGTGCCTTTTGGTACCCAAATTTGCCTGATAGCAATTGCTTTGCTGTAGGTTATTTTCGGTCCAGTTCTGCGATATCTATGTGGGGCAGGCACATAGTCGCTATAACACTGAGTATTATGCATGAAAAATCTAGGGTTTTGATTCCAGTACGATTGCCGTCTTGGAGGAGAAACCATTTTCTTCGGCCTTACAATTTGCCTTCTAGGTTTCCAGTTGGATTCCCAGAGCTGTTGGTGGTACTGTGCAGCGGCCTGTTTTCTGGATGGATAACGGGGGTCCTGTATCCAATATCTAGGCGCACTGTACTTTTGGTAGTACCGCGGTGCGTGCCTTTGATACTTAGATACAGCTTTCTTTCTGAATGGATGCTGGCGCTGTTGGTATGCTCGGGGAGCATACTGTTGATTACGTCTCACAGGTCTGGGAGGCTGAGGTTTCCGCTCTCTATGATAGGAACTTGGGGATAGAATCACAGCCGTCGTTGTACAAGGAGGGGCAACTATAACCTTTGCGGGACTCGGGGCCTCTTCGGGTTTAGGAATGGGTTACATTCCCCTGAAGAACACCATACTAGATTTTCCCTTATGGGAGAATGAGTCATATCCTAAGCCACGTTTATTGTGGGCATGCTGCCCAGTGCTTAGAATTTCTTCCATCCTTCTAGAAGATTTTTCAAATGATTTCAGGATGGTCTCTAGTTCTCCTTCTCGTTTTCGATAGTTTTTATTTTAGCTTCGAGTAAAGCATAATCATTTGTCTTACACTCACTATGAGACTTTGCCTCATTTAGATCTTTTGAAAGTTGATGATTGCTTTCCATGAGTTTTTCATAAGTGAGTTCACTGTTTTCGCAATCTAAAGACATATTTTCATAATTATTTTTGAGCATGTCATTTTCGTCATTCAGCTCCAGGTTTAAAATATCGAGCAGTATATTTTCTCGTTTGAGTGTCTCATGGGCTTTTTTAATGTTTTTAAATTCATTCATCATGTTTTCAAAAGTATACGATGTATTGATGGGAATAGTTGAATTTGAACTTACTTCATCAACGCTGTCATCATCTTCCTGTATTTCTTTGGCCATAAAGCATATGTATGCTTTATCCTCAATTCATCGTCGGGGAAGTCACTATCAGTGATCGCTTGTAGGCACTCTCCTCGGTCTTGTTCGATGTGGGCGAGGCTTCTGATTCACCAATCAGGGCCTTAAGCTTGTTTCTCCAGGCACTTCCTTTCTTATCCTTCTCCTGTTGCTCAGCTTCGGGCAACTTTTGCACTTTTGGATGTGGACACTTATTTTCATAATGTCCTGGCTTCCTCTAGTTATAGCATATGTAAGAATCACCAGATGAAGGGGATTCAGAGCTTTACACTGTTAAAAGTCTTGGGCAAGTATGGAGTCTTTCCAGACTGTTTGAACTTCTTGAACTTGTGCATGAGCAAGGCCATTTCATCTTGCGATAGGATGTCGTCGTCATTGTCTGTTGCCTTGTGTGTCGACTTGGATATGCTGGGTGCTGAACTATATCTCCTGTCAGATACAGCATCAAGTGTTGTAGTCTTGGCAGGCGACTCTTCAGATTTCTCTGTTTTATCTATATCATACTCAAATGTCTTTAGGTTAGAAAAGAGATCAAAGGTAGAAATATCATTTAAGTTACAGGACACATGCATAGCTGTGGTTTTTATGTCCCATCGGGCATGGAGTGATCTAAATATTTTCAAATTTATCTCATTTTGGGTATACACTTTACCCAAGGATTCAAGTTCATCGACAATGCAGGTAAATCTGAGGTCAAGCTCCTCAAGCATTTTTGTAGGTTTCATTTCGAAAGACTCAAATTGCTGCATTAGTTTAGAACTTTTATTTTCTTTTGAGAGCTCAGTACCCTCGCAAATAAGCTCAAGTTTCTCCCAGATTTGTTTGGCTCTCTGACAGCTCTTTACCTTAGAGAATGTGCCGTTGTCGAGAGTGACAAATAGCGCATTCTTGGCGACATTGTCCAGGTTATCACGCTTGCGCTAATAGGTCGTCCACTGATCGTGCTCCTTCTCGAGCATCTCTGCATAGGGTTTCCCTTCCATTCTTGCAGCTGTATTGACCTTCGTAATCTTGTTAGGTCTTTCATGGATGACAAAAATCATCTCCTCGTGCATGGCTGCAAGATGAGCTTACATGCAAATTCTCCAGTTATCAAATTCGTTAATAGAAAATATAGGAACATTATTTATCATGGAGGTATCCATATTAGAATTAGGATAAATGATGAAGATATAACACAAAGTTTTCAAAAATAGGTGATTTGTGGATCTGATTCAGTTAAAAATCCACTGATTCTTTTTAGAATCAACCTCTCTGATACCACTTTTTGGCCACAAAGTGTACAGTAGACAACTTATAAAGATAGAATATAATAATATGAATGTTTTTCTAAGTTAACGTATAGCGGAAGACTAGTAGTGAGTTGTTGTAAGTACAGCAACTAGGTACTCTCTTGTTTACTTGATGCGTACAGGGTTTTCACAATGTATACTTTAAATCACAGTTATAAATAAAAATAGTAAGGACGAAATGTAAATAACACACAAATATAAGTGGTTCAAGGTAAACTCCTCTACGTCCATTGCTCCTCCACACAGGAGTCAAACGTTTATTAAAATCACTACGTACACAACTACATGACTTTAACTAAACCTGTCTTTGTATCGTTCACACAGATTGATACAGGGATCATAGCTTTGGCCGTTCACACAGATTGGCTTCATCTCTTTCGACTTGCTTCTTCTCACATAGATCGAAACTTCGTCTTCAATGTTATTCTTCCCACACAGGTCGGAACTAGCAAAGACTTAGTCCACATAGGGCTAAGGTTGATCTCAACGTAAAGATGGTAGAACAATTTCAAACAACAACTGTATGCTTTAACGAGTGATTATTGTATATTGTGTTATTTGTGTTGAGGACTTGTATATTTCTTCGTTTGATAATGATGTATGCTCAGGAAATATACTGCTCTTTCTTAGCTTGATTGTCAGATGTTTTGCGCGAGATTCAGTAAGTGAAGTTCAAGTCAGTGAGCAACGTCCTCTTGCTTGGGGCTATTTATAACCTTGGAAATAGATCCATTATAAATGTAGCCGTTGGCCGGTTGGTGAGATTTAGATGTCTCTGATTGGCGGCTGCAGAATGTTTGAATTAAAGGAAATTCGCATTTAATGCTTCAGACATTCTTTTTGAATTTACATTAAATGCTTTTCAGCGCGTTCAGACTGTTGTCTCTTTCGGTCGCATTAAATGTTGTCATATTAGTAATAAATGTTGCTTTAATCGTGAATACTTTATGAATAAAGCTATTCTTTTGTCCTGTTGGATGAGTTTTACTTTTCCTAAGTAAAACTCCTACAGCCAGACTGCTGTATCTAACACTCTTCAACTTCTACTGTATGAAGATGTAGGCTCTGTAGGATTGGATTCTGTAGTAAGATCTCTTGCTGTATGGGTAGGTTGTATGGAGTTTCCTAACAGATTCCATACTTAGCGAAATGCTGACTCTGAAGAGTTCTTGTTGTACGATAGCGATTATCAAAACAGGCTGGGTTTATCCCAACAGGAGCCCTTTGGACTATCCTTCTTACCCTTATTATATTTGTCTTCATTTGGCAGTTTCTCCTACATCACCTTCCCCTTGATTCCATCCTTCAGTGTAGGGGCATATCTCTTGCGTCTAGATGCTCCTGTTGTGCCTCAGCCTTCTCTTTTCATTCCAAGACCATCCTTCACCTTTTCTTGGAGAGTAACGTGGCTCGTGATGTACGGGAGTACTGTGGTACGTTGATTCATATATTTCCACCCCATACAGAAAAAAATTTGAGCTTCTGAGTTGTCTCTCACATGGCACACACCATAGGCACGCAACTTTCATTAACCCTTGTCTGATCATTTGGTTCTGGACAAAAAGGAATAGTATAAAGCATAGGGGACTAACATTTTTATCTTCTCATATTATTGTGCAGGTGGAACAGCATTTACTTTTATTATCAGTTGCGGGGCTAATCTCTCAGGAGTTCTGGGTAAGGGTTCGCCTCCAGATCATTTTAAGCGAGCCTCTTCTACCCCTGCTCAGACACATCTGTCAGGAATATGCCCTCGAATGCCACTCAGAGGATGTATGAGAAAGGGAACTGAACTTGTTATTATGTAAATTCTTATCAGAAGGTAATTGGTTATTTCTTTATTTACTCGAAGTTACTGGCATTGCTAACTCGTAAATATATATATAGAAACTAGTTTATGTATTTGAGAGCAGGCATTCCATTCCTTATTGGATAAGGGGGTTGGCACTGGAAGTGTTTATGGCTCAAATACTTAATTGTTCACAAGTTGATGAAACTTGACTGGGAATTAAGTTGATGTGAAGACTTGTATGATGTGTTCTTTGACTTGGGAAGTGTCGTCGTCACTAATGGTTAGTGGAAGCACACGTTGTAGGTATGCTAATGGGATCATTTTACTCGAATCGGATCAGCCTCGATCCGTCACATGGATTTCACTCCGGGACAGTCAATTATAGGTATTCGTGAACCTTCAACTTGAGGATTTAGTAGGGATGTGCTTGTGACGTTTATATTTTCACTAGAGTAGTTCGACCTAGAAAGCCAAAAGGTGGGGTCAACCTCGACGTGCGTCTTGACGAACAAGTGGCAGGTTCTACTAAATACCAATATATGGTTCTTTCTCTTGTAAGTGAACATGTATATGTCCGATGTGGTTATTGGGAGATATGATCATAAGTCTTTGGCCAAAGCATTCAAGCTAGTTTTATTGGATACACGAGAGCTCGATGATCTCGATTTGCATTAACTCAGGCATAGCATCAAGTATATAGGGTTTGACTGACCATGACCCTAAAACTTGATCGGAACATTTGAAAGAAGGGTTTATACATTTACTGGTATTCACGACACAATAGTTCTTGAATGATCCCTATCATTCGTTCTCAGTAAGGTTACAATATAGGTCTCGGGATTGGCTAGGTGGTTCTATAACTCTTTGGTTCCTCCCATTACTTACTAAGATGGACCTACCGAGTCGCGCATTAGGGAGACGATGGAATAATTTGAACTGGATCTCATATGTTGAATTTTAGACATTGGATGTCTTATTTAATTTATTATATTAATTAAATCAGTCTGGTGAATTAAATAAATTACTGGGTAAATAATTTAATTCATGAATAATTATTTCTTGGAGAAATAATGTTTTAATATAATTAATTAATTAAACTAATTAATTGTATTAATTTTATTTTAGACGAACCAAGGTGTATCAATCGGATTGGACACACGACGGTCTGTTTCATAGACTGAAACGAACCAACTCCTCCCCAATCATGTCCCCCCCCCCCCTCCATGAAGCTTCATGGTAGTTGTTTATGTCTTTGGTTGCCTAATAATTCTAATTTGTGGGGTTGTGTATCATTTACTTTGTGTATTATATGTTAAAGGGTTTTTGGTGTTGTGTGTGGATTTTATCATCACCATAATCATCCACACCCTTTTCAAGATAAAAAATTGGCCATCACAATATTGAGAGAGAGAGAGAGAGTTCATCTTGTTCATTTTCTTATACTTTTAGAGAGAGAAAGAAGATCAAGAACAAAAGTATATATCACTTAGAGTGATCATATTTTAAGAGGTGAAATCAAGAACAAAACATATATCACTTAGAGTGATTACTTTCTTGTAAAGAAAAATTCCTACAACTCTTTTATAGCCGTATTCTTGGAGGGTAATTGAGTGAGCAGTTACTCCGATCATCTCCCAGTGCATGGCTAATAGAGACGCGGTGCTTTCGGTGTTTGCATCATTGAGGACTTATCAAATTGAATTTATGGTCATCGGCATTAACATCAACATTGAATCAAAGGACTACAAGTGTATGTTTTCATATCTTTACTCTTGTCTATTTATATTCGTATATGCGATGCATGATTGGTCCTCTTTAGGGGTTCGGTTTATTTTGTTATTTGCTTCCGCTGCGCCTTTGATTTAGGCATTGAATCCCAACAACACCACCATGTTCCCATTGTTTCGCTTCGACCTGAGTCTCCTAGGATCAAGCTGAACATTGATGCGGCATTCGACAGAGATATTCATATTACCGATGGTGGAGGCCTCATCAGGGATCATCACGGTGAGATCCTTCTTGCTTCCACTCTTCCCTTCAGGCCTCGTCGAGTTTTGGTGTTGAGATCCAGGCATTAGCACTTGGTTTGACATTGGCATCCCAATATTCGAGTCATATTTAGATTGAGCTAGATGCTTTGTGGTAGTGACCCTGCTTACATCAGGCCATCCGGACTCATGGCAGGTTCTCCACACTCTTATACGTATTCGTCGCATCTTCAGAGACATCCAGTTCAGAGTTTCACACATTTTCCGGGAGGGCAACAGGTCAACCGACTTTCTTTCTGGGCTCGGCTTGTCATCTCTCAGCATCCAAATATATACAACTGATACTTGTAGGTCACAAGGCGTCAGGTATAAGTCTAGGGGGTAAATAGACTTAAAAAATATTTTGCTTAAATAACTGTTTTCAAAAACTCGGTTGTAGTAATAGTAGCTAAGATTACTCGGCTGATAATAGTGCACTTAACTTTTGTCAGCTGTAAAATGGTTTTGCGGAATGAAATCTGACTTTGAATGCAACAATTAATATGAATGCAACAGTTAAGTATAATGTTAAAGACAGTAAATCACATAACACTTATAGTGGTTTCAGAGGTGGGGTAATCCTCTACTAGTCCACTTCTCTCCAAACCAGTTGGAGATAAATTCACTATAACTTTCAACCAGTGAAATTAATGTTACAATGAATTCTGTTACAACAGCTTCCAACCAGTGGAAACCCGTGGCTATTGCAACTCCTTCCCTTGGTTGCTTAACATCTCTTGATCGAAAACCCATGGACGCATCAACAACTTGCAAGCTGTCTATCACCTTCCAATCAAGAACCCGTGGATGTTTTACAACCTCACACTTTCAAAAACCTTGTTCAAGAAACTACCCCTTACTCAAACTTAAAGACAAGAGTGTTGTCTTCTCTAACTTTAAGAGCTTCTCAGTATTAGCTTTAAGATATTGCTCTTCACGATGCTATATATTTTCTTTGTGTTTGATTTGATTGCTTGTAAGTATTGTTTGCATCATACTTCTGCTCAATTGTTCTTTAGATATTTATAGTACGATCTTTGAGCTCTTCATAGCCGTTGCATCTTGTGACAAATCCGTCCGTTGAAGAGTGGACTTCATTGTTTATCTTTTCATCTCTTTGCAAGGCTTTGTCTCTTTCTTCAAATCTGACCGTTTAAAGATGTATGTTGCCATTGCGCCGCTTTTTTTATTACTATAATTAGAAAGTCTTTAGGGCGCGAATCTCGATGAATAGTCTATTCCTTAAATTTCGGGAATCAATCACTTTGTCTCCTTAGATTTTACGTCTGCATGTGTTTTGTTGTCATTGTTGACTTTTCAACATTTGCTGACGTGGTTGATATCAAAACTTGGCTGATATTTCGTCTGTGATAAAACTCATCTGATATTTCCTTTGTCAAACCTAGCTGATACGTTGGTCAAAACTGTCTGATGTTCTTCCTGGATGAAAGCTGGCTGATATCCGGTCTTGAAAGTTAGATGCTATTTCCCTTGGTCAACCTCAACTGATATTATGTTTTGACCGAACATGGCTGATGTCTAACTCGTCAATCTTAATTGATATTTCGCTTTGACCAAAACCCGGCTGATATTTTGGTTGTTATGTAGTTAGCCAAAATTGTCTTTAGAGTTATTCATATGTACTTCTGCCTTGGTCAAACCTGACTGATATTTTACTTTGACCGAAACCCGACGGGTGTTTTATCGGTCAAACCTGGCTGATATCTTGCGTTGACCAAAACTCGGCTGATAATATGTTTGCTCTATACTTAGCCAAATTTCTACTTAATCAACATGATCAATACTTATCCTAATTTATAAAGGCCTATAATAGATACTTATTTGGTTCTTCTTTACAATGCCAAGTACATATATTTGAAGTAATATCTGAATATAGGTATGACATCATCAAAATCTTAAAATTATATTCCTAACAAATAACCCCTATTTTGATGATGGCAAAACTTAATGATCAAATGTAGTAAAATCATCACACAGACAAGTAAAGTAACTAATATGTAAAGACTTAGTATGTTAGACAACGAGAGGTTGTCATTCAAGTCGACTGTAATAAGCCTTCAATATTTGAGATTTACAGTACAGTCCTTAATGAAAGATTACAAAAAAATACAAGTAAAGATTACAAGTGATTGACTAAAAAATTAAGTTCTCCCTCTTCCTCTTCCTCTTCCTCTAATCCTTGCTGGAGGGAGAGACTTCAATGGCTTCGCTCCATTGGGCCTATGAACTACTGGGATTAGCCCATACTTCTTCTTGACTATGGTGGAAGCAAATCTCTTATCTTCAGGGGAGGTGTACTTGTTCTTTATGCAAAGATTCTTTATTTCCCTCTGAAGTGCTTCATCATCTAACTTCCCATTTATGTTAATTGGAGGGTCCTGTGGTATAAAATTAGGGATTCTAGGATAAGCATTGAAGGTTTCTTCAGCAACCTTTTCTAGAATTTCCCACAGGTCTGGCCAATTTATCTCCATGTAGTTAATGAATATTTGTTGACGAGTGCAGTCAGGGTCTTGGAGGATTTCCCAAAGATAATATTTTTTTAATGAATTGTTTCTTGGCAATCCCCCATTTATTTCCAACTTCCTCTGGAATAAACTCCTCAACATAATAGAGCCCTTTGTTTTCCCAGCTCAGAGGCATATCTGGTTCTTGCCTAGTTCTTTTCTTCTTAGATGCAGGTGCTTCTGAAGGTGCAGTTGTACTCTTTCTTTTTAAGGAATTTGAATTTACATCTTAAGGAAAATGTATGTTTTGAGATGCAGGTGAGCCCCAGGGGACTAAAGATAATGCCTCCTACTTCCATTTGGATCTCATTTCTTCCCCCCTTTTTGTCAGCATCATTGATTTGTGCCAGCTCCTCTACTTTGTGCATGAAATCTTGCATGCCAAGTGGCATCCTTGAAGATGTTAGTGGTGGAGATGGTTCTTTCTTGTTCATTAGTGAGTCCATTTTGGTATTCAGGGCCAGTAGGTGACGTTCTACCCTTGTTGCCAGAAGTTTTGCAACAGTTTCTTCAACCATGGCTCTGATCATCTCATTGAAGTTTGCGGATAGCTGAGATTCAGGCGCCTCTGCCTGAGGAATGTTTCCATATGAGCTCTCTTGTGCAGCTGACTTCTGAGCAATAGATTTCTCAGTTGAGATTCTTCTGTCAGCTAACTTTTGATCAGATGGGGGTTTTTGCAGACTGTTCCCCCTGCTTCTCTGACTTCTCAGCTTGTGAGGGCTGAGCTGAGCAGGATCCTTGATCAGGTGCATCCTGATCATGATCCTCATCATCTTTTTTTCTCTTCATCCTTTCCTTCTTTTTCTTCTTCTTCATTCTCTTTTTCTTTTTCTTTTTCTTCAACTTTTTCATTCTTTCCTTGTTCTACTTCTTCATTTTCTCCTTCCTTTTCTTTTTCTATTTCTTCATTTTCTCCTTCTCTGACTTCTTCCTTCTCATTTTCTACTTCTTCATTTTCTCCTTCATCCTTCTTTTCTTCTTCTCCTCCATCAATTTTTTCTTCATCATCAAATGTTTTCCTCTGTGCTACCCCTTCCATGATGTCAAATATAAACTGGTCCATATTCTATTTGAAGTTGGATATGAAACCAGTTCTCATCCAAAAGCAAGTTCATGTCAAACTCATGGCAGAACACTGTCATGAGGTATTCTGTGGCTATGGAGCAGTCCCATCCACTTTTCTCAACTAACTTCTTTAGCTCAAAAGGCTAAGATTCTTTCATCCCTTCTATTCATTGTAGATATTGACAAAGGAAAACTTAAGAGCTTGTTTTCTTACCATTTACAATTGTACCTTGGTAAGATTCATAGGATTGTTCTCCTTGAGGTTGAAAGAGTATCTAGCATTTTTATCCTCAAGGAGTTCTTCGGCTTCTTCTTCTTCAGTGACACTTGGGAGTGTCAGGAGTGAAACTACAGGAAGAAGATTCTCAGCATGATCTTCTTCTGGTTGAGCTGCATGTGTTATGAGCGAAGGTGCAGCTAGGGTGGTGGTAGCTTCCTGCATCTCCTCATCTTCTTCAGATGAGTAGTCCACCAGTCCCTTCTGTATCTTGGGAGATGGTTCTAGGGATGATGTGATGAGAGCAGGTTCTTCTCTCTCAGGTGACTTCTTTCTTTAGAGCTTGGAGAGGGGGATGTTGTCACTGTCTGCAGTGTCTTCAGGCGCAATTGCAGGAGTAGGTGAGTTGTCTTCATCTGCAGCTAACTTTTCTGATGGGATGTTAGCTGCAGTTTCTTAAGCTATGGTTGGAACAGGTGGAATCTCAGCTGCGATTTTCTCAGCTGTAGATGGGATTTAAGCTGTGGTTTTCTCAGTTACAACTGATTCAACTTTTACTTCTTCCGAATCTGTGGCTGCTTTGTATGAGGATGTTCCAATCTTCATCCTCTCTAGTAATTCCACCGCTCTAGGCTGCTTCTCCATGGAAGCTTAGTCCGAATGACCAAGTGTCTTGCTACTGTGGAAATTCTCAGCCTTTCCTCTTGCCTTTCCCAGAAACTCCAGAATCCAACCGATTTGAGTTCCGAAAGCCAATTTGTGAACAAATTTCTTGTTTTCTGTATCCAGTTGTTCACCTCTCGGACTAATTGCCTGTAGATGTAGTCAGGCCAATTTATCATTTGGTTTTGAATCATGGCGCCCATTATGATGTACTTTGAAGAAGATAACTGGTCAAAGCTTCCTGCCATGCCCATCACGATTTTGTTGGTGATGTCCAGCATATATATGAATTCCTTTTGAAAATCTGACTTCATGGCAGTAAACTTCATCTTCATCGGCTGATCAGACATCTTTATCCACTGTCAAATGTCCACAGGGTTCTGCTTTAGGGCTTCGAATGCTATGCCACGATTCTCCATGTGTAAGGCATTTGCAATAGTCTATTTTATTATGAAGATAAGTTCTCCAAAAATCGAACTTTCAATGCCCCTTTCTGTGACATGGGCCTCCATGTAAAAACAGATAACAGCATCCTTGAATAGTTGTGAAGGGCTGATGTCCAGAAAGTAGTAGATTCCATTTTTCTTCATCCCTCGTATCAGTTCCGCCATTAACGCAGAGTTATTAGTCCGGCAATCCTCGATGATGCTGAATATTATCTACTTTTTCACCATCCTCATGTTGATATCCTTGAAGTAAGTTGCTAGATCCATTTCTGCAAATTTTTCGAAGATATTTAGTGCAGTGAAGTTCTAGGTTTTGCTTTTCTGGAAAAACTAGGGTTTTCGCTTGAAGGTTGAAGACGATAGAGTTTTTGGTGAATTTCAGTCATCTTATAGTTACTCGAAAGAGTCGGTTTTAAAAATTAATAATTAAATAAAGAAGTGGCGGTTCATTTGACATGATTGGACAATGTGATGTAGACGTGGAGTTACTGTGATCGTATGTTTTAACCACGTGTAATAATGAAAAGTGAAAGGAAATTGAAAACTTAGCTGATTGACTTTTTGACTTCTGATCAGCTGCAATTTCAATTCCTTTCTTCTATTGTATAATCTTAGCTGTGTTTCAGATCAGCTAACTTTTTGCATTATGGTTGTAGTCTTGATCAGTTAGCTTTCCTCGTCTGTGCTTCTGATCAGGTGGCTTGTCTCGTCTGGTTCTGATCAGGTGGCTTTCCTCGTCTGTTTCTTAAAATCAGATGATTTTCCTCATCTGCTTCAGATCAGGTGACATTCTTCATCTTTATATCAACTTATTTTAGATCTGATTAATAGACAAGTTTCAAGATGTATAAGTCGAATCAAAGAGAGCAAAAGGAGAACATCAAGAACCTGATATCGACTAGGGCGAAAGAAATCGAATGGAACAAGCACTTAGGCTCGAATCAAACACCACCAACACTCCAACGTTTAGCACTACTCTCGACGCCGAGACCTGCTTCACTTTTTCTTCTTTGGCAGCGAAATGATAATATAAAAGTGTGTTTTCTGGTTGTGGTTCGATGCAAAAGATGGGAGCGAAGGCTTATGGAATTATAGGGCAAGGCATGTAGTATTTAAGGTATAATCGTGTATGGTTGTTAGGGATAATAATGCATGTAATCTTTATTATAGGAAGGTATTGAAAGCCAATAATTGGGTTTGAATGGGGTGTAAAGGATCGGTTATGATATGTGATAATTAGCCAAGATTAGTGGGATTCCAATCATCATACGGATGTTGCAAATTATTTTGAACGTGTGGTATGTGATACAATTTAGGAAGGTCTTATGGATGTGCAACATTTATTTATTATCGGTATAAACTTAGGTTAGTAAATTTTAATTTAATTTTAATACATAACATATAGTTAGGGTTTAAAATAAATCATTACAATGTTTAGGGAACAATTCGAAATTAGACGTAAATTAGGAATTCGAATTTTAGGGTTTTACAACACTTCCCCTCTAAAAAAATTTCGTCCCGGAAATTGAATTGAAGGTGAAATAGAGACGTACCAGACTATGAAAAGAAATGTGGATAACTTGTTCGCATCAATTCCTCGGTTTCCTAGGTAGATTCTCGCTCTGGGTGATTCTTCCAAAGAATTTTAACAAATGGAATGACTTTGGTTCTCATGACCCTATCTTTAAAAATAAAGATAAAGTACAAAGGAAAAGATGAAGAAGGAAACCTAATGTCTACCCAATCCTCACAGGTCATAGCCTAAGCTCTACAGGTCAAACCTAGGGCTCCGATACCATAATTGTAACACCCCAACCCGACAAGGGTGGAAGTATCATATTGTGGTGGCATATCAGAACATACATTATAGAACGCAAGCGGAAGTCTAATCATAAATACCAAAATGTAAGTCAACATGACTTAAAGAAATACATAAGTTCCATAATCCAAAATGCAGGAAACATAATCCAAGTCTAAATAATGAAAACATAGTCCAAAAGCTAGGAAGTCTAGGGTAGATAAATCCACACACATCTCCTACTCTCAGCCTAAAGATAGCCCAGCTCCCAGCGTAATAACCTGCCGCGGAAGAAAAGAAAATGCGGCTGAGCTTAAAAAGCCCAGTGAACAGATATATAGCAAAGTACTTAAACTAAATTGAAAAATACAGAATATGGTGCAATGGGAAAATATCATAAGGTATAACATAAGTGTAGTAAATGGTGTAAGGGTTACAGTTTTCTACCACGAGCACAGAGACATATCATCATAACATCATATCATCATAAGTAACATAAATATCATAAATGGAGTAGCTAACTCCCAGAGTGTGAATGACGTGTATGGCACACAATCACCATTCACTAGAAATATGACATATACATATCAGATCAGATCTAGGATGCATCCATACACTCCTGCAAAAATCATAATGGCCAGAAACATAATGCTTGAGCTCATAATACATAGCAGAAAGGGACGCAGTGGGTCATCACTCGCCCACCATAGAGTCATCCCATTGGTGCCTCAATGACATGGTCATGGAACCCCCATGACTAGTGAAAGCTTGGGTAGCAAACTGAAGGGTCAAACAGAATGTCATAGCAATGTCACAGAATATATAAGTCATCAGAAAATATCATAACATGGGTTTATATAAAGGCTAATAGCAAAGGCTCAAATCATAAGTGTCATATCAGAAGTGTCATAATAGAAAGTTCATAGCAAAGGTATCATAATCAGAAATAGCTAATAATCAAAAGATGTGTGAGAGTCATGAGAAACCTTAAGAGAAAGGTCAGAATATATGTACCTTAAGGAAAGCAAGCAATGAGAAAAAAGATCACAAGAGGATGAGTCACTCATTCTTCAGGGAATCTACAGAATTTATAATCATATATTACTTATACGTTCATTAAAGTCATAATGGATTTTAAATACTTATTAGCTCATTCATTAATGTGAAATAGTAAGTATTCATAACATAGGTTTAAAAGTATCTTGGATTGGTGTTTCAAATGAATTAGGAGCAAAACATGTTAGGTTAAACCAAACCCTTAGCTTATATTATAATTCAGATTTTATCACGTTCAGATCCCTTAGTATATGAATATAAAACCATAATTATGTACTTACTGAGGTGCTCAAATAATTATCATACTTATACACGTTAGGTAATTAATGTAATTTTTCTAGATTTTATTTCAAAGGGTAAGTATCATTTAAAAATCATCTTTCCAGACCTACCCAGGAAGATAACTGCACATACATACAGAAAGTTTACCTTTAATTAACCCATTTAGACACTTTATAAAAGTCCATAAAAATTCTGGGAACTCACACATAACCTAAATATCACTCCTGTAGAAGGAGAGATCTTAAATCCTTGTGGTTGGGAAACTAAAAATCAAAAACATCGACTGATTTTCAGACTCGATTTCCCAATTTTGACACTTGAAATCCCAAAAATCAAAAGACCACATTCTCGACCTCCAATGACCATGAAATTAGATATTCAAACAATATACATCATGAACTTTGTTTTAGGCGCAAGAATTATGCAAAAACATATTTTTATAATTAAATTACACCTTGTGCAAAATGACCCAATTTCTGGACAGCTTGAAATTTCTAGACAGCTTGTTCACATGAAATCACAACCAATTCCTAAACTCTTTTAAACCCTACGTCTAACTTATTTTAGATCTGATTAATAGATAAGTTTCATGATGCATAAGTCGAATCAAAGAGAGCAAAATGAGAACATCAAGAACCTAATATCGACTAGGGCGAAAGAAATCGAATGGAACAAGCACTTAGGCTCGAATCAAACACCACCAACACTCCAACGTTTAGAACTCCACGCTCGACGCCGAGACCTGCTTCTATTATTCTTCTTTGGCATCGAAATGATGAAATAAAAGTGTGTTTTCTGGTTGTAGTTCGATGCAAAAGATGGGAGGGACGACTTATGGAATTATAGGGCAAGGCATGTAGTATTTAAGGTATAACCGTGTATGATTGTTAGGGATAATAATACATGTAATCTTTATTATAGGAAGGTATTGAAAGCTCATAATTGGGTTTGAATGGGGTATAAAGGATCAGTTATGATATGTGATAATTAGCCGAGATTACTGGGATTCCAATCATCATTCGGATGTTGCAAATTATTTTGAACGTGTGGTATGTGATACAATTTAGGAAGGTCTTATGGATGTGCAACATTTATTTATTATAGGTATAAACTTAGGTTAGTTAATTTTAATTTAATTTTAATACATAACATATACTTAGGGTTTAAAATAAATCATTACAAGGTTTAGGGAACAAGTCGAAATTAGACATAAATTAGGAATTCGAATCTTAGGGTTTTACAACTCTTCCCCTCTAAAAAAAATTTCGTCCCCGAAATTAAATTGAAGGTGAAATAGAGCCGTACCAGACTATGAAAACAAATGTGGATAACTTGTTCGCATCAATTTCTCGGTTTCCCAGGCAGATTCCCGCTCTAGGTGGTTCTTCCAAAGAATTTTAACAAACGGAATGACTTTGTTTCTCATGACCCTATCTTTAAAAATAAAGATGAAGTACGAAAGGAAAAGATGAAGAAGGAAACCTAATGTCTACCCAATCCTCACAGGTCATAGCCTAAGCTCTACAGGTCAAACCTAGGGCTCTGATACCATAATTGTAACACCCCAACCCGACAAGGGTAGAAGTATCACATTGCGGTGGCATATCAGAACATACATAATAGTGTAACATCCCAATTCACAAAGGGGACATTACACGCCGTAGAACCCCCGTGAGGTCTACCAGGCTAACTCATGACACGTAAACCACAATGATAACCCAAAAGATACACCCAAAAAGTAAATAAGGCCGTGGCCTCGGCCAAAACATTTTAACGGAGTACATGAGGCATAAGTTAAATACCAATTTATTGCCCACGCAGGGGACTTAAACCATGTTTAAAAATAAACAGTCTAACTCCAGTAATCAACAGATGCAATGACAAAACAGAAAAATACAGACTCGAGCCACATCATCATGCCAACCCATCCTTTGGATGCGCATCCCGTGCCAGCTCCTCGACTTCAAGACTAAATGCATAAGACGCATTTCCCCCATTTAAGGGGTTAGCATTCGAATAGCTAGTGCAAGTACATAATTACACAGCATTATATACATACATGATTCAACGCAAATAAATCGTTAGAAAAATCATTTTAAAAATCAATATTCCGGAATATCACAATAACACCAAAAGCAAGATATCAACAAGTTTTCCACATCACAATTATCCACGCTTGGTAACTCGCGACCGTACCCATTAGTATCGGTCCCGGAGGTCGTCGGACCATCCCTGGTGAGAAACCACTTCGCGGCCGTACCCATTAGTATCGGCCCCCGCAGGTCCGTCGAACCGTCCCGTGGAAGAACATCAACACACGCACTTTTGATCCATTTCCATGGCCGTACCCATTAGTATCGGCCCCGCAGGCCACACGCCATCCCCAGGTGGAAGAGAAACAATCACATTCGTTCAATAACACCATTTACATCATTCGCATCAAAATCATACGCACATAACGGAATGTAATACATGTACTTGCCTGGAATAAGACGAAACGAAGGAAACGACGAAGGAATAGGTTTCGGTCCGAACAATCCTCCCAAATCCGTTCCTAACAGAATAACGGTATACAACAAGTCTCAAAAAAATGCGGAAGGTAAGAATTCATCCTAATTCTACCCATTGGAAAAATTTATCGGTCATACTAGGTCAAAACCGAATCTCAACTATCAACGGAGAAAAACATCGAATTTAGTCCGCAGAACCACAAGAGAAGCAAGGGATGGTGATTACGCTATCGAAATCTAACAATCGTAAGGGGCAAATCGGACTAGAAGGGAGAAACCTAAAACAAAACCCCAAAATCCCCAAAAGTTAGGGTTCTAAGGAATTATACCTCGATTCAGACGGAGAATGATGATGATTAATCTTCCTTGGAACGCAATAATCAACCTTTAGGGGGTTTTTACGGATTTCACCGGACAAATCGCTCCAAAAGAACTCACGTCGCGAGAAAGAAAGAGAAGAAACGAAATGAGGAGACTGAGGGTAAGTCAGGTATTAAAGGGCCTCACTGCGCGTTACGTACGTTAACGCCTATTGTTAACGTACGTTATGAAGGTTACGTACGTAACCTCTCTCAGGTTAACGTACGTAACGAACAATCTGGATTCTATTTGCGAAACCATAACGTACGTTACCAACAGGGTATAACGTACGTTATGATGCCTATATAACGCACGTAAAGGAGCATGCATAACGTACGTTATGCATGCAGCAGTTCAGCACTGCTAAACACTTAGCTCAGCACAGTCGATACATCGACAAAACGCAACACAAGGATAGAATTAAAAGTATAAACATGGGGTATCCATAACAACGAAGCTGAGTTTTGAAAGAAAATACAATACCAACATCCGGGGAATCCAAAATATGACAACGAGGATGAAAGCACCCTAAACTTCTAAGAAATTACAAAACGACTCAAACGTCCGAAATTCGCGATACAACGTCGGATTAACAATCCGAAAGTTTCAACACGACCAACTCAACCATACAAACTTATCAAGAAACACTGAAAACGAACAAGTTTTACGAGAATCGAACGTACATGCGGCAAGATATAATTCAAGATGAAATTATGCAAAAACATCCTCGAAACTCGTCCAGACGGAAAAACTCCAAGAACAAAATAGATTCAGAATTCCAAAACAGTGCTAAGCGAGTTGTCCGAAACGAACATACACCAAGAAATAGAAATTACCGAAAATAGAAAACACGGATATTACATTATCTCCCCCTAAAAATAAGTTTCGTCCCGAAACTTACAACGCGAATAACTCGGGGTATCTCAACCTCATACTCTCCTCAGTTTCCCACGTGGCTTCCTCGGATCCATGCCTCGACCACTGCACTTTAACCAAAGGAATGGTTTTGTGCCTGAGTTGCTTCACCCGACGCTCTAAGATCTGAATCGGCCTCTCCTCGAAGGTAATGTCGGGCCCCAACTCGATCTCTCCAAAATCAATAATATGGCAAGGGTCCGGTACGTACTTCCTAAGCTGGGAAACATGAAATACGTTATGCATGTGGCTCAGGGACGGCGGCAAACCTAACCGATATGCAAGCTCTCCAACTCTCTCTAGAATCTCGAACGGTCCAATAAATCTCGGACTGAGTTTACCCTTCCGACCGAAGCGGTAAATTCCCCGTGTCGGCGACACCTTAAGCAACACATGGTCTCCTACCTCAAACTCCAACGGTCGGCGAAGTGTATCGGCATAAGACTTCTGTCGACTCTGGGCCGTCAACAATCTATCACGAATCAGAGTAATCTTCTCTCTCGTCTCAACTATGAAATCAGGCTCGGTACCAATCAGCTCGGACGCATCGTCCCAACACAACGGCGATCTGCACCTCCTCCCATACAATGCCTCGAATGGTGCCATTTTGATCGAGGCGTGCTAACTATTGTTGTATGTGAACTCGATCAATGGCAAGTGCGACTCCCAATCATCCTTCCAATCTAAAGCACAGGCTCGCAACATATCCTCTAGCGTCTGTATCGTCCGCTCAGACTGTCTGTATGTCTGAGGGTGGTAGGATGTACTATGTCTCAACTCGGTTCCCAAAGCTCTATGAACGGCCTGCCAAAAATGTGATATGAACCGGCCATCACGATCCGAAACAATACTCTTAGGGGTCCCATGTAACCTCACGATCTCCGCAATAAACACTCGTGCAAGTCTCTCTGGCCCCCAAGTGTCCTTAATACTCAGAAAATGAGCTGATTTGGTTAGTCGATCGACAACGACCCAAATCATGTTCATTCCAGCCCGAGTCTTAGGCATACCGGTAATGAAATCCATAGAAATATCCTCCCATTTCCACTCCGGGATAGGAAGTGGTCGTAAAATCCCCGCGGGTCGCTGATGCTCGATTTTAACCTCGCCGACAGTCAAACACCTCGACACAAACTCGCTAACGTCTGTCTTCAAATTACTCCACCAGTAGTTGCTCCTCACATCCTTGTACATTTTATTCGTACCAGAATGTATGGAGTAAGGTGTGGTATGAGCTTCACTCAAGATCTTCTGTCTCAGCTCAATATCATTCGGTACACATAGCCTGCCGCGAAATCTCAGAACGCCATCATCCTGAACCACAAATCCAGGGGCTTTCCCTTTCCTCACATCCTCCCTCAACTGGACCAAACACGGATCATCATACTGTTTCGCCTTGATATTATCAGTCAAGGACGAAGTGATCTCTAATGCACATAGCTGGCCCTGAACTCTCTGAACCCAAACCTCAATATTTTGACAGATAAAATCTCGTTGGATCTTACTCTGTGGTGTAAGTACCTCCAACATCTGTAACGCCATCGGCTTACGGCTCAACGCATCAGCCACTACGTTAGCCTTACCCGGATGGTAAAGTATCTCGAGGTCGTAATCTTTAATTAGCTCCAACCACCTACGCTGCCTCATATTTAACTCTTTCTGACTGAAGATATACTTCAAACTCTTGTGATCTATAAAAATCTTACACGACGACCCATAGAGATAATGCCTCCAGATCTTTAAAGCGAAAACGACCGCAGCTAACTCCAAATCGTGCGTGGGGTAATTCACCTCATAAGGTTTCAACTGGCGGGACGCATACGCAATGACCTTATCTCTCTGCATCAAAACACATCCGAGCCCAAGGCCCGAAGCATCACTATACACTACGAAATCCTCGTTCCCCTGAGGCAATGCTAAAACGGGTGCGGTAGTCAAACGTCTCTTTAACTCGTCAAAACTGTCCTGTTTGTCTGCAGTCCACTCAAACTTCTGAGTTTTCTGGAGCAACTGAGTGAGTGGTCTAACGATCTTAGAAAATCCCTCAACGAATCTACGGTAATAGCCGGCAAGACCCAGAAAACTCCTCACCTCCTTCACATTCTTAGCGGATCCCAAGCCATCATCGCCTCTATCTTCTGCGGATCTACCCGAACTCCCTCTGCTGAAATCACATGCCCGAGGAACATCACTTCCTCGAGCCAAAACTCACACTTAGAGAACTTCGCATACAACTGCTCAGCTCTCAAAATGTCTAATACAATCCGGAGATGTAAGGCGTGCTCCTCCCGACTCCGTGAATAGATAAGAATGTCATCGATAAAGATGACTACGAATTTGTCCAGATACTCAATAAAAACTTTGTTCATCAATTGCATGAACACTGTTGGGGCATTGGTTAGCCCGAAAGGCATAACCACAAACTCGTAATGGCCATATCTCGTCCGAAAGGCAGCTTTCGGTATATCGTCTCCGAATCCTCAACTGGTAGTAGCCCGATCGCAAGTCAATCTTCGAAAAGACTATCGCCCCCTGAAGCTGATCAAACAAGTCGTCAATCCGGGGCAAAGGGTATTTATTTTTGATGGTCAACTTGTTTAATTCTCGATAATCGATACATAAACGAAGCGATCCATCCTTCTTCTTAACAAAAAGCACAGGCGCACCCCAAGGCGATGCGCTCGGTCGAATATACCCTTTATCTAACAACTCTCCCAACTGATTCTTCAACTCTAACATCTCCGACGGTGCCATACGGTACAGTGCTCGAGAAATAGGGGCCGCATTAGGCTCAAGATCAATAGGAAACTCCACCTCTCGATGTGGTGGTAATCCCGACAAGTCGTCCGGAAATACATCGGGATACTCGCTAACAACTGGAATCGACGATATGTCAACCCCACCATCTTCCGCCTGCAGAGCGAAACACCAGTAGCCGACACAACCCTGGTTCAGAAGTTTCATCGCCTTCAAGGCGCTAATCACACTCCCCGACCTACCCGGCTTACAACCGACGAGAGTGTGCTCTGTGCCGTCCTCGGCAACTATCGAGATGATACGAGTCCGATAGTTCATGATAGCACCGTGACGATCCAACCAATCGTCCCCGAGGATCAAATCCTCACCTTTAAGGTCTATAACAATGAGATTCGAGGGCCAATCCCGGCTCCCGATCCTCACTGGGCAATCCCTAACTTCCCGGTCCCCAACCATACGATCCCCACTGGGTGTACCCACTACAAACGGCTCACACTCAAACAAGCAGTCAAAACCAACACGACTCACACAATCCGAAGCAATAAAGGAATGGGTAGCACCCGAATCAAAAAGCACTGACACTGGATGAATAAGGATCTGAGTAGTACCTGACGCCACTGGAACATCTGTCTCCTCTGTACGCCTCATCTGATACAATCGGGGGTGAACTGAACCCGAACTCGATGCTGTACGGCGATCCGGCTGACCCCGACCCCTACCACGGCCCGAATTCTGCGGAACATGAGTAGCTGGAGTGTTGTGATCCCTCTGATCGGTGGTGGTAGTCGGAACTCTAGCGGCCCTGGTGGCCCTCTCACAGTGGGCCTCCCGATGCCCGGTCTGTCCGCAAGTAAAGCAAGCAACTAACGAAAATGGGCAATCCTTCACAACGTGCTCGGGCTGACTGCAATTAAAACAAACTCTCCTGCCAGGTGCAACAGATCGATGAGCAGTTACCACGAGATCCACCGGACCGATGAAACAGCCTCTTCCCAGTGTAGGAGCGAGCGAGACCTCGAATCGACCACCTTTTCCTACCGAGAACCCACCAAGAGTCTTACGCTTCTTAGCTTCCGAAACCGACTGATTCCGGATGACCATCTCGATCGCGAGCGCGATCACAGTATTCCTTCAAAGGGGTACACATGAGCGGCGCCATACTCTGTCTAATATGCGGCTTCATGCGCATATTGAAGTAACGGATTTTATCAGCCTCCGTTCTCACTTGATCTCTCACGAAACCCAACTGCTGATTGTAAGAAATGATGGCCTGAGAAATAGGCACATCCTGAGGTGTGGCAGTGAAGAACTCCACAATTCTGCGTTCTTTGACTGGCGGCGGACAATATTCCGCTTCCATAGCAGCCCTGAACTCATCCCAAGTGGCCCGACGGTCTCTGGGCGCAACGGCCTCCCACCATTCCGCAGCTTCCTTATCCAGGAGGTACTGGGCAATATGTACCCTCCTGTCTTCAGGACAAGCTACGGCATCAAAGGTCCTGGACAATAGAAAGAGCCAATTCTCCCAATCGAGGGAGTCAGAAGATCCGGAGAAACGAGGAGGGTGCATCTTAGACACCGTCTGAAGCCACTTACTAGCTTCCTCTTCAGGTGTCGGGGGCGGATTCTGGCGTCCAACCTGAGCTATCTGAGCAAGCAGGGCTACTAACTGCTGGAGTACGGCAGTAGCCCCGGCGTCGGCATTATTACCCGACGGCACTGAGTGAGAGGCTGAGTCTGCAGAGGACTGAGAAAGTGAGCCCTCTTCATTATCAGCACCCCGACCACGGCCTCGGCCGCGTCCCCTAGATGGTCTACCACGACCTCTCAACATACTGAAGAAAATGCGAAAGGAACAAGATCAGAAAGATTCACAATCTACAATGTTAGTATCATAATTCTCAATTCCGGACAACGCAAGAAAACGAATACAGAAATATAAGAGTTCGAGGAGACTTACAGCCATGGGTCGCATGAAAAGATGGTAGCACGATGATATTAGGCTCAACGACTGACTCTAACGACACAACTGACAGACCCAACATTAACCGACAGCCTAGACATTCAAAACCTAGGCTCCGATACCATAATTGTAACATCCCAATTCACAAAGGGGACATTACACGCCGTAGAACCCCCGTGAGGTCTACCAGGCTAACTCATGACATGTAAACCACAATGATAACCCAAAAGATACACCCAAAAAGTAAATAAGGCCGTGGCCTCGGCCAAAACATTTTAACGGAGTACATGAGGCATAAGTTAAATACCAATTTATTGCCCACGCAGGGGACTTAAACCATGTTTAAAAATAAACAGTCTAACTCCAGTAATCAACAGATGCAATGACAAAACAAAAAAATACAGACTCGAGCCACATCATCATGCCAACCCATCCTTTTGATGCGCATCCCGTGCCAGCTCCTCAGCTCGACCAGTACCTGAAATGCATAAGACGCATTTCCCCCATTTAAGGGGTTAGCATTCGAATAGCTAGTGCAAGTACATAATTACACAGCATTATATACATACATGATTCAACGCAAATAAATCGTTAGAAAAATCATTTTAAAAATCAATATTCCAGAATATCACAATAACACCAAAACAGTATATCAACAAGTTTTCCACATCACAATTATCCACGCTTGGTAACTCGCGACCGTACCCATTAGTATCGGTCCCCAGAGGTCCCGTCGGACCGTCCCCAGGTGAGAAACCACTTCTGCGGCCGTACCCATTAGTATCGGCCCCCAGAGGTCCCGTCGAACCGTCCCCAGGTGGAAGAACATCAACACACGCACCCCAGTCCATTTCCATGGCCGTACCCATTAGTATCGGCCCCTAGAGACCACACGCCATCCCCATGTGGAAGAGAAACAATCACATTCGTTCAATAACACCATTTACATCATTCGCATCAAAATCATACGCACATAACGGAATGTAATACATGTACTTGCCTGGAATAAGACGAAACGAAGGAAACGACGAAGGAATAGGTTTCGGTCCGAACAATCCTCCCAAATCCGTTCCTAACACAATAATGGTATACAACAAGTCTCAAAAAAATGCGGAAGGTAAGAATTCATCCTAATTCTACCCGTTGGAAAAATTTATCGGTCATACTAGGTCAAAACCGAATCTCAACTATCAACGGAGAAAAACATCGAGTTTAATCCGCAGAACCACAAGAGAAGCAAGGGATGGTGATTACGCTATCGAAATCTAACAATCGTAAGGGGCAAATCGGACTAGAAGGGAGAAACCTAAAACAAAACCCCAAAATCCCCAAAAGTTAGGGTTCTAAGGAATTATACCTCGATTCAGACGGAGAATGATGATGATTAATCTTCCTTGGAACGCAATAATCAACCTTTAGGGGGTTTTTACGGATTTCACCGGACAAATCGCTCCAAAAGAACTCACGTCGCGAGAAAGAAAGAGAAGAAACGAAATGAGGAGACTGAGGGTAAGTCAGGTATTAAAGGGCCTCACTGCGCGTTACGTACGTTAACGCCTATTGTTAACGTACGTTATGAAGGTTACGTACGTAACCTCTCTCAGGTTAACGTACGTAACGAACAATCTGGATTCTATTTGCGAAACCATAACGTACGTACCAACAGGGTTATAACGTACGTTATGATGCCTATATAACGCACGTAAAGGAGCATGCATAACGTACGTTATGCATGCAGCAGTTCAGCACTGCTAAACACTTAGCTCAGCACAGTCGATACATCGACAAAACGCAACACAAGGATAGAATTAAAAGTATAAACATGGGGTATCCATAACAACGAAGCTGAGTTTTGAAAGAAAATACAATACCAACATCCGGGGAATCCAAAATATGACAACGAGGATGAAAGCACCCTAAACTTCTAAGAAATTACAAAACGACTCAAACGTCCGAAATTCGCGATACAATGTCGGATTAACAATCCGAAAGTTTCAACACGACCAACTCAACCATACAAACTTATACAGATCAAGAAACAATGAAAACGAACAAGTTTTACGAGAATCGAACGTACATGCGGCAAGATATAATTCAAGATGAAATTATGCAAAAACATCCTCGAAACTCGTCCAGACGGAAAAACTCCAAGAACAAAATAGATTCAGAATTCCAAAACAGTGCTAAGCGAGTTGTCTGAAACGAACATACACCAAGAAATAGAAATTACCGAAAATAGAAAACACGGATATTACAAATAGAACGCAAGCGGAAGTCTAATCATAAATACCAAAATGTAAGTCAACATGACTTAAAGAAATACATAAGTTCCATAATCCAAAATGAAGGAAACATAATCCAAGTCTAAATAATGAAAACATAGTCCAAAAGCTAGGAAGTCTAGGGTAGATAAGTCCACACACAGCTCCTACTCTCAGCCTAAAGATAGCCCATCTCCCAGCTTAATAACCTGCTGCGGAAGAAAAGAAAATGCGGCTGAGCTTAAAAAGCCTAGTGAACAGATATATATAGCAAAATACTGAAACTAAATTGAGAAATACAGAATATGGTGCAATGAGAAAATATCATAAGGTATAACATAAGTGTAGTAAATGGTGTAAGGGTTACAGTTTTCTACCACGAGCACAGAGACATATCATCATAACATCATATCATCATAAGTAACATAAATATCATAAATGGAGTAGCTAACTCCCAGAGTGTGAATGACGTGTATGGCACACAATCACCATTCACCAGAAATATGACATATACATATTAGATCAGATCTCGGATGCATCCATACGCCCATGCAGAAATCATAATGGCCAGAAACATAATGCTTGAGCTCATAATACATAGCAGAAAGGGACACAGTGGGTCATCACTCGCCCACCGTAGAGTCATGCCATTGGTGCCTCAATGACATGGTCATGGAACCCCCATGACTAGTGAAAGCTCGGGTAGCAAACTGAAGGGTCAAACAGAATGTCATAGAAATGTAACAGAATATATAAGTCATCAGAAAATATCATAACATGGGTTCATATAAGGTTCATAGCAAAGGTATTATAATCAGAAATAGCTAATAATCAAAAGCTGTGTGAGAGTCATGAGAAACCTTAAGAGAAAGGTCAGAATATATGTACCTTAAGGAAAGCAAGCAATGAGAAAAAGGATCACAAGAGGATGAGTCACTCCTTCAGGAATCTACAGAATTTATAATCATATATTACTTATACGTTTATTAAAGTCATGACGGATTTTAAATACTTATTAGCTCATTCATTAATGTGAAATAGTAAATATTCATAACATAGGTTTAAAAGTATCTTGTATTGGTATTTCTAATGAATTAGGAGCAAAACATGTTAGGTTAAACCAAACCCTTAGCTTATGTTATAATTCAGATTTTATCATGTTTAGATCCCTTAGATTATGAATTTAAAACCATACTTGTTTACTTACTGAGGTGCTCAAATAATTATACTAGATATTTATACACGTTAGGTAATCAATGTAATTTTTCTAGATTTTATTTCAAAGGGTAATTACAATTTCAAAATCATCTTTTCAGATCTACCCAGGAAGTTAACTGCACATACATACAGAAAGTTTGTCTTTAATTAACCCATTTAGATACTTCAAAAAAGTCCACAAAAATTATGGAAACTCACACATAACCTAAATATCACTCCTGTAGAAGGTGTGAGCTCTTAACTCCGTATGGTTTAAAAACTGAAAATCAAAAACCTCGACTGATTTTCAGACTCGATTTCCCACTTTTGACACTTGAAATCCCAAAAAACAAAAGGCCACCTTCCCAACCTCCAATGACCATGAAATTAGATATTCAGACAGTATACATCATGAACTTGGTTTTAGGCTCAAGAATTATGCAAAAACATGTGGTTATCATTAAATTACATCTTGTGCAAAATGACCCAATTTCTGGATAGCTTGAAATTTCTGGACAGTTTGTTCACATGAAATCACAACCAATTCCTAAACTCTTTTAAACCCTACGTCTAACTTATTTTAGATATGACAAGTTTCATGATGCATAAATCGAATCAAAGAGAGCAAAAGGAGAACATCAAGAACCTGATGTCGACTAGGGCGAAAGAAATCGAATGGAACAAGGACTTAGGCTTGAATCAAACACCACCAACACTCCAACGTTTAGCACTCCACTCTCGACGCCGAGACCTGCTTCTCTTTTTCTTCTTTGGCAGCGAAATAATGATATAAAAGTGTGTTTTCTGGTTGCGGTTTGATGCAAAAGATGGGAGGGATGGCTTATGGAATTATAGGACAAGTCATGTAGTATTTAAGGTATAACCGTGTATGGTTGTTAGGGATAATAATGCATGTAATCTTTATTATAAGAAGGTATTGAAAGCTCATAATTGGGTTTTAATGAGGTGTAAAGGATCAGTTATGATATGTGATAATTAGCCGAGATTAGTGGGATTCCAATCATCATTCGGATGTTGCAAATTATTTTGAATGTGTGGTATGTGATACAATTTAGGAAGGTCTTATGGATGTGCAATATTTATTTATTATAGGTGTAAACTTAGGTTAGTAAATTTTAATTTAATTTTAATACATAACAAATAGTTAGGGTTTAAAATAAATCATTACAAGGTTTAGGGAACAATTCAAAATTAGACGTAAATTAGGAATTTGAATTTTAGGGTTTTACAACTCTTCTCCTCTCAAAAAAATTCGTCCCTGAAATTGAATTGAAGGTGAAATAGAGACGTACCAGACTATGAAAAGAAATGTGAATAACTTGTTGGCATCGATTCCTCGATTTCCCAGGTAGCTTCTCGCTCTGGGTAATTCTTCCAAAGAATTTTAACAAACGGAATGATTTTGGTTCTCATGACCCTATCTTTAAAAATAAAGATGAAGTACGAAAGGAAAAGATGAAGAAGGAAACCTAATGTCTACCCAATCCTCACAAGTCATAGCCTAAGCTCTACAGGTCAAACCTAGGGCTCCGATACCATAATTGTAACACCACAACCCGACAAGGGTAGAAGTATCACATTGTGGTGGCATATCAGAACATACATAATAGAACGCAAGCGGAAGTCTAATCATAAATACCGAAATGTAAGTCAACATGACTTAAAGAAATACATAAGTTCCATAATCCAAAATGAAGGAAACATAATCCAAGTCTAAATAATGAACACATAGTCCAAAAGCTAGGAAGTCTATGGTAGATAAGTCCACAAACAGCTCCTACTCTCAGCCTAAAGATAGCCCAGCTCCTAGCTTAATAACCTGCCGCGGAAGAAAAGAAAATGTGGCTGAGCTTAAAAAGCCCAGTGAACAGATATATAGCAAAGTACTAAAACTAAATTGAGAAATACAGAATATGGTGCAATGGAAAAATATCAGAAGGTATAACATAAGTGTAGTAAATGGTGTAAGGGTTACAGTTTTCTACCACGAGCACAGAGACATATCATCATAACATCATATCATCATAAGTAATATAAATATCATAAATGGAGTAGCTAACTCCCAGAGTGTGAATGACGTGTATGGCACACAATCACCATTCACCAAAAATATGACATATACATATCAGATCAGATCTAGGATGCATCCATACGCCCCTGCAGAAATCATAATGGCCAGAAACATAATGCTTGAGCTCATAATACATAGCAGAAAGGGACGCAGTGGGTCATCACTCGCCCACTGTAGAGTCATGCCATTGGTGCCTCAATGACATGGTCATGGAACCCCCATGACTAGTGAAAGCTCAGGTAGCAAACTGAAGGGTCAAACAGAATTTCATAGCAATGTCACAGAATATATAAGTCATCAGAAAATATCATAACATGGGTTCATATAAAGGCTCATAACAAATGCTCAAATCATAAGTGTCATATCAGAAGTGTCATAATAGAAGGTTCATAGCAAAGGTATCATAATCAGAATTAGCTAATAATCGAAAGATGTGTGAGAGTCATGAGAAACCTTAAGAGAAAGGTTAGAATATCTGTACCATAAGGAAAGCAAGCAATGAGAAAAAGGATCACAAGAGGATGAGTCACTCTTTCTTCAGGGAATCTACAGAATTTATAATCATATGTTACTTATACGTTCATTAAAGTCATAACGGATTTTAAATACTTATTAGATCATTCATTAATATGAAATAGTAAGTATTCATAACATAGGTTTAAAAGTATCTTGGATTGGTGTTTCAAATGAATTAGGAGCAAAACATGTTAGGTTAAACCAAACCCTTAGCTTATGTTATAATTCAGATTTTATCATGTTCAGATCCCTTAGTTTATGAATTTAAACCAGACTTATGTACTTACTGAGGTGCTCAAATAATTAACATAGATACGTCTACGCGTTAGGTACTCAATGTAATTTTTCTACATTTTATTTCAAAGGGTAAATATCATTTCAAAATCATCTTTCCAGACCTACCGAGGAAGTTAACTGCACATATATACAGAAAGTTTGCCTTTAATTAACCCATTTAGACACCTCAGAAAAGTCCTCAAACATAACCTAAATATCACTCCTGTAGAAGGAGATCTCTTAACTCCTTGTGGTTTGAAAATTAAAAATAAAAAACATCGACTGATTTTCAGACTCGATTTCCCAATTTTGACACTTGAACTCCCAAAAATCAAAAGACCACATTCCCGACCTCCAATGACCATGAAATTAGATATTCAGATATTATACATCATGAACTTAGTTTTAGGCTCAGGAATTATGCAAAAACATGTCGTTATCATTAAATTACACCTGGATGGCTTATTCAAATGAAATCACAACCAATTCCTAAACTCTTTTAAACCCTACGTCTAACTTATTTTAGATCGGATTAATAGACAAGTTTCATGATATATAAGTCGAATCAAAGAGAGCAAAAGCAGAACATCAAAAACATGATGTCGACTAGGGCAAAAGAAACCGAGTGGAACAAGGACTTAGGCTCGAATCAAACACCACCAACACTCCAATGTTTAGCACTCCACTCTCGACGTCGAGACCTATTTCTCTTCTTCTTCTTTGGCAGCGAAATGATGATATAAAAGTGTGTTTTCTGGTTATGGTTCGATGCAAAAGATGGTAGGGACGGCTTATGGAATTATAGGGCAAGGCATGTAGTATTTAAGGTATAACCGTGTATGGTTGTTAGGGATAATAATGCATGGAATCTTTATTATAGAAAGGTATTAAAAGTGCATAATAGGGTTTGAATGGGGTGTAAAGGATCGGTTATGATATGTGATAATTAGCCAAGATTAGTGGGATTCCAATCATCATTCGGATGTTCCAAATTATTTTGAATGTGTGGTATGTGATACAATTTAGGATAGTCTTATGGATGTGCAACATTTATTTATTATAGGTATAAACTTAGGTTAGTAAATTTTAATTTAATTTTAATACATAACACATAGTTAGAGTTTAAAATAAATCATTACAAGGTTTAGGGAACAATTCGAAATTAGACGTAAATCAGGAATTCTAATTTTAGGGTTTTACATAGGAGGAGATAGCTCAAAAGTTCTGATCAAATATCATCTTCCTGGTCTCAGGCTAAAAAAAATAGAAATTGTGCAGTTACAACAGATTGATGGTGAACCGTTTTATGAAGCTTGGGATAGATATAAGGTAAATCTCCAGAGATGCCCAAACCACGGCTTCGATCAAGGCACTCTTATTGTGATGTTCTACAATGCTTGTAGTAGAGAGATACGGCGTTTAATGGATGCCACGGCTGGAGGTTCGTTGCTTATGAAAGATAGTGAAGAGGCCACGAATATTGTGGAGAATATAGCTTCTAACAGTTATCACTAATCGTCCGAAAGAATCACGCTCAAGAAAGTCGCCGCTACTTCCACCTCTGATCCTATAGCTTTGTTGGAAAATCAACTCGCCACTCTCACAACAAAGATCGAGGAGATTTCCACGATGAAGCAACCACAGGGGGAGTCATCTAATGAAGGTGGCGGGCATCCATTTTGGTGTTTCTGTTGTTGCACAACGACCCCGCGCCAAGATAAATTTATAGTTCTGTTGTTACCCAAAATATTATCCGGAGATGATATTGCTGGAATGGTCGAGTAACAAACAAATGCGAGAGCACGTCCGTGGGGAAAGTAAATAACACAAGATTTGCCGGGGTTGTTAGTCCCGGGCTTGAATGCTCTCGCGAGATATTATTAATACAGATACTTTAGAGTACAAATATTAATGTTAGAGTACAATTACAATGAGTGTAAAGACCCTAGTTATCTTAGCTATTGAGCGTGAAGATTGGCGGAAGAACCAGATATGATGCTCTGTGAGTTCTTGTAACAACGATGGGGTGCTGTGACGACTGTGATAAATCGACGGTCTCTCACAGTGTGTATTAGCTGAATGACTAAGCTCCTGGACTTTCGAGTCTCTTCGGATCTGAACTATAGGGATTTCTTGCCTCTGCCGACCGTCTTTTGAATGCACTAGTTTCCCAGTCTAGAAGTCTAAGATCCCTGCTTAGTTCGAGAAACCTTTCTTCTGGTAAAAGTTTTGTGAATATATCTGCAATCTAGTACTCTGTGCTGACTCTTTCTACCCTTACTCTTTTGTTGAGCACATGGTCTCTTATGAAATTATGCTTGATGTCTATGTGCTTTGTTCTCGAATGTAAGAATGGGTTGTTTGTTATAGCAACTGCACTATTATTGTCACGCCAAATAGGGACTTCATTTGCAATGATGTTGTAGACTCCTAGATGTTGTCTTATCCATAGAATTTGGGCACAACATCTACCTGCAGCTAGGTATTCTGACTCAGTTGTGGATATTGAATTGGACACATGCTTCTTACTGAACCAAGATATTAGTCTGGTTCCAAGAAATTGACACGTTCCACTGGTGCTTTTCCTGTTGATTTTGCATCCTACAAAGTCAGCATCAGAATATCCTGATAGTTCAAAGTTATCATCTTTTGGATACCATAATCCAACATTGATTGTAGATTTTAGGTATCTGATTATACTTTTTGCTGCTTCCTGATGAGATTTCTTTGGCTTGGACTGAATCTTGCACACACTCCTACTGCATATGAAATGTTAGATCTGCTTGCAGTGAGATATAGTAATGATCCAATTAGTCATCTGTAGTGTGTTGGATCTGCTGGAATGCCTCCATTATCTGCATCAATGTGCAGAGATGTGCTCATTGATACTCTTAGGGGTTTGGTTGACTCCATGCCCAATCTTTTGATCAGCTCCCTTATGTATTTTGTTTGGTTGATGAATATTCTAGTGTCAACTTGTCTGACTTGCAAACCAAGAAAGAAGTTCAGTTTGCCCATTATGCTCATCTCAAATTCTCCTTGCAAAAATAAATAACTCCTGACTACGCTAAATAACCAATATAGATATCTATAAAATAGATCTATACATAAAATTGTTATATGTCAATAATAAGAAATTTGTTCTTTTATGTATAGATCTATTTTATAGATATCTATATTGGTTATTTAGCGTAGTCAGGAGTTATTTATTTTTCTTGATTTGGGGCCCCACTTGAGGTCAATCAATTTTCCGTATTGTTGTTGTCTCTATAAGATAGCTCAGGGTTTGTTGAGCCAAATATAATACCATCTACATATACTTGAACTAGTAGTATGTGGTCTTCATGTTCAATTATGAAGAGATTTTTGTCCACCTTTCCCTTGCAAAATCCATTCTTCTCAAGAAATATGGATAGAGTATCATACCAGGATCTTGGTGCCTATTTGAGTCCATATAGAGCTTTTAGTAGCTTGTAAACCTTGTCTCCTTTGACAAATCCAGGGCGTTGCTCAACATAGATTTCTTCTTCTAGTACTCCATTGAGAAATGCACTTTTCACATCCATTTGGTAAACTTCAAAATCTTTGAAGGCTGTATATGCAAGGAATAGTTTGATTGCTTCTAGTCTTGCTACTGGTGCATATGTTTCATCAAAATCTAGTCCTTCACATTGATCATATCCTTTTGCAACCAATCTGGCCTTATTACAACAGCTCCATCTTCATCACACTTGTTTTGTACACCCATTTGGTGTCAATAACCTTCTTGTGATTTGGTTTGTCTGTTAGTTCCCATACGTTGTTCCTCTCCATTTGTTTTAATTCCTCTTGCATCAATCACCCATGTGTAGTCATCCAGGGCTTGTTCTGTTGTTTTGGGCTCCATTTGGGACATGAAGCAAGAGAACATTGCCATTCTTGCTGGTTCTCTTGATTTTCTATTTTTGACTCCATCAATTAGGTTCCCAATGATTTGTTGAATAAGGTGATCCTTTGCCATTTGGGGGTTTCAACTTCATCTTATGCTTTTGGTTGTTGATCTTCATTGTTCATTCCCCCTGTTGAGTTGTTTTGAGGGACTGTGTCTGTTTCTGCATCAGCTTGGTTTTGACAATATGTAGCTGCATCTGGTTCAGCTATGATTTGGTCATCTGCAGTTGGGTCAGCTGTGATAGGATCAGCTATGGTTGGATCAGCTACGTTTGGAGATCCTGGCTGATTTGTAGTTGGGTTTTCATCAGTTGTGTCCATCATTCTTGTGCCATTGATGATGACTTCTTCTAGGGAGGTGGCTTTGAGCTTTTTCTCAATTTGTTCCACCTGTTTTCTGTACTCAACAATAGATTCATCAAAGATAACATAAGGTGTTTCTTCCACAACTAATGTTCTTTTATTAAAGACTCTATATGCCTTGCTTATCTGTGAGTATCCCATAAAGAGACCATCATCAGTTTTTGCATCAAAGCATTTAGTTGGGTTTTGCCATTGTTGTGGATAAAACACTTACAACCAAAGATATGAAAATATGAAACAGTTGGTATTCTGCCATTCCAAACCTTATAGGAAGTTTTACTATGTCTCCCTACTATCATACTTTTGTTCTTGTAATACCCGAGATTTCTGTTATGTAATTGGAACTTGTGATATTGTAATGATTGCACTTTTGTCTGAGTACTATTCTCCGTATTTCATAATCCTTTGTTGTCGCGCGTATAATTTCGTGTATGTGATTTAAAGATTGAAATTCTGTGCATGTAGCGTACGCTACAGGCTACGGGTAGCGTACGCTAACATGGATTCATAGCGCACGCTACAGTGTGTCATTAGCGCACGCTATGCGTGGTCAAATTGATTGAGACGTACGGTAGGTGAGATCTGGCCGGGGGACCCTTGTCGGATTGTGTCGAATGAACCTGGACGGCTTTCGGGAAAAGCCAAGTCAACGCCTTAGCGCACGCTACAGACATGTGAATAGCGCACGCTAAGTGCTGACTTCAGTTAAGTCAGACAGCCGTTAGTGCACGCTACGAGCAGGGACTAGCGCGCGCTAATAGCTATTTATTATAAATAGGACAGCATCCTATTCGTGATTTCAGTTCTTCTCCTCCCATAACCCGAACTCTTACACTTAGAACATAACTCCCTTCATCCTAAACACTTCGTATCAACCTCCTAGTTCGAGATTGAAGATCGTATATCATTGGAGATTGGTGTTCAAGCCTTCGGTGTTGGATTGCTTCATTTTCCTCCGTATTCTTCACTACTTTGAGGTAGGTGATTCTTCAACAATGATTAGTAATGTTCCTAAGGAAGTTTGAATCATGTTTGGATAGCAAGTATTTCGTTTATAATCGGTCATCACATGTTAGAAGGATACTTTTGACGTATCGGCACTATATATCGTATGAACCTTTGAACCATCTTATTATAAGGACTCCTAAGCATGTTCAAATCGATTTATGATCAGTAATCGGATATTACCCAGTTGCTACGTTGTACACGTTAGAATCATATGTTTTGGAACGTAATACGATCGGAACTTAGATTATTTCTTGAAGATCGTAGATGGATCATGATGTTGAGATGACTATCCGTATATTTGTATTTCATAATCTTGAAACTTCCTCAAACCTTATTAGCATGATATGCCCGAGGATAACTTGTATTATCACGGTAGAATTCATGAGTTCTTCACCATTCAACCCAGTTTTCGGTTTGCAGTATTCTGCCATGCAAGATTAGCGCACGCTAACGTATGTGAGTTAACGTGCGCTATCGGGATTCAGTTAACGTACAAAACGTACATAGCGTACGTTATGTATCGGCCGGTTCATACAGTCAGTTCGTAACTAGCGCACGCTAGTCTTACACAATAGCGTACGCTAACAGGCCTGCTTAGCGCACGTTACGTAGAGTACGTAGCGCACGCTAAGCAGTCCAGGCAGATTGGTTACTTTGAGCTTTTCGGACGTAGACCGAATTGTTAGGCCATCGTTTGACTTGAGATGATTTGTATATCGTTCCTTTTGTTAAGGTTTTTGCTTGTTACGTTGATCGAAGGAGTCGGCCTTCGAGTGTGTCGAGAACATTGAAGTGTTTCGTCCTTGCCATTTTTGAGGCAAGTATCATATGTCGAGTTCGATTTATCATGCTTGTGGTTTTGTTCATATTGTTGAATATGAGATGTATTTCTGGAAAATCTCGTGATATTCGTTGTTGTTTGTTCGTATTGATGAACATATTGAAATGCATATGTGTATGTATAAGTGATTGATTATGGTATAAATGATCCGAGGGGGTCATGAGGATCTATGCTGAGGGCGCTGGATCGAACGTCCACCATGCGTTGGTCCGACGGGATCATCATGGGGATCTATGCTGAGGGCGCTGGATCGTTGGACGGGTTTTCCACCATGCGTTGGTCCGACGGGATCATCATGGGGATCTATGCTGAGGGCGCTGGATCGCTGGATTACCTTGTATTGTGTTGATGGAATCGTGAGGATTCGCATCGTTGGATTCCGGTAGCGGAAGTCCGTTTGCATGTTTTGTGATGCATTGATGATTAATTTTATTATGATACTTGTACTAGCATTGTTTTGCTAACCCCTTCGGGGGTGGACATTGTTTTGATGTTCAGGTAGCCGAGGAGCGGGGAGGCAACCACGATCTGCAAACGGAGACGATGAAATGGCTCAGTGATGTGGTTGATGTTATTATTATTGTGATTTGTCTTCTTGGTTCGTTTAGTACTCGAGTACGTCTGTATTAATAAAGTCCTTTCGATATGGTTGTATAAGTTAACACATTTGATCGTTTGAATCAAATCTGTATTTGAATTCCAGTTGTTCGATTGGTTTATTTTTATACTTCTTTTAAAATTAGCCTTGTAAATCCTTATCTAAAGGGTTTACGGCGCTGTAATTATTCCGAATATCTCGGGGTGTTACAGAATATGGTATCAGAGCTAAGATTCATGGATATCTTGGCAGTCGGGTTAGTTGGGTCTGTTTACGTTATTTGATTATTGGTCGTTCGTAACATCACTGCTGAGCCAGCATCGTCGTGTGGACCGTGGTTGTAAGTTTCCTAATCTCAAATACTACCGTTTTATTTTATTCATGATTTGTGAACATTGATGGATGTACTTTTAGAACGTTTGCCCTGGATATTGAGTATTTATGTTTACAGTATGTTGAGAGGAGGACGTGGATGCGGGCGTGGAAATGCGAGGCAAGAAGAGTCGGTATCTACTCCAGAGATAACCGCTAGTCGAACGGATTCACATTCCGGGGGACAGCAGGGATCGGCAAATAATAATGCAGATCCTAACGTACCGGGAGTGCTTCAGCAGGTGGTTGCCCAGATAAACCAGTTTGCTCAAGTTGTGGATCGCATGCAGACGGCGATGGGACAGCAGCATAACGCAGATAATCGGGGAGATAAATGGCTTACCGAGGTGGTCAAATTGCATCCTCCGAAATTTGACGGTTCCGCTGAAACGCTTTCGTGGGATCATTGGCTAAAGGAACTAGAAAAGATTTTTGCAGGGATTAACTGTCCCAACGATAGAAAGGTTCCGGTCGCCCAGTATCTTTTGACCGGGAAGGCTTTCGACTGGTGGGAGGCCATTCGACCGGAGGAGCATAATGTTGACTGGACAGAATTCAAATTGAGGATGGAGGCACAGTATTGTCCTCGCCCAGTTAGAGAGGCCCGAGTTCGGGAGTTTTTCTCACCACAAAATTTAGAAGCAACTGTGACGGACGTGATTAAGACTTTTAATCACCAGCTGACTTATGTGCGCCACCTGGTCAGGACCGAGGCGGAAAGGATTTTCCATTTTGACATGCGGATGAAGCCGGAAATTCAGCAATATATGTCCGGATTTGATTGTACCACCTTGAGGCAGTATCAGGACAAGGCGTTGGCCTATGATATGAAGGAAGCAGCAGTAGAGAAATCGACGGAAGCAAAGAAACAGAAGGTGTCTGGCAACTTCACGGAGAATAAGAATAGCGGGCCCCGCCGGGGTCAGTCCTCTTTTCACTCATCCAGGAGACCTCCGCATCCTTCTCGAGGAGGAAAGAAGTTCCGGGCAGCACCGACTGTTTCAGACGCAGGAAAGAAGTGTTACAACTGTGGCAAGGCGGGACATGTTCGACGTGATTGTTTCGCGCCTGCTGTGACCTGTTTCGAGTGTGGACAGGAAGGACATCGCGCAACATTTTGTGGTAATGCGACCCGATCTTTTGGTACTCGCACTCCAGCTCCAGTCCCGAAGGAGACGAGTGTGAACCAGACGCAGCAAAGTGGATTTCAGCAGCAGAACGCTGGGAAGAGAGAGGCATCCAGTGCTGGGTCCGTTCCTCCACGCCTGTACGAAATGAGGAAATCTGATGATCAGAACACAGTTGTTGCATCAGGTACGATTCAGATCCTTTTGCAACCAGTTAGTGTCTTGTTCGACTCAGGAGCTACGCATTCTTTTATATCTTTGAACTGTGTTAATCGTTTGAAAATCTCGTGCTTATATGATTGTGAACCTTATGTTGTGGGATTACCAAGCGGAGAGAAAATTGTGGGAACACTAGAAGCTAGGAATTTCCCAGTATCTATAGAAGGAAGAGATTGGCCATCGAATCTTATTGTAGTTGACATCTGCGGTGACGATTTAATTCTCGGAGATGATTGGCTCAACCGTTATGGAGTCATCTTGAATTACCGAGAGAGAGTCATTTCCATCATTGCTGATGACGGATCTGAACACTTATTCCGAGGATGGAGACCGGGAAGCTCGGGAAAATTGATCAAGGCAATGAAAGCCATGAAATTACTGAAGCAGGGATGTCACGGACTTTGGTGCTATGCCATGAGGAAAGAGGAAGGAGTAGAGCTCTCGTCTATTTCAGTTGTGAATGAGTTCTCAGATGTATTTCCTGACGAACTACCTGGGTTACCTCCGCAGAGGGGAGTGGAATTCACTATCGAACTAGAGCCTGGAGCAGCTCCTATTTCCAGAGCACCATACCGCATGGCGCCAACCGAGATGTATGAACTCAAGAAACAACTGGAGGAATTGTTGCAGAAGGGTTATATTCAACCGAGCGTTTCTCCTTGGGGAGCGCCCGTTCTCTTTGTCCGGAAGAAAGACGGATCCCTCCGACTGTGTATTGATTACAGGGAGCTCAACAAGATGACGATCAAGAATAAGTATCCTATACCTCGGATCGACGACTTGTTTGATCAACTGCAAGGGGCAAGGGTATTCTCGAAGATTGACTTGCGATCAGGATACCACCAGTTGAGAATTAAGGAATCGGATATACCGAAATCTGCTTTCAGATCCCGGTACGGGCATTATGAATTCGTAGTGATGCCGTTTGGACTTACCAATGCTCCTGCAGTATTCATGCAATTGATGAATCGGGTATTCTTGGAATACTTGGATAAATTTGTGGTCGTCTTCATTGATGACATCCTGATATATTCGAAAGACGCAGAGGAACATGCTGAACATTTACGTGTGGTTTTGAGCACCTTGAGGAAGGAACAGCTATATGCAAAATTTTCAAAATGCGAGTTCTGGCTTAAGGAAGTAACCTTCCTTGGGCATGTGATATCAGCCGATGGAGTTCAGGTGGACCCGAAGAAAGTCGAGGCAATCTTGGACTGGGAAGCTCCTAAAAACGTGAAAGAAGTCCGAAGCTTCTTAGGACTTGCTGGATATTATCGCCGCTTTGTAGAGGGATTTTCCAAAATTGCTCGTCCGCTCACCCAGTTGTTACAGAAAACTCAAAAGTTCATGTGGAATGAGAAGTGCTAGGCTGGTTTTGACGAACTTAAGAGGAGGCTGACGACAGCACCTATATTAGCGCTGCCAGAGGGAACTGACGAATTTATGGTATACATCGATGCTTCGAATCAGGGTCTGGGTTGTGTATTAATACAGAAGGGTAAAGTGATTGCTTATGCTTCTCGGCAATTGAAACCATACGAGATTAATTACCCGACTCATGATCTGGAGCTAGCAGCTGTGGTTTTTGCCTTGAAAATTTGGCGACATTATTTATACGGCACTCATTGTCAGATCTTTACAGATCATAAGAGCCTCAAGTACATCATCAGTCAGAAAGAATTAAACATGAGGCAGAGAAGGTGGCTGGAATTGATCAAGGATTACGACTTGGAGATTCTCTATCATCCGGGGAAAGCAAACGTAGTAGCTGATGCTTTGAGCCGTAAACCTGTTTCTCTTCGAGTGTTGGAAGCACTTATGTCCCAAACCAGTATTCAGCGAGAACTGATCCGCGAGGGGATTGAAGTATGGGCACCAGGAATCCAAGGGCAACTTTATGTGATGGAACTGACTTCATCACTAGTCGAGGAGATCAAGTCTAAACAACTGAACGATTCTCTGATTCTTCGATTATATGACGAAGTAAAGAAAGGAAAGGCCCCAGGATTCGTGATACAAGACGATGGAGTTCTGAGATTTCAGAGTCGACTTTGCGTTCCCGAGGATGATGATTTGAGACGGACAATTTTGAAGGAAGCTCATAGCGCGCCCTATTCTATTCACCCAGGCAGTAGTAAGATGTATAAAGATTTAAAGCAAAACTTCTGGTGGGGGAATATGAAGAAGGACGTAGCAGACTATGTTTCGAAGTGTTTGACTTGTCAGCAGGTTAAGATTGAACATCAACGACCTGCCGGAATGCTAAAACCGCTTCCGATCCCTGAGTGGAAGTGGGAGGATATCTCGATGGACTTCATTACTAGTATGCCAAGGACTAGAACGGGAATGAACATGATTTGGGTTGTAGTTGATCGACTAACCAAGTCGGCTCATTTCCTCGGAATTAAAAATACATGGGGACCCGAGAGATTGGCACGAATATTTATTGCGGAGATAGTCAGATTGCACGGGATGCCGAAGACCATTATTTCGGATCGATATGGTCGTTTCGTGTCGCACTTCTGGAAGGCAGTTCACAAGGCTTTGGGGACTGAGCTCAACTTTAGCACAGCTTATCATCCCCAAACGGACGGTCAGTCCGAATGGACTATTCAAACTGTAGAAGACATGCTTAGAGCCTGTGCTTTGGATTGGTCAACTGATTGGGAAGTTCATTTGCCATTAGTTGAATTCACCTACAATAATAGTTGGCATGCTTCAATTAAGATGGCACCATTTGAAGCTTTATACGGGAGAAGATGCCGATCACCCCTGAGTTGGGATGATTCTTCGGATTTGATCGGGACGGAACCGGAATTGATTATTCAGACTCAAGAGAAGATAGCTTTGATTCGAGAGAGACTGTTGACTGCCCAGAGTCGACAGAAGTCTTATGCAGATGTACGTCGTCGCCCTCTAGAGTTCGACGCCGGGGACCACGTACTATTGAAGGTGTCTCCTACACGAGGGATTTTCCGTTTTGGGAGAAGAGGTAAGCTAAGTCCGAGATATATCGGACCATTTGAGATCCTAGAGAGAGTTGGGGATTTAGCATACAGGTTGGCCTTACCGCCATCGCTGAGTCATGTTCACAATGTGTTTCACGTATCCCAATCATGAAGTATGTACCGGACCCCAGTCACGTCATTGATTTCGACGAGATCGAGATAGCTAATGATGGCACCTTCGAAGAGAGACCAATCAAGATACTTGAGAGCCGGATCAAACAGTTGAGGAATAAACCAATACATTTGGTTAAAGTACAATGGTCTCGACATGGAGTCGAAGAGGCCACTTGGGAAACGGAGGACGGAATGAAGGCTAAATATCCGGAGTTGTTTTCATCCTAAGTTTCGGGACGAAACTTCTTTTTAGGGAGGAAGGATGTAATACCCGAGATTTCTGTTATGTAATTGGAACTTGTGATATTGTAATGATTGCACTTTTGTCTGAGTACTATTCTCCGTATTTCATAATCCTTTGTTGTTGAGCGTATAATTTCGTGTATGTGATTTAAAGATTTAAATTCTGTGCATGTAGCGCACGCTACAGGCTACGGGTAGCGTATACTAACATGGATTCATAGCGCACGCTACAGTGTGTCATTAGCGCACGCTATGCGTGGTCAAATTGATTGAGACGTGCGGTAGGTGAGATCTGGCCGGGGGACCCTTGTCGGATTGTGTCGAATGAACCTGGACGGCTTTCGGGAAAAGCCAAGTCAATGCCTTAGCGCACGCTACATACATGTGAATAGCGCACGCTAAGTGCTGACTTCAGTTAAGTCAGACAGCCGTTAGCGCACGCTACGAGCAGGGACTAGCGCGCGCTAATAGCCATTTATTATAAATAGGACAGCATCCTATTCGTGATTTCAGTTCTTCTCCTCCCATAACCCGAACTCTTACACTTAGAACATAACTCCCTTCATCCTAAACACTTCGTATCAACCTCCTAGTTCGAGATTGAAGATCGTATATCATTGGAGATTGGTGTTCAAGCCTTCGGTGTTGGATTGCTTCATTTTCCTCCGTATTCTTCACTACTTTGAGGTAGGTGATTCTTCACCAATGATTAGTAATGTTCCTAAGGAAGTTTGAATCATGTTTGGATAGCAAGTATTTCGTTTATAATCGGTCATCACATGTTAGAAGGATACTTTTGACGTATCGGCACTATATATCGTATGAACCTTTGAACCATCTTATTATAAGGACTCCTAAGCATGTTCAAATCGATTTATGATCAGTAATAGGATATTACCCAGTTGCTACGTTGTACACGTTAGAATCATGTGTTTTGGAACGTAAGACGATCGGAACTTAGATTATTTCTTGAAGATCGTAGATGGATCATGATGTTGAGATGACTATCCGTATATTTGTATTTCATAATCTTGAAACTTCCTCAAACCTTATTAGCATGATATGCCCGAGGATAACTTGTATTATCACGGTAGAATTCATGAGTTCTTCACCATTCAACCCAGTTTTCGGTTTGCAGTATTCTGCCATGCAAGATTAGCGCACGCTAACGTATGTGAGTTAACGTGCGCTATCGGGTTCGATTAACGTACAAAACGTACGTAGCGTACGTTATGTATCGGCCGGTTCATACAGTCAGTTCGTAACTAGCGCACGCTAGTCTTACACGATAGCGTACGCTAACAGGCCTGCTTAGCGCACGTTACGTAGAGTACGTAGCGCACGCTAAGCAGTCCAGGCAGATTGGTTACTTTGAGCTTTTCGGCCGTAGACCGAATTGTTAGGCCATCGTTTGACTTGAGATGATTTGTATATCGTTCCTTTTGTTAAGGTTCGAGCTTGTTACGTTGATCGAAGGAGGCGGCCTTCGAGTGTGTCGAGAACATTGAAGTGTTTCGTCCTTGCCATTTTCGAGGCAAGTATCATATGTCGAGTTCGATTTATCATGCTTGTGGTTTTGTTCATATTGTTGAATATGAGATGTATTTCTGGAAAATCTCGTGATATTCGTTGTTGTTTGTTCGTATTGATGAACATATTGAAATGCATATGTGTATGTATAAGTGATTGATTATGGTATAAATGATCCGAGGGGGTCATGAGGATCTATGCTGAGGGCGCTGGATCGAACGTCCACCATGCGTTGGTCCGACGGGATCATCATGGGGATCTATGCTGAGGGCGCTGGATCGTTGGACGGGTTTTCCACCATGCGTTGGTCCGACGGGATCATCATGGGGATCTATGCTGAGGGCGCTGGATCACTGGATTACCTTGTATTGTGTTGATGGAATCGTGAGGATTCGCATCGTTGGATTCCGGTAGCGGAAGTCCGTTTGCATGTTTTGTGATGCATTGATGATTAATTGTATTATGATACTTGTACTAGCATTGTTTTGCTAACCCCTTCGGGGGTGGACATTGTTTTGATGTTCAGGTAGCCGAGGAGCGGGGAGGCAACCACGATCGGAGACGATGAAATGGCTCAGTGATGTGGTTGATGTTATTATTATTGTGATTTGTCTTCTTGGTTCGTTTAGTACTCGAGTACGTCTGTATTAATAAAGTCCTTTCGATATGGTTGTATAAGTTAACACATTTGATCGTTTGAATCAAATCCGTATTTGAATTCCAGTTGTTCGATTGGTTTATTTTTATACTTCTTTTAAAATTAGCCTTGTAAATCCTTATTTAAAGGGTTTACGGCACTGTAATTATTCCGAATATCTCAGGGTGTTACAGTTCTGAGCATGAAATGTTATGCTGACAGCTTCAGACCAGAACCTTTTTGGAAGATCAGTCTCAGCAATCATTGTTCTGGCTGCTTCCTTGAGGGTTCTGTTCCTTCTTTCAGCTACAACATTTTGTTATGGTGTTCTTGCGGTTGATACTTCATGCTGAATTCCATTTTGATCACAATACTCAGTTATGGCTTTGTTGAGAAATTCTCCTCCTCTATCTGATCTTATTTTTATGATTGATAAGAATTTCTCATTTGAATTTTTCTTAGCAGCTCAGGTATCTTGGTTAGAGTTTCACTCTCCTTGTAGAGAAACACTATTCAAGTGTATCTTTAGTAGTCATCCACAACTACCAAGGTATGCTTCCTTGCACTCAGAGTTCTTGGCTTGATATGACCAAATAAATCAATGTAAAGTAGGTCCAAAATTCTGTGGGTGAGAGTGGTAGGTTGAATTGATTTGAAAGACGCTTTTGTTTGCTTTCCCTTCTGGCATGCATCACAGAGAGACTCCTTCTTGAATACTTCATCTGGAAGCCCTCTGACCAACTTCTGTGAGCTCATGTTGCTGAGAGCTTTGAAGTTCAGATGACACAGTCTCTTGTGCCAGAGCCATCCATTTTCAGCTATTGTTCTGGATATGAAACCAGTACTGGGAGTGCCTATATTCTAATCTATCATATATACATCCCTTCTTCTGTAGACTTGTAGTTTCACTTCTCCAGATAAGATATCAATTAGGTGAAAACTACTAGGTTCTTTTCATCACAGAATTGGCTTACGCTCAACAGGTTGTATTTGAGTCCTTTGACATACTGAACTTTTGAGATGATAATGTTCCCTCTGTGCAGCTCCCTATAACCTCTTTGGTAATAAGTAGAGCTGTTATTCGAGCCGAGCCGAGCTCGAGTACTTGATGCTCGAGCTCGGCTCGAGCTCTTAACGAGCCGAGCCGAGCTCGGCTCGATAACACTAACGAGTAAAGAGATGAGCTTGACTCGACTCGTAAATGAGTCTAACGAGCCTAACGAGCCTATCGAGCCAAGCCGAGCCCAACGAGCCTAATGTAATTATAAGAAAAATCTTAGTTATCGAGCCTAACAAGTCGAGTTCGAGCCGGCTCGTTAATAAATCAAGCAACAAGTCGAGCTCGAGCTCGGCTCATTTAATATTCGAGTCGAGCTTTAATGAGCCTTAACGAGCCGAGCTGAGCCGAGCTTTCGAGCAACAAGTCGAGCTCGTTTTGACTGTTGATGCTGTTTTGGCCATTGCCTAGTCTTTTGTCTAGGTGGCTGCCTTAAAAACCTTGGATGCTGCCTATACTGTTGACTGGGATGCTCTCTCTTTTTATATACAGGTTTCTTTGTAGGCTCAGCAGTGTGGACAAGTGTTTCTCCCTTTATGAAAGTGATATTTGAATTTGAAGGAGTATTTGGGTCATATTCAAGGCCTGATTTTAAATAAAATGGTCTGTGGTTTATACACAAACCATCTAAGGTGAAAGATGCTTTTAAAGATGTTATTTCTTTAGCCTGTGTATTACTCAGCTTTGTCAGTTTAGAAAACTCAGTTTTGATATGAGCAAGTGCAGCTGATTTTTCACTGTTAAAAGCAGTTAGCCTCTTAATCTCAGCTGTGGTAATTTAAACTGAGTTTTTCAAATTATTATCAGTCTGTTTTTCAAACTCAAGTCTGATGTTTGCTAACTATAGGCTGAGTTTGTCCAAATCATTTCAACTTCCTATTCTCATCCTTCACCGGTGTATTCTCAATTGTCACAATCAGGTGTGCAGTTTTTAGTGTTTCAAAATCTTTTAAAAGCTGATTTCTCTCATTTGTGAAGATCAATATCTTAAGACATGTCTGAGCTAACATATCCTAAAGTTGGAGGTTTAGATGTTACCTCTTTATCAGCTAGGTTGGCCATCAAGCAGTTGCAGTTGTCATCATCATCTTAAAAGAATTCACTCTATGATTCTACTCTCTCTTGGATTTTATTTTCACCAATGAGAGCTTTTCTCTTGTCTTCCATTCTGCCCATGTCCTTCTTATCTTCATCTTTCTTGAGCTCAGGGCAATCAAACTGGATATGTCCTGTCTTATGACAGTTATAGCATTCTACTTTCCAGTTTCCAGCTTTTTGGTTCCTCCTTGGGTTCTCATTGTAGTTCTTTTTATATTTTGAGTAATTCTTTTTGAAGTTGCTGAACCTTTGCACGATGAATGCCATTTCTTCCTCAAAGTTTAGAGGACTTTGAGGATTAACTACAGCTTGGCTTTTTGCAGGTGACTCTGCTGCAAAAGCTATTTATTTTTCAACTTGTTCACTAGATGATGAGCACGGAGCTCGAACTCAAATGCCTTGAGGTCTGAGAATATTTCCTGGCTCTTTATCTTGTTAAGATCTTTAGATTACCTCATGGCAACGACCCTTATGCTCTATTCAGGGGTAAGAGACCTTAATACTTTTAGAGTCATCTCTCGGTTGCCATAGGTTTTACCAAGAGAATTTATTTCATTGATAATCTCAGTGAATATGGTATCCACATTATCAATTGTCTCTCCATTCTCCATCTTGAAGTTGTCAAACTTTTGGGTAGCAACTAACAACTTGTTCTCTTTGATTAGCTTGGTTACCTCACACATTACAGCTAATATGTCCCATATCTCTTTGGCATTTTTGCAATTCTTGATCTTCAACATGTTGGCTTTATCAAGAGTTTGATATAAGATATCTCTGGTCCGATTGTCAAGGTTGGCCAGTTTCCTTTCTTCATTGGTCATCTCTATTCTTCTCTTGGGAATCTGCTTTGGTTTTTCTTCTGCAATCTCTTCACCTGTATTGTCCTTCAGGAAGGTGAATGGTCCATCCTCGATTATACACCACATATCATCATGAATGGATGATAGATGAGCCTGCATTCTTATTTTCCATAAGTAATAATTGTCAACAGAGAAAACAGGTAATCTAGAGTGCATGTATTGCATGTGTTCCATTTTAATGAGAGATTTAAATATATACTCGAGTATATGGATCTAGTTCGGTAAAATTGAACCAAACTCTCTGATACCAGTTGTCGGTCACAAGGCATCAGGTATAAGTCTAGAGGGGAGTGAATAAACTTATAAAATCTTTTGCTCAAATAACTGTTTTCAAAAAGTCGGCTGTAGTAGTAGCAGCTAAGGTTACACGGCTGATAATAGTGCAGTTAACCTTTGTCAGCTATAAAATGGTTTTGCGGAATGACAGCTGACTTTGAATGCAACAGTTAAGTATGATGTTAAAGACAGTAAATCACACAGCACTTATAGTGGTTTCAGAGGTAGGGTAATCCTCTACTAGTCCACTTCTCTCCAAACCAGTTGGAGATAAATTCACTGTAACTTTCAACTAGTGAAATTAATATTACAATGAATTCTGTTACAACAGCTTCCAACCACTGAAAACTCGTGGCCGTTGCAACTCCTTCCCTTGGTTGCTTAACACCTCTTGATCGAAAATCTGTGGATGCCTCAACAACTCGCAAGCTGTCTATCACCTTTCAATCAATAACCCATGGATGTTTTATAACTTCACACTTTCAAGAACCTTGTTCAAGAAAGTACTCCTTACTCAAACTTAAAGACAAGAGTGTTGTCTTCTCAAACTTTAAGAGCTTCTCAGCTTTAAGATCTTGCTCTTCATGATGCTATAGATTTGCTTTGCGTTTGCTTTGATTGCTTGTAAGTATTGTTTGCATCGTACTTCTACTCAAGTGTTCTTTTATATTTATAATATGATCTTTGAGCCCTTCATAGCCATTGCATCTTGTAACAAATTCGTCCGTTGGAGAGTGGATTTCATTTTTTATCTTTTCATCTCTTTGCAAGGCGTTGTCTTTTTCTTCAAATCTGACCGTTTGAAGATGTATGTTGTCGTTGCACCGCTTTTCTTTGATTACTATAATTGGAAAGTCTTCAGGGCGCAAATCTCGATGATCCTTAAATTCCGGGAATCAATCAATTTGTCTCCTTGGATTTTACGTCTACATGTGTTTTACCGTCCATGTTGACTTTTCAACTTTTGCTGACGTGGACAGTTGATATCAAAACTTGGCTGATATTTCATCTGTGATAAAACTCATCTGATATTTTCTTTGGTCAAACCTGGCTGATATGTTGGTCAAACCTGCCTGATGTTTTGCTTGGACAAAAGCTGGCTGATATCTGGTCTTGAAAGTTGGCTATTATTTCCCTTGGTCAACCTCAACTGATATTATGTTTTGACCGAACATGGCTGATGTCTGACTGGCCAACCTTAAATGATATTTCGCTTTGACCAAATCCCGGCTGATATTTTGGCTGTTATGTACTTAGCCAAAATTGTCTTTAGAGATATTCAGCTGTACTTCTGTCTTGGTCAAACCCGGCTGATATTTTCCTTGGACCGAAACCTGACTGATGTTTTATCGGTCAAACCTGGCTGATATCTTGCGTTGACCAAAACTCGACTGATAATATGCCTGCTCATACTTAGCCATATTTCTACTCAATCAAAATGAATAACACTTAGCCTAATTTATAAGGGCCTATAGAAGATACTCGTTTGGTTCTTCTTTACAATGGCAAGTACATACATTTGAAGTAATCTTTGAATACAGGTATGACATCATCAAAATCTAAAAATTATATTCATAACAATACTCCTCCTCCATACCTCATCTCTCTCATACGGGTGGATAAGCTTGGCTACCCTTCGTTTTGTTTTAAATAGCATTAGTGCTTTATTGTATTTCTGATCTTATTTCCTAGTGGTCTGTACCTTAACCCACATTTCTAGTGGTGCAACTTGTATTTCCCTATTATGTGCTTCTCGTTTTAGGAGTTAAACTATGGTCCATTTTTTGCCATAGTCCTGGGTCGGATTGTTTGTTTTTCTCGATTTCATCTTTTATCTCATAGGATGGTGGGTCACGCCTTAACCCTCGTCCACACTGGACGACGTTTCTGTTAAAAACAAGAGTTCTATAAGTAGAAATTGTGAATGTATGATTAAGACTAAAGGATAAAATGTATTGAGCCAAACTTATAATAAAACTTAAGTGATATAATTGTTATTATCTAAATTAGCATACTGGAGTTATAAATATGAAACTTCTAAAAGATTGAAAAATGAAAGAATAAATGTAAAGGTGTGGACGATTAGTACTATTAAATAAATGAGTCTCCCTTCATAAATTTGACCTATTTTAACCCAATTTGGTAAACAGTTTTTAAGTTAAAATTAGAGATTTGGAGTAAATTAAAGGTTTGACTTTATAAACCTCTAATTTTGATGTTTGGTTGAGAGATTTTTTTAATTAAATGATTGGTCCAAATTCTCTAATTTTTAAAAAGCTCATTTTAGGAGCTTTTCGATTGATTTATTCAATAAATTAGTTGAAAAACATACTTATCCCTATATATATATATATATTGTCGCGTTACATGCGATCCAATTTATTAGATGCGATCTTTCTGATCTTAATTTATGCATGAGTTTTGTACTAATTATGCATGAAATATATGCAATTCGTGCATCAAAATTTCAATGTATTAAAATATGCAATATATGCATCAAAATATCGATGCATTAAAATATTTGTTAGAATTAATGCATTGAAATTTTGATGCACGAAATGCATATATTTCATGCATAATTAGTACAAAACTCATGCATAAATTAGTACTGTAAAATACTACATCTAATAATGGTACTGCATAGAACGCGCCTATATATATATATTATATTTTCCTTAATTATAAATCTCAAACCAACAAATTTTAATTAATAAACTAATATAATACTAATATTGATCAAATGGTGGTGTTACATTTCCATCATCTCAAACCAAAAACTTTTAATTAATAAAGTAATATAATACCAATATGGATCAAATGGTGGTGTTACATTTCCATCTCAATTTTATAGAGTTGTTATATTATAATAAATTAGATATGAGGGAAAATTTTATATCACACAAAAAAATAGATTTCCTAATTTAATTATATTTTGTTCAATTTGAATGATCTTTTTTCTATTGCACTGAAGTTTTCAATTTAAGAAAAACTTTATTTTAATAAATAAAATAATTATCTTATGTTATATAAATTAAAATTTAAGTTTAGTGAAACTAATAATATTAAAAATAAAGAAGATTATAGATATCTTCAAATAAGGAATTGCGTTATATTTGTTGATCATTTTATATAATTAAGTAAGTATAAAAATTATTAATTATTTAATAAATGTTTTTATATTAATATCTACTTTATGTGAATTTTTTGGATTAATTTTTTTTAAAAAAAAATACACTAACTCCTTCAAATTTGAATAAGAGTTAATGAGAACCAATTTTTTTTCTTTTTTTCTTTTTATTTTTCTCTCAATGTTTAGAAATTAATAGTTTTACCGTCTCAACTCTATTTTTTATTATTAATATTTTAAATTAATCTTCATTTTAAGATATTTGATTTAACATTCATTAGGCATATATATAATTAAAATATTTCTTTTTGAATATAAGTTTTTTTTGAATAATTATTATATTATATCTTGATTTTAAATTATCTGTATATAAAATACAAAAATCAGATAATTTTTAGATAATTTATTTGAAGTAAATCTATCTTTTTACAAGATCAATATTTTTACTTCAGTTTTCACCTTCTTATAATAATTTTAGATTATTGAATTATTTTATTTTAAAAATATTTGGGAAAAGAATTATAGACATGTTAGACTTATAATTCTTAGTATAAAGATATATTATTAGTTAAAATAATTTTTTGATTGATTCTTCTTTTTGTGAAAAGAAAGATTATATAAACAAATATAATAAGTTGATTATATTTTTATTTAAATACGTCACAATAATATACTTTATCACCCTATGTCTAATGAATTAATATCATTGTGGATCTCATGGTATATTATTAAGTATAAAATGTGTGACTTTAATCTAATTATTTATCAAAAATATATGACGTTCTTTCGCCTGTATACTGATATGTAATTATATTAGTATATTAATATAAATATTACAATATACAATGATCATATAGATTACTGTTATTTTTATATATTTTATATCGAACTTTTACACATCTATACTTAATATTAAAAGAGAGTCGCAAAAAAATATAAGGAAACATGTGTCATCTCCACGTTAATTCTCTTTTTAAAAATCTTAAAAAAATGGACGTTTAATTTGGGAGGGGGTTAGAGGATTATTCCATTACATACTATCTACCAATTAAAAACTTTCTCTCATTTTATTCCTTTTATTTTTAAACTAATAGTTTAAATAATTATAGCTTTTTTGTATCAATTTTATTTTTGAAAAAAATATATCAAATTCTTACTTCGTGCTCTTTAATTTGACATCCATATAGTATATATAAAATAATATAATATAATTATAATATATTTAGATGATTGAAATATTTTAATATAAAAATATAAGAATATTGAAGAAAAATATATTTTTAGTTTATTTTCATAGCTTTTTCATAATTATTTAATTTTTAAGAATTATTTTGTTTTGATTATAAAATAGTAAAATATATTACATTAATATCAAATCATATAAAAAATTATATTAATAAGAATATCAGTTGTATATTTTTAATGAAAGTTGATAATACAAAAGCAATGACATCGTGAGCCTAGTAAAAATCTTTGGGGTGGTATAATGAAAGTTGATAATAATAAACATAATTTAATTTTTTATTTATAAAATTAGATATAAGACTCATATTATGTATATGAAAAAATAAATCTTAAGTCTTAATTAATTTACGGTTTTCCTATCATGTGCTTTTAGATCACATTATAAGAGTTTATAAATGAAATTAAATCAAATAATAATATATGTATATGTATGTGTATACTGACTCATATATTTTATAATATTGTTGAAATTCGATCACATATTATTAATATAATAAAATATTTAATATTTTACTGCGTGCACATCTAATTTAATATAAAATATTAATCAAACTAATTAGTAAAAAGAGCTCATCCAAACGTCCGATTGGCTGGCCTTATAAAAGGCATTCGCGTAACCCTAGTTGATTCAGGACCTTTCTTTAATTTGTTAAGAAACCGAACACAGCTTTAGTTTTGAGGTATAACTCCTATTTGCTTTTCTGAGCTAGCGGAGGGGATGTCTGGCATGTACGGACAAGAAGGTCACGGATCTGGCGGTGCGCCCGTGGGCGGTGGCGGAGGTTATGGTTACGGCGGCTCTGAAGGCGGGGGATCCGGAGGTTATAGCGGCGGTGTCGGTGGTGGAGGATATGGAAACCGTGGAGATAATTCTGGATATGGTGGAACTGGCGGTGGTGGATACGCCGGTAATAGAGGTATTTAGTTTTGATGTATATCTTGCTGCGTTTTTTCATATACGGAATTTGGTTGTTAAGATGTTTGGTGCTGTTATGTCTTGGGTTGCATGGAACTTTTCTCAATACGTGATCTGTTTCTTTGATTGTAGGAGCTGCTGGTGGTGGATACCAAGGAAATCGTAGTAGTAGCGGTGGAGGCGGCGGTAGAGGAGGTGGACGTGGTGGTGGTGGTGGAAGCGGCAGGGTGGGCGATTGGTTGTGTCCTAATCCAAGGTAATGATGCTTGTTTTCAGATCTGTAGTTCTTCCTGATATTTTTGTATAGTATTGTTTCTGTGGTGGTATTGATTTTGTAAATATAGTAGGGGTTACTTTTTCATTGAGTCTGAAGTTAGTTAGGAACACCTTGACATCTTTGCACATGCATCAGATTAATTAATGAACACCCCACTACAATGTAAAGCAGATGAATTTTCCTTTGAACTGCAACTGAAATATGAGACCAGGACCTATATAGAATTTCATATGTAATAAAAAACCGTTTATGCCTCTGCTGGTAAGCTTCAATTTTACCTGGTATTGAGTTTGTTTTCTACCTTTATGCCTTGCATTTCTTGAATTACATCACATTTAAGTGAAATTCTAGGATAAACATACTTTATCTAAGGTTTGAAAGTTCTGATGTTCGTTTTTTGAGTTTACGAAATAACTTGGTTTTAGAAGCAAGTTCAAGTTTGTTCTGATACACACACACACACACATACATATATATACATATATATATATATATATACACACATATATATATATACATATATATATATATGTATACATATATTATATATATATATGTGTGTATATATATATATGTATATATATGTATGTGTGTGTGTGTGTCTGCGTGCACGCGCGCACATGTGTCTGTATATAGATAAATTGGGTAATAGTTAAGGTAGCACACACGTCATGAAAGCAGCACACCAACTTGCTTCTGACAGTAGGGGAAATCTTGATTGCAGGTTACATTAGTCATGATGTGTGTGCTATCTTAAAATAATTCTTACCGATCATTTCTTTCCTTTCCCTTCTCTGAAATGGTGAGAATTGTTCTATTTATTTCTCTGTTGAATAAAATATGAAGTTAACATCTGTCTGCGCATGATTAGATTGTTTAATAAGAAGATCAACAAAGGTAGATTCTATATTTGAGTTCCTTTATCTGTTGGTGGTAATTGATAATGTCATGTGGATGTAGCTGCGGGAATTCGAACTTTGCCCGAAGAACGGAGTGCCACAAATGTGGTGCACCATCTCCAGCTGGCAGTGATGACCGTGGAGGTAGAGGCTCTGGTGGTGGCCATAGCAGGGGTGAAAGAGGCGGGGGTTATGAAGACAATCGTGGTGGCAGGGATGAGGGTTATGAAAATAATCAAGGTGGAAGAGGTAATTATTATGATAGTGGCAGTGGCCGCAGTGGTAATACTTCTGATGCTGGAAATGGTAGGGGTGGTTCTTATGGTGTGAACCAAGGAAGGGATAATGGTGGTTATGGACAGGGTCCTCTGGTAGCTCCCTCGTCTTATGTTGGTGCAGGTGGAAGTTATGCACCACCTAATAACGCATATGGTGGGAACCCTAATTATGCTTCTGATGTGGTTCCTCCCCCTAGTAGCTATACTGGCGGGCCTACTTCATATCCTCCATCATATGGTGTCCCTACCAATTATGATGGTGATATTCTTGGTGATAGCCGTGTCGGTGGACGAGGTGGCCCGCCTGGGGGGCATGTCGGAGGTCCTCATAATGCAGGAGGTTATGGTGGTGGTCCAGCGGAAGCTCCTGAAAAGGTGAAGCAGTGTGATGAAACTTGTGGGGATTCCTGTGATAACTCGAGAATCTATATATCAAATTTGCCTCCGGATGTCTCTATCGAGGAGCTTCAAGAACTGTTTGGAAGTATAGGCCAGGTAAATGCGAATTCCTTACCTCGTTTTTATTGAAGGATTATATAATTAATATATATATATATATTCCCGAAGGTTGTACAATCCTTTGAAAGAATAGTGTACTGATGTGCATTGTTATTCAAGGACTATAGTGTCTGTAGTTATCTTGCCTTTACTGCTGCATTAAAATTGCTTCGCTCTGGTTCAAATCGATGTTTTAAAATTTGCGACTCGTATTCGAGGAGTTTTGCGCACATGAGGCGAGGCGTACGCCTCGAGGCTGAATGAGGCGTACGCCTCGAGGCTGAATGAGGCCTACGCCTTAACTTTGTTGAAATGAAAAAAATTAAAAAAAATTATCTAAAACAAAGTTCAACAACAATACTTAATACTACTGCTACTGGAACAAAAAACTTTACAAACTAGAATAAAAAAATCAACGTCAATAAATTTATCAAATTAAAAAAAGAGCTGTTTAGGGGGAAATTAAAAGCTGTTTACCAAAAAAAAAGGAAATTCTAGTTAATGAGCTAACATTGTTTTTACAATTATAAAAAAAAGAGTTGTTTACATAAAGTCAGAAAATAAGAAAAGAAATAAAGGGATTTTAACAAAGTTTAATTCTAAATAAAAAAAGAGTCACTGTTCAGAGAATAGGAATGGGAGCACTGGAAAAAGAAAGGAAAAAGAAACATATAAAACAGAGGAAAACAAAAAAACTAAAACACATACCTGGTGATAGAGAGATGCGTCCGGCGGGAGATTCTTATTAAAGAGAATGAAAGAGGGAGATCGTGCGTCTGGCGGCAGAGAGAGTCGAGAGAGAGAGAGAGAGAGAAAGTGGACTTTGAGAGAATCAGCGGCAGAGAGAGACAGAGACAGAAAATAGAACGACACCTCTCAGGAGACTTTGAGAGAATCAGCGGCAGAGAGAGACAGAGACAGAAAATAGAACGACGCCTCTCAGGACTCAGTGGGCTTTTATTAGAGTTCTAGAAATTAATAAAATAAAAAAGGCTGAAAAGACCAGTCTCCCAGACTCGCCTCCTCCTGCGAGTTGACTCGCCTCGAGTCGACTCGTCTGCCTCAGTCAAAAAACTCGGTCCTTTTGCCAAATCCAGCAGACTCGTAAGCCTTAACTCGCCGGGCGTCCGCCTCGAGTCGACTCGTACAAGTCTTCCGTTTTTTGAAACACTGGTTCAAATAGTTGGATACCATAGCATGCTAATGCTGTTTATTCTTTTGGGAGAATGTAAATAGAAAACAAGTCGTGTGTATTTTCCATTTGGCATCTAGTTGATGAAATGATTTCTGGTGTGGACAACCGTGATAATGGTTTAAGCCTTCTTCTCTCTTGGTTACTAGGTTGCAAAAATTAAGCAAAAGCGAGGCTACAAGGATCAGTGGCCGTGGAGTATTAAATTATACACAGATGAACAAGGAAACAAAAAAGGGGATGCAGTTTTATCTTATGAAGATCCCTCAGCAGCACATTCAGCTGGTGGTTTTTTCCATAGTATGTTCTTGACTTGGCATTTCTTGAAGCTGAGTATCTTTGTTGTTTATTTTTTCATCATTTCTTGGGTATGTTAGTTTGTATCCCTGGGTGTAGTTACATGGATTTTTTTTACCAGTGTATGAATTGAGGGGTCACAAAATTAACGTTTCGATGGCTGAAAAATCTGCTCCGAAGGCTCCTGCATATGGTTCTGGGTAAGCTGATCTTTCCTGAGATATGTTTTTTCACCATTTCAAGTATCTATTATCATTTGTTAGAAGCTGCCCCCCCTCCTTCCAATTTCATAATTACAATACTATGTACATTAACTTCTACAGTACTGTATTCTGTTTTTGTTGTTCTGTTATGTTGCCTGTTTTGTTTCCATTTGCACCGACATATCTGTGGTTGTTTCCCGTTCATGAATTATTCTACATATTTTAATTAATTATCATGTACTGTCCCTATAATATAAAATCAGCTAAGTAATGGTTGATTGATTTGCACTGGACTCTGATTAGTGTTTAGCAACTTTAATTCAATCTTATGCATGCTATCAAGCTACTTGGTTGATGATAATAATATGCATATAGACAAGATTGTGATTTGTGAACGCTGCCCTGAATGGCTCAAAGACGACGGATTCCTGTTAGTGTTATATATAGGTGTTTCAATATTAGCTGAGTATTTAGTGATTTATTTTACACGGACCTAAAATAAGTGTTCCCAAAATCTAATAATCGGGGTCTGTTTGCTTCCGTTGGGTAGTTGTTTTTGTAACCTTTCTTTGGATCCATTGTGTGTATCCTTTGGATTGGTTAAGTTGAGATGTCTAAATTCCCATCTCGGTCTAGTTTATGAATGATGTACATGTGTGCCCTATGCTTCTTAATCATTTGATTTTTGGAGGGTGTTCTGAAAACCTGTTGATGTTAAGAGCTAATATACTCCAAGAGTGAGTTTGGTAATTTTTTTTTTTCTAGAGGATCTTACTAGCTCTCCAGAAAAGATGTCCAAAAAATCTTAGAGAGCGTTTAAGCTTCTAAAAAAGTACCTTCACTGAACGTTTTTCAGAGAGCTTATAAGCTTCATGGGTTTAAGCATTTCGAAAGACTAGAATACAGTTAGTAAATTATATACTTATCCGAAATCACCAACGCAATCAAGTCCATGGTTTCCAAATTAGTATTTAAATAGTTCTAACATTTTCAGATTATTTCTCATCATCATGCATATAAAAATACTCTGTATAATAACCAATCGATCCACACACTTCAACAACTATTTTTAAATTAAGTTCCATCATTTTTTAAGCTCCTACAACAGCTTATCGGATGTAAAAGCTCAACCATGTACCCTCTTACTCACGTCAACTTCTCTTTGTATATAAGAAAAACCAAATAATGTCCAAATATGGTTGAATAGATGTGTCATGGTGTTATTTCTTTTGTTGGTTGACATTTCCTTGCATCAGTTTATAAGAATGTGCAATGAGCTAAAACTTCGAGCATTTTGTCTAGTGGCCTTGCAACATGAAAATGAATATGCATGGTTAATGCTCATGTGACCATTTGTAGTATTTATACTAGTTCTGCTATGTGTGTTTTATATGCTACCTTTTTTTGGTTAAACTGCTTATGTAGCAGCAGTGGTGGTAGAGGCAACTATGGCGGTGATAGGCGGAGAGACAACTATAGAGATGGGGGTTCTTCTGGTCCAGATAGGCATTATCATGGTGGAAACCGTTCTCGCCCGTACTAAAGTTCCAGAAGTGCTAGTATGTACTAATATTTGTGATGGGAGGGTTTTATTTTTATTCCATAAGCAGAGTTGTTCTCTAACTGGAAATCAGAGGTAGGTTGTTTATTACTCTAAGCAGTATTGCCTTTTTCCCCATTCTACATCTGTTGTTAGCACTTGGTCAAGAGTTCCATATATGGCTTGGGATTGATTTGATGCTGTGTGAACTTTTTTTATAGTTGGAAGTGGATATTCTCCAAATTGCTGCTAAAGGTAGATTAAGTATCAGGTGAGCGTTGCTTCCTAAAGTTGCGTTTATTACTTTTCCCTTCCAGTGACACGTGGTTATGTGCTTGCATGGTTGGCCATGCCTGCATCTATGCTTGATATGTTACAACTACACAAACAATTGCATTTCATTCCTCTGTTTCCTAGTTCCTTTTGCCTTCAGGTGTTGGCTTGTATGTGTGTGCATCATTCCTTCATCATTTTGGTGCCTGTCACCGTGATGTACCTTTTGGGCTTCAATTAAGTAGTAATTGCAGCAAGATTAAAAATAACATAAGTTCTGTTAGTTTTCTTTCTTCTTTTTTTTTTCTTTTTTTTTTGCATAACATTTTTAAGGGCATGTTTTTGAATAAACCTCTGCGTAATTTAGTGTTCTTGTACAACCTGTGTTTTCTCACACCTGTGTGTTCTTGAATATACATATTGGAAGGCGGAGACTACGCTAAAAGAAAAAGAGGGAAAACGTATCTAAATGTGATCTTTTTAGTAGTATTATTTATTCTGCTTTTATTTCAGCAACTAAGAAAAATGAAGTCTGTGTGAGTCGCCGCTCTGATTTATTGAGTACAGTTAGTTTTAAGTAGGATATGGCCTTTCCAAGTTCACTTTGTTCAGGATCAACAGTTCTCTTACAAAACTAACCAGTCTGTGTTTATAGTTAAAAAAAATGTAGTTGGCCCATTTCATGTACTGACACAGTTTGTGAAGAGGTCAAGACTACACATTCATGTTGAAAGGAACTCGATAGTTGATTTTCCGTGCATTTGTGGAGTCATATCTATGTTCTTTTCTCTCAAACTGCCCCTCGTGTGTTCTGAGGTGAGATCTTCTGCTGGTCTGGCTTGCCTTTTGTCCCCCCCCCCCTTTGGCTTGTTATCTTAACAAGTTTTTTCCTTCTTGATGTCGGCTATGCCTGTACTGGAATATGATTTTGGTTTTGTTGCTACTTATAAGCATTTTCTTTAGTTGCACGGAGAGAGGTAGGACGTACTATTGACAAGAAGTCTTCATTTGAAAGAATACTTATTAGATGCTGAGATTGAGGTCAATTATATGATGCCTTAAATTTTATATTATTTAGACCACCACTTTAAGTCATTTGATTGGAAGAACTTCAATTCAATTAGATAATTGAGATGTACAATAATATTATTAGATACATGTATATAACTTGGGGTGGTTCTAAGGTACCCGTATGGGTAGTATGTGCATGTATATTCATCATCAGATTCATGATTAAAATAATTTGTCACGGATCAAATGGTGAATATGCTACCTTAGAATTTTGTGGTGCTTTCTTAACTTGTAGCTTGGTTACCTCGGAATGAGTTGAATGGGAAAAGTCTAGTGTGCTCTTCCACATCCTTTTAGATAATTTTATTTATTTTTATATATTTTGTAATTAAAATAATCATTTAAAATATGCTTTATTTTTGAAATACTTTCTCCTGTATAATTTTTTTTTGATATAATTAGAAAATATTATCTTGATTATATCTTAGGCTACTCTAATCCAATTAAATTATCAATTTTTATCAACGGATTTAGTTTTTTATTTGACATTTGAGTTGTCACATAATATTTTCATATTCTTTCAAATAATATTTTGTTTTCTTTGTTCACATATCCTCAAGCAGCATTTTTATTTATCTGTAATACATGGTTAACTAATGTAATTAATAGTGTATATATTTGTAAATGTTACTTTATTTATTCATATTTATCTATTAATATTTATTATGTCCATACGATAAAATAGTAAAAAGAAAACATTGTTTAAATAATAAGAAAGTAGCTTTGGGGAAATCCTCCTGTGCCATAAAGGGAAGAAAAAAGTGAGCGTTGTTACTATTCAGTAAAAAGTTAAGTTTGATTACATGAAATTACAGGTCCGGCTGTGTGATGCGGTGGCTTTTTTATATCCTTGAGTGAATATTAGTTTAATGTTTGTGAAGGACAAGCGTTGTAGTGTTCTGTTTTGCGGGAGGCCCGTGGTTTTCTTGATGGAGCAGCTATCTATACGAGTATCTTTTTACACTGACTTGCACTATTGAGTAACGTGTGACATTACAACAACAACAGAGCCTTAGTCTTAAAATGCTTTGGGGTCGGCTAATATGAATCAATTTTTGAAAACGTCAAGTAGTCTCCAATAAAACAGTCATATGAAAGGCAAAAGTGATAGACGAAGAGTTTAGTAATGTGTGACAGTATATAAAAGAAATATTACGATGTATGGTGTTGGATTTTTCTCATTGTGTATATTTAAAAAATTATTTTTGCTATAATTTTATTGAAATATAATTAAAGATATTAATGGTTAAAGCTTTATAGTGAGCTTGTGTTAATGTTAAAATTTGTTGCAAGATATTAATAGTTGAGGCCAATAAATGTTAATCATATATTGCAGTTTTTCATCTAATATTATATGTGAAGTGAATTATTTATATTATTTTATAAGACGTTGATAATGTGATCTTGTCTGACACTAATATGTCGTATTATTTGCAATATAAAATAAATAGATGATATTCGCATAATCTCAATGTGAATTATTATGCAAAACATGCGATAATTAATAATTTCATAGATAGTGTAGGGAAACAAGGGTAATACAAGCATTGGACACAACAATCTTCCATTTATGCACAATGTATACTTTTAAGTACATTAATTTATACATAAGTTATCATATTTCTCAGTTATACTCGATGCAATGTTATTATGAACCCATTTCATCAATTTATCAAAATTGAGGAGGGAGCTTACGAGCCGTAAAGTAATTGCAGTTTACTATCCAACACTTGGGTTTGTTTTGCAGTTTAGTGTTTAGCATTACAAAAAAAGTTGCGGGTACTTTCTAACGTTAAAAAAATTTGCAGAAAATATCCATGTTCCAAAAAATTAACAAAACCAACCCCAGTGCAAACTTCCATCGTTACACTTAATATATTTGCAAATGGGGCTTCTCATATTTTTAATAAATTTAGGGGGATGTATTCAATTGAGACTTGAAATGAGTTTCAAAATGTTTGGGTGTATTTCATTGACTTTTAAAAGTTAGTTAAATTTTTATGGTATTCAATATATAATTTTATGGAGTTTTTAAAAGTTTATTATAGTTATGAGATATTAATGAAAATTTTTATAAATCTTACAAAATTATGAGGTATTTCAATTTATTTTGGATTCTAAGGATTTTAGTGGAATCATCTAGGTACTCATCTTTAAGCACACAGTATAAAAATAATTTGTCTTTTAAAATCTTTCGTACACCACTAAGATTTTGACGGATTTTAATTGGTCACCACTGCCGCAGTTGCCTCTTCCACCACCACGTCACCGCCTCCGCCACCACCGTCTCCACACCACCATTTCCCCCGTCCCGTCCCACCACCAACACCATTTTTGCTGTCACCCCGCCGCCACCACCACTGTCATTTCTCATAACATTTTTCTTCTTTATTTTTTGTTTTTTCTTACTTTTACTATAAGAATAATATAAATATTTCAAGAGAATGTAAGAAAGTAATAAAAATGAATAAATTGTATTCATGACGCTGATAGAGGTGCCTTTATATAGGCTTTACAGTGAGAGTCATTCCGTAAATAAAATTCTTTTTGATAAGACACCTAATGTGATCCTACTACCTCTAGAAGGATCTCGAACATTCCATCTATGTATCCTACTACAACCAGTGTTATGCAAGACGTAGTAAGGGAAGGATATTCTGGAACAGTAAATAAGTTCTTATAATGTTTTTATCTTTTGTTCTAACTTTTTATTAAAAAAAATAATTATCTACAAAAATTTGTAAAAAAAATTCAATTTATAATTAAATATTTTATATCTACTCATTACTTCAATAACTTGATATATGTTTGTCTTTTTAATATGAGATAGTTTTTTAGTTTTTCTCGTTAAATTATATCAAATTGTTGTAAAATTTCTATTTGCAATAGCTATCATATAGAACAACTATCTATTAAGATATAACGCTAATAAATGAATTTTCTGTGGTTACTATCTTTTGAGAAAAATAAAGTTATTAGAAATTCATAAAAGTTCATAAAAATCCATGAAAATCTATAGAATTATAATAGATAGAAGTCCATTGAAATCAAAAAGAATTTATGAAAGTCTATTGAATTCCATTAAAATCTATTAAATTCATCAAACTCTAAAATCTATCAAATTCTATTAAAATTTTTATTAAATACACCCTCTTAGTTAATGTTTAAAATATAAAACAAAACAAAACAATCCAAGCATCGAACTTTACGTATTAAAAACCTAGTAAATTATTTTTTATTTTTCCTGGTTTTTAAAATTGATTGTTGATTTTTATTTCTTAATTGTTTGTTTTATGTGTTTATAAAAAAGGTTAGTTCTTGTTAGTGATCCGGGAACACAGAGAAGAAAAAGCTTTTTATTCTCTTTCCGTTGCTTGCTGGAAGAGATAGATACGGTACAGAGAGGAGAGTTCACGTCAAATCCTGTTGATAAAGAATTGGGAAGTGATCCCTCCACAACAATATTTGACCATCCATAATAATTTATTGTGAATGGATTATTTTACCCTTCTTATTTTTTTATACAATATAATCAATATTTGTTTTATTATTTTAATATATATATATATATATATATATTATCATTACAACCCAAAATAAAAACAAAAGGGAAAATGAATTTTTTTTTCACTCAACTATTAGCTCTTTTAGAAACCCACCACTCAACTAAAAGTTTATTTATCATAAGCACTAACGTTATACATGTTTACCGTTTTAGTCAATCCGTCACCATTCCGTTAATTCTTCCAGTTTTCCGTTAAAAAATAAACTTTAAGGGAAAATTTTGTTTTTTTACTAGCTGACGTGGATCTACTATGCTGACGTTGATCTGCTATATGAGTTAAAAAATTCAGAATATAATACTTTCATGGAAAATTTTATTTTTTAATATATTTTAGAAAAAATCAAAAAATTAAATAAAAAGGGAGTTTGTATAATATATCACAAATTAATAGGTCAATTTATAAATATGTCCCATTATAATAATATCATAATTATATATCTTATTATCAGTTTTTTACTTATATAGTCTTGTTATATTAATTAAAAAATTTATGGTTATAATTTTTAAATTTAACCATTAAAAATATTTCTTTTCCGTAGAACAGGCCCCGCGAGGGGCAAATTTTTAAATTTAATGATTGAAAATTATTTTTTATTTTTAGAACATAAAACATAAAATTTATAATTTTCGCCCACATTTCAAAAAAAAAAATATATTTATTTTTAAAAAATTATAATTAATACGGAGAAGTTTGTATAAAAATTGAAATAAAATTATGCGAGTTGAAAAATAACTTTTCTTCTATTAAATACAATTTAAAAATATAATTAATCAATATAATACATAACATAATATAATATAATGATAATATATATATATATATTAAAACCATAGAACAAATATTGATTATATTGTACCTATATATATATATATATTAAAACCATAGAACAAATATTGATTATATTGTACAAAAAGGTAAGAAGGGTAAAATAGTCTATTCACAATAAATATTGTGGATGGTCGAATAATGTTGTGGAGTGATCATTTCCCTAAAGAATTCCTTGCTTACAGATCGTGGGGGCCATCATTAATGCGAACAAGGCAATTGCCTCGATAAGAGCAAAGCCCAAAATGGCATAACCAAATAATTTTTTTTGATGACCTAGTTTGAATCCTGGGGTCATAGTTTCGGTCCCTCTTCCCTACCACCGGTTAAATCGCGGGATGCGCCTTCACCCAAGCTGCCCGAGCATGGGCCGGGGATGGGCGCAGAGCGAGGATTTCGCTTTTCTTCTGGGGCCTAATCCTTAAAAGAGCAGATTGCTCCCGCTAGGAATTGAACCCACGCTACATGCCTCCAGCACAACTTTATGTCCCCCTCCTTTGCCACTGAGCTATGCCCCGATGGAGGCATATCCAAATAATTTGTTTAGCTAAGAATGGATTTGTATAGATAAGGATGAGTAATAAACAAACTGAATTTATTTTTCTCCTCTATCAATAGCATAGAACAAAAGGTAAAGAGATTCGGAGGAGTGAAAATCGAACGAGTCTGGCTCATTGAAGAGAAATGCTGATTATAAAAATATTTAAAAATTAGAATGGAATGCGTATTTATTAAAGAATATGAATATAATACTCTACTTGTTGAAGGAAAAATAATTGAAACAAAAAGTAGGGCAAAATATGTAGTATTCTCATTGATGACATTCCTTTAAATAGGGAGGGATTACATACAAGCCGGCCTAATCCTACCATAACTAGGAAAGCCCGTAAACTAACAGACTTAGGCACACATTGGGTATTATTACTTCAACACTCTCCCTTGTGCTTAGTCTACAAACGCATGTCATGTTGCCTCGTTAAAACCTCGTCAAGCAAAAATTCAGTGGGAAAAATATCTTGATCGTAGAGAAAAGAGTACAGCATCTAGACCCATCAAGTTTAGACTTCGTCCGTTGAATCTATCCTCTCATATGATCGTTATATCTAATCATAGCGCTACTAAGGTGACCATTCCATCGATCCCTAAAATCGTACATCTAGTTACCTCGTTAAAAACCTTTCCTAGTGATAAAAACCCTTTGGGAAAAATGATCATTTTGAAGGAAAATAGTATAACTTACGTTGTGGATATAATACTCCCCTCAAGTCTTGGGAAAACACCGACAATGTAATGTCACAACGAAAAAATGCGGAACCTCGTTTGACAATTTCCCACTCTTCAATTGTAATACAACTTGACAATATAATACAAATGATATACCAAAAGCGATAAATAACAAGACACAATTTTAGCGTGGAAAACCCCTCAAGACGAGAGTAAAAACCACGGGACCGAAGCCGCTTTAATCCACTAACACCAATACACAATACACAGTCGTCCCTAGTACAAACTAGAGGTATACAACACAATCTTCAAATACTCGGTAATAAACGTTCTTCAAGTATTTGGAATACAACAATAACAACAAGATCGAGAAAAGGAAACACCAAAATAGCTTACACGAAAAGCTAACAAAAATACCCGAACTTCCGGACTCAAATCCTCGATCTATTCCGGTGAAAAAGTTTGCCCAATAGCTACCAAGCTCTTGTCAACAATCACGACGATCCGATCGATATACCTCCGGGGAATCACACAAGTATTTTTCTCTCCTTCTTTTCTCTCTTGTATCTCTCTCTATTGTGTAGGTTGAAGTGAGAAAATCCACAGCAAAGTGCTGCTAAAAAGACCCCCAATTGCAGGGTTGACCCCGTGTTCCGCGGCCCGAGCAAGGTGTGCCGCGGCACACTCAGAAAAATCGCCACAGGAAATTCACGTGGTGCCGCGGCCCGGCTGTCTTGTGCCGCGGCCCAGCTGTGCAATGGCTGGGGATGCCTTTTCCAAGTGTAGTGACGCGGCCCGGAGTCCAGACGACTCCGAAAATGCCTATATTTCGGAAATAACTCCTACAAATTTCCCCATTTCTGGAATATAGGAAGAGTTCGCCATCCCGGCGATCGAACAACACACTTTCACCTTCTCTCTACTCAACGCCTTGGTTAACATATGGGAACCATTATCATCGGTATGAACTTTATCAAGTTCAAATAAACCATCCTCCAACGCATCTCGGATCCAATGATACCTTACATCGATATGTTTTGTTCTCTTGTGAAAAGTCGCATTCTTCGCCAAATGAATCGCACTTTAACTATCACAAAGAACCACGTAACGTCGTTGTCAGAAGCCTAGCTCTCGTAAAAACATTTTCAACCATAAGAGCTCTTTACACGCTTCTACCGCCGCATATACTCGGCCTCCGTTGTAGACAAGGCAACGCACTTTTGCAATCTTGATTGCCATGACACGTCTCCCCCTGCAAATGTCATCAAATAACCGGAAGTGGATTTTCGGTTATCTTCGTTACCGGCCATATCCGAATCGGAATATCCAACAAGCATCGCTTTTCCATTTCCAAATGTAATCCCCAATTTGGAAGTACCCCGTAAATATCTAAATATCCATTTTACGGATTCCCAATGCTTCTTTCCTGGATTTGATAGAAACCGGCTCACCACTCTCACGGCATGAGCAATGTCGGGCCTAGTACATACCATGGCGTACATCAAACTCCCGACCGCCGAGGCATAAGGAACTTTATCCATTTCCTCAATTTCTTTCTTCATCGTGGGGCAATCTTTGCTCATCAATTTAAAATTGTTAGTAAGAGGCGAACTAACAACTTTAGCTTTGTCCATGTTGTAGCGTTTAAGCACCTTCTCGATATATTGCTCTTGTGACATGTATAATTTCCGGGCTGCTCTACCCGAGTAATTCTTATCCCAAGAATTTGTTTAGCGGCCCCCAAGTCTTTCATGGAAAAAGACTTATTCAACTCCCTTTTCAAGTTGGCAATCCTTTCAGCATTCTTGCCAACGATCAACATGTCATCCGCATAAAGCAATAAGATGATAAAGTCATCATCTCCAAATTTCTTGAAAAATACGCAATGGTCTAGGGTCGTCTTCCGGTAGCCTTGCTCCCCCATAACCGACTCAAACTTCTTATACCATTGCCGTGGTGCTTGCTTCAAACCGTATAGACTCTTTCGGAGTCTACAAACATAATCCTCTTTCCCTTTGACCTCAAACCCTTCCGGTTGCTTCATATAAATTTCTTTGTCAAGGTCTCCATGAAGAAATGCCGTCTTGACATCCATTTGCTCAATCTCAAGGTCAATACTCGCCGCTATACCAAGGACCAATCAAATCGATCCTATCTTCACAACCGGATAAAAAATCTCGTCAAAATCAATGCCTTTCTTTTGACTAAATCCCTTGACTACGAGTCTAGCTTTGTATCGGGGCAACGAAGTATGCTCCCCGACTTCATCTTATACACCCATTTGTTTCTCAAATCTCTCTTGCCTTTCGGAAACTTCACCAACTCGTACGTATTATTCTCATGCAATGATCTCATCTCGTCTTGCATGGCATCCATCCAATCCTTCTTGTTCTCATCCTCCATAGCCTCCGCAAAATATTCGGGCTCTCCCTCATCGGTGAGTAAAACATACTCATCGGCCGAATAATGAGTGGGGGGATGACGGTCCCTTGTCGACCGTCTATGTGGAATAAAAGATGGCATGTTCGTCATGGGAAGCTCGGGATGAACTCCATCGGTGTCATCTTGTACCAATTCATCATTGTCACCGGCATCATATTGTTCATCATTTTGGACGTCATCTCCACCGGGTGTCTCAACATATTGTGGAGGAACGAGGTCTAAATCAATAAGATCATAATTATGTTGTGGAACCGACTCTCCATTCTCAACATCCTTAATCGTTTGATCTTCAACAAAAATAATATCTCTTGAACGAACAAGCCTTTTTGTCACCGGGTCATACAATCTATACCCGAACTCATCAAGCCCATAACCAATAAAAATACATGGCTTCGTCTTGGAATCAAGCTTCGACCTCTCATCATTCGGAATGTGTACAAAAGCTTTACATCCGAAAACCCATAAGTGGCGGTATGAGATGTCTTTACCGCTCCACACTTTATCCGGGACATCAAACTCCAAAGGAATACACGGCGTCAAATTAATCACATGAACCGCCGTGTTCAAAGCTTCTCCCCAAAATGACTTTGGAAATCCGGCATGTGAGAGCAAACATCGAGCTCTCTCGACCAAAGTCCGATTCATTCTCTCCGCCAAGCCATTTAGTTGCGGAGTCTTCGGTGGCGTCTTTTGATGTCGGATCCCTTGCTCTCGGCAATACTCATCAAAAGGCCCGGTGTATTCTCCACCATTATCCGTCCGAATACACTTTAACTTCTTCCCGGTCTCTCTTTCCACCGAGGCATGAAATTGTTTAAAGACGTCTAAAACTTGATCTTTAGTTTTCATGGTGTATGCCCACACCTTCCTTGAGTGATCGTCGATGAATGTGACAAAGTATCGGCAACCGCCAAGCGTCATAGTCTTCATAGGACCACAAACATCGGAATGAACAAAATCAAGAACATTTTCCTTCCGTAAAGGAGTATGACTCTTAAAGGTGACTCTCCTTTGCTTCCCGGCTAGACAATGAGAGCACCTTCTAAGATGTACCTTGTGAACCCCGGATAACGCCTCCTTCTTCGACAATAGCGCCATCCCTTTCTCGCTCATGTGACCGAGCCTCTTATGCCATAGCTCGACCATGTCATTATTGTCGATTGTGTTCACAGAATTAATCGTGACATTTGGAAGTGTCACGTACAATTTCCCTTCTTTTTCTCCTCTTCCGACAATCAAGGAACCTTGAGTGAGTTTCCACACTCCCTTGCCAAAAACGCTATGATAACCATCATCATCGAGTAAGCTAACAGACATCACATTTAGCCTCATATTCGTAACATGTTTTACATTACGTAAAACAAGTTCCACTCCGGTGTCGAACCTCAAATGTACGTATCCCACTCCAACAATCTTGGATAACCCATCGTTACCCATCTTGACTATCCCATAGTCACTCGGAGTATAAGAGGAATAAAAATCCCTACGTGATGTAACATGACACATAGCTCCACTATCGACCACCCAACTCGAATCATCTCTGGCAAGATTCACCATGTCATAGTCGCAACAAACAAAGAATTCTTCGGTAGTAGTATTTACTTCGGCTTTTTTCATTACTACCGGCTTCAATTGTCGGCAAAATTTCTTAGTATGCCCTTTTTTACCACAATGGTAACATTCAATATTGGCATACTTCCCCCGGGAATTACTCCTTTGTGGCCCTCTATTACTCGGACCTCTACTTTGACCTCTCCCCCGTCTTTCGGTAATAAGAACATCCGACTGTGACGAAGATCCCTGTGCCTTTCTTCGGACCTCCTAGTTCAACATGTTCCCCTTAGCAAGTTCCATCGAAATGACACCATCGGGGGCAGAGTTAGACAATGACGTACGAAACGTCTCCCAAGTATCCGGCAATGTGCCCAATAACCACAAAGCTTGAACCTTCTCTTCGAATTTAATACCCATTCCGGCAAGTTGATTAATGATGCCTTGGAATGCATTCAAAATATCCGACAGAGGAGTCCCGTCTCGATATTTTAAATTCATCATTTGTTTAATGAGGAATAACTTATTATTCCCCATCTTCCGAGCATACAATTGCTCGATCTTGTGCCACAATTATCGAGCGTCCTTTTCTTCACTAATATGGTTCAAAAAGTATCATCAACCCATTATCGAATATATCCGCAAACTTGGTGATGCAAAATAGTCCACTCCGCGTCGGACTTGCCTTCCGGTTTATCTTTGCTAAAGACCGATAGATAATAATCCTTCACATATAGAAGGTCTTCCATCTTCCCCTTCCATACGTGGTAGTTCGAACCATTCAAGTTTACCATTCTACTCGTGTTGGCTTCCATCTTACAATTGAGATAATAAACAACCACGAAACAAAAATCCCGTGGCTATGATACCACTTTGTTGGGAAAACACCGACAATGTAACGTCACAACGAAAAAATGCAGAACCTCGTTTGACAATTTCCCACTCTTCAATTGTAACTTCGTGGTTAACGATGAGTAGAGCAAAAAATTACAACTCAACAATATAATACAAATGATATACCAAAAGCGATAAATAACGAGACATAATTTTAGCATGGAAAACCCCTCAAGACGAGAGTAAAAACCACGGGACCGAAGCCGCTTAAATCCACTAACACCAATACACAATACACAATCGTCCCTAGTACAAACTAGAGGTATACAACACAATCTTCAAATACTCGGTAATAAACATTCTTAAAGTATTTGGAATACAACAATAACAACAAGATCGAGAAAAGGAAACACCAAAATAGCTTACACGAAAAGTTAACAAAAATATCTGAACTTCCGGACTCAAACCCTCGATCTATTCCGGTGAAAAAGTTTGCCCTACCAAGCTCTTGTCAACAATCACGACGATCCGATCGATATACCTCCGGGAAATCACACAAGTATTTTTCTCTCCTTCTTTTCTCTCTTGTATCTCTCTCTATTGCTCTCTCTATTATGTAGGTTGAAGTGAGAAAATCCGCAGCAAAGTGCTGCTAAAAAGACTCCCAATTGCAGGGTTGACCCCGTGTGCCGCGGCCCGAGCAAGGTGTGTCATGGAACACTCAGAAAAATCGCCCAGGAAATTCACGGTGGGCCGTGGCCCGACTGGCAGGGGCCGCAGCCCGTAGTACAGACGCGGCTGGCTGTTGGTTGGTTTTCGGGGGCCGCGGCCCGGCTGTCTTGTGCCGCGGCCCGACTGTGCAATGGCTGGGGATGCCTTTTCCAAGTGTAGTGCCGCGACCTGGAGTCCAGACGACTCCGAAAATGCCTATATTTCGGAAATAACTCCTACAAATCTCCCCCTTTCCGGAATATAGGAAGAGTTCGCCATCCCGGTGATCGAACAACACACTTTCATCTTTCCCTGATTTGTACATCAATCAAGTAGTCGTTGCCTCATTAAAAACTTTGTCAAGTAACAAAACTCAATGGGAGAAAATGAACCTCACTAAAAGAAAAGAGTACAACACATGTGATTAAGTTCCTTTATAAATCACCATTTTCTTGTGATCTTTACCTCAATCTCAGAAGTTGGAAATCTCTACAACTCCCCCTACTGCTTACATTCATATATCGTTGGCTCGTTAAAAACCCAGTGAGAAAAATAAATCTTGGTCTAAGAAAAAGAGTGCAACCTATGTGAGTATGTTCCGTTATATCTCACATATTTTCCGTTATGATCATTCCATCAATCAAGGGGGTTTACAAGTTACATCATGTTCATAAATGTAAGTATGCTCATCAGAGGTAGTACTTAACCACTAGTTCCTCTCATGTATATAATGATAGTTCGTAATCATGTACACTCACAGACTGATTCGTGCAAAGCAATAATCTTGTCGTGATTCGAGGAGGTAGCCAAAAGGGGTTTGCATAGTCGATTTCCAAAATATAAGCAAATCATACCAACACATTCTTTGTGGTAGTTGCTTCGGCACCAGCATTTACTTTAGCATTTTGCCTTTTCGTGAGAATCTTCCTTTCCCTGCATGTAGGGAAAGAATAGTCATAAGTCAATGGTTTCTTTTAAGTATCAGTTATTCTCGATACCATTCCATTAATGTTGCGTCGATGCTGAACTAAATCTAGCCAGCAAATTAACTAAGGAGTGATAGCAGGTCGTGTACATTGAGCCACGTATGATAATGTACTGTTGCACTCAAGTAGGGAATTTCAGCTCCCAAAGCTCTTTCTCACTTCCCTTTAGACGAAATGGATCTTTCCTTTGCATCAAAATATTCGACCTATCATGGGAGTGCTAGTCGGGTGTACCTTGTCCATGTTAAAGTGCCTGGGAATCTTCTGGACATAGGCAGACTGATGAATTTCACAAACTCGATGTTCTATGTAAATGTCTAGATAGAATAGAGTTTTCTTTCATCTCAAACTCAGATTTCCAGTATCCGGTGGTTTCTCTTATTTCATCAAGAGTACCAATTATGTTCATATTATCGACATACATTGCGATGATTGTGATTCCGGAACTTATTTGTGAAGACACAAGAACACAGTTCATCGTTCTTATGTCCCTTCCCAATCAAGTAGTCATTTAGACGGTTATACCACATCCTTAGGGATTGCTTCAAAACCGTAAAGTTGAGCGTTTTAATGTAATTGCAAACGCATTCCGTGGTCTAGAGTCATTTGATTTGGATAATGAAATGTCATCATGCACTTTCATGTATATCTCCGTATCTAGATCGACATAGAGATACGCAGTAACCACATCCATTAGCTGCATTTCTAGTCTCTCGGAAATTACTATGGTAATCAACTAGCGGAACATATACGTGGGAGTACATTTCCTCGTAATCAATTCAGAGCATTGTGAGAAACATTACTTTGTGAACCTTGTACATTAGGACTCTATTATTCTCATTAAGCTTTACGATAAAGACTCATTTATGTCCTACAGGCTTTACACTTGGATATGTTAGCACTACCTACACCAAGTACCTGTATCTTTCTCAGAGAATTTAGTTCTACCTGGAATGTTTCTCTTATAGGCCAATCAGCTCTATGTTGATTTCGTATAATAGAGCGGGGTTTAACATCATCGTACTTTATGATTCATGACGTGTCATAAAAGTGGGTGGTTGATCAAGCCACACCCTCATAATTTTATCGAGATTCTTAATTTTCTGAATCATATATTCGGGGCATCCCCCTCATCATGACTCATAGACATAATAAAATCAAGCATCATGAAACGAGTTCATTGATGGTTAACATGTGAATTTGTGCGATACTCTACCTCTTGTCTTGTATAATTCTTGTCTTGGCTCCCACTAATTTTATCGGAATTACGCACTCCCATGTTATAACTTGGAAGTCATGGTAAGATCTATTTTTTAGTGGTGATCGAGTTCTTTACAAATTTTAACAGACGCAACCTGTCAGGTTTCCTGCCTATTAATTTTTGTAAAATGGTTTCCAACACTAACCCGTCCAATGGATGATTCGATCTTCTTTTACCCCTAGTCTTCGTGCCCTCAACCTATCAGGTTTCTTGGCAATCCGGACCATCGAAGGTGTTGACCATCAATGTCTATCAGTCTGACTATTGAATCTTGCCCGGCAACCTATCAGGTTTCTAGGGGCGAAATTTATCACCAACTAAAGACATCTAATGCACTTAAGAATTTATCAACCTCTACCAAAAGTACTACCCCGATAACTTGGAATCATAGCACACCGGCTCGGGTACCAATTTTCTACGAGTTTGATGGAGGGTAGGAAACCTCGTAACCTTTTTCAAACTTAGTCTGTTTGTTAGTTGGGAGAATTTCGCGATTAATGTTCTACTTTGCACATTAATTCATTTATAAGCGCATTTGTGTTTGTCAATCATTCAAAATGAAAAACAGTAAATAGCAACCTAGTTACTACAAACATATAGCTCATGGACTTTTTCCTAAGTACTGGGCCAAGCGAATGACCCAATAAAGAAAATAAAAAATAGAGTCTCAATTCTTCATCTTCTCGGTCGGTTGTCTTCGGTCTTCGTCACAGCCAAATAAATAATTACATCATAGAAAAAATGCATCCTATTATACAAATTTTCTAGTAAAAATAAATAGGCTCAAAATGGCCTTTACAACCCAATCAAATTGAACAAATCAAAAACTAAGTCCACGAGCTATATCACCATCACATAAGGAATTCCATAGAACATGTAATGACAACGAAATTAAATAATTAATTTAATATATTAATCCAATTAATATATGAAATTAATCTATTCAATTTCTACAATATTAATTCAATTACTATTTGGTGGCATTAAAATTAAAAAATCAATTAATATATTAATTCAATTAATATAAAACAATTAATCTATTCAATTTTAACGGTATTAATCCAATTAATACTTATAATCATCATTTTAATTCATTCGAAGCAATCCAGCCAAAATAATACTCTCGTTTAATTTATTTCCCTTAACAAAAATATACAAATATTTATTTTAGTCAAATTAAATCCAATTTAAATTGCGGGAAATAATTATAACGAAATATTAAAAACAAACGGAGTCCCGGATAATCCGGCATTGGGCCTAGCCCGCGGCACGATTCAAAATATGGCCAAAAATCCGAGAGCCATATGGCCGAGCCATGACTCAGCCACTCACGGCTGCCTAGCGCCAGTTTGCCTTTGACCTCTGGCGATGACTCGGTGACCTCGTGTCATCGAGTTCAATCCCTGTTTTTTTCGTTTTTTTCGGCCCGTTTCCAAAACGTGATATTTCTGACTTTTATGTAGAACTTATAAATCAATTATAAAATATTTTAGATTTATAATTCACATGAAATCATAGAAACAAAAATTTCAACGAACAATTAAATATCTCCGATTATACCGTTTTGATTCTAAATCAAAATCACCATCCAATAGCATTCAAAATGCAAAAATTCATATATATTGTATCATTGACCTCGTTTGATACCCTTTGTTGGGATTCGGATACAAAATCGAGTGCACGACTGAATAATAAAACTCAATATAAATAATCCCAAACAGGATCGATCAAGTAACGTATGTACGAAAAATAAATTGACGAAGACAAAAGAATACCTCTGAAGCCTTTTATAATATCTTCGTAATTTTGATGATGATCATGAACCCAAACACGATCACGAAATCCCTTTGTCGCTAACACCAAAAACACGATGTCTCTCTACTTCACACGAGTTGGAACTTGATCGGAAAAATCTATAGTAATCCGTTCTTGAAAGAACACGGATAGGAATTACTATAGGAACTTTTTCTCTCAGTTTTCTTACTTGATTTTAACCTCGAAGATGATGAACAAGATTAAGGAAAAATATTCCCCCTCTCACTTCTCTCCTCTCGGCCGAACCTTAGGTAGTGGTGGCGGTGTGATTTATGTTTTTGTTATATAATGTGATAATGTGATCCCACCATATCATGTGATTTTGGCACCATGTGTTGACATATCATGGTGGGATTTTTTTATCACATAACAACGAGACAAAAATCACCAAGTAATATGGGGGTGCGGCCTGTATGGAAATTTCTAGGAAACGGGCCGAGTCACTCGGCTTGTGCATCGGACGTTCGTCAAACGACTCCATTAATACACTTCGTTTCATCTCCAATGTATTTATACTAATTAATTAATCCAATTAATTAATTATCAAATACAAATATATTTCTCTAAAAAATATAATTATGAATTAAATTAATTACTCACTGACTTATTTTCAATTCATAAGACCGCTATATGATTTATCGAACAAATCATAATTAGATATCCAATATCTAATATAAATAGAAAGATAGTAAATTCATATTTATCCATTAACGATCTTCATGCGCGACTCTGTAGGTCCGTGTGAGCCGGCATTGGGAGGAACCAATTAGTGCGTGCAGCACTTAGCTAGCCTAGCGGGCAGCACTGTAAACCCCGACTGAGAACGAATGAAGGGATCATTCCAGAACCATTATGTCGTGAATACCATATACCTATAGACCCTTCATCAGATGTCCCGGTCAAGTCTTCGGGTCACGGTAAAGTCAAACCCTACTGTTAACTAGACACTATATACATGTGTTAATGCAAATCAAGACCGACCGACTGATTACTGGTGTATCCAATACGACTAGATCAAAATGCTTTAGCCAAAGACTTATGATCTTATTTGCCATTAACCGTATAGGACATTCGCCTGCTCACTAACGGGAGATAGAATCCTTTCTTGGCGTATAGTAAAGACTGCTACATGCCCGTATAGTCCGCACTTCTAGGTTGACCCAGCGATTAAGCAAATGGGCCTAACTACTCTAATGACAAACTAAATGTCACAGGCACATCTCTTAGTGAACCCTCAAGTCAAAGGTCCACGTATACTATCATAACCTTTCGATTCGTCATCGACTCTCCAAGAGTGAATACCATGTGATTGAATCAAGTATGAGTCGTGTTCGAGTATACTGGTCCCACCAATATACCTATAACTATGCTATCAAGACATGCACATGTCCTAGCATCACTTATACAAGTCTTACTCAAAACTTAATGCCCAATTAAGTTTCTCGACTTGCAAATGGTTTACGTAAATAAGCCCTAAACACTTCTAGTGCACTTCTCTCTTATCCAATAACGAGAGTGGAATGTTCGCTCTTATTTACAAGGACTTCACTTCAATGTTTACCAAATCAAGAATGCATTTGAAATACAATAAACAATGAATGAATCATATTGCCTTTTTATTGATAATTATATCATTACAAGTAATTTTTCTCTCTCATCCTATGAGTGGCACTCGAAGGCATATTCCTAACAATCTCCCACTTGCACTCAATGCTACACATCATGGTATCCAATACCCATGTTCTTCAGATGTCTTTCTATGATAGCCTGAGATAACGGCTTAGTCAGCGGGTCAGAGACATTGTCTTCCGTGTCTACTCTTTGCAACAAATATATCCTTTGCTAACCATCTCTCGAACGAGGTGATACTTTCTCTCTATATGCTTGGTGCTGTGGTGAGCCGTAGGCTTGTTGGCTTGGGTGACAACTCCATCATCACAGAATAATGATATAGGCAGCTCTGAATTAGGCACCACTTAAAGTTCTTGCACAAACTTCTGCATCCAAAATGCTTCCTTGCTAGCCTTTGAGGAAACTTGGTATTCTGCTTGCAGGTGGAATCTACAGTAGCGCTTTGTTTGGAGCTTCTCCAAGACACTGCTCCTCCATTGAGAGTAAACAAATACCCATATGTCGACTTACAGTCGTCCTTTTCTCCTTGAAAATCAGAATCGGTAAATCCAACCACCTTCAGTTCTCCACCACCGTAAGTAAGAACCATATCTCTAGTCCTTCTTAAGTACTTAATAATCTTCTTAACGACAATCTAGTGTTCCCTTCTCAGTTTGCTTGAAAACGACTTACCACACTCACAACGTAGGCTAAGTCCGGTCTCGTGCACAACATAGCATACATGAGGCTACCTACTGCGGAGGCATATGGTACCTTACTCATCTCTCTTTTGACTTCCTCACTTTGAGGACATATTTTCTTGGTGGGATGAATTCAATGTCGCATGGGAAGGAACCTCTTTTAGAATTATCCATCTTGAATTTTCTCAGGATCTTTTCTATATAGAGGGCTTGGGAAAATCCTATCATTCTTCGTGGTCTGTCTCTATAAAGACAGATACCTAGAATATAGGAAGCTTCTCCCAAGTCTTTCATGGAGAACATTTTTGAAAGCCAAGCTTTCACAGTGCTGAGCATTGCTACGTTATTTCTGATAAGTAGAATATCATCTACATATAGTATTAAGAATGCAGTGTTGCTCCCACTGACCTTTTTGTAAACACATGGATGCTCCTCGTTTTGCATGAAATCAAAGTCCTTGATTGCTTCGTCAAATGGAAGGTTCCAACTCTGAGAAGCTTGCTTCAGCCCATAAATGGCTTGTTGCAACTTATACACCTTATGAATATTAGCTTTGGACACAAAACCCTTATGCTGTTTCATGTAAATTTCCTCCTCAAGGTATCCATTTAGAAAAGCCGTTTTGACGTCCATCTGCCATATTTCATAATCATAATGGGCAGTAATGGCAAGCATCATGCGAATAGACTTGATAATAGCTACAGGCGAGAAGGTATCCTGATAATCGATCACTTTTTTTTTTTTGGTCTAACCCTTTGCCACAAGCCTGGCCTTACAGGTGTAAGCCTTGCCATTCCCATCAGTCTTCCTCTTATAGATCCATTTACTTCCAATAGGCTTCATGCCAGTTTGTAGATCTACTAGAGTCCAGACCTGATTGGCATGCATCAAGTCTATCTCAGCTTCCATAGCTTCTTGGTATTTATCGGAGACCACATCCACTATCGCGTGGTCATATGTGACAGGTTCATCCTCCTAGCTATCAGGTACATCGTGGAGACCCAGTTCTTCGACATGTGTATATCCATACCTCTCAGGTAAGTGAGAAACCCTATCAGACCTTCGAAGTGGAGTTTATTTTACAATAGGTTTGGTTCTTGATTTCTGATCAGATGTCTCCTCAGGACTTTCATTGTGCTATTCCAAAGAGACATTTCTACCCGATCCACCTTCTTGAATGAATTCATCCTCAAGGAAGTGCGCTTGCATAGCCACAACGACTCTATGGTCTTCTGGCATGTAGAATAGATAACCCATCGAGTCCTCTGGGTATCCAGTGAAATGTCCATTGACGGACCTCACTTTCAGTTTGTCCACCTTGGCCTTATTGACATAGGCTGGACATCCCCATACCCTTATGTGATTAAGACTTGGTTTCTTACCCTTCCATATCTCATGCGGAGTGATAGGAACAAATTTGGAAGGACATCTATAAAGGTTATAGGCAGCGGTAAGTAGGGCGTACCCCTACAGGTAAATCGGTAAATCAGTGTAATTCAACATGGAGCGAACCATGTCCAACAAAGTCCGATTCTCCTTTATGACACACTAACTGTGGGGTTTCCTGGCAGCGAGAATTGTGAAACTATTCCACGTTCCTTAGGGAACTCATCAAATGCGGTGCTCTTATACTCGCCACCTTGGTTCGATCGACGGGTTTTGATATGACATTGAGTCTGTTTTTCAACTAGGGCCTTAAGTTCCTTGAATGTACTAAAGCCTACGGATTTATGTTTCATCAAGTACACAATCCCATACCTCGTATGATCATCTATAACCATTACGAAATATTGATATCCATCTCGGGCTGCTTCCAAAGCACCACAAACATCGGTACGTACCAACCCAAGTTTCTCAGCAGCCCTTTTAAATATCCTCTGAAGGGGGACTTAGTCATCTTGCCTCAAAGGCAGGATTCACAAGTTGGATAGGATTCTTCACCCAATGTACTTAAAAGTCCATCTTTCTCCATTTTGAGAACCTTGGTCTCACCAACATGACCAAGTCTAAGGTGCCACTTAAGAGCTTGATTAGTATCATGCCTGACACGTTTCCTAGTTATAGTGTTCACTGCTGATTTATTTTGCATGTTCAGATGATATAAACCATTCAACAATGTAGTTGTACCAACAATTTTATTTTGAAAGTAAATTTCACAACTACTATTGCCAATGAAGTAAGAAAATCCTTTTCGGTCCAAGACTGGAATGGATACATTGTTTTTATGCCCCTTGGGCAAAACCAGTACTTCATCTAACATCAAAATAAAACTGGATTCCAATCCCAGTAGGAGTGATCCAATATCGATTGCCTCGACACTTTGTCTGCTTCCGACAGTGACCATCACTTCCCCAGCTCCATGCTGCCTACTTCGTTTCAGATCCTGATTCATAGTGCAAATGTGAGAAGTAGCACCTGAATCCAAAATCCATGAAGCAGAATATACAGTAGCGGAACAATTGGTTTCAAAAACTAAAAGTTCCGTACCTGATGCGCCGTTGACCTAGGGACAAGTTCTACACCCGTTGACCTAGGGACAAGTTCCTACCTTCAGAACCTTAAGGGCTTTGCCCTTGCCTTTCTGCACCCCTCTCTTGGGTTTATACTACTCATAGGTCTGTTTCTTCTTGTTCTTGGACCCTCGAGGACTAGAAGAAATCACAAGAGCAGTCTCCCTCGGCTTAGTCTTCATATTAGACCGTGCCATCACCAGTTTGTTCATTAGCCTAGCTAATGTGCATGAAATCTCATTACAGTTGAAATTCATTACAAACTGCATGAAGGAGTCAGGCAGAGATTGAAGGATGATATCAATTTGAAGGGATAAATCCATATGAAAATTGAGCACCTTGAGCCTCTCAATCATAGATATCATCTTGAGGATGTGGTCTCCCACTTTCTCCCCTTCCTTCATCCTAGCACTGAATAACTGCTTCGATATCTCACATCTAGCAGTCCTATTGTTCTCTCCACAAAGCTTGGTCAAGTGTGCGAGAATCTACTTAGCAGAAGTCATTTTCTCATGCGCTCTCTGCAACTCATTAGTCATTGAGCCCATCATAAAGCTACGGACCAGCACATCATCCTTGACCCATTTTTCATGGACGTCAATTTCTTCCAGATTACCCTTAGTCTGGACTGGAGTCGGTGGAATGTCCGCCTCCAAGATGTATCTCAGAGACTCCATGCTGAGTACAATCATCAAATTCCGCAACTAGTCAACAAAGTTGGGGCGAGTTAGGAGATTCTTTTCAAGTAGTATTGCGAGTGAGTTCTTTGCCATTTTAAGAGAGAGATTATTTTGTTTCTCTGCATTGATATAGACAAGAGTGAATTAGTGACTTGTTTTATTATGACCGAGTATAGAATTTAAGTGCTTGTATAATTCTTGTCTTGGCTCCCACTAATTTTATCGAAATTACGCACTCCCATGTTATAACCTGGAAGTCATGGTAAGATCTATTTTTTAGTGGTGATCGAGTTCTTTACAAATTTTAACAGACGCAACCTGTCAGGTTTCCTGCCTATTAATTTTTGTAAAATGGTTTCCAACACTAACCCGTCCAATTGATGATTCGATCTTATTTTACCCCTAGTCTTCGTGCCCTCAACCTATCAGGTTTCTTGGCAATCCGGACCATCGAAGGTGTTGACCATCAATGTCTATCAGTCTGACTATTGAATCTTGCCCGGCAACCTATCAGGTTTCTAGGGGCGAAATTTATCACCAACTAAAGGCATCTAATGCACTTAAGAATTTATCAACCTCTACCAAAAGTACTACCCCGATAACTCGGAATCATAGCACACTGGCTCGGGTACCAATTTTCTACGAGTTTGATGGAGGGTAGGAAACCTCGTAACCTTTTTCAAACTTAGTCTGTTTGTTAGTTGGGAGAATTTCGCGATTAATGTTCTACTTTGCACATTAATTCATTTATAAGCGCATTTGTGTTTGTCAATCATTCAAAATGAAAAACAGTAAATAGCAACCTAGTTACTACCAACATATAGCTCATGGACTTTCTCCTAAGTACTGGGCCAAGCGAATGACCCAATAAAGAAAATAAAAAATACAGTCTCAATTCTTCGTCTTCTCGGTCGGTTGTCTTCGGTCTTCGTCACAGCCAAATAAATAATTACATCATAGAAAAAATGCATCCTATTATACAAATTTTCTAGTAAAAATAAATAGGCTCAAAATGGCCTTTACAACCCAATCAAATTGAACAAATCAAAAACTAAGTCCACGAGCTATATCACCATCACATAAGAAATTCCATAGAACATGTAACGACAACGAAATTAAATAATTAATTTAATATATTAATCCAATTAATATATGAAATTAATCTATTCAATTTCTACAATATTAATTCAATTACTATTTGGTGGCATTAAAATTAAATAATCAATTAATATATTAATTCAATTAATATAAAAAATTAATCTATTCAATTTTAACGGTATTAATCCAATTAATACTTATAATCGTCATTTTAATTCATTCGAAGCAATCCAGCCAAAATAAAACTCTCGTTTAATTTATTTCCCTTAATAAAAATATCTAAATATTTATTTTAGTCAAATTAAATCCAATTTAAATTACGGGAAATAATTATAACGAAATATTAAAAACAAACGGAGTCCCGGACAATCCGGCATTGGGCCTAGCCCACGGCACGATTCAAAATCTGGCCAAAAATTCGAGAGCCATATGGCCGAGCCATGACTCCGCCACTCACGGCTGCCTAGCCGCCCAGGCTGCACTGCCGGCAGCCTACCGGCAGTGACTCGGTAATCTCGTGTCATCGAGTTCAATCCCTATTTTTCTCGTTTTTTCGGCCCGTTTCCAAAACGTCATATTTCTGACTTTTATGTAGAACTTATAAATCAATTATAAAATATTTTAGATTTATAATTCACATGAAATCATAGAAACAAAAATTTCAACGAACAATTAAATATCTTCGATTATACCGTTTTGATTCTAAATCAAAATCACCATCCAATAGCATTCAAAATGCAAAAATTCGTATATATTGTATCATTGACCTCGTTCCGATACCACTGTTGGGATTCCAAATACAAAATCGAGTGCGCGGCGGAATAATAAAACTCAATATAAATAATCCCAAACAGGATCGATCAAGTAACGTATGTACGAAAAATAAATTGACGAAGACAAAAGATTAAAGTCTCATACCTCTGAAGCCTTTTATAATATCTTCGTAATTTTGATGATGATCATGAAGCCAAACACGAGCACGAAATCCCTTTGTCGCTAACACCAAAAACACGATGTCTCTCTACTTCACACAAGTTGGAACTTGATCGGAAAAATCTATAGTAATCCGTTCTTGAAAGAACACGGATAGGAATTACTATAAGAACTTTTTCTCTCAGTTTTCTTACTTGATTTTAACCTCGAAGATGATGAACAAGATTAAGGAAAAATATTTCCCCTCTCACTTCTCTCCTCTCGGCCGAACCTTAGGTAGTGGTGGTGGTGTGATTTATGTTTTTGTTATATAATGTGATAATTTGATCCCACCATATCATGAGATTTTGGCACTGTAACACCCCCAATCCACTCAGGGATATTACACGCCGTAGACCCTTTCCTCGAGGATCTACCAGGCTGTTAACTAAAATCAAACATCTAAACATCGCCTTTAAGGCTAAAATGACTCAGTAGACCGACTTGGTCTTTCAATAATAACATACAACTCAATTCCAAACACATACCCACTCAGGTTTCTAAATTCAATAAACTCCCGTACTTCGGGGAAAAGAGACTTCAGCGGAAAAGATTATACAACTAGACCAATACGACATCAAAGGATCCTCGTGTGATTAGTATCGTTCATCTTTCATCATCCTTCGTGCCGACCTGTGCTATGCTCCAAAACACGAATGCAAAATAGACATCCACCCCGAATACTCGGGGGTTAGCAAAACTCCACTGTTTTGCTAGTGCAAGTACAAGTGCAAAAATACGAGCCATACAATACAAGTTCCAAGAACAATAATAATCAGGAATCCTCAAAGTTCCAAACGTAATGAAAAGCACTTCCCGAGGCATGAGTTTGGTAAAACATTCCAAAACCAAAAGATCACAAATCAAGGGAAAACAATTTATAAAACAGTTTAAAATGCCATCGAGAGTTTTAGTAGAAAACAATTTAGGATTTCCGAATCCTTGTCTTTCCAAAAATCAACAGGGGTCACAGCCGAGAGGTTTTGTTTTCGCAAATAGAAAACAGACAACAATTCACAGGGCCCGAGCCCAACATCACGTGTCCTCGACGGACATAAAATTCAACACAACGTAATCACGCACGCGCATCGCCTAGGACCGGGACGAAGCCACAAATCCCACTCGAGGCCTCGAAGGACCCTCCCGAGCTGGCTAGCGAAACAAATCACAACATATCACGGTTGGATCAATCACTTGTTGCATCCTGGCCACATGATCGCATGCCATGTGCCACCGTAGATTAACTTTGGCGCTCACGGTTGGATCAATCACTTGTTGCATCCTGGCCACATGATCGCATGCCATGTGCCACCGTAGTTTTTCTTAGGCTCTCACGGTTGGATCAATCGCTTGTTGCATCCTGGCCACATGATCACATGCCATGTTCCACCGTAGGCCCCGCCCACATTCACACAATCACACACATAGCACAATGTAACAAAGATATCCAAATAATTCATCCAGAGGCATCAACACTTAGCAAAACACCACGTCAAACCACAACGCACCGAAATGAAATAATATACGTCCACACGCAATACCAAGTGCGACATCAACACCAAACATATCCATAGAGTTCACATAGTCATTCTCAAACCACACCATTCACAAAACACACCCGTTTTGAAAGCAAGCCTTTAACAAGGCTAAACCGAATCTTTTGAAAGTTCAATTCAAACGACCACACAAACACATTTAGACGATCACCAATTATCATATCCATAAAACAAGAATAGTATGGACAAGGTACTTGCCTCAAAATCGGCACGCAAGTATCCCGACGAAGACGGCTCAACCGGAAAGCTTCGAAACGCCCGATGCAATCGAAAAGAAGGACGACAACGAACGGAAGGGTTCAACTCGGTTTCTTCGCAAGAAACTCGACGCTAACAATATATAATCAATAAATCATCGATCATACGAGGAAGAATAATCGTAAAACGCCCGAAAACCCCTCTAAGACATTTTACCGGACACCTTCAAGGCGTCGGTCAAGAACTCGACCCAAATAACGAATCGATACGATCCAACCATGGAATAACAAGGGAAAAGATATAAAACATCTAAATAATCATCAATCCATCACAATCCTAAGTTAAATCGGATTAAAACGGATGAAAACAACCAAAACACCCAAATTCCCCAACACTAGATTTCTAGGAAACTGACCTGATTCGGTAGATCGGAGGATGTTATAGGATGGATGATTGATGATATGAACCTCCAAACTTCATGGACTCATTGTCCAATAACATCTCTACAAGATTACCCCAGCTCCAGCCGCGGAAGGGAAGAAAAGAAGTGAGAAATGGCTGAAGAAAAACGCTGCCAGGCCTTAAATAAGCCGATCACGGCCGTTACGTACGTAACCGGCCATGGCTTACGTACGTAACCGGCCATGGCCGAACTCACTGCCTGGAAAATGCCGGAACGTTACGTACGTTACCGTCCAGGGCCTTACGTACGTAACCGGCCTTACGTACGTAACTGCCGATCACTACCGCACGTTACTCGGCCAGGGCTGGCCTGGCCCGAGCATGCCCGGCCATGACTCGGCCGGGACCAACTCCGACGGCCCGAACGACACCGAAACGAGCTCAGATGACAAAAAGTGCAGAATTAATCATTCTCGGAATGACGAAACGGTCATGAGCGAGTCGTCAAAACGGACTTTCGCCGAAAAAAAAGAAATTACCGGAAATCGAAATCACGGGTATTACATTCTACCCTCCTTAAAAGAAGTTTCGTCCCGAAACTTAAAATAAGTAGGGAGAAGCAATATCCACTGTCAGGAAAACTCGACGTGATACCCAAAAACAAAAACCAAAAACTCGCGCCCGACCGCGAAACGCTACAAGAAATGCAAAGGAACATACGGCGTGAAAACACGCTCCACGACGACCAACACAACGCCAGTGATAGAGAAATAATAAAACCAACAAGTGACAAGCGTCATCAAACAGGTAATACAACCAAGTCGATTATCCGAACAATCACAAAACACAACGAACGAAAATCAATATGATTGACCACCCCAACGGTACATCAATCAAAACGCGAGCCAATCGCTGAAGAAATACGGAATTCCACCGCTCAAGGGTTGGAAGATCGAAAACGAGACAAATTTCCCGAATATAAGGAAATTAGGAAGGAGTCTGAACGCTCAACAATCACGAAACGAGATCAACAAAAACCGAACAATCAAACGATCGAACCACAATGGTCGAGACAACAAAAATCGAACAATCATGTTCGAATCACGAAGAACAATAAAATTCAAACAACAACTCCCAGGTTCACGTCTCGGCTCGAGACAATATATGATCCGGTAAAAGCAACAAGATGTGATTCACATAAGATCCATAGGAAAGGGAATAGCAATTGAAAAGTCACAACGACAAACGAGTAATTTCGAAACACCACACTCGTTCGATCAATAAAAGCAAGGGATAGGGCAAGCTCAGAAAATGTTAACGAACATAAACGAGTCGACAGAGTCGAAAATATAGAAGTTCAAAATCTGATCCACTTCGAGTAAAAGAACTAGTAGAACCAAAAGATGTTACATCCGAACAAGGTTCACAAGTATCGAACCGGACTCGGAAAAGTCACAGCGATAACCAGATCGACCCAAAACAAGATCACAGCTCGTTCGAACGATGAAACCGAAATACAGAACAAGTTCAGAAAGTGTCAACGAACATGAGCGAGTCGATAGACCTGAGAAAGAGGAAATGCAGGAGTCCAAAAATAATACGGGTATTATATTCGACCCCTTCTAAAAGAAGTGTCGTTCCCGAAACTCACAACAACGAAATCAAGGCGACAACACAACAAGCAACCGACAGAAACATCCTTCAAAGGCCTCTCAAATCCGATTCCGATGACTGTGCTGAAGCGCGAACTCCGAAAGTCTCGTGAGCCACCCGCAAAATCAATTCGGTGTCCCTCGAGTCCACACTTGAAATGTGTTACCGACGAGAAGGACAATTTACACGTGCATGCCCCGGCACATCACGGTTAAAACGTCTCGGCTCGGCATACCGAAAATACAGATGCTAGATACAATGGAACTAACACCGCAAAACAACATACCGGAGATGCCAACTCAGCATAACATATCAACGCATACAAAAATCACAACAACGGCATCGTTCGACGATTACAACGACTTAAACTATAGCCAGCACACAACCATAAACATCATGAAACGATCACCAATGTGCATAAACGCATAAAATCCAAGCTTTAACAACTCACACTAGTGCGACAACACGCAAATCACCACGAGGCGGTAAACAGTAAACACCAGTTCACACATCTCACAGAGGGCTAACAAAACATATGCGTGGCGAACGACTCAACGCTCACGCCACCAATTCAATCACAATTCGGGGTTAGCACCGTAACGAAAGTTCGAAAACCATACACGCATTTCCGGTCCGCAAACAGGAATGATAGGTTTTAAAAACGAAAACCACCTTTTGAAAATAGTTTGGAAACACCAGTTGATCTTGAGTATCACTTTACAAAAAGTAGTGCAAACATTGTTATCGAGACTTTGAAAATCGTCTTGCGTTTGAACAAAAATGAGGACACCTTCTCTTAGTGAAAGACTTTCAGAATATCCGACCCTCGGGTCTAAGTAAAAGTGTTTATAAAACATTTGAAAATATCTCAAAATATTTTGGTCCTCGAGTTAGAAGAATTTTGAAATATATTGTGGCACCTTGGACGTACCACGAGAAAATAATTCATTTTAAAAGTACGTCTCGAATTTTAATTTTCTAAGATACTCAAGGTTTTCAAATATAATTCAATGGGCTAGAATGCCCAAAAATTTCAGGTAATTACACGGAAATATTACACCCCCGGTTCAGCCCGGGAATATTACACGCCGTGGGCCCCGCGCCGGAACCCACCAGGCTAAAAACCATTTACAAAAATGCCAAAAAGGCTGATGACGGTATTATTTCAAAAACTTACAAAAGTCATTTAGAAAATACTAAATACCATCATAAGAATTTCGCCAAAACGATCAAGGCCATAATGCCACAAACTCGGTTAAGGGAATCGGTTTTCAAAATAAAACTCAGTCGGTAAAATACCGAAAGCCATTACAGAAGAACTCACGCAGCGGATAAAAGAAAGAAAGTCAAACATGCACAAGACAGCAACACTACTCCTCATATGAACGAAGAATGGGAGTCAAATAATCACGTATCACGAAATCAAAATCCATAATAGGATTTCGTCAATTAACTCATAATAAAAAAAATAGCTCGTGTCACACGAGGCACAACACAAAGAAGGGAGACTTACATCCACAGGTCGCACGAAGATGATGATCGCCCCACGATACTAATCACAACAAACCAACTCAGACGACGCGTCGCGACACGACTCAGTCAGATAAAATCCGACGAGACAAAAACTCAATAGACACCACTGACCCGACAGCCTAGGTTTCCACAACCTAAGCTCCGATACCATTCTGTAACACCCCCAATCCACTCAGGGATATTACACGCCGTAGACCCTCTCCTCGAGGATCTACCAGGCTGATAACTAAAATCAAACATCTAAACATCGCCTTTAAGGCTAAAATGACTCAGTAGACCGACTTGGTCTTTCAATAATAACATACAACTCAATTCCAAACACATACCCACGCAGGGGTCAAAATACAATAAACTCCCGTACAACGGGGAAAAGATACTGCAGCGGAAAAGAAAATACAACTAGACCAATACGACATCAACGGATCCTGGTGTGATTAGTATCGTTCATCTTTCATCATTCTTCGTGCCGACCCTGTGCTATGCTCCAAAACCTGAATGCAAAAATAGACATCCACCCCCCGAATACTCGGGGGTTAGCAAAACTCCACTGTTTTGCTAGTGCAAGTACAAGTGCAAAAATACGAGCCATACAATACAAGTTCCAAGAACAATAATAATCAGGAATCCTCAAAGTTCCAAATGTAATGAAAAGCACTTCCCGAGGCATGAGTTTGGTAAAACATTCCAAAACCGAAAGATCACAAATCAAGGGAAAACAATTTATAAAACAGTTTAAAATGCCATCGAGAGTTTTAGTAGAAAACAATTTAGGATTTCCGAATCCTTGTCTTTCCAAAAATCAACAGGGGTCACAGCCCAGAGGTTTTGTTTTCGCAAATAGAAAACAGACAACAATTCACAGGGCCCGAGCCCAACATCACGTGTCCTCGACGGACATAAAAATCAACACAACGTAATCACGCACGCGCATCGCCTAGGACCGGGACGAAGCCACAAATCCCACTCGTGGCCTCGAAGGACCCTCCCGAGCTGGCTAGCGAAACAAATCACAACATATCACGGTTGGATCAATCACTTGTTGCATCCTGGCCACATGATCGCATGCCATGTGCCACCGTAGATTAACTTTGGCGCTCACGGTTGGATCAATCACTTGTTGCATCCTGGCGACATGATCGCATGCCATGTGCCACCGTAGTTTTTCTTAGGCTCTCACGGTTGGATCAATCGCTTGTTGCATCCTGGCCACATGATCACATGCCATGTGCCACCGTAGGCCCCGCCCACATTCACACAATCACACACATAGCACAATGCAACAAAGATATCCAAATAATTCATCCAGAGGCATCAACACTTAGCAAAACACCACGTCAAACCACAACGCACCGAAATGAAATAATATACGTCCACACGCAATACCAAGTGCGACATCAACATCAAACATATCCATAGAGTTCACATAGTCATTCTCAAACCACACCATTCACAAAACACACGCGTTTTGAAAGCAAGCCTTTAACAAGGCTAAACCGAATCTTTTGAAAGTTCAATTCAAACGACCACACAAACACATTTAGACGATCACCAATTATCATATCCATAAAACAAGAATAGTATGGACAAGGTACTTGCCTCAAAATCGGCACGCAAGTATCCCGACGAAGACGGCTCAACCGGAAAGCTTCGAAACGCCCGATGCAATCGAAAAGAAGGACGACAACGAACGAAAGGGTTCAACTCGGTTTCTTCGCAAGAAACTCGACCCTAACAATATATAATCAATAAATCATCGATCATACGAGGAAGAATAATCGTAGAACGCCCGAAAACCCCTCTAAGACATTTTACCGGACACCTTCAAGGCGTCGGTCAAGAACTCGACCCAAATAACGAATCGATACGATCCAACCATGGAATAACAAGGGAAAAGATATAAAACATCTAAATAATCATCAATCCATCACAATCCTAAGTTAAATCGGATTAAAACGGATGAAAACAACCAAAACACCCAAATTCCCCAAAACTAGATTTCTAGGAAATCTGACCTGATTCGGTAGATCGGAGGATGTTATAGGATGGATGATTGATGATATGAACCTCCAAACTTCATGGATTCATTGTCCAATAACATCTCTACAAGATTACTTCAGCTCCAGCCGCGGAAGGGAAGAAAAGAAGTGAGAAATGGCTGAAGAAAAACGCTGCCAGGCCTTAAATAGCCGATCGGCCGAGTTACGTACGAATCGCCACGGCTTACGTCGAATCGCCATGGCCGAACTCATCGCCTGAAAATGCCGAACGTTACGCACGCACGCCAGGCCTTACGACGTAACCGCCTTACGACGTAACCACCGATCACTACCGCACGTTACTCGGCCATGGGCTCGCCCGAGCATGCCCGGCCATGACTCGCCGGGACCAACTCCGACGGCCCAACGACCCGAAACCCGAACTCCGAGTACGAATCGAAGATACGGTTACGAAGTACTCGAAAAGACGAATCCGAGCACTAATAGAACACACGATTCCGACTACCCGAAGGCTCGAAATTCGACAACGGAAAGTAATTACCCCAAACTTTGGGAAATTACGAAAATGGCCCAAAACGCCCCAAAATCACGATACGTGATCGAATAACCAAACCGAAGCTTGCAACATGAATAATAACATTAAATGAACTTACAAGAAAGTCGAAACAACAGTTTCGGACGAGATTCGCAAGAATCGAACTCAAGTGCGGAAAAACCGCTAAAAAGCACGGAACTCAACAAAACGACACCGAAACGAGCTCGGATGATAAAAAGTGAAGAATTAATCATTCTCGGAATGACGAAACGGTCATGAGCGAGTCGTCAAAACGGACTTTCGCCGAAAAAAAGAAATTACCGGAAATCGAAATCACGGGTATTACAGGCACCATGTGTTGACATATCATGGTGGGATTTTTTATCACAAAACAACAAGACAAAAATCACCAAGTAATATGGGGGTGCGGCCTATATGGAAATTTCTAGGAAACGGGCCGAGTCACTCGGCTCGTGCATCGGACGTTCGTCAAACGACTCCATTAATACACTTCATTTCATCTCCAATGTATTTATACTAATTAATTAATCCAATTAATTAATTATATCAAATACAAATATATTTCTCTAAAAAATATAATTATGAATTAAATTAATTACTCACTAACTTATTTTCAATTCATAAGACCGCTATATGATTTATCGAACAAATCATAATTAGATATCCAATATTTAATATAAATAGATAGATAGTAAATTCATATTTATCCATTAACGATCCTCATGCGCGACTCTGTAGGTCCGTCTGAGCCGGCATTGGGAGGAACCAATTAGTGCGTGCAACACTTAGCTAGCCTAGCGGGCAGCACTGTAAACCCCGACTGAGAACGAATGAAGGGATCATTCAAGAACCATTATGTCGTGAATACCATATACCTATAAACCCTTCATCAGATGTCCCGGTCAAGTCTTCGGGTCACAGTAAAGGCAAACCCTACTGTTAACTAGACACTATATACATGTGTTAATGCAAATCAAGACCGACCGACTGATTACTTGTGTATCCAATACGACTAGATCAAAATGCTTTAGCCAAAGACTTATGATCTTATTTGCCATTAACCGTATAGGACATTCGCCTGCTCACCAACAGGAGATAGAATCCTTTCTTGGCGTATAGTAAAGACTGCTACATGCCCATATAGTCTGCACTTCTAGGTTGACCCAGCGATTAAGCAAATGGGTCTAACTACTCTAATGACAATCTAAATGTCACAGGCACATCTCTTACTGAATCCTGAAGTCAAAGGTCCACATATACTATCATAACCTTTCGATTCGTCATCGACTCTCCAAGAGTGAAAACCATGTGATTGAATCAAGTATGAGTTGTGTTCGAGTATACTGGTCCCACCAATATACCTATAACTATGCTATCAAGACATGCACATGTCCTAGCATCACTTATACAAGTCTTACTCAAAACTTAATGCCCAATTAAGTTTCTCGACTTGCAAACGGTTTACGTAAATAAGCCCTAAACACTTCTAGTGCACTTCTCTCTTATCCAATAACGATAGTGGAATGTTCGCTCTTATTTACAAGGACTTCACTTCAATGTTTACCAAATCAAGAATGCATTTGAAATACAATAAACAATGAATGAATCATATTTCCATTTTATTGATAATTCTATCATTACAAGTAATTTTTCTCTCTCATCCTCTGAGTGGCATTCGAGGGCATATTCTTAACAATCTCCCACTTGCACTCAATGCCATATATCATAGTATCTAATACCCATGTTCTTTAGATGTCTTTCTAAGATAGCCTGAGATAACGGCTTAGTCAGCGGGTCAGAGACATTGTCTTCTGTGTCTACTCTTTGCAACAAAACATATCCTTTGCTAACCATCTCTCGAACAAGGTGATACTTTCTCTCTATATACTTGGTGCTGTGGTGAGACCTAGGCTCCTTGGCTTGGGTGACCGCTCCATCATCACATAATAGTGATATAGGTAGCTCCGAGCTAGGCACCACTTGAAGTTCTTGCACAAACTTCTGCATCCAAAATGCTTCCTTGCTAGCCTCTGAGGCAGCTTGGTACTCTGCTTGGCAGGTGGAATCTACAGTAGTGCTTTGTTTGGAGCTTCTCCAAGACACTGCTCCTCCATTGAGAGTAAATAAAATACCCAGATGTCGACTTACAGTCGTCCTTGTCTCCTTGAAAATCAGAATCGGTGAATCCAACCACCTTCAGTTCTCCACCACCATAAGTAAGAACCATATCTCTAGTCCTTCTTAAGTACTTAAGAATGTTCTTAGTGGCAGTCCAGTGTTCCCTTCCCGGGTTTGATTGAAAACAACTTACCACACTCACAACGTAGGCTAAGTCCGGTCTTGTGCACAACATAGCGTACATGAGGCTACCTAATGCCGAGGCATATGGTACCTTTCTCATCTCTCTTTTGACTTCCTCACTTTGAGGACACATTTTCTTGGTGAGATGAATTCCATGTCGCATGGGAAGGAACCTCTTTTAGAATGATCCATCTTGAATTTTCTCAGGATCTTTTCTATATAGAGGGCTTGGGAAAATGCTATCATTCTTTGTGGTCTGTCTATGTAAAGACAGATACCTAGAATATAGGAAGCTTCTCCAAAGTCTTCCATGGAGAACGTTTTAGAAAGCCAAGCTTTCACAGTGCTGAGCATTGCTACGTTATTTCCCACAAGTAGAATATCATATACATATAGTACTAAGAACGCAATGTTTCTCCCATTGACCTTTTTGTAAACACATGGATCCTCCTCATTTTGCACGAAATCAAAGTCCTTGTCTGCTTCATCAAATGGAAGGTTCTAACTCCGAGAAGCTTGCTTCATCTAATAAATGGCTCGTTGCAACTTACACAGCTTATGAATATTAGCCTTGGACAGAAAACCCTTAGGCTGTTTCATGTAGATTTTCTCCTCGAGAAATATATTTAGAAAAGCCGTTTTGACGTCCATCTGCCATATTTCATAATCGTAATGGGCAGCAATGGCAAGCATCATGCGAATAGACTTGATCATAGCTACGGGCGAGAAGGTATCATGATAATCGATCCCTTCTTTTTGAGTCTAACCATTTGCCACAAGCCTGGCCTTATAGGAGTAAACATTGCCATCCCCATCAGTCTTCCTCTTATAGATCCATTTACTTCTAACAGGCTTCATGCCAGTTGGTATACCTACTTGACTCCAGACCTGATTAGCATGCACTCGAGTCTACCTCGGCTTCCATAGCTTCTTGACATTTATCGGAGTCCACATCCACTATCACCTGGTCATATGTGACAGTTCGTACTCCCGGCTATCAAATATGTCGTGGAGACCCAATTCTTCAACATGTGTATAGCCATACCTCTCAGGTAAGTGAGACACCCTATCAGACCTTCGAAGTGGAGTTTGTGTTACAATAGGTTCGGTTCTTGATCCCTGATCACATATCTCCTCAGGACTTTCATTGTGCTCTTCCAAAGAGACATTTCTACCCGGGCCACCTTCCTGAATGAATTCATGCTCAAGGAAGTGCGCTTGCATAGCCACAACGACCCTATGGTCGTCTGGCATGTAGAATAGATAACCCATCGAGTCCTCTGGGTATCCAATGAAATGTCTCTTGACAGACCTCGCTTCTATTTTGTCCACCTTGGCCTTCTTGACATAGGCTGGACATCCTCATATCCTTATGTGATTAAGACTTGGTTTCTTACCCTTCCACATCTCATGCGGAGTAATAGGAACGGATTTGGAAGGACATCTATTAAGGATATAAGCAGTGGTAAGTAGGGCGTACCTCTACAGGTAACTCGGTAAATCAGTTTTAATCAACATGGAGCGAACCATGTCCAACAAAGTCCAATTTCTTCTTTCTGAAACACCATTTAACTCTGGGGTTCCTGGCGGCATGAATTGTGAAACTATTCCATGTTCCTTAAGGAACTCATCAAACTCGGTGCTCATATACTCGCCACCTCGGTCCGACCGAAGTGTTTTGATATGACATACAGTCTGTTTTTCTAGGGCCTTAAATTCCTTGAATTTACTAAAGACTTTGGATTTATATTTCATCAAGTACACAATACCATACCTAGTATGATCATATATGAACGTTATGAAATATTTATATTTATCTCGGGCTGTTTCCAAAGCACCATAAACATCGGTATGTACCAACCCAAGTTTCTCAGCAGCCCTTTCAAATGTCCCTGTGAAGGGGGACTTAGGGGCTGTTTACTTTTTTTCCATTAATCTCTGAATGGATTAAGATGTCTGAGTGGATTAATCTGTCTGATTAGAAAAAATATCTTATTGTTTTTTTCTTTTCTGAATGAACTATCTGAATGACAGAAATGACCATTTTACCCCTCAATATGAATTAAGTCCTTTTTAATAAAGGACGGATTGAGCATTTTAGTTTATATAATTAATTTAAATAATATGACATAATATATATTTTAATTTATACTATAATATATATTCATAAATCATATTATAATTTTAAGGTATATTTAAATAATCAGACAATATTTTTATAAATATATTAAGTTATATTTTAATATATATAGTTATATTAATTTTTTTAATAGTCAATATAAAAAATCAATTTAAATAATATAACATAATATATATTTTAATTTATATTATAATATATATTCATAAATCATATTATAATTTTCAGGTATATTTAAATAATCAGACAATATTTTTATAAATACATTAAGTTATATTTTAATATATATAGTTATATTAATTTTTTAATAGTCAATATAAAAAAATCAATTTAAATAATATAACATAATATATATTTTAATTTATATTATAATATATATTCATAAATCATATTATAATTTTTAGATATATTTAAATAATTAGACAATATTTTTATAAATATATTAAGTTATATAATTTTAATATATATAGTTATATTATTTTTTTAATTCAATATAAAAAAATCAATTTATATAATACAACATAATATATATTTTAATTTAAATTATAATATATATTTATAAATCATATTATAATTTTCAGGTATATTTAAATAATCAGATAATAATTTTATAAATATATTAAGTTATATTTTAATATATATAGTTATATTATTTTTTTTAATAGTCAATATAAAAAAATTAATTTATATAATATAAAATAAATATATATTTTAATTTATCTTATAATATATATTCATAAATCATATTATAATTTTCAGGTATATTTAAATAATCAGACAATATTTTTATAAATATATTAAGTTATATTTTAATATATATAGTTATATTAATTTTTTTATCAATAAATAGTTTATATTTTATGACTTTTAAATATATAATATTAATATATTTTTAAATTTATACTATATATACTCAATTATAATTAAGATTATATGATAATTTATATATACTCAATTCTTTTATTATTAGAGAGGGTAATTTTGGTATATTGGGGAAGCATTTCTGGCTTAATGGTAAGGACACCCCAAAAGTTGCTTAATGAAAAAGACATTATTAAGATCATTAATTTGAAAGTAAACAGAAAAATATAGCTGATCGATTAAGCTGATTAAGCATTAAGCTGATTAAGTAAAAAGTAAACAAGCCCTTAGTCATCTTGCCTCCAAGGCAGGATGCACAAGTTGGATAGGGTTCTTCACCCAATGTACTTAAAAGTCCATCTTTCTCCATTTTGTGAACCTTGGTCTGACCAACATGACCGAGTCTAAGGTGCCACTTAAGAGCTTGATTAGTATCATGCCTGCCACGTTTCCTAGTTATAGTGTTCACTGCTGATTTATTTTGCATGTTCAGATGATATAAACCATTCAACAATGTCGATGTACCAACAATTTTATTTTGAAAATAAATTTTACAACTACCATTGCCAATAAAGAAAGAAAATCCTTAAATTATTACAACGAAATATAAAAAACAAACGGAGTCCCGGACAATCCGGCATCAGGCCCAGCCTGCGGCCCGATTCAAAACCCGGCCAAAAACCCGAGAGCCATATGGCCGAGCCATGACTCGGCCACTCTTGGATGCCCGGCCGCCCAGTCTGCACTGCCGGCAGCCTACCGGCAGTGACTCGGTGACCTCGTGTCATCGAGTTCAATCCCCGTTTTTCTCGTTTTTTTCGGCCCGTTTCCAAAACATGATATTTATGACTTTTATGTAGAACTTATAAATCAATTATAAAATATTTCATATTTATAATTCACATAAAATCGTTGAAACAAAAATTTCAACGAACAATTAAATATCTCTGATTATAACGTTTTGATTCTAAATCAAAATCACCATCCAATAGTAGTCAAAATGTGAAAATTCGTATATATGGTATCATTGACCTCGATCCGATACCACTATTGGGATTGTAACACCCCCAATCTGTTCAGGGATATTACACGCCGTATAACCTTCCCTCAAGGATCTACCAGGCTGGTAACAACATCGAACATAACAACAATGCTTTTAAGGCTAAAATGACTCAGTAGACCGATTTGGTCTTTTAATAAATACATACAACTCAAATACATTACATGCCCACGCAGGGGTCGAGTACAACACACTCCCGTATAACGGGAGAGAAATACTTCAGCGGAAATAAAATACAACTAAACCCATACGACATCAACGGGTCCTCGTGTGATTAGTATTGTTCATCTTTCATCATCCTTCATGCCAACCCTGTGCTATGCTCCAAAACCTGAATGCAATACAGACATCCACCCCCCGAATACTCGGGGGTTAGTAAAACTCCACTGTTTTGCTAGTGCAAGTATAAAATACGAAGACAAGCCATACATATCATACTCCAAAGACTTAGAGATCATAAACATACTTCCCGAGGTAAATCACTTGATCAAAATGGTTAAATCAAAAGATAGGGGTGAACCCGATATACATCTTGTAAAAACATTTTACGATCTCGGGAGTTTTGAGTACATTTGGGAGTTTAAGAATTCTCAAGCCTTTCGAAAACATTTAGGGACACAGTCCAAAAGTCATTTTCCCAAAACAAAATTTTGATAACAACACAAGGGGTCCACGACCCGATCATACCATAACAACCTGTTTCCACAGATTATTCGCGTCCCGTGCTAGCAAGCCAGGGACCCCAGATGCTCCCATAGAACAAACCCGAGTGAATAACCCACAGGGAAACTATATCAAATCACATGTCACTGTAACAACAGTCACGTGACTACAAGCACACATACGTACTTAACCAAACCACGACCATAAGTTATCCCGGCATCGCACTAACAAGCTACGAACCTCGGAGTCCCCGCAAGACATACCCGATGATAACCCCATCAGTTATCCCGGCATCGGGCTAACAAGCCACAAACCTCGGAGTCCCCACAAGACATACCCGGTGGATAACCCTACAGCCACGCCCGACCCATACTAGCAAGTATGGATCCCAGAGATTCAACAATCCTACCCGGAGGCACATCACATACGACAAGCACACAACAATAATCACTTATCAATCCAAACAACATTAATCATCACAACCTCCTTTCAAAGGAGTAACAACCAATATCACGTATTCGCCGAACAAACACACATAACAACACATAATCCTCGGTAAATGATTACGGTTTAATACATTCACTAAATGTGATCACAACATCTTTCAACATACAAAACTAACACACATAATCCGAGAAGACATCCATTCACGAAGTATACGAATTATCGAGAACATACCGATCCTTTTTAACGTTCATTAAACATTTGGATTTCGTATAAAAATCATTTATCAATAATTATGCCTATGAAACATGAAACGTATGGGCAAGATACTTGCCTCGATACCACAAGCAACCGAACAACAAACGGACACGGTCGGATAGTTCTCTAGCTTCCAAAAATGACCAAGGATTCGGCAATCCCATGAATGCTACGAAAATAACATCACCACGAATCAATAACACTAGTCGGAATCCAAAACGATCATAAAAACAACAAGGATCTAAGTGTTCTCAAAGAAATCAAGAATCATTGATCCGGGCGATAAAAATCGATGAATGGTTAACAACATCTGAAGATTACGGTTAAGACAAACAAGAATACACAACCGATCGGTTGATATCGGTTAAGAATCACAATCCAAGGAAAAACCCCAAATTCAAGAAACTAGGGTTCTAAGAAGAGATTACCTTGATTTGAGCAAAGTAGATGATTAGATGTTGTTAAACACCTACAAATCCACTCCGAGATGAATCCTGAGGAAGAAGGTCGCTCAAAATCACCTCTGGAGCTCGCTCCCGTCGGAAGGGATGAAGAAAAGTGAGAAATGACGAAGTGAAGCATGCTGTCCAGTATTTATACTGGACAGTAATTAGCGTGCGCTAACCAGACAGCATTAGCGCGCGCTAACGAGGTCAACGCCCAGAACTTACCGCAAATAATAATGTTAGTGTGCGCTAGACCCATGAGCGTAGTGCGTGCTAACGGGTCACGAAACCAGTCCAGTGGCCCCCGTACAGATCTGCACCTACCGGGTAGCGTGCGCTAACGAAGCCCCAGTCCTAGTCCAGTAGCTCCTGGACTGCCAGTTAGCGTGCGCTACTCATCCCGTAGCCTGCGCTAAACACCACGCAGTAGTGTGCGCTATAAAACAAGCATTAGCGTGCGCTACCCCACAAAAACCCAAAAACTCACATAGTGATCCGAAACACCTCCAAACACGTCCCAACAAGGCATACCCAAACATGGCACAAAATTCCAACGATGAGGGCAATGACAATCGATAAAACCCCGAAAACTAAACAAATCCGGAACAAAATTCTCGGGTATTACATTCTACCCTCCTTAAAAGAAGTTTCGTCCCCGAAACTTGAAACATAGAATGATTAACGCAAAACAATTCCAGATAACATTAGCTATCCGTTGCCGACAACCTGCAATGAATCGCATGCAGCACGTGGCTACTACCATGCATATTGCTATGCCAGAATGATAACGAAACGCAACGAACAAAATCAATATGGTTGGCCAGCACGAACAGTACGTCAATCAAAATGCGATCCAATCGCTGAATAAAATACGAAATTCTACACACAAGGATTGGACGATCGAAAACGAAGTTAATCTCCCGAACTCAAAGAAATTACAAAGAAATCTAAACGTTAAAAAATCACGATACAAGACCAACAAGACTGGACAACAAGCGATCGAACCACAACGATCGAGACACATCGGTCGAACAATCATATTCGAATCACGACGGACGACAAAATCGAATAACCATTCCGAAGTCTACACCTCGACTCAAGACAATGGGTGGTCTGGTAAAAACGACAAGATATGCATTAACATACGACCCATGGGAATGGAGTCGAATTCGGAAAAAGTCACAAAGAGAACGAATTTCTCTGAAACAGTACCATAACTCGTCTGATTTTTTGAGAGACATGGATGCTCAGATGTCTACATTAGGGTATATCTTTACTCTGAATGGTGGGGCAGTATCTTGGAGAAGTGCCTATTGGGATTCCGGATACAAAATCGAGTGCGCAGCAGAATAATAAAGCTCAATATAAAGAATCTCAAACAGGATCGATCAAGTAACGTTTATACGACAATAAATCGACGAAGACAAAAGATTAAAGTCCCATACCTTTGAAGGCTTTGATAATATCTTCGTAATTTTGATGGTGATCATGAACCCGAACACTGTAATATCCACGTTTTCTATCCTTGGTAATTTCTATTTTTGGTGCATTTTCGTTTCGGACAACTCGCCTGGCACTGTTTTGTAATTCTGAACCTATTTTATTCTTGGAGTTTTTCCGTTTAGACGGGTCTTGATAATGTTTCTACGTAATTTCATCTTGAGTTATATTTTGTCGCATGTGTATCCGATTGTCGCTAAACTCGTTCGATTTCGTCATTTTCCTATTTTCATGAGTTCGTATGGTTGAGTAGAGCATGTTGTGAGTTTCGGATTGTTAATCCGACGTTGTATCGTGATTTTACGGATGTTTGGGCCGTTTTTGTAAATTCCTAGAAGTTTAGGGAAATTGTCCCTTATTCGACTTTGGTTGTGTACCTCAGATCGTTTTGGGTTCCGTACTTCCATTTCGTGTTATTGTTGCCCAAATATCGATCCCTGTTGCTTTTATTCTCCTTCCGGATCATTTTTCGTCATTTTGGGACCCGAGGGGGGGTGTGGGCCGCGGCACAAGGATTGTGAGCCGCGGCACACATCGCCCGATTGTTGCCTAAACAGCGTGCCGTGTGCCGCGGCACAAGGATTGTGCGCCGCAACACAGCCGCTGCCGCGGCACACTTGTCCGGCCGCAGCACACCGTGTGACACTTGCTGCCAAAATTGCGTACAGGCCGGCTGGCCCGGCAGTGCCGCGGCACATGCCGAGTCCGAGCCGCGGCACACTTCGATGAGCCGCGGCACAACGAGCGGTCACCACCACTGGTACAATTTTTGGCTCTGTGCCGCGGCACAGTTTAGCTGAGCCGCGGCACACAACGCGGTCAGCGCTATATCTGCTTCTTATTCAGCGAGAATCGCTCATTTCCTCCCCCTTCTTCAACCGTGCGAGAGTGAGAGAGTCTTGAGAGGGAGAGTTCCTCCACCTATCACTTACTTGTGTAGATTTCTTCATCCCTCTTCGATCGGGTGGCTCGGATTGCGGATCTAACCCGTGGTTTTTGGATTTGAATGCTTGATTCATCAAGAGGTAAGAATTCCTTTAACCCTAGTATGATTTTGGGGAGGGTTTGGTGGTGATCTTGTGTTTTAATTCGAATTAACCGATGTTGTTATTAGATTTTGATAGTATACTCGTGACCCTTGGCTTTCTTGTTCTTGATTGGGATGAAATCCCGTTGTTATACCATTGACCGATTTCGTTTCCTTATGCACTCTTGGTGTCCGATGAATTGTCCCAACGGGTAGAATTAGGATTAATTCTTACCTTTCCGCATTATTGAGACTTGTGTATACCGTTATTGTGTTAGGATCGGATTTGGGAGGATTGTTCGGACCGAAACCTATTCCGCTGCTGTTTCCTTCGTTTCGTTTCATTCAAGGCAAGTACATGTATTACATTTCGTTATGTATATTGTGATTTTCGAAATGAATGATGAATGGTGATTTTTGGGTGCGTGAGTTGTGTTCCTTCCACCCGGAGTGTCCGACGGGGTGTCTGGGGGTCGATACTAAGGGGTACGGCCGCGGAAGTGGACTTGGGTGCGTGTGTGATTGAATTTCCACCCGGAGTGTCCGACGGGGTGTCTGGGGGTCGATACTAAGGGGTACGGCCGCGGAAGTGGTATCCCACCCGGAGTGTCCGACGGGATGTCTGGGGGTCGATACTGAGGGGTACGGCCACGGGATACCAGTTGTGATTATGTGATATCGTGATGATTGAAAATGGATTTGATTGCCAATGTAGTATTCCGGAATATATATGTGGCAAATGACTTATGTTTGAGATGATTGTGTAAAACCGTATTTTTGTATATAATGTTGTGTAATTGTGTACTTGCACTAGCTATTCGAATGCTAACCCCTTAAATGGGGGAAATGCGTCTTATGCATTTCAGGTACCGGGAGAGCTGAGGAGCAGGCACGGGGCACGCACGGAAAGGATGGGATGGCTTGATGATGTGGCTCGAGTCAGTACTTTTATGTTGTGTCATTGCATTTGTCAAGTACCAGAGTTAGACTGTTTACTTTGAAACCTGGTTTAAGTCCCCTGCGTGGGCAATGAATTGGTACTTATATTATATGCATGTACTCCGTTTAAAACGTTTTGGCCGAGGCCACGGCCTTACTTACTTTCTGAATTGCATCATTTGCGATTATATTGTGGTTTATGTGTTAAGTGTCAGCCTGGTAGACCTCATGAGGGTTCTACGGCGTGTAACGTCCCATTTGTGTATTGGGGTGTTACATTTATGGTATCAGAGCCTTAGGTTTTGAATACCTAGGCTGTCGGTGAATTTTTGGGTCTGTCAGTTGCGTCATTAGAGTCAGTCGTTGAGCCTAATATCATCATGCTACCGTCTTTTCGTGCGACCCGTGGCTGTAAGTCTCCTCGAACTCTTATATCTCTGTAATTCGTTTTCTTACGTTGTTCGGAATCGTGACTTGTGTTACCAACTTTGTGAATTGTGAATATTTCTGATCTTGTCCTTTTCTTACTTTCCTTCGATGTTGAGAGGTCGTGGTAGACCGGCTAGGGACGCGGCCGAGGCCGTGGTCGGGTGCCGATAATGAGGAGGGCTCACTTTCTCTCCCTCTGTGGACTCGGCCTCTCACTCAAGCCGGGTAATAATGCCGACGCCTGGCTATCACAGATTTCGGCAGCTGGTAGCCCAACTTACTCGAGATAGCCTGTGGTGGACGCTGAATCCGCCCCGACACCTAAGAGGAGGCTAGTAAGTGGCTTCGACGGTGACTAAGATGCACCCTCCTCGTTTCTCCGGATCCTCCGACTCCCTCGGTTGGGAGAATTGGCTCTTCAGTTGTCCAGACCTTCGACGCCGTAGCTTGTCCCCAAGACAGGAGGGTACATATTGCCCAGCACCTCCTGGATAAGGAAGCTGCGGAATGGTGGGAGGCCGTTGTGCCCAGAGACCGTCGAGCTACTTGGGAGGAATTCAAGGCCGCTATGGAAGCAGAGTATTGTCCGCCGCTCAAGGAGCGCAGAATGTGGAGTTCTTCACCGCTACACCTCGGGACGTGCCTATTTCTCGTGCCATCATTACTTACAATCGCGGTTGGGTTTCGTGAGAGATCGGTGAGGACGGAGACCGATAAAATCCGTTACTTCAATATGCGCATGAAGCCGCATATTAGCGAGTATGGCACCGCTCATGTGTGCCACTTTGAAAGAATACCGTGATCGCGCCTAGCGATCGAGATGGCGGTTCGAATCGAGTCGGTTTCGGAAGCTAAGAAGCGTAAGACCGCCGTGGATTCTCGACGGGAAGGGTGGTCGGTTTCGAGGTCTCGCTCGCTCCCATACCGGGAAGAGGCCGTTCCATCGTGCCGGTGGATCTCGTGGTAACTGCTCGGGCCATCACGCTTCGGTGGCGGTGGTTTGTTTTAATCGCAACCAATATGAGCATTTGATGAAGGATTGTCCTTTTCCCCGTTGCTTGCTTCACTTGCGGGCAGATCGGCATCGGGCGGCTCATTGTGAGAGAGCCACCAGGGCCGCTAGAGTTCCGACTACCACTACCGATCAGAGGGATCATAGTACTCCAGCTACTCAGGTTCTGCAGGGTTCGGGTTGCGGTAGAGGTCGGGGACAGCCGGATCGCCGCGCAGCCTCGAGCTCGGGTTCAGTCCACCCCCGACTGTATCAGATGAGGCGCACAGAGGAGGCAGACATTCCGGTGGCGTCAGGTACCACTCAGATCCTTACTCATCCAGTTTCCGTGCTTTTTGATTCGGGTGCTACCCATTCCTTTATTGCGTCGGATTGTGTGAATCGTATTGGCTTTAACTGCTTGTTTGAGTGTGAACCGTTTGTGGTGGGTATGCCTAGCGGGGATCGTATGGTTGGGGACCGGGAAGTTAGGGATTGCCCCGTGAGGATCGGGAGCCGAGATTGGCCCTCGAACCTCATCGTTATCGACCTCAAGGGTGAGGATCTAATCCTCGGGGACGATTGGTTAGAGCATCACGGTGCTATCATGAACTATCGGACTCGTACTATCTCGATCGTGGCCGAGGATGGCACCGAGCATACTCTCGTCGGCTGTAAGCCGGGTAGATCGGGGAGCGTGATTAGCGCCTTGAAGGCGATGAAACTTCTGAACTAGGGCTGTGTCGGCTACTGGTGCTATGCTCTGAAGGCGGAAGATGGTGGGGTTGACATGTCGTCAATTCCAGTTGTTAGTGATTATCCCGATGTCTTCCCAGACGACTTGCCGGGATTACCACCACAGCGAGAGGTGGAGTTTCCTATCGATCTAGAGCCGAATGCAGCCCCTATTTCTCGAGCACCGTACCGTATGGCACCGTCGGAGATGTTAGAGTTGAAGAACCAGTTGGGAGAATTGTTAGATAAAGGGTATATTCGACCGAGCGCATCGCCTTGGGGTGCGCCTGCATTTTCGTTAAGAAGAAAGATGGGTCGCTCGTTTATGCATCGATTATCGAGAATTAAACAAGTGACCATCAAAAATAAATACCCTTTGCCCGTGATTGACGATTTGTTTGATCGGCTTCGGGCGGCAGTCTTTTCAAGATTGATTTGCGATCGGGCTACTACCAGATTGAGAATTCGGGACGTCGATATTCCAAAGCCGCCTTCGGACGAGATATGGCCATTACGAGTTTGTGGTTATGCCTTTCGCTAACTAATGCTCCGGCAGTTGTTCATGCGGTTGATGAACAAGGTTTTTATTGAGTATCTGGACAAGTTCGTAGTCGTTTTTATCGACGATATTCTTATCTATTCACGAGTCGGGAGGATCACGCCTTACATCTCCGAATTGTATTAGAAACTTTGAGGACGAGCAGCTTGTACGCGAAGTTCTCTAAGTGTGAGTTTTGGCTCGAGGAAGTGACGTTCCTCGGGCACGTGATTTCAGCAGAGGGAGTTCGGGTAGATCCGCGAAGATAGAGGCGTGATGGCTTGGGAGCCGCCTAAGAATGTGAAGGAGGTGAGGAGTTTTCTGGTCTCGCCGGCTATTACCGCAGATTCGTTGAGGATTTTCTAAGATCGCTAGACCACTCACTCGGTTGCTCCGAGAAAACTCGGAAGTTTGAGTGGGTGCAGACAGCGGGACGGCTTTGACGAGTTAAAGAGACATCGACTACCGCGCCCGTTTAGCATTGCCTCGGGGAACGAGGACTTCGTAGTGTATAGTGATGCTTCGGGCCTTGGTCTAGGGTGTGTTTTTATGCGAGAGAGATAGAGTCATTGCTTATGCGTCCCGCTTGATTGAAACCTTACGAGGTGAATTATCCCACGCACGATTTAGAGTTAGTCATGCGGTCGTTTCGCCTTAAAGATCTGGAGGCATTATCTTTATGGGTCGTCTTGTAAGATTTTTACGGATCATAAGAGCTTGAAGTATATCTTGATCGAAAGAATTGAATATGAGACAACGTAGGTGGTTGGAACTAATCAAAGATTACGACCTCGAGATACTTTACCATCCGGTAAGGCTAACGTAGTGGCCGATGCGTTGAGCCGAAAACCGATGGCTTTGCGGATGTTAGAGGTACTTACACCGCAGAGTAAGATCAGCGAGATTTCATCCGTCGAATATTGAGGTTTGGGTTCGAGAGAGTTCAGGGGCGATTATGTGCATTAGAGATCACTTCGTCCTTGATCGATGATATCAAGGCGAAGCAATATGACGATCCGTTTTGGTCCAAAGTGAGGAGGATGTGAGTAAAGGGAAAGCCCCTGGATTTGTGGTTCACGATGATGGAGTTTTGAGGTTTCGCGGCAGACTTTGTGTACCATGTGATATTGGGCTGAGACAGAAGATCTTGAGCGAAGCTCATACCACGCCCTACTCCATACATCCTGGTACGAGTAAAATGTACAAGGACGTGAGGAGTAACTACTGGTGGAGTAATTTGAAGATGGATGTTAACGAGTTTGTGGCGAAGTGTTTGACCTGCCAACAGGTTAAGATTGAGCATCAGTGACCGGCGGGGTTGTTACGACCACTTCCTATCCCGGAGTGGAAATGGGAGGATATTTCTATGGATTTCATTACCAATATGCCTAAGACTCGGACGGGAATGAACATGATTTGGGTCGTTGTTGATCGACTAACCAAATCAGCCCATTTTCTAAGTATTAAGGACACTTGGGGGCCGGAGAGGCTTGCACGAGTGTTTGTTGCGGAAATAGTGAGATTGCATGGGACCCCTAAGAGCATTGTTTCGGATCGTGATGGCCGGTTCATATCACATTTTTGGCAGGCCGTTCATAGAGCTTTGGGAACCGAGTTGAGACTTAGCACATCCTACCACCCTCAGACAGACGGACAGTCTGAGCGGACGATACAGACGCTAGAGGATATGCTGAGAGCCTGTGCCTTAGATGATGAACAAGATTCAGGAAAAATATTCTCCCTCTCACTTCTCTCCTCTCGGCCGAACCTTAGGTAGTGGTGGTGGTGTTTTTTAAGTCGATGTTATATAATGTGATAATGTGATCCCACCATATCATGTGATTTTGGCACCATGTGTTGACATATCATGGTGGGATTTTTTATCATAAAACAACAAGACAAAAATCACCAAGTAACATGAGGGGGGCGGCCCATATGGAAATATTTAGGAAACGGGCCGAGTCACTCGGCTCGTGTACCGGACGTTCGTCAAACGACTCCTTTAATACACTCCGTTTCATCTCCAATGTATTTATACTAATTAATTAATCCAATTAATTAATTATATCAAATACAAATATATTTCTCTAAGAAATATAATTTATGAATTAAATTAATTACTCAGTAACTTAATTTCAATTCATAAGACCGCTATATGATTTATCAAACAAATCATAATTAGATATCCAATATCTAATATTAATAGAGAGATAATAAATTCATATTTATCCATTAACGATCCTGATGCGTGACTCTGTAGGTCTGTCTCAGCCGGCATTGGGAGGAACCAATGAGTGCGGGCAGCACTTAGCCAGCCTAGCGGGCCGCACTGTAAACCCCGACTGAGAACGAATGAAGGGATCATTCCAGAACCACTATGTCGTGAATACCATATACGTATAGGCGCTTCATCAGATGTCCCGGTCAAGTCTTCGGGTCACGGTAAAGTCAAACCCTACTGTTAACAAGACACTATACATATGTTAATGCAAATCAAGACCGACTGATTACTAGTGTCTCTAATACGATTAGCTCAGAATGCGTTGGCCAAAGACTTATGATCTTATTTGCCATTAACCGCATAGGACATTCGCCTGCTCACTAACAGGAGATAAAATCCTTTCTTGGCGTACAATAAAGACTGCTATCTGCCCGTATAGTCCGCACTTCGAGGTTGACCCAGCGATTAAGCAAATGAGATTAACTACTCTAAGGATGACAAACTAAATATCCCAGGCACATCTCTTACTGAACCCTCAAGTCAAAGGTCCACGTATACTATCACAACTTTTCGATTCGTCATCAACTCTCCAAGAGTGAATACTTTGTGACTAAATCAAGTATGAGTCATGTTCGAGACTGGTCCCACCAACATACCTATAACTATGCTATCAAGACATGCACATGTCCTAACATCAATTATAAAAGTCTTACTCAAAACTTAATGCCCAATTAAGTTTATCGACATGCAAACGGTTTACGTAAATAAGCCTTAAACACTTCCAGTGCACTTCTCTCTTATCCGATAACGAGAGTGGAATGTCCGCTCTTATTTACAAGGACTTCACTTCAATGTTTACCAAATCAAGAATGCATTTGAAATACAATAAACAATGAATGAATCATATTGCCTTTTTATTGATAATTCCATAATTACAAGTAATTTTTCTCTCTCATCCTATGAGTGGCATTCGAAGGCATATTCCTAACAATCTCCCACTTGCACTCAATGCCATACATCATGGTATCCAATACCCATGTTCTTTAGATGTCTTTCTAAGATAGCCTGAGATAACGGCTTAGTCAGCGGGTCAGAGACATTGTCTTCTCTGTCTACTCTTTGCAACAAATATATCCTTTGCTAACCATTTCTCAAACGAGGTGATACTTTTTCTCTATATGCTTGGTGTTGTGGTGAGCCGTAGGCTCGTTGGCTTGGGTGACAACTCCATCATCACAGAATAGTGATATATGCAGCTCTGAGTTAGGCACCACTTGAAGTTCTTGCACAAAATTCTGCATCCAAAATGCTTCCTTGCTAGCCTCTGAGGCAGATTGGTATTCTACTTGGCAAGTGGAATCTACAGTAGCGCTTTGTTTGGAGCTTCTCCAAGACACTGCTCCTCCCTTGAGAGTAAACAAATACCCATATGTCGACTTACAGTCGTCGTTGTCTCCTTGAAAATCAGAATCGGTGAATCCAACCACCTTCAGTTCTCTACCACCGTAAGTAAGAACCATATCTCTAGTCCTTCTTAAGTACTTAAGAATCTTCTTAACGACAATCCAGTGTTCCCTTATTGGGTTTGCTTGAAAACGACTTACCACACTCACAGTGTAGGCTAAGTACGGTCTCGTGCACAACATAGCATACATGAGGCTACCTACTGCTGAGGCATATGGTACCTTACTCATCTCTCTTTTGACTTCCTCACTTTGAGGACACATTTTCTTGGTGAGATGAATTCCATGTCGCATGGGAAGGAACCTCTTTTAGAATTATCCATCTTGAATTTTCTCAGGATCTTTTCTATATAGAGGGCTTGGGTAAATCCTATCATTCTTCGTGGTATGTCTCTATAAAGACAGATACCTAGAATATAGGAAGCTTCTCCCAAGTCTTTCATGGAGAACATTTTTGAAAGCCAAGCTTTCACAGTGCTGAGCATTGCTACGTTATTTCCCATAAGTAGAATATCATCTACATATAGTACTAAGAATGCAATGTTGCTCCCACTGACCTTTTTGTAAACACATAGATCCTCCTCGTTTTGCATGAAATCAAAGTCCTTGACTGCTTCGTCAAATGGAAGGTTCCAACTCCGAGAAGCTTGCTTCAGCCCATAAATAGCTTGTTGCAACTTATACACCTTATGAATATTTGCTTTGGACACAAAACCCTTAGGATGTTTCATGTAGATTTCCTCCTCGAGGTATCCATTTAGAAAAGCCGTTTTGATGTCCATCTGCGATATTTCATAATCGTAATGGGCAGTAATGGCAAGCATCAAGCGAATAGACTCGATAATAGCTACGGGCGAGAAGGTATCCTGATAATCGATCCCTTTTTTTTTGGTCTAACCCTTTGCCACAAGCCTGGCCTTATAGGTGTAAGCCTTGCCATTCCCATCAGTCTTCCTCTTATAGATCTATTTACTTCCAATAGGCTTCATGCCAGTTTGAAGATCTACTAGAGTCCGGACCTGATTGGCATGCATCGAGTCTATCTCAGCTTCCATAGCTTCTTGGTATTTATCGGAGTCCACATCCACTATCGCCTGGTCATATGTGATAGGTTCATCCTCCCAGCTATCAGGTACATCGTGGAGACCCAGTTCTTCGATATGTGTATATTCATACCTCTCAGGTAAGTGAGAAACCCTATCAGACCTTCGAAGTGGAGTTTATTTTACAATAGGTTCGGTTCTTGATTCCTGATCAGATGTCTCCTCAGGACTTTCATTGTGCTCTTCCAAAGAGACATTTCTACCCGATCCACCTTCTTGAATGAATTCATCCTCAAGGAAGTGCGCTTGCATAGCCACAACGACTCTATGGTCTTCTGGCATGTAGAATAGATAACCCATCGAGTCCTCTGGGTATCCAGTGAAATGTCCCTTGACGGACCTCACTTCTAGTTTGTCCACCTTGGCCTTATTGACATAGGCTGGACATCCCCATACCCTTATGTGATTAAGACTTGGTTTCTTACCCTTCCATATCTCATGCGGAGCGATAGGAACGGATTTAGAAGGACATCTATAAAGGTTATAGGCAGCGGTAAGTAGGGCGTACCCCTATAGGTAAATCGGTAAATCAGTGTAATTCATCATGCAGCGAACCATGTCCAACAAAGTCCGATTCTCCTTTATGACACACCATTTGACTGTGGGGTTTCCTGGCAGCGATAATTGTGAAACTATTCCACATTCCTTAGGGAACTCATCAAACGCGGTGCTCATATACTCGCCACCTCGGTTCGATCGACGGGTTTTGATATGACATTGAGTCTGTTTTTCAACTAGGGCCTTAAGTTCCTTGAATTTACTAAAGGCTTCGGATTTATATTTCATCAAGTACATAATCCCATACCTAGTATGATCATCTATAAACATTACGAAATATTGATATCCATATCAGGCTGCTTCCAAAGCACCACAAACATTGGTACGTACCAACCCAAGTTTCCCAGCAGCCCTTTTAAATGTCCTGTGAAGGGGGACTTAGTCATCTTGCCTCAAAGGCAGGATTCACAAGTTGGATAGGATTCTTCACCCAATGTACTTAAAAGTCCATCTTTCTCCATTTTGAGAACCTTGGTCTCACCAACATGACCAAGTCTAAGGTGCTACTTAAGAGCTTGATTAGTATCATGCCTGACACATTTCCTAGTTATAGTGTTCACTGCTGATTTATTTTGCAAGTTCAGATGATATAAACCATTCAACAATGTAGTTGTACCAACAATTTTATTTTGAAAGTAAATTTCACAACTACTATTGCCAATGAAGTAAGAAAATCCTTTTCGGTCCAAGACTAGAATGGATACATTGTTTTTATGCCCTTTTGGCAAAGCCAGTACTTCATCTAACATCAAAATAAAACCGGATTCCAATCCCAGTAGGAGTGATCCAATATCGATTGTCTTGACACTTTGTCCACTTCCGATAGTGACCATCACTTCCCCAGCTCCATGCTGCCTATTTCTTTCCGGATCCTGATTCATAGTACAAATGTGAGAAGTAGCACCTGAATCCAAAATCCATGAAGCAGAATATACAGTAGAGGAACAATTGGTTTCAAAAACTAAAAGTTCCGTACCTGATGCGCCGTTGACCTAGGGACAAGTTCTACACCCGTTGACCTAGGGACAAGTTCTTAGCTTCAGAACCTTAAGGGCCTTGCCCTTGCCTTTTTGGACCCCTCTCTTGGGTTTATACTACTCATAGGTCTATTTATTCTTGTTCTTGGACCTTCGAGGCCCAGAAGAAATCACAAGAACAGTCTCCCTCGGCTTAGTCTTCATATTAGACCGTGCCATCACCAATTTGTTCATTAGACCAGCTAATGTGCATGAAATCTCATTACAGTTCAAATTCATTACAAACTGCATGAAGGAGTCAGGCAGAGATTGAAGGATGAGATCAATCTGAAGGGATAAATCCATATGAAAATTGAGCACCTTGAGCCTCTCAATCATAGATATCATCTTGAGGACGTGGTCTCCCACTTTCTCCCCTTTCTTCATCCTAGCACTGAATAACTGCTTCGATATCTCACATCTAGCAGACCTACTGTTCTCTCCATAATGCTTGGTCAAGTGTGCGAGAATCTACCTAGCATAAGTCATTTTCTCATGCGCTCTCTGCAACTCATTAGTCATTGAGCCCATCATAAAGCTACGGACCAGCACATCATCCTTGACCCATTTTTCATGGACGTCAATTTCTTCCAGATTACCCTTAGTCTGGACTGGAGTCGGTGGAATGTCCGCCTCTAAGACGTATCTCAGAGACTCCACGCTGAGTACAATCATCAAATTCCGCAACTAGTCAACAAAGTTGGGGCGAGTTAGGATATTCTTTTCAAGTAGTATTGCGAGTGAGTTCTTTGCCATTTTAAGAGAGATATTGTTTCTTTTCTCTGCATTGATATAGACAAGAGTGAATTATGTAGGTCACAAGTCATCCAGAAACAAGTCTAGAGGGGGGGGGGGGGTGAATAGACTTGTAGAAACTCTTGAACTCTTTTTCACGAAGAGTGAGTTTCTTCAGCTGATGATCAAACAAATGACTAGGAGTCGTTTGTTCTTGGATATGTGCGGAAGTCAGCTGATGACGAATATAAATTAACTTAATGAAACACTTAACAATGGATGCAGGCGGTTAGAGTATGATGCGGTAAAACAAAAATAACACAGGCGGTTATAGTGGTCTCGGAGGTGGGGTAATCCTCTACTAATCCACTTTTCTCCAAACCGGTTGGAGATGAATTCACTATAATTGTCAACCAGTGATAATGATTACAGTGATTCACAACACACTACAACAGCTTCCAACCAGTGGACTTCGTGCCGTTGTACACACTTGACTGCCTTGCACCTCTTGATCCTCGATCCTCGGATGCCTTTACAGTCTGCTACTTCAACCAGTGAAGTACCCCTTACTCAAGATTTAAAGACAAGAGTGTTTGTCTTCTCCAACTAAAGAGCTTCCTTGAATATGAACTTTTTGGATCTGCTCTTTTTCACGATGCTATTTGTTTGCTTGAGATTGCTTTGTTTGCTTTGATCGCTAGAGTATATGTTCGCACCGGTAGTTTGCTCGATTCAAATCTTCGGATATATATAGATCACGATCTCGAGCTTCTTCCTTGTAGCCATTGCAAATCGAACAAATCTGGGTTGGAGGAGACTTCATTGTTTAATCTTTTACGAACGTTGCAAATTTGGATTCCCATTATTTAATTTTATCTTCCGATTGTGAGGACTTACGCATGTGAGCGCGAATCTTTTGAATATAAAAGGATTAAAGTCTTCACGGTGGGTCGGGATGATTTAAATAAATCATATCTCTTGCGGGAATCACTCGATTTGTCTCTTCACGTTGCACGTGAGCTTTCCGTAATATTTGACTTTTCAAAGCATGCCGACGTGGACTTGGAGTACTAGGTGTAGTTGAGTAGGCGATGTGCGGCTTACTTCTCTGCGGGTAGGTCGTCTCATTGCATTCCGTTTGAGACTTGTCCGATCGGGTGACTTCCACGAGGTACCTTGGGTGATCTGGTCAAACTTCTCGATAAATTTTTGTTGACCGGGGCTACTCGATTGGAGTCACTGTACTTCTCGATAGACTAGACTGTACTTTAGTACTTAGCCGATTTTCATTTAACTAACTTTGGCCTACGTAAGACACTCATTTGGTTCTTCTTTACACTTTGCCAATTTTATACTTAACACATTTTGGCCTATGGAAGATACTCATTTGGTTCTTCCTTACATTTCGCCAATTAATAAACATTTGATTTTAAATTAATGACATCATCAAAATCTAACAAGTATTCCTAACAAATTCCCCTATTTTGATGATGGCAAAACTAAGTAAGAAATCAAGTGGCCAAGTACGCACTTAAGTGCAAGACAAAAGCGAAATCGATCTAATATTGAGACAACTGGAAAATTGTCATTCAACAGATCGTTCATAAAATTTTCGACTTATCATTGAAATTATACAAGATTGTTTTAAGTACGAAAAATAAAATTACAAGTAAGAAAATAATTTAAGGTCATCTGCCTCTTCCTCTGCCTCTTGAATAGGCCGCTTGGCAGTCTGAATGGTTTGGCTCCGATAGGTCTTACCTTGACTGGAGCAAGGCCATACTTTCTCTTCACAACTTGATCTTTGCGAAGTCCCTGCTCTGTGAGATCTGAATTTGTTTTCAAGGCGGACTCGCTTGATTTCCTCCTGGAGTTGTAGTTCATCAAGTTCACCATCCATGCGGATTGGTGCTTCTTCACTCTGAATTTAGGGATCATGGGAAAAGCTTTTGATCTTTTGCATGCTTCTTTAGAACGACCCAAAGCTTAGGATGAACCTCTTCCATCCAGTTTATGAAAATCTCCTGTGGGGAGAGTTTGTCATCTTGAAGTAGTTCCCAGACATAAAAGTCTCTGATGAACTTCTTCCTAGCAGCTCCCCACATTTCAAGAGCTTCAAGTGGGCAGAAATCTTCAACATACCATAGCTCCAGACCTTCCCATTCAAGAGTAGGTTCAAAGCTGCCTCTGGTCCTTCTGCGCTTCCCTTCAGTGGTCGACTTTGTCTTCTTGATCTCTGACTTTCTTCCTTTTTCGGCTAGAGGGTCCTTCAATCTGGGGAACATCCTGCTTTTTCTTACTTCTGATTTCTCTCTCTTCCCCCTGAATCCTCTCTTCCCCCTTTTTGCCAGCATCAATGAGTGTTGTCAACTGTTGCTCCATGCGGCTCATCCAATCAGACATGCCAAAAGGCATTCTGTTGTTTGTAGGAGGAGGAGGCTGAGGGATCTCTCTCTGACGGTGTCAATCTTGGCATTAATGGTCGAAGGTCGGGAGTGACTGTGTTGATAGCAGACTCCCAATGGTGTCTCGACAATTTGCTTGATCGGCTCGGTCATGGTGGGTGATAAGCGAGGCGATGGGGAGTGTTCTCTGATCCTTGAGAATGGAGCCACTAGGCTGCGAGCTCCCCGGGGCCGGTAGTGGGTCGATTGAGTCTTCTCAGGGTCACGACTGAGTCCTCTGCCCGGCTCGGCGTCTAGTGGTGTAGGGAGGTACAACAATCTATCTGCAGACTTCGTTGGTAGGCTCGGCCCTGCTCGCTCCTTTTCTCTTTCTTCCTCTTTCCCTTCTTCTTCTTCAGATTTCTCTTTTTCTTTCTCCTCATCTTTTTCTCTCTCTTCTCCAGATTTCTCTTTTTCTTTCTCCTCATCTTCTTCTTTTTCTTCTCCAGCCGCCACACCAGCTCCTCCTTCACCTCCATCATCATTATTATCATCATCATCATCATTTTTCTCAGCATCATCCTTCTCCTTTTCTCTTTCATCATCTTCATCCTTCTCCTTATCTTCTTCTTCTTTTTCCTGCTCCACTTCTTCTCCTTCTTCTTCATCTTCTTCATCATCTACTTCTTCTGTTTTCTCAATCTCCTCTGTCTCCTTTTCAACTGGTATGTTTTCTTCAGATTCTTTTTCTTTTTCATCCTCCTCAACCAAATTGATAATTTCATTTTCTTCATCAACTTCTTCTATCCTAATCTCCTTTTCTACTTTCTCCTCTTCCTCTTCCTCTCCAAAACTACCATCAAAGATACTGAGCATTATAGAGTGGATAAAATGGTCCATGTTTGTCTCAAAATGTGACATGAACCAGTTATCCTGGAGGAGTAAGGCTAAATCTGACTCTTTGCAAAAATCAGTCAGAACATCCTCCGTGGCTTGGGGGTATTCCCAACCACTAGTTTCAACAAAAATTTGAAAATTTGTAAAGGACATGGTTTTAAGAGTTTTCCACTCTTTAAAAATATTTACGAAAGAGTGTTTTTCTGCTTGTGGCTTGACAAGCTGAAGTTGTTCTATGGAGAGATTAAAAGTATTATTTTCTAAAAGATTGAATGTGTAATCTGCTTCAGGGATAGATATAACAAGACCTGCTTCCTCTTCTTCGGTCATGTACACTGGAGGAGTAATGACAGGTACAATTCTAGTTTCGGTATCTGGTGCAGGCTGGTTCGGATGAACTGGTGGTGACCCGATGGGGTGGTATCTTTGCTCAGTGCTCTCCTTGACTATGCTTCCTTGGCCTCTTTGGAGAGGGTTCGGTGATGACTGCAGTTGGAAGGTCCTTCAGGGCTGGTCCCCTTCTCTTGAAACGGATGGCGATAGGTGTATCGTCAGACTCATTCTCGGACTCGACTGCAGTTCCGATCTCAGCTGCAGGTTGGTCCGAGTCTGATAGATCGTATCTTGGGCAAAAGCTTGAGTCTGGCAAATCCTTCAATAACTGGGCTGCCCTCCCAGTGACTCCAACCTTCTTCTTATCATGGTCCATGTGACCTAGCCTCTTGTTTGGGTGGAAAGGGTCAATGTTTCCCTTGGCCACTCCAGTCTGCTCCAAGAACCAACTAAGATGCGTTCCGAACGCCAACTTAGTCTTGAACTTCTTCTCTCCCTCGAGCCATTCGACCTTGTTCACCTCGCGAACAAGTTGCCTAAAAATATAATCGGCCCAATCAACTTCCTCTCGTTGAATTAACGCACCCAACACCATGAATTTTGAAGATGATAGTTGGTCATAGCTTCCTGCCATTCCCATGACTATTTTGTTTGTGATGTCCAGAGCGACTCGATAGACCCTCTTCAACTCATTTCTCTTCGCTGTAAACTTCAATTTCTCAGGGACATTTTCGAGCTTAATCGTCTTCCACGTTTCGGCGGGTGATTGTTTGAGCGCTTCGACCGCCAAACCGCGATGTTTCATCCCGAATACAGAGCGAATCTTCTCTGTATCTATGGTGACTGGTACTCCACCGACCGTGCTCTGAATCTCGTGCTGAATCAGGTAAGCGTTGCGATAAAATTCAACCACATCTTCCTTGAACAAGTGTTGAGGGTTGATTTCGAGAAACGGGTAGATTCCGTTCAGTTTCATCGCCCGGATTAAGTCGAGCATATCAAAGTCCTCTAGATTTGCTTCGGTAATCCTTCGAAATCGACGACCATGGAGAAGATGACCTGGTCCTTCATCGCCTTCAAGTTTGCTCCGTCAAAAGATGCCATTTCTGCAAAAAGATTTTAGGATTTAGTGTGTATTTTTCTCTGTAAATTTTAGGGTTTCTGAAAGCGTAAAGAGGAAAGTGAAAGGGTTTTCTTCCTTATAAAGAAGATGAAAGGACGTTTGGATTAGTTTATTATAAATTTAAACGGTGGTACGCCTTTTCATATTCTTTTGAATTTCAAATTTGAATCGGTGGCCCCATTTAAAATTGACGGTTGATTCTGATTGGCCACCGTAGAGGTTAATTAAATGGGCGTGTGACGCGTGTATTTAAAATTGCCACTTGGCTTATAAAATGTATTTTTAAATGCTATTTCTTAAGCCAAAATAATATTATAAATATGACAGATAATAATTAAAAATTAGAGATCAGTTTAGAGAACTTAGCTGGTCTGATTCGTTGACTGTTGACCACTCTGCTACAGGTGAGTTTGACCTCTCGCCTGGTATTCTGTACAGCTAAGTTGCTTCGACTGGCCTTCGTCTTCTCGCCTGCATCAGCTTAGGCTGATTCTGGGTGGGTTCATCCTTCCTTCAACTTGCTTCAGAACTAGATTCCCAATCTAGTAATCCAAGGTCTCTGCTCAGCTCTAGGAATCTTTCTTCTGGCAGGGGTTTGGTGAAGATGTCAGCTATTTGGTAGTCTGTGCTGACTCTTTCAACTCTAACCCTTTTGTTAAGCACATGGTCTCGAATGAAATGGTGCTTAACGTCAATGTGCTTCGTCCTTGAGTGCAAAACCGGATTGTTGGTTATTGCAATAGCACTATTGTTGTCACACCATATAGGAACTTCGTTAGCAATAATATTGTAGTCCCTTAATTGTTGTCTGATCCATAGGATCTGTGCACAACAGCTACCTGCAGCTAGGTATTCTGACTCTGTAGTGGAGATAGAGTTAGAAACCTGCTTCTTGCTAAACCAGGATATCAGTCTGGTTCCTAGGAATTGACACGTTCCACTAGTGCTCTTCCTATTGATTGTGCATCCGGCGAAATCCGCATCTGAGTATCCTGATAGCTCGAAGTTGTCATCTTTGGGGTACCACAGTCCAACATTAATTGTAGACTTTAAGTACTTAATTATTCTCTTAGCTGCATCTAGGTGTGATTGCTTCGGCTTGGACTGGAATCTTGCACAAACTCCAACTGCATATGAGATGTCTGGCCTGCTTGCCGTGAGGTACAGAAGAGATCCGATGAGTCCTCTCAGTGGGTTGAGTCCACTGATATTCCTGCCTGCTCGCATCCGGTGAGTACTTGTGCTCATTGGAATTCTTGCGGTTTGGTGATTCCATTCCATATCTCTTGATGAGATCTCGGGTATATTTTGCTGGTTGATGAAAATTCCTTTTTCCATCTCGCAACTTGTAATCTGAGAAAGAAGTTAAGCTTTCCCATCATACTCATCTCGAATTCTCCTTGCATGAGGTTGGAGAATTTCTCACATAGTTCTGGATTGGTTGACCGAATATGATGTCATCCACATAAATCGAACTATTAGTATGTGGCCTTCGTGCTCCACTCTAAATAGGGTCTTGTCCACTTTTCCTTTGCAAAATCCATTTTTCTCAAGAAACACAGACAGTGTTTCATACCATGCTCTCGGTGCTTGCTTGAGTCCATACAGAGCTTTCAACAGCTTATAGACTTTGTCTCCTTTGAAAAAACCTGGGGGTTGCTCTACATAGACTTCTTCTTCTAGGATTCCATTCAGAAACGCACTTTTTACATCCATTTGGTAGACTTCAAAATCCTTGAATGCAGCATATGCGAGGAATAGTCTGATGGCTTCTAATCTTGCAACAGGTGCATAAGTTTCATCAAAATCTATTCCCTCACACTGTGCATAACCTTTTGCTACGAGTCTGGCTTTATTCCTAACAACAGCTCCGTCTTCATCACTTTTGTTTTTATACACCCATTTGGTGCCAATAACTTTCTTGTGATTGGGTCTGTCTGTTAGTTCCCAAACTTTGTTTCTCTCCATCTGCTCCAATTCCTCTTGCATGGAATTAATCCATGAATAATCTTCCAAGGCTTGTTCTGTCGTCTTGGGTTCAATTTGTGACATGAAACATGAGAACATCGCCATTCCTGCTGGTAGAGTTGACTGTCTTGTCTTGACTCCATCAGTCAACTTTCCGATAATTTGCTGAATTGGATGATCCTTGAGCCATTTGGGGATCTCGTCCTCTTCTGGGTTTGTTCCCCCTGTTGGATTGCTCTGGTGGTTGTCTGCATCTGCTGGATTCTGGTCTGCAACTGGATCAGCTACCGCCTTGTCATCTGCAGCTTGGTTCTGAACTGCAGATGAGTCTTTGTCAGCTCCGGCTGGGTCTTCTTCAGCAGCAACTGGATCAGATAGGTTTGATGATCCTGTCTGATCTGCAGTTGGGTCTTCATTAGCTGCAGTTGGGTCATCAGGCTGATCTGCAGGTGAGTCCACCATTCCAGTGTCATGTACAATGACTTCTTCAAGGGTTGCTGACTTGAGCTTGTTCTCAATTTGCTCAAGTTGTTTCCTGTACTCAACAGTAGATTCATCAAAAACAACATGGGGTGTTTCCTCCACAACTAAGGTTCTTTTGTTGAAAACTCTATATGCCTTGCTTCTTTGGGAATATCCCATAAATAGACCATCATCAGTTTTAGCATCAAAGGCATTTAGTTGTGTTTTACCGTTGTTGTGGATGAAACACTTACAACCAAAAACATGAAAGTAAGCAACAGTAGGAGTTCTATTATTCCAAACCTCATAGGGAGTTTTTCCATGTCTCCCTACTATCATACTCCCCATTAGGTGTGGCAGGTGTGTTATGGCTTCAGCCCAGAACCTCTTGGGTAGGTCCGCTTCTGCAATCATGGACCTTGCTGCTTCCTTCAGGGTTCTGTTGCTTCTTTCAGCAACACCATTCTGCTGGGGCGTCCTGGCTGCAGAGAGCTCATGCTGGATCCCATTCTGATCGCTGGACCTCAGGGATTCTGTCGGATGAGTCGGGATGTTCTTTCCCGAGACTTCGACCTTCATGAGCTCAGAGGCCTTAGATCGGCTCCTATTATGAAAGATCACTTAGGTCGGGTCGTTCTTATTCAAATCCATACTTCGGGAGACCTTTGAGGTTGGCGCCCTTCTAACAAAAGTCTCCGGTCAGTGGGGCCTCCGAGGTCGGCGGACCTTTGAGGCCGGCAACCTTCTAAAGGATGGCTCAGGTCAGCGGGGCCTCCGAGCTCGGCGGACCTTCGAGGTCGGCAACCTTCTAAAGGACCTTGAGGTCGGTATCCACTTGTCTAAGAAAACCTTTCATTACTAAGAGGTCGGTACTCCGGCTTATATTGGTCCATGTTTTAGACCGGGTTTTCAGGGAGCGTGCATTCGGCATCCTATCAACCAGTCTCCCCTACTCTAGTCGAGCTGTAAGACCGAGTAGAGTAAGATTTGTTTATATTCTGACGACCTTGACACAAGAATCCTTGGGATTCCCGTCCCCAGATAACGAGGTCCCTCGGATTTCGTACGCTATAATATCCCCGTCTTTTCCTTTCCCCGCCTCCCAAATGTCGCGTCTATGGTCAAGTCCAGGTGTCGACCTGTTATAGGTCAGATGAGGCGGTGCCAGATCCCAGCCGTTCTTTTACAGGAGGCATCGGACGCTCCAGATCGCCCGTTATCTTCTTGATTTTCGCCCTCCTTCTCTATAAATAGGAATACTCGCCCTCCTTCAGCCATTTCCGCTCTTCTTCTTGCGACATACTAGTGTGAGGGTATTCCGGCGACACTTGCGACCTTGGTTTCCTGCCTTCGGTGGTGCTTCTACTACCTTTCTCCGGCGATCTTCCACACAATCCCATGGGTATGTTCATCTAAACACCCCTTTAGTTTTTCTTTTGGTTTGTTATCGATTTTTCCTCTTCTTCTTCCTCTCTTTTCTTCCTCTTATTATGTCGTCTGCTTCGGATTCTCAAAATTTTTCCGGCGAATCGGCCGTGGACTCCTTTTTAGAAGGTCATTCTTCTTCTAATGGGGACTCGGGGGGTAGGTCGGGGCGAGCTACTGGTTCCTCCCTATGTCTTAGGGATGAACCCCTAGGTGATGTAGATTGGTCCGAGCTAGGTGACATCCCTTCTAACCTTCCCTCTGGCATCCCCTAATCATTGTAGATCCCCCTTCCCCTCCTCCTATGGACGAAGTAACTGTGACCGGCCTCTTAGCCAACCCATATCAAACGGTCGTAGGAGCGACTCGAGTTCTCCCTCCTCATCCTCTATCTAGGACTAGCCCAGCCGCTCTGGCTAGTTTTATAAAATTTCTTAGACTTCCCCCGGGGTGGGAATTTGTCACGCCTCAGGCTAGCGACACCCCTGACCATCCTCCCCTGGGGCATATTACTTGGTTCGTGGATCAGGTGAGCAGTGGTCTTCGCTTTCCACTCCATCCCTTCCTTGTCTCTCTCTCCGTTAAATACAATCTTCCCCTCAACCAGTTCTCTCCTAACTCCTTTCGTTATATGGTTGGTTTCCTCGTGCTGTGTCATTACAGACACGAGGAACCCGACCTGGGTTTTTTCTATTTTTGTTTTGGGCTAAAGAGTTTTAAAGGCTCCTTTTACTTGACCTCCCGAAACAACGCCCATTTCTTTACCCATCTCCCTTCCAATGTGAAGGATTGGAGGTCCCGTTTCTTTTTACTCCGGATCCCTACAGCTGATTCTTGGGGTTTTCCCACGGAATGGACGCAGGCTACTCCAAGCCAAGATCCTATTCCTACGCACAGTTCCGTCCGGGCTGCGTGGGTTGAGAAAGTTCGGGAATGGAATGTCATTCCCTACAATGCTTTCCAGCTGACGCAATTCCATGATCTCCTGTTCCATTGTGGGCTGAGCTCGAATCCTAACCCAGCTATCCCTGATATTGGTAGGCTTTATTGGTTCTTTGCATAGTACGATCTTTGTTATTTTGTTTTTTAGCTATTTTCCTGACCGCTTGTATTGTTTTATGTAGATCGGTTCATGCGGACCTGCCAGTCGGATGCCTCCAAGCCGGCTGAACCAACAAAAGAGAAGGTCCCCAAGTCGACGAATCCCCACAAGGAGAGGGCAGAGGGCTCATCCAGAATTAAACGGAAGCTCCCTTCTCGCCCAAAGTCTGGGGTGACTCTCCCATCCGACCTGGATCCTACCCTGACCACCGGACGAAGCCCTGCGAGCTCATCTCGGCAGCTTCAGGTCACTCAGAGGGCTCCTTCTCCTAGCTCCCCCGCTTCCAAACGGCTGAATACCGTGGGTCCCCCAGGTCCGGCTATGGAGACTCTTCTCCGTTGCAAGGAGTTTGAGAAATTTCTTCCATATTTTAGCTCCATGGTCCCGGCTTAGGATAAGCTGGGCTAACGAGATGCCGCGGAGGACCCTCGCTTCGATGCTATGATAATGTATTTTGGGAAGGTATTCCCTCTTTTTGACTATTTTCGTATTTATTATTACCCCTTTTGCCGTCCTGATGTGACTCTTTCTTGTGCAGTTCTTCGCCACCTTTGTGACCTTCGCAGAGGATCATAAGCTCAGCGCTACGTCTTCCTCCCAGCTCACCCAGATGTCAGCCGATCTGGCGGCCGCCCTGTCAGCTAATTCCGATCTCTCGGCTCAACTTCAGGAGAGGGAATATCGCTTAGATGTTGCCCTTAAGAAAAGCTCTGAGCGGGAGGCGGTTTTGGAAGGGCTCAGATGGCCACCGTCCAGCTGAACCAAGAGATGAAATTCTGGAAGACCCTATCTCAAGCTGAATCGGAGAAGGTGGGCCAGCTCGAGGCTAAGTTATTGGAAGCTAAGGCCGAATCTGAGAGGATTGCCCAGCTTGAGGCCCAGGCTAAGGCTGAGTTGGAGAAGGTCGCCCAACTCGAAGCTCAGGCTAGAGCAGAATCAGAAAGGGTTGCCCAGCTGGAAGCTCAACTAGACGAGGCTAGATCCGAGGGATCATCTTATGAGCATGGGATGACGGATGGCCGATGTCGATTTCTGACCAGTGACGTTGGTCACTCTTTCTTGGGAGCCTACCGTTCCGCCCTCCTAGCCTGTTATCACAATTCTACCACTTTCGTGGTTAAGCTAGCCCCTGCCGCGACACAATATTTCGATTTTGCTTTAACTCGTGCTCGTGAGCAACTAGCTTCTTTGGGCTTTACAGGCGAGCTGGACCGGGAGGCTGCATTGAACGGGGCTCCTGTTCCTTAGGGTTGGTCTGGGGACGTGGAAGAATCTCCGGAGGCAGCCTGGTGGAAGGACGCCCTTGAGGAGTCTATAAAGAAATCTGGCCTGGATTTGGAGCTGCCTTCTACTCCTCCTAATTCGCCTGTTAAGGCCGGCACTCCTAATCCCGAGGTGACCGGGACCGACCTTGATGCTTCTCCTTCGTTGCCTCCTCCATCTTCCGAGCCTTTAGTTTAATCTTTTTAAGTTTTGTGTAGACATGTATATGTTTTATTTCATCTTGTTCATTGTACTGGCACAACAGTTTTTAATGAGAAGTTTTTGAGTTGAATACACTTCAGATTTGTGCTTTGTATCATGGCTTATCTCCCCCTGTTTTGAGTTAAATACACTTTGTATTTGTACGATAGTTCGGCATCGATTGTAACCTCGATGTATCTGAACCTGTTTGAATTGATACAATCACTTCCCAATATAACTCTGCCTTTTCCTAGTATAGCCCCGACTATTTTCCGATTCGCAATTTCTTAAATGTAACCCGACTACTTCGACCTTTATGAGTTGTAATGGTTTGGTGTTTTTTAGGTTAACTTAACCTAACCTTGTCACCGATCTTTAGTATAGGTTGGGTATTTCCCTTAGTCATAGCTTCACAGGGCGGTTCACCCTTACTCGGATCTGAAGGCGTTTCGCCTGATCAGATGTCAGAGGGCGGTTCACCCTTGCTCGGATCTGAAGGCGTTTCGCCTGATCGGATGTCAGAGGGTGGTTCACCCTTACTCGGATCTGAAGGCGTTTCGACTGATCAGATGTCATAGGGCGGTTCACCCTTACTCGGATCTGAAGGCGTTTTGCCTGATCAGATGTCAGAGGGCGGTTCACCCTTACTCGGATCTGAAGGCGTTTCACCTGATCAGATGTCAGAGGGCGGTTCACCCTTGCTTGGATCTGAAGGCGTTTCGCCTGATCAGATGTCAGAGGGCGGTTCACCCTTGCTCGGATCTGAAGGCGTTTCGCCTGATCAGATGTCAGAGGGCGGTTCACCCTTACTCGGATCTGAAGGCGTTTCGCCTGATCATATGTCAGAGGGCGGTTCACCCTTGCTTGGATCTGAAGGCGTTTCGCCTGATCAGATGTCAGAGGGCGGTTCACCCTTACTCGGATCTGAAGGCGTTTCACCTGATCAAATGTCAGAGGGCGGTTCACCATTGCTCGGATCTGAAGGCGTTTCGCCTGATCAGATGTCAGAGGGCGGTTCACCCTTGCTTGGATCTGAAGGCGTTTCGCCTGATCAGATGTCATAGGGCGGTTCACCCTTGCTCGGATCAGAAGGCATTTCGCCTGATCAGATGTCAGAGGGCGGTTCACCCTTACTCGGATATGAAGGCATTTCGCCTGATGAGATGTCAGAGGGCGGTTCACCCTTGCTCGGATCTGAAGGCGTTTCGCCTGATCAGATGTCAGAGGGCGGTTCGCCCTTACTCGGATCTGAAGGCGTTTCACCTGGTCAGATGTCAGAGGGCGGTTCACCCATACTCGGATCTGAAGGCGTTTCACCTGATCAGATGTCAGAGGGCGGTTCACCCTTACTCGGATCTGAAGGCGTTTCACCTGATCAGATGTCAGAGGGCGGTTCACCCTTACTCGGATCTGAAGGCGTTTCACCTGATCAGATGTCATTTCTAGTTTTACTTGATCAACACATTCAGAGAGAGATATTTTTTTGTAATAGACTTTTATTAAAACAACACCAGCTTTTTTCCACACCTCTTCATACAAAATATTTTTTTAAGTAACATATGTTCCAAGGTCTTTTGATGGGGTGCCCTTCCATATCCTCGAGCTCATAAGCTCCCCCCCACATAAATTCGGATTACTTTGTAAGGGCCCTCCCAGTTCGGCTCCAGCTTTCCTGTTTTTCTGAGGGCATCAGCTCGCCAAAGCACCAAATCACCGACCTGGAATTATCTCTTCCTGACTCTTTTGTCATGAGCTGCTTTTGTCAGGCTTTTATATCTTTTAGTTCGTGCTGCGGCCGCTTCCCTTATTTATTCTATAGTATCTAACGCCTCCTTCATTATTTCCTCGTTCTCCACCTCGTTGAACCATCGAACCCGATGAGACGTTTCTCTGACTTCTGCTGGGATGACGGCTTCGGACCCGTATACCATACTGAAGGGTGTTTCTCCTGTTGATGATCTAGGTGTGGTCCTGTATGACCATAGTACCGAGCTGAGCTCATCCACCCATCCTCCTCCAACTTTGTCCAAGCGGGTTTTGATTCCCTGCAAGATTGTTCTGTTAGTTACCTCTACTTGCCCATTAGCCTGCGAGTGAGCAACCGCAGTGAACCTTTGCCTGATATGCATACCCTCGCACCAGGACTGGGTTCTCTTCCCATTGAATTGGGTTCCATTATCTGAGATGAGTATCTGGGGCGCTCCGTACCTGCAGCAAATGTTGTTAAACAGAAAACTTATGATTCTTTGCTCGGTTATGGTGGCCACGGGCTCGGCTTCTACCCACTTGCTGAAGTAGTATATGGCTACTACTAAGAATTTTCTTCCTCCCGAGCCAGGTGTGAACTGCCCCATAATATCAATTCCCCATTTAGCGAATGGACAAGGTGCTCCCATGGTAATCATATCCTCGGCTGGGATGTAAATTAAGGGTGCGTGCACTTGACATTTTTGGCATCGCCTAACCATTTCCACTGCTTTCTTGCTCATGGTCGGCCATAAAAAACCAGCCCTTAGCGTTTTGCTAATTAGCGCTCTTCCTTTGGTATGGTCTCCGCAGCACCCTTCATGGATTTCTTCCAATATACCCCGCCCTTCTTCTTCCAAAATGCATCGTAGGTATGGACCAAGGTAGGATCTCTTGTATAGCTCATCATTAATGCAACAGAACCTTGCTGCTCTTCGCACAATTTTCATTCTTTCTTGCCTTTCCTTGGGTAGTTCTGCCCTTCTTAGGTATGCCAACAAAGGAGTTCGCCAATCTGCCATGTCGTTCACCTCCATCATCTGTTTCATGATGTTACTCCGGGCTGCTCCCAGAATCGTTACTGTTCGCGAGCGGCAATCCACTAAGGAGCTTCCCATTTTTGCTAGGTAATCAGCTTTTGCATTTTCCACCCTAGGGATATGGATTAACTTCCATTCCCTTAGTTTTTTGGCAGCCTCTCTCACTTCCTCCACATACTTCCTCATCCGACCCTCATTTATCTCAAATTTTCCTTCTACCTGTTGTGTGACCAGTTGGGAATCAGAGTAAGCAATGAGTCATCGTGCGCCCAAGTCCATCCTCAGCTGTATTCCCTTAACCAGGGCCTCATATTCAGCCTCGTTGTTAGATGCTCTGAAATCGAACTTTATGGCATACTCTAATTGTTCACCCTCTGGGGTAGTAAGGACTATCCCTGCCCCCGAACCACTGGTTATTGCCGATCCATCCACATGTAATAGCCATTGTCCCTCTGGTGGCGATGGCCTGGCCCCCTCTTGGATGAAGTCTGCTAGGGCCTGAGCTTTAATTGCCGTTCTCGGCTCATATTCCATGTCGTATTCCCCCATTTCTACCGCCCACTTCACCAGGCGACCTGACGCGTTAGGTCGCCCTAATATTTCTCTCAAGGGCAAGTTGGTTCGCAGTTTTATCCGGTGGGCTAGGAAATAGGGCCTCAATCGCCTGGCCGTAACCACTAACGCCAGTGCCCCTTTTTCTAGCTCAGAGTAATTTCGTTCTGCTCCTTGTAAATTTCGGCTTGTATAATAAATGGGTTTTTGCTTACTCATTTCTTCTCTTAGCAAGACCGAGCTTACCGCCCCCTCCCCCACGGATAAGTAGAGTACGAGATCCTCTCCTGGTATCGGTTTGGTGAGCAGAGGCAGCTCGGCCAAATACTCCTTTAATTTTCCAAATGCTGTTTGTGCCTCTGGGGTCCATTCGAACTTGTTCCCTTTTCTTAAGAGATTAAAAAATGGGAATCCCTTCTCGGCCGAGCGTGATATGAACCGGCTCAGCCCTGCTATTCTTCCTGTTAGTATCTGGATATCCTTGATATTTTTTGGAGGATTCATTTGCAGCACTGCCTTGACCTTCTCCGGATTGACCTCAATTCCTTGTTCTGTGACTACATACCCCATGAATTTTCCTGATTTGACTCCAAAAGAACATTTTGATGGATTGAGCTTCATTCCGTACGTGCGCAGGTTTTCGAACGTCTCTTCTAGGTATCTGATATGCTCTCCTGCCTTCACGCTTTTTACTAGCATGTTATCCACGTACACCTCCATATTTCTGCCGATTTGGGATCTAAAGATTCTGTCCACCATCCTTTGGTATGTAGCTCCTGCATTTTTTAATCCAAAAGGCATGCGTACATAACAAAAAGTTCCCTTTGATACCACAAAACTAACACTCTTTCTGTCCTCGGGTGCGAGAGGAATCTGGTGATATCCCTGAGAAGCATCCATCATACTGAGTAACTTGCACCCCGAGGTTGAATCCACCAGCTGATCTATGCGGGGTAGCGGGTAGTGATCCTTTGGGCATGCTTTATTTAGGTCCCGGAAGTCCATGCACATCCTCCACTTTCCCTGACCTTTCCCTACCATCACAGCGTTGGATAGCCATTCCAGAAACTGGATCTCCATTATGTGTCCAGCTCGGAGGAGCTTGTCAACTTCTTCCCCAATAACCCCATCCATCTCCGGCCCGAAATGCCTCCTCTTCTGCTTCGCTGGTCTTATGGTTGGGTCGATATTCAACCTGTGCTCGGCAACTGTTGGGCTGATTCCCACCAGATCCTCGGCTGCGAATGCGAAAATGTCCACAAATCTCCTTAGCAGGCTGATAAGGCTTTCCTTTATTCCATCGTCTAACCAAATTCCCATGTAAGTTTTTGTTTCCGGCTTTCCTGGAACCAACTCTATTTCTAGCAACTCCTCATTGGGCTGGACACCTTCTTCCTCAGCCTACTCGGGCGCCTTGGATTGTTTATTCTTCTTAGACTTTGGATCCGGAACCCCTAGCTTGGATGCCCTCTTTCCGCATTGTACTCCATGCTTTACCGTTGTCTGGTAACAAGATCGAGCTATAAACTGATCCCCGGCTACTTCCCCTACCTCACCTCCTACGGGGAATTTTACTTTCATGTGTGCGGTAGAGGCCACTGCTTCGAACTTGTTGAGTCCCGGTCGCCCAAGAATGGCGTTATAGGCCGATTTGGTGCCCACCACTAAAAACCTGAGCGTCTTGACCTTTCGATGGGGCATCCGACCTAGTGCTACCGGAAGCACCACTTCTCCCACCGGTTGCACCTCGGTCATGCAGAACCCATAGAGCGCGGTATCTATCTTTTTTAATTCCACTTCCAGGTTCATCTGTTTTAAACAGTCATAGAATAAGATGTCTACCGAGCTCCCCGTATCGATAAATACCCTTTGCACAGCGTAACTGGCGATCTCCGCGGTTATGACTAGCATGTCATTATGGGGCGCATGTATCCCGCTATAATCCGCGGGGCTGAACTGAATGATAAGCTCGCGGCCTACAGAGGCGACCTCCTTGAGCTGATTACACCTAGCCTTTCGTGCGTGGGCTTTCCTGGCCTGATTAGAACTTCCGTCGGTTGGTCCTCCTGATATCATGTGGATTACTCCTTTCTTAGCTGGGGGAGCATCGGGTCCCCGCGGAGCTTCTCTTTTCACCCCGGCCCCTCCTTGGGGCATGGGTGGTTGCCTCCGACCTCCATTCCTATGCTGATATGTGAACTCCATTAGATGTCCCGCTCGGACCAGCCTTTCGATCTCATCTTTAAGGTGCTTGCACTCATCTGTTTTATGCCCGTAATCATTGTGGAATCGACAATAAAGCTCTGATTTCGGCTGGGTGGGCCTATTAGGACGAGATGCAGGCCACTTGATAACCCTGTTCATCTTATCCTCAACTGCTTCCAAAACCTGGGCTCTCCCCATTGTTAGTGGGCTGTATTGGTCAAATCTTGGTCGTCTTAGAACGGTATCGCTCTTCTTTCGATCTGTTTTTCCCCGCGGCATTTCTTCCCGAGATAAATTTCCTTGAAAGGTGTACTCCTCACGCCGTATCAATCTGCTGGACCCCCTTTCCCCATCTTCGGGCTTTTCTTGCAATTCCTCCATATCCTTCTCGGTTTCCTCAACATTAATGTATTTCGAACATCGGGCTAGGACCTCATCATATGTTCTGGCTGGTTTTTTAGCTAATGAGGTGCGTAGCAACCCCGGCCTCAGTCCCTGCGTTAAGGCACTGGTTTTCACTTCTTCTGACGACGAGGGTGCCTCCAGACATGCCTTTGTGAATAGGGTCACATAAGCTCTCAGCGCTTCTCCGGAGTACTGCTTGATACTGAACAAGGACATAAAGGTCTTTTGGTGCGCCCTGGCGCTGGCAAAGTGAGTCAAGAACGCGGAGCTGAAAGTTTTGAATCTGGTGATTAACCCAGGGGGTATCTGGTGGAACCAATCCTGAGCTGACTCTGTCAGCGTATCCAGGAATGCCCTGCAACTCACAGCATCCGAATATCGATGTAGTACCACCATGTTCTCGAATCGGTATAAATGTCGGTTAGGATCTGAGAGTCCATCGTAGGTGAAGGTGACAGCCCTAAACCCATATGGGAGCTCGGCCTGCAGTATGCCTTATGAGAAGGGATGGCCTGGATGACTCTCCATGTCCTTCCCCGCAACCCTCTGTCGCAATTCCTCCAGCTCGTCTTGCATACTGGATATCAAGGGATCCTGCGTTCTTTCCTGTCTAGATCGCTCCCATATTCTTGGATAACTCTCCCCATGCTCTTCCTGCTGATCAATTTCCTCCGCCCCATCCGAAAGGATGGGTATTACTTTTCGCGGTATCCTTTGTTTTTCGACCTCCCGACTCTTCTGGATCGCACTGGCGATTATGTCGGCTAAGGCTTCCTTCGTCAGTGTGATTGTGCTTCTTGCGACTTCTTCTACAGGGGTGACATGTGTTTTTTCTAGAGCCGCTTCTCTACCCGCAGCTGCTAGTTCCTCTTCTAAATTTCGGGGTATCAACTCCCCTATTCTTTTCTGGTTCATTTCTTCCGCCATTACTAACCTCACGTCTCAGCTCAAAGTGACTCGATGTCACAGTTCCCACAGACGGCGCCACTTGATGTAACCGAGCTGATCGGTCACCAAGAACCGGGTTAATCTCAGGAGTTTAGCTAAGAAAATCCAAAATGTATGAAGTATTGTCTCTCGTTCTCTCTCTAAAGTATGCTATAATCTAAGAATGTGAATCCCCTTGAACCCCCCCTAATTCCTTTTATAGCAGGGAGATACCTTGTTCTCTAAGATCTTCCCTGATTTTTAGAGAAGATCCCAGATATCCAGGGATTCGGTCTGCGATCTCCCATCCCTGGATTTTTAGGATTGCAAGGTATGGGATCTCAATCCCTGGATCTCAGGGATTCTGTCAGATGAGTCGGGATGTTCTTTCCCGAGACTTCGACCTTCATGAGCTCGGAGGCCTTAGATCGGCTCCTATTATGAAAGATCACTTAGGTCGGGTCGTTCTTATTCAAATCCGTACTTCGGGAGACCTTTGAGGTCGGCGCCCTTCTAACAGATGTCTCCGGTCAGCGGGGCCTCCGAGGTCGGCGGACCTTTGAGGTCGGCAACCTTCTAAAGGATGTCTCAGGTCAGCGGGGCCTCCGAGCTCGGCGGACCTTTGAGGTTGGCAAACCTTCTAAAGGACCTTGAGGTCGGTATCCACTTGTCTAAGAAAACCTTTCATTACTAAGAGGTCGGTACTCCGGCTTATATTGGTCCATGTTTTAGACCGGGTTTTCAGGAAGCGTGCATTCGACGTCCTATCAGTCGGATAGTTCTCGAGCTTCCAAAAACGACCAAGGATTCGGCAGTCCCACGAATGCTACGAAAATAACATCACCACGAATCAACAACACTAGTCGGAATCCGAAACGATCCTAAAAACAACAAGGATCTAAGTATTCTCAACGAAATCCAGAATCATTGATCCGGGCGATAAAAATTGATGAATGGTTAACAACATATGAAGATTACGGTCAACACAAACAATAATACATAATACCCAACCGATCGGGTGATATCGGTTAATAATCACAATCCAAGGAAAAACCCCAAATTCAAGAAACTAGGGTTGTAAGAAGAGATTACCTTGATTTGAGCAAAGTAGATGATTAGATGTTGTTAAACACGTATGTTGTTGCCCAAAATATTTATCCGAAGATTAAATACTGCTGGAAGACGGACAACAAACAACAATTTACGGGAGCACTTCCGAGAGAATATGAATAAACACAAGATTTGCCGGGTTTGTTAGGCCCGGGCTTGAATGCTCTCGCGAGATGTTATTAATACAAATATTCGTGGATACAAGTATTAATGTGAGAAATCTAAATACAATGAGTGTAAAAAGACTCTGTTAATCCGGCTCTTGAGCGAAGCTCGGTGTTCTTCGTCCCTGCCGATCGTGCCTTGATGAGAGAGGCCGAGAGAAGTAAGTACCGAAAGATAGGCTCATTGCCAAGAGTTGGAGAAAGCCAATCTTTGTGTGAAATCTCGTGGGACTTGAAGTACTTCCGCGTGGTCTCAAGAAATTCGGATCCTATGGACAAGTGCAGTGCTTGCTATATATAGGCCGAGGTGCCACGAGTCTTTGTGAGCGATCGTCTTCCGGCCATTATAATAATGGGGCGATCGTCTGCCGGCCAATATTATAATGGGGCGACCGTCCTTAAGTCACACGAGCTGTCGGCCTAAAGTCCAAGGTAGATGCTGGCAGCCAGCTGGGCGGTCCAATGAGGAGCCAGCACGCGTCCGGGGTAACTGTCACATGCGGCCCTACTGACAACTTTTGGCGGGCCTGTCGGCTGGTGGACGGATGCTGACAGGCTGTGGTCAATGATCCGTGAATTGCGGATCTTGTCTCAGCTCTGCACGTGGTGTCTGTCCTGAGGCTCGGCCTTTGCCGACTGGATGGCCATCGGCTCTGATCGGCATGAGGCGGTCGTCTCTAGATGGTCACCAAGGTCGGAATCGTCCAGTCGCTGAAGGTCGACATCGGTCGGTCACCAAGGGTCGGTCGGCAAGTGCGAGAGATGATCGTCCGCTAGTCGGTCGCCAGGAGTCGGTCGTCAAGTACCGAGAGACGATCGTATTTGATGTCGATCGCTCGGCACCGGGACTTGTCCTGGGACCTTCGGTTGGCCGATTTATCCTGTCTGCTGGGCTAAGGCTTGGTCGCCTGGTCGCTGGTCGGCAGTTCTGCCTCGGCTGCTCGGCAATGGCTAGGTCGCCCGATCTCCGAGGCGATCGCCGGTCGGAGAGTATAATTCTCGACACAACAATTGCCCCCAGCTTGCTCCGATGTTGAAGACACGGGGCGAGGTGGTTCTTGCTGGTGATCGTGTAAGATGAGGACGGGCGATCTTGTTGAGCCGACTTTGGATTCGGACTTGGGCTATCATGGTCGATTGGCTATCTATCTTTCGGTCTTGTACCTGCAAAAAACAACATTGGCCGATCCCTCGTAGAAACTTGGTTGTTTCGTCGCTGAGGAACCGTGCACAGTCGCGGAGTTCGATGGACCGACTCCATGACCGTGTCTTGGTGCGCGAAGACATTGAGTGTCTCGTGACTCACTTTATTATGAGGGTCCTTTGTTAGGCTGCGCCTCGCCTCGTATTTAAACGAAGGGCGTGCGGTCTCGGTCTAGAGGAGTCCTTGCGCGGGGCAGCGTCGGATGAATCAACTCCACCTCCGTGGCTTGTTAGCTCTGCTTCCACCTCGGCCCGCCATGGAGTTGGCGAACCTCGACGGTGTACGTTGAGACGGGGGTAATGGCACGTGTCGCTTTGTCCGGGTTCACCAAGTTAGATGATGATCCTTGAGGGCGGGCGATCGTGTCCACTGATTAATTTTGGAGAGCCCTCAGACTACGCCGGCCTCATATTTAAACGAAGGGCGGGAGATCTCGGCCGAAAGGGACCTTGCATGGCCGAAGCAGCCGGTTCCATCGACTACCAGGACCATGGCTTTATGATGTGCGGTGGACGCGATCTGATGCCTTAGTCCATCATGTTAAATGGTGAACTGTCGATGGCGATCGTGTCCTCCGGGTTTTGGTGATGTAACTTGATGATCGGCGATCAGGCTGGAAGACTGGTGATCGTCGCTCGGCTGCCGATCGCATTATTCATAGGTTGATAACGGCGATTGGGCGGGAGATCGTCGTTCGGGCGCCAATCGCGCTGCTCAGAGGCTAAGGAGAAACCTTTGCCTGGACAGAAAGTCTGCGGCTCTTGCTCGGAAGGCTGCGTAGGTCGCAGGTTGGTTCTTCGTGAGATGCCTGAACATCGGCGAAAGACCATGGAATCCTCCTAGGACCGCGTAGAGGGCGATCTCATCGCTTACGGGCTTGCCGTTGAGGATGATCACGTCTACCCGGTCGATGTAGTCTGAGTCGGACTCTTCTTCTCCCTGCTTGATTTGCATCATGCGAAGGGGACCTTCTGGTCGAGCGACCCTGGTGGCGAAGTACTCCGTGAAGACGTGCGCCAGCTGGTTAAAGGAGCCATTGGACCGAGGTGGCAATGAGGTGTACCACCGTGTCACGGGATGCCCGCGACCCCAGGCGGTATTACCTGATCAACGGCCATTCGTGGGGCCCACTTGCAGCTTTGTGGGACGCAGAGCCTCAATCGCACTTCAAGTTATCATCTATAGTGTAGGGCTTTACTTATTTTTCCTTGTAATAGATTGTTAGTGTTGTAATAGCTAGTTAGTGTTGTAATAGCTAGTTAGTGGTTGCTCAGCTTTTCAATATCCACTGTTGTCATTAGCCTTTATTTTTCTAAGCCTATTATAGGGGGGAAGAGTGTACTGAAGAGTTGTAGTACGAATTGGCTAGTTTGCTGAGACCCTCCTATCCGTGTATGCTTGTAATCATTGTTGCCTATTGTAATCGTGCATTGTATTAATACAAATCGATTCTCGTCTTCAATTTTGCTGTGCCACTAAAACGCCTCGGCGTGATTGCGTCGCATTAGCACCAAAGCTCGAACGAGTTAGGCGGACGTAGTCGGGTAAATTGACTACTAGCCGCACGGTGCGCGTACATTATATTCAAACTCTAAGCGCCCCGTGACAGTTGGTATCGGAGACCGGTCAAGGTCGAAAGAATGGAATCGGGTAACGAGACGGAAGTCCCTAGAAAGCAGGGCAAGAAAAAGGATGACGGAAGAGGAAAGAGGCCGAGGCCTCTAAAGCCCAATTCGATAATCTAGAGCAAGAGTGCTCTAGATTGAGATATGTTGTCGAGACCTTGGAGGAGAAGGTCGAGACCCTCGAGGCGAGAATGAAGACCTCCGAGCCGGTTGGGCGAATGCAGAAGTCTGCCGAACCCTTGCAGAGGCAATGGGAGCCAACAATACGAGTGAAATGAGACGCGAGATGGAAGCAATGAGTATCCAGTTGGATTGCTTCAAGAGCGATGAACAACACACCCCATGTTGCTCAAGAACCTATTACGAGAATTCGGATCCCCGAACCAAGTTCCTATAGTGGAACCCGAGATGCCAAGGAAGTTGAGAACTTCTTATTCGACATGGAACAATACTTCCATGCCGCTAATGTTTTGGACGAAGCAAGAAAGGTGTCAACCGCCACAATGTATTTGATCGATGATGCTAAATTGTGGTGGCGCACCAAATATGCGGACATTCAGGCTCAACGAGTAAGAATTGACACTTGGGAACAATCATGAGAAGCCATCAGGCAACAATTCTTCCCAGAGAATGTCGAGTACAATGCAAGAAGGGCCTTGCGAGATTTGAAGCACACCGGTCTTATTCGAGATTACGTGAAGGCATTTTCGACACATATGCTACACATTAGCGATATGTCGGAGAATGACCGGTTGTTTACGTTCTTGGAAGGGTTGAAACCATTTGCTCGTACGGAGCTTATGCGCCAACGAGTCACAGACCTCGGCATCCGCCATGGGAGCGGCGAAAGATTAATGGATTACACGGCGGAACCTCGAAAGGATCGTCCGTAACAACAAACATGACACTGTCCCGAAGTGTAATGCCAAGACCGTTCAAACCTAACTTGAGTCGGAGTGTAGGGGATCGCGGACCTATACTCAAGGAAGTTCATATGGGAGCACGAATCGTAGCAAACCTACGAGAAGGCCAGGGCCCCTTCCCAACGGATCGTTAGATGTTTCTATGTGATGGACCTCATTTTCTCACTAATTGTCCGAAGAGGCAACTTTTGAGCGCCATAACAAGCGCCGCAGATCGAGTTCGCAACCGAAAGAAGAGTTGCAAGTTCCGGATGAGGAAGGAAGATCGGAAGATGAGGAAAACCTTGGGGCCATAAATCAATGGTGCAACTCGTTAACCCATCAAAGGGCGACCTAAGGCAAGAGTGCCGACAAAAGCTAGAAAACCCATACTGCTCTCACGACAGTGGTCCCGATAAGAAAAAGAAGGGATTGATGTTTGTTGATGTTAAAATCAATGGGAAAAATATTCGTGCTATGATAGACTCGGTGCCACCCATAATTATCTCGCGAGCACCGAAGTGGAGAGACTTGGGTATTGTTAGAGAAAGGAGCAGTCGAGTTAAAGCCGTAAACTCTCGGCAAAACCAATAGCGGGGATTGCCAAGGCATTCGGATTAAGGTAGGAGCCTTCAAGGTAGGGCCGACCTATCATTGTGGAGATGGATGACTACAAGTTAATACTGCTCGAGTATATGCGTGACACTCAAACCCTAGTCATGCCGAGTGCCGATGCACTCTTGGTTTTGGGGGATAAACCACATATTATCCCAACAATTAGCGCAACCCAAGGGCAAAGTAACCTATCCGCATTACAATTCAAGAAGGGATGCAGGCATGGGGAACCGTCCTTCCTGTGCGCCTTGCAATTCGACGAAGTAGAGGAGTTGTCAGGTCCTATCCCTGATGCGGTGAAGCACCTCCTAAACGAGTTTGAGGATGTTATGCCCGACGAATTGCCTCGGAAGCTTCCACCCAAGAGGGCGGTCGATCATGAGATCGAGTTGGTGCCGGGCACAAGACCTCCTGCCCGAGCCCCTTATCGTATGTCGCAACCTGAGCTTGTGGAGCTCAGAAATCAGTTAAAAGAGATGTTGGAATGTGGTATGATCCAACCGGCGAAATCACCATATGGAGCTCCGGTTCTCTTTCAGAAAAAGTCGGACGGAACTCTACGATTGTGTTGTGATTATCGTGCTCTAAATAAAATTACGGTGAAGAATGTGTATCCTATTCCGCTCGTAGCAGATTGCTTCGACCGTCTCAGTGGAGCGGAGTACTATACAAAGATTGATCTGAGATCAGGTTATTGGCAAGTTCGCATCAAGGAGGGAGATGAGGTAAAAACGACGATTGTCACACGTTACGGGGCCTTCGTATTCTTGGTCATGCCCTTTGGCCTAACAAACGCCCCGGCAACTTTTAGCACCTTGATGAATCAAGTTCTCCAAGGGTTCTTGGACGAGTTTGTCGTGGTATACCTTGATGATATTGTTATATACGAACCTTGGAAGAACATGTGGAACATTTGAGAATGGTTCTTACTAGGCTTCGCGAGCACGAATTATATGTTAAGTCGAAGTGCTCATTTGCCCGAGCGGATCGGTTTCTTGGGGCATATCGTTGAGTGTGGCAATATTCGCATGGACCCGAGGAAAATACGAGCAATCCAAGAATGGAAACCACCAACCGATGTACATGAAATGCGGTCATTTCTCGGGTTGGCAAATTACTATAGAAGATTTGTGATGGGGTATGCCGAATAGCAAGACCCTAACCGATTTGACGAGAAAGACGGAAGTTTGGAATTGGTCGCCGAATGCCAAAATGCCTTCGACAACTTAAAGAAGGCCATCCTAATGAGACCCGGTCCTCGCACTACGGATCTATCCAAACCTTTGAGGTTGAAACAGATGCTTCAGATATTGCACTAGGAGGAGTTTTGGTGCAAGATGGCCATCCTGTGGCCTTCGAGAGTAAGAAACTTAAGGATGTCGAGAGGCGTTACACGGTGCACGAGAAAGAGCTTTTAGCAGTGGTCCATTGCCTTCGACTTTGGAGACATTACTTATTGGGGTTGCCGTTTATTGTAAAACCGACAACACGGCCATTAGTCACTTTCTATCCCAGCCAAAGCTTACTGGGAAACAAGCGAGATGGCAGGAATTATTGTCCGAGTTCAACTTTGTGATTGAGTATCGTGCCGGTTCTAGTAATCAGGTGGCGGATGCCCTGAGCCGCAGATCCGACCTGGCTGTTCTACAAGTGCTGGCAGCGCTTTCCTCGAGTCAGGTGACCACTCCAGTAAAAGATCGAATACGAGAACTGATGGGAGCCGACGCAGCGGCTCAATGTTTGGTAAATCTTGTCCGTCAGGGTACAACACGAAGATTTTGGCTAGAGGATGGTCTCTTATGGACCAAGGGAAGACGTCTCTATGTACCTATAGGCGGCGATATGAGGAAAACTATTATTGCGGAATGTCACGACACTCTCTGGGCGGGCCACCCAGGAGAGGAGCGCACTGTGGCCTTAGTTCAACGAGCTTACTATTGGCCCCAAATGCGGGACGACATTGAGATGTTTGTCCGCACCTGCTTGGTGTGCCAACAAGATAAACCTGATCGACAAAAGAAGGCAGGCTTGCTGGAACCACTACTCATTCCTGTCAGGGCTTGGGAAAGTGTTTCAATGGATTTTATCACCAGTCTACCAAAAGTTGGGGATCTTGATGCCATTATTGTTGTGGTAGATCGGTTCTCCAAATACGCTACATTCATAGCAGCACCCAAGACAGTTTCGGCGGAAGAGACAGCTCGGCTCTTTGTCAAGCATATTGTTAAGTATTGTGGACTGACTTTGGACATTTTTAGTGACCGATACTCACGTTTTTCTAGTAGATTTTGGAGCGAGCTCTTCAAACTTCTCGGCTACAAGTTGAATATGAGCTCTAGCTTCCACCCACAACTGGATGGCCAAACCGAAGATTTAACTCAATGTTGGAGGAATATCTTCGACATTTTGTGAGCACTAATCAGAAGGACTGGGTGAAGCTTTTGGATGTTTCTCAACTGTGTTTCAATGCTCAAAAATGCTCTACCACCAATAAGAGTGCTTTTGAAATTTGTAATGGGCGCAGACCACTCCTCCCGCACAATATTGATCTTGTTCCACAAAAGCCAGCCTACTTGGCACAAACATTTTCCCTTGAATGGGAACAAAATCTTGATTTGGCCCGTGGCTACCGGAGAAGGCTCAAAAGCGGATGAAAAATATGCGATCTTAAACGCCGCTTTGTTGAATCGTGTGGGTGACCAGTGATGGTGAAGATCCCGAACCGAGTTCCTCCGTGGCAACACGGGAGAGATTCACGGCTAATGCAAAAATATATTGGGCCCCTAAGCATTCTCAAAAGAGTCGGAAATGTAGCCTACAAGATTGAGTTACCCCAATGGTGGCGCATTCATAATGTCTTTCATGTCACCAACTCAAGCCATATCAGGCATAACGAGGACACCACACGCAACCCGCCCAACCGCCCACAATCGAAACTACGCAACTTGGGGAAGAGGGTGGCGAAGCTATTATCGACCACCGCGATGCGGGCCGAGAAAGAAGCTATACAAAGAATATCTGGTGAAATGGAAGGGCTGCAGATGGAGGAGAACACTTGGGAGAGGGCAATAGCACTTAAAGCTTTTCAACCCCTACCGGATGCTTATCTCACATCTATGGCGCCGGGGACGTCACCAACTCGTAGGGGAGAGAGGCATCACGGGATGCCGCGACCCCAGGCGGTATTACCCGATCAACGGCCATTCGTGGGGCCCACTTGCGCTTTGTGGGACGCAGAGCCTCAATCGCACTTCAAGTTATCATCTATAGTGTAGGGCTTAACTTATTTTTACTTGTAATAGATTTTTATTGTTGTAATATCTAGTTAGTGTTTTAATATCTAGTAATTGGTTGCTCAGCTTTTCAATATCCACTGTTGTCATTAGCCTTTATTTTTCTAAGCCTATTATAGGGGGGAAGAGTGTACTGAAGAGTTGTAGTACGAATTGGCTAGTTTGCTGAGACCCTCCTATCCGTGTATGCTTGTAATCATTGTTGCCTATTGTAATCGTGCATTGTATTAATACAAATCGATTCTCGTCTTCAATTTTGCTGTGCCACTAAAACGCCTCGGCGTGATTGCGTCGCATTAGCACCAAAGCTCGAACGAGTTAGGCGGACGTAGTCGGGTAAATTGACTACTAGCCGCACGGTGCGCGTACATTATATTCAAACTCTAAGCGCCCCGTGACACACCGGTAGGCGAGGTCGTCCAGCGTCATAGGGAATATTCGGCACCTGGTAGCGTCTGATGCCCTACACCCGGTCATGTAGATGTTGAACTTGCTCAGGTGCATTTGGGGGTCCGATATCCCCTCGTACAAAGGTGTTTGAGGAGGAGCGATCTTGTGCTGCACGGGGGCGAGCTTGATGTCGATCGCGAGCGGCTCGCTTGGCTCGGCGATCGTCTTCTTGGCGCCTGCCCTGGATTCCAGGAGCACCTTCATGTCGTCGATCTGACGTTGCATTGCAGCCATCGCCGTGGCTCGATCGCTTGCTGATCGGCTTTGGGAGCGGGAGCCGAGGCGATCGTGTACCGATCTCCGGACTCCGCTGCTGCTGACCTCGGCTATTTGGCGAGGGGGAGCCAGACGGCTGGGCTGCCTTCTGGGAGTCGGGTAGGCCAAGCTCCTGGTGACGGACTCAAACTCCGTCGTCTCGTAGTTGGGGCATCGCCCGCCGCCAAGACGGGTCACCGCCAGCGATCGAAGCAGGTGCCCCGGGCGCGGCGCCTCTTTTTGCGGACGAGAGCCTCCTGGCGATCGCTCGGCCAGTAACGCCTTGAGCTTCTGCTTGGACTTCCGGTGGACGGCCGAGGGGGTGATAGCGGGAGGCGCGTCGAGAGCACTCTGTCGCTCCTGTAGGACGGCTATGGCCTCTTCGATCTGTTCCTTGGTTCGGAACTGATCGAGCGAGAGGCTTGGGCCGCCGTCCAGGGACGGGATCGAGCGTCTCTGACCGCGGCAGCTACCTTCCACCATCGACTGTGGCTCGGGACGGACGAGGCAGGCGTCGGCGCCGGCCGCCGGCTTTCTTCGACGCGGAGGCGGAAGACATGATTTCTGAAAGATTTCTTTGAAGCGCAGTGAGTTTCACTTCAAGTATATGCCCCGAGAACAGTGAGTGTTCTTCGAGACGGTAGGAATAAAAATATTTATCCGAAGATTAAATACTGCTGGAAGACGGACAACAAACAACAATTTGTGGGAGCACTTCCGAGAGAATATGAATAAACACAAGATTTGCCGGGTTTGTTAGGCCCGGGCTTGAATGCTCTCGCGAGATGTTATTAATACAAATATTCGTGGATACAAGTATTAATGTGAGAAATCTAAATACAATGAGTGTAAAAAGACTCTGTTAATCCGGCTCTTGAGCGAAGCTCGGTGTTCTTCGTCCCTGCCGATCGTCTGCTTGATGAGAGAGGCCGAGAGAAGTAAGTACCGAAAGATAGTCATTGCCAAGAGTTGAGAAAGCCAAGTCTTCATGTGAAATCTCGTGGGAATTGAAGTACTTCCGTGTGTTCTCGGAATTTCGGATCCTTTGGACAAGTGCAGTGCTGCTATATATAGGGTGAGGTGCCGAGGTCTTTGTGGCGATCGTCTTCCGGCCATTATAATAATGGGGCGATCGTCTGCCGGCCAATATTATAATGGGGCGACCGTCCTTAAGTCACACGGGCTGTCGGCCTAAAGTCCAAGGTAGATGCTGGCAGCCAGCTGTGCGGTCCAATGTGGAGCCAGCACGCATCCGGGGTCACTGTCACATGGGGCCCTACTGACAACTTTCGGCGGGCCTGTCGGCTGGTGGACGGATGCTGACAGGCTGTGGTCAATGATCCGTGAATTGCGGATCTTGTCTCAGCTCTGCACGTGGTGTCTGTCCTGAGGCTCGGCCTTTGCCGACTGGATGGCCATCGGCTCTGATCGGCATGAGGCGGTCGTCTCTAGCTGGTCACCGAGGTCGGCATTGGCCAGTCGCTGAAGGTCGACATCGGTCGGTCACCAAGGGTCGGTCGGAAAGTGCGAGAGATGATCGTCCGCTAGTCGGTCGCCAGGAGTCGGTCGTGAAGTACCGAGAGACGATCGTATTTTATGTCGATCGCTCGGCACCGGGACTTGTCCTGGGACCTTCGATTGGCCGATTTATCTTGTCTGTTGGGCTAAGGCTTAGTCGCCTGGTCGCTGGTCGGCAGTTCTGCCTCGGCTGCTCGGCAATGGCTAGGTCGCCCGATCTCCAAGGCGATCGCCGGTCGGAGAGTATAATTCTCGACACAACAATGTCTAAATATAAATCTTAAATTTCTGGGAAATATGATTTATATTGAAGATATGAAAGTCGGAAAATATTGATATTAGATATCCAGTCGAAAATCTAGCCCCGAATCGTCGTCGGATGACTTTTTGGACAAAAAGGGTAATCTGGCCGAGAGTGACCTGACCGTGTCCTGTGTGACTCGGTCGTGTCCGACAGTCTGGCCAAGTCACTATCAGGCAGACTCGACCGTGTCCTGGGTGACTCGGTCGTGTCTCGCAGTCTGGCCATGTCATTGCCAGGCAGACCCGACCGTGTCTGGAGACACGGGCCGTGTCCTGGCCGGCAGCTTCCGAGCGTGACTCGGCCATCCCAGGCCTGTGTGTCGGCAGGCTGCCGAGGGTGACTCGGTCAGGCAGGCCAGTTTTCACCCCGGCTCGATTTTTTCGTGTATTCTTGAAAATTAATCTCCCACATGTTAAATTAGATTTAATATGATTAAAATGATTTATGGTATTTCATTTTATAACGGAAATTTGATTAATTGGAATATTTATGGTCGACCGAATTATTTTGAACGTTATCATATTACCGATTGTGTGAATCGATTGGATCGGTTCGTATTGTTGATTGGATCAATGTATCTCTACATTTTCCATTTATATAGTATTTATTGGATGAATGCTTTTGAATGGGGATGTGGTTCGTAGACTTAGTTTTGAATCGTTCATTTTATTCGATTGGGTTGTAAAGGCCGTTTTGAGCCTATTTATTTTACTAGAAATGTTTGTATCTAGGATGCAATTTTCGATATAAAATTTATATGTAATGACGAAGACCGGAGGAAGATCCGTTTCGAGAAGACGAAGATTCAAGATGAAGACTTGTAATTAGATTATGGAGTTTTGTTTTTTAGGAACGGTCCATGAACCACATGTTGGTAGCAACTAGGTTGTGAATGGTTGCTTTCATATTGTATAAATGCCACAAACGCGCTTAACTGATTAATGTGCAAAGTGTAACGTTAATCGCGAAAATTCTCCCACGAAAAATTATTAAGTTTATAAGGTTTCAAGGTTTTCCTTCCCTCCATCGAGTTTTCGGGAAATTGAAATCCAAACCGGATGTGCTATGCTTCCGAGTTATCGGGGTAGTCGTTCGGGGAGGACGGATAAATTACCGGGAGCGCATGGATGCGTTCGGTTGGAGCAGATTTTATCCCTAGAAACCTGATAGGTTGCCGGATAAGATTCAATTGTGAAACTGATTTGCGTCGATGGTATAAACTTAACTTGTTCACGAACCATAGAAACCGTATAGGTTGAGGGGAATGATCAAGGGGAAAAAGAAGATCGAATCATCCATTAGATGGGTTGGTGTTGGACACCACTTTATGAAAATTAATAGACTGGAAACCTGTTTAGTTGCCCTCTGTTAAGATTTATAAAGAACTCGATCACCACTATGAAGTAGAGCGACGATACTTCCGTATATCACATGGGAGTGTGTTATTCCGATAAAAATAGTGGGAGCTGGGTAATAAGAATAGAAAAGACCTTAATTCTATACTCAGAACATAATTGAACGAGTCACTAATTAATCTATCATACTTAATGCAGACATAACTCTCAATATGACAATGAATCCACACGCAATTATACTCGAGAAGAACCCCCTGATTGGACCTAACTTTGTGGACTGGCTCCGCAATATGATGATAGTTCTCAGTATAGAGGCACTGGGATACGTCTTGGAGACGGACATTCCGGTGCCTCCTGTGCGGACCAGAGCCAATCAGGAAGAGATCGAAGACCACGAAAAGTGGGTTAAGGATGACGTAAAAGTCCGTGCATACATGATGGCTTCTATGTCTAATGAGCTTCAGAGAGCTCATGAGAAAATGACTTCTGCTAGGCAGATTCTATCTCACTTAACCGAACTTTATGGTGAGCACAACAGAACTGCTAGATATGAGATATCCAAGCAACTGTTCGGTGCAAGGATGAACGAAGGTGAGAAAGTTGGGCAACATGTCCTCAAAATGATATCCATGATCGAGATATTGGAGGCTCTTGATTTTAAAATGGATACTTCTCTCCAAACCGACCTTATCCTACAGTCTCTCCCTGAATCCTTCTCACAATTTGTTATGAACTTCCACTGCAATGAGATTGCATGTAATTTAGCTGGGCTAATGAACGAACTTGTGACCGCTCAGTCTCAGATGAAGACTCCGCAGATGAAGGAGTCTGCTCTTGTGATTTCTTCTGGACCTCGGAGGTCTAAGAACAAGAAGAAAAAGACCAAGAAGCAGACTGGACCACATGTCAAGGACTTCAAGGGCAAGGGCAAGGCCCCAACGGTTCTAAAAAGGAAGAAGAAAGACGCTTGTCTCAAGTGCGGTGAGATGGGCCACTGGGCTAGAGAGTATCCGATTCTTCATGGCACTTCAGGTACAGAACTTTTAGTTTTCGAAACAAATTGTTCTGCTACTGTTTTTTCTACTTCGTGGATACTAGATTCTGGTGCTAGTTCTCATATTTGTACCGTGAATCAGGATCTGGAACAAAGTAGAAAGCTTGGAGCTGTAGAAGTTATGATCACAGTCGGAAGCGGGCATAGTGTCGAGGCGACGGACATAGGATCACTTCTTTTGGGTTTATAATCCGGCTTTGTTTTGACTTTAGAAGATGTACTTGTTTTACCCAAGGGGCACAAAAACATTGTATCCATTCCGGTCATGGACCGAAAGGGCTTTTCATTTTTCATTGGTGATGGCTCCTGCAAAATTTATTTCAGAAATAAACTAGTGGATACAGCTACATTGTTAAATGGATTGTATCATCTAAACCTCAGCAACAAAGTAGTTGTGAATACTATGACTAGAAAACGTGGTAGGGATGAAACCAATCAAGGTTTGAAATGGCATCTTAGACTTGGTCATGTTGGTCAGACCAAGGTTTACAAGATGGAAAAAGATGGACTTATGAGTCCATTGGGATCGGATTCCTTTCCTACTTGTGAATCTTGCTTTAAAGGCAAAATGACTAAGTCCCCCTTCACAGGGACCTTTGAAAGAGCCGCTGATAAGCTGGAATTAATCCATACCAACGTATGTGGTGCTTTGAAAGCAGCACGTGACGGATATCAATATTTCATTACGTTTACAGATGATCATACTAGGTATGGTTATGTATACTTAATGAAACATAAATCCGAGGCCTTTTGAGAAATTCCAGGAATTCAAGGCCCTAGTCGAGAAACAAACTGGTAATTATATCAAAAGCACTTCGGTCAGATCGAGGTGGCGAGTATATGAGTACGGAGTTTGACAAGTTCCTTAAGGAACATGGAATAGTATCACAACTAAACACCTCTAGGCAATCCTCAGTTAAATGGTGTGTCAGAAAGAAGGAACCAAACCTTGTTGGACATGGTCCTTTCCTTGCTAGGCTATTCTGCCTTACCGATTTACCTATGGGGGTATACACTCCTGACTGCTAGATATATCTTGAACAGATGTCCTTCCAAATACATTCCTAAAACTCCATATGAGATGTGGGAGGGCAGGAAACCAAGTCTTAATCACATTATGATTTGTGGATGTCCCGCCTATGTCAAGAAGACTAAGGTGGAGAAGTTGGAAGCTAGGTCCGCGAAGGGACGTTTCCTTGGATTCCCATCTGGGACGATGATATATTTATTCTACATGCCCGAAGATCGAAAGATCGTTGTTGCTTTACAAGCACACTTCCTGGAAGATGAGTTCATTCAGGAAGGCAGAGTAGGTAGAAGTATTTCTTTAGAAGTATACAATGAAACTCCTAGGGAGACACCTGTGCAAGAAACTGGAACCGAACCTTCTGAAACACAAGTACAACCACCTCGTAGGTCTAATAAGGTGTCTCAATTACCTGAGAGGTATAGTTTTATGCACTAGGAGGAATTGGGTTTTCTCGAGGTTCCAAGTGATAAACAAGAGACCGACCTGTGACCAATGACCTAGCAATGGTGGATGTAGACTCCATGAAATGGACTGTAGCAGTCTTCATGTAGTTGGGACCTTCATTTTGATGAGACGGTCAAAGAGTTTGACTTCGTGCAAAATGAAGAGGAATCTTGTGTATACAAGAGGGTTAGTGGGAGCAAGATCACATTCTAAGTACTATATGTAGCTGACATTCTACTAATAGGAAATGATGTGGGAATGCTCAGTTCTGTGAAAGTTTGGCTTTCGAGTAATTTCTCCATGAAAGACTTAGGAGAACAAACCTATATTCTTGGGATTCGACTCTACTGGGATAGATCGAAGAGAATGATAAGTTTTTCCCAAGCCCTATATATATAGATTAGATCTAAAAGAGGGTTCCTTCCGATGCGACATGGAATAAAACTCTCCTTGAAGATGTGTCCTCAAGGTGAGTAACAACGAAAGGAAATGAGTAATATACCATATGCTTCGGCCGTGGGTAGCCTTATGTATGCTATGTTGTGTACAAGACCTGACATTGTGCATGCTGGAAGCGTGGTAAGTAGGTTTTGGGCTAACCCAGTCAGGGAACATTAGACCGCCGTAAAGAATGTTCTCAAGTACTTTAGAAGTACTAAGAGATCTGATTCTTATATATGGTGGTGGAGAACAGAATGTGGTGGGATTCACTGTATTGGACTTCCAAGGACAGAAAGACGATTATATGTCTACTTCTGGCTACATTTACTCTTAATGGAAGAGCAGTATCTTGGCATAGTGTGAAGTAATAGCGCGACTGCTAATTCCACCTGTTAGGCTGAGTATAAAGCGGCCTCGGAGGCCTCCAAACGAAGAATTTAGAAGTTACTGGGTAAACTTCACGTGACACCTTGTGCTGCGCTTCCAGAGCGGTAGCACAGGCCTAGGAGCCGAGGTTTCACAACAGTACCAAACATATTGAGAGAGAATATCATCTCGTAAGAGAATTTGTTCGCAAAGAGATACATTATGCTGCATAGAGTAGAGTCAGCCGACTACGTCGCTGATCCACTGACCAAGCCACATTCTCAGATTAGCTTGGAGCGTAAACTGGAGAACATGGGTATTAGATACCATAGTGTGTGGCATTGAGTGCAAGTGGGAGATTGTTGGGAGTATGCCCTCGAATGCCACTCAGAGGATGTTGAGTGAGGGCATTGTACTTGTAATTATGTAAATCATTAATATAAGGCAATGAATGTTTCTTTATTTACTGGTAGTTACTGGCATTCCTAACTCGTAAATATACATATAGAAACTAGTCCATGTATTTGAGAGCAAAACGTTTCACTCCTTATTGGATAAGGGGGTCGGCACTAGAAAGGTTTATAGCTCAAATACTTAATCGTTCGCAAGTCGATGAAACTTGACTGGGCGTTAAGTTTATGTGAAGACTTGTATGACGTGTTCTTTGACATGGAGAGTGCCTGTTGAACACTAATGGTTAGTGGGAGCACACATTATAGGTATGCTAATTGGATTAGTATACTCGAACCGAATCACCCTCGATTCGTCACACAGATTTCACTCTGGGACAGTCAATGACGGAATTGAAAGGTTGTGATAGGTATTCGTGAACCTTCGACTTGAGGATTTAGTAGGGATGTGCTTGTGACGTCAAGATCTTCATTAGAGTACTTCGACCCTGTAAACCGGAAGGCGGGGGTCAACCTCGACGTGCATCTTGACGGGCAAGTAGCAGGTCCTACTGAATACCAAGATAGAATTCTTTCTCCTGTTAGTGAACGGGTTATATGTCCTATGCGGTTATTGCCAGATGAGATCATAAGTCTTTGGCCAAAGCATTGGAGCTAGTTATATTGGATACATGAGAGCTCAATGATCTCGATTTGCATTAACGCATGCATAGCATCAAGTACAGATAGGGTTTGACTGACCGTGACCCTATATCTTGAACGGGACATTTGAAAGAAGGGTTTATACGTATGCTGGTATTCACGACAGAATGGTTCTTGAATGATCCCATCATTCGTTCTCAGTTGGGGTATGGTGTAGGCCGCCAAGCTGGCTAGGTGGTGCTACTACTCTTTGGTTCCTCCCATTGCTGACTGAGACGGACCTACCGAGTCGCACAATAGGATTGACGACGGAATGAATCAAGCTAATTCTCTCATTATGAATATTAGATATTGGATATCTAATTTGGGACATTGGATGTCTAAATCGATTTATTGGATAAATCGATTTACGGCCTAATGAATTAAATATTTCACTGGGTGATTAATTTAATTCATGAATATAATTATTTCTTGGAGAAATTAATTATGTTATTATGTGTTTGATATGATTAATTAATTGGATTAATTAATTGATATAAATACATTGGAACGGAATCGGAGTTTATCTGTTTGGACTCGCGGGAGTCCGAAACGAACCGAACTTGTCGAATTCTTCTTGATAGCCGCCCCCCTTCCACCAACCTTCCCTTTGGTCTTTGGTTTCCATTTTATAATGGATGATAATGACTTGTGGGGAAGACCTCTCATGTGAGATGAGTTGTTTTGGTGGTTATAAAGTGTATGAAGAATGAGAAGAAGACTAACTCTCACATGTCTTCATTTTGGAGCATTTCATACGTGAATAAGAAAAAAGAGAGAGAGATAGACTTTGAGTTTAACACTCATCTTCATCTTCTTCATTCACTTCTTCTTCATTTTTCTTGGAGAAAATTGAAAGAAAATATTGAGAGAGTAAGATTAAAACACTTAGAGTGTAATAATTTTAACATACAAAGCTTCATCACTTGATTCTAGCCGTAACCTTAGAGGTTAATCGGGTGTTGTCATTCCGGTCGTTTCTCCGGCGCGTGACAAGTAGAGGCGCGGTATTTCGGAGTTGGATTGTTCAAGTGCTTGGAGTGCTTCGTTCGTAGAGAATTCAAGTAAATCTTGGGGAATAGCTCAAGAGAAGGATTCCATCTAATCAACGGACTATAAGGGTGAGTTTCTATATCTCTTGTTGAATTCGTTTATATATATATTCGTATATACGAAGCTCGATCGATCCTCGTAGGGATTCCGATCGAATTAATTTTTATTTTACCGCTTCCGCTGGGCCTTCGTTTTAAGGCACCGAATCCCAATACCTTGATGCCCAGAAAATGTGCTGACCTGGTCAGACGATTAACAATCACCCATACCATATCCATGCCCGACCTCGATCTCGGCAAACTCGTAATGAAATCCATCGATATGTCTTCCCATTTCCATTTCGGAACAGGAAGTGGATGCAATAACCCGGCCGATCACTGATGCTCGATTTTGACCTGCTGACAAGTCAAACATCTCGCTACAAACTGTGCGACCTCTTCCTTCATATCATTCCACCAGAAATTCCTTCTCAGATCCTTGTACATCTTACTCGAACCAGGATGAACGGAGTAAGGTGTAGCATGGGCCTCACGCAAAATACCCTGTCTCAACTCTGAGTCGTTCGGTACACAAAGCCGACTCTGGAATCTCAAAACACCATCCTCGTGGATCACAAACCCGAGAGACTTTCCTTTAAGAACGTTCTCTCGGATTTGAGAAATCATCGGATCCTCCAACTGCTTCAGCATAATTTCATCGATCAAAGACGATGAAATCTCTAAAGCACAAAGTTGCCCGACAGCTCCAGGCAACAAAACCTCAACATCTAACTCGATCAAAACTCGCCAAAGCTCAGACTGAGACGTAAGGATCTCAAGCATTCGCAACGCAACCGGTTTCGACTCAAGGCATCGGCCACGACGTTCGCCTTGCCCGGATGATAAAGGATTTTTAGGTCATAATCCTTAATCAACTCTAACCACCTCCTCTGCCTCATATTCATCTCCCGCTGAGTAAATATGTATTTTATACTTTTATGATCGGTAAAAATCTGACATGCAGAGCCGAAAAGATAGTGACGCCAAATCTTGAGCGCAAAAACGACCGCCGCTAACTCCAAATCATGAGTAGGGTAGTTAAGCTCATACGGCCTCAACTGTCTCGACGCATATGCAATGGTCTTGCCGTGCTGCATCAACACGCACCCAAGACCCTGACCTGAAGCATCACTATAAACAGTAAAACCCCCGTTGCCACACGGAAACGCCAAAATCGGAGCCGAAGTCAAACGCCTCTTCAGCTCCTCAAAACTCGACTGCCTCACGTCATTTCAGACGAACTTCTCGGACTTCTGGAGCAAATGTGTAAGTGGACGAGCCAGTTTCGAGAAACCCTCGACGAACCTACGGTAGTAGCCGGCCAAACCCAAGAAACTACGGATCTCCTTCACATTCTTGGGCGGTGCCCAATCCAACACTGCCTCAATCTTCTGCGGATCCACACGAACCCCTTCGGCTGAAATCACATGACCTAAAAACATCACTTCCTTCAGCCAGAACTCACATTTCGAGAACTTTGCATAGAGTTGCTCGGTTCTCAAAATGTCTAACACTACTCGCAAATGATGGGCATGCTCTTCCTCGCTCCTCGAATAAATAAGAATATCGTCAATGAAGACGACGACACACTTATCCAAATACTTGATAAAAACTTTGTTCATTAACTGCATGAACACCGCCGGCGCATTAGTTAACCCTAAAGGCATAACTACAAATTCATAATGTCCGTATCTCGTCCGAAAAGCTGTTTTCGGCACATCGGACTCCCTCACCCGGAGCTGATAGTACCCCGATTTCAAATCAATATTCGAGAACACCGCAGCTCCCTGCAACTGATCGAACAAGTCATCAATCCTCGGCAAAGGATACTTGTTCTTGATGGTCACCTTGTTTAGTTCGCGATAGTCGATACACAAACACAGTGAACCATCCTTCTTCCGCACAAACAAGACCGGTGCCCCCCAAGGCGAGGCGCTCGGTCGAACATACCCCGACTCAAGAAGCTCACTCAACTGCTTCTTCAACTCGGACATCTCCGAAGGTGCCATGCGATACGGCGCCTTCGAAATTGGAGCCGCACCCGACTCTAATTCTATAGAAAACTCGACCTCACGATCCGGTGGCAAACCCGGTAACTTGTTAGGAAATACATCAGGAAACTCACTAATGACTGGAATCGACGAAAACTCGACTCCACCATCCTCTGCCTTTAAGGCATAGCACCAATAACCAGTACACCCCTTTCGCAGGAGCCTCATCGCCTTCAAGGCGTTAATAACAAATTTCTGGTTTCCCCTCGTTCGCCCCGCGAAAGAGTGCTCGGTGCCGTCCTCGGCTAACATAGTGATGATTCTCGTGCGGTAGTTCATGATTGCGCCATGCCGCTCGAGCCAATCATCCCCGAGAATCAAATCTTCACCCTCGATACCCACAACAATAAGATTAGAGAGCCAAGCCCTCTCACAAATAAACACAGAATAGTCCCGGACCTCTCGATCACCGACAATTCTATCACCGCTAGGAAGTTGAACGATGAAAGTCTCATAAGGTGATAAGCAGGAGACGTACAAACTCTAGAGAAATGAATCAATGCATAGCACCCGAATCAAAAAGCAAACTGACAGGATGGGAATGGATATGAACGGTACCTATCGCCACAGTGGCTGCTGGATCATCCGCCCTCCTCATCTCATAGATACGCGGCTGGGCAGAGCCGACACTGGAAGCTCCTCTCCTAGCGGGCTGACCCCGACCTCTACCTCGACTGGCACTCAGCGGAGGCTCTGGAGCAAATGAGCCCTAGTTCATACTCGGCTCCATAGGTGCTGGGTGAGAAGAACGGGCACTGCGAAACTGTCTGATCTGTTCACAAAAAGAGGCCTTGTGGCCCGACTGACCACAAGTATGACAAGTCAAAGGCGGACGAGGACACTCCCGGTTCCTATGGCCCAGCTGGCCACAGTTAAAGCATGTGGGATCACGAACGGAGGTTCCGGCGGCACCTCAAAAACTCCCAGAGAAACGAGCCGAACCGCCCGTAGAAAGATTTGCAGGTTGAGATTTCAGCTGATTCCCATCCCTGTAACCCGAGAAATTCCCAGCGGATTTCTGTTTCTTACTCTCTCGGACCGCCGCACTGGCTCTTACCGACATATCATAGGCAAGACATGTAGTCTCGAATTGAAAATTTCATCCGCCTGGAAAAATAGAAGATTTTGTCGCTCTCCTCGACAACTTGGGTGTTCACATAGCCCAACTCCTTGTTGAAATCGGCAATAGCATGGAATACGGGTATATCCCGTGGTTGAGCATCGTAGAAAGCATGAACTCGAGCCTGTCTAACCGGACACGGGTAATATTCAGTCTCCATCAATTCCTGAAATTCAGCCCATGAAGCAACATGGTCTTTGGGCCCAGCAGCCTCCCACCAATCCGTAGTGTCCCCAGTGAGAAAGTACTGGGCAATAGGGACCTTACGGTCCTCAGGACAGTTGGTGGCAACGAAGTCTTTAGATATCTCCTTGATCAACCCCTCCCAGCCGATCGGGTCTGATGCTCCAAAAAATTGGGGAGGGTGCATTTTGATGACATCTTGGAGCCAACGGTCTGCTCCGCCCCGATTAGTATGGGCCTGATCCGGGTTCTGAACCACCTGAGCTATCGCCGCCATTTGGTTTACCATTTGCTGCATAACGGCCGCAATACCTAGGTCGGCGCGCTCCTGAGAAGAAGCATGACTGTGACGATCGCCGGTACTGCCGGCTCACGAAGAATGCGACGTGGCCACCCCACCGGCTGCCCCACGTCCCCGACCGCATCCACGGCAACGACCACGACCACGGCCCCTTCCAGCATCCATGCTGGTGATAAGAGGTGGCAAAAACAACTCGATGATAAGTAAAAGAGGGAGAATAACCACAGTTCAAGAAACGGAAATACGGTACGAGAAAGTAAAGAATCTAGTAAGGAAAACTTACGAACACTGGAAGTACTGAGATGCCGGCAGCGGTGTGATAATATGCAAAACAAAACACAACTAGAGCCAAATAACCGACAAGCCTAGGTATCCAAAAACCCAGTGCTTTGATACCATTTTCTGTAACACCCCCGAGATATTCGAGGTGTATTACAGTGCCGTGGACCCCTACATGGGACCCACCAGGCTAGACACAACCTACCACAGTAGAAACACACATTATCTAGTTGAAAATCAAATAACACGCCCGGTACAACCGATGGAATAATCAACAATGGCAAACATAAATAATTTCCACGAATACAAAACATAATCCGAAGAGAAAAGCTTAAGTACTCGCGAGTACAATCTATAAGTTTCAAAAGTAGACAACAACCATATCGAAGGGAAACAACGGAAATGAAGAGACTCAATGCACATGTCAACGACCCTGGCCAGCATCCTCGTATTGTCCCAGTGCTCGCTCGTCCGGATGATCATAACCTGAAATCCATAACAAGAATTTCCCCACAACGGGTCCCCAAAGGGGTTAGCAATTACGCTAGTACAAGTAATCAAGGCAAACCAATCGCTTACACATTTCATAGTACATGCACCAAAGTCATTTCGAAAACCAAAACCAGACATGTCTTTTCCGGAAACAAACAGTCAAACAATTTGCCTAGGACCGGGACGAAGCCACGAATCCCACCCGAGGCCTCTAAGGACCCTCCCGGGCTGGCCATATTCATAAAACAAACCAAGCACACACGTCACCTAGGACCGGGACGAAGCCACGAATCCCACATGAGGCCTCTAAGGACCCTCCCGGGCTGGCCGCGAAACAAACTCACGAATCCAGGACGAAGCCATAGATTCCCCAGAGGCCCCGTCGGACCCTCTCGGGGTGAGTAGAGCACACACAATATACATTACCATTTCACGTTACCTTGAGTAATTGACGACGACACAAACGGAAGAAAAATCACCGACGAACGCTAGGAACCAACGGAACCGAACCTAACGATTCGAAGAACACAATCACAACCATCTCTAAATGAATACGGAAATGGAATACACCAGAAAAACCACCTACGATTCATGTATATTCGTACAAAAATAACAATGAGGGCGGACCACAACCAAACCCTCTCGATTTCGCAAAACCATGAAAATATACCATGAATCCGTAGGAAAACTAATGATATCAACAAGATTAATCATATTCATCAAGGATTAACCAACAAAACCGGACGAATCGGACGAAAATCCCAAAACCCCCAAATTATCCAAAAGTAGGGTTCTAAGAGATTTACCTTGATTCAAGAGGTAGAAGATGATTAAATGATGATAATCTGGTGTTAGAGACTCAAGATCTTGAATAAATGATGAAAATCGCCCCACTCCAATCGCCCGAATCACCCGAGTCGCCCAGCTCACGGAGAAAGAAGGAAAAAAAAAGAAAAGTGGACTGTTCTGGGTCAACTCCCTGGTTTATATAGCCAGGGAGTGTTAGCGTGCGCTAACCCTCAGAAGTTAGCGTGCGCTAACGGGACATAACTCCAGTCCAGAAGTTAACGTCCCAGTCCAATAACCAGATTACTAGGCCGTTAGCGTGCGCTACCCGAAACGTAGCGTGCGCTAATAGCCTCTCGGTAGCGCGCGCTATCGGCCATAGTGTGCGCTACCTGGACATCAGCCGAGTCCAGAAGTGAACTGCCCAGAACTCACCTGACCCTGTTAGCGCGAGCTATCGGTCAAACGTAGCTTGCGCTACCTGGGCACCTGATCGAGTCCAGTAGCAAACTGCCCAGTAATGGACAGTCACGCTAGCGCATGCTACCGGACACCTTAGCGTGCGCTAGTCCCCCGACATTAGCATGCGCTAGACAACGTAGCGTACGCTAATCCGCTAGTCCAGAGGGCTGGAAATAGAATTGCCACTCCCAGGGCTAGCTCGCTAGCGCGCGCTACGAAGCAGACGTAGTGTGCGCTACTAAGGGGCCTCTAGCGTGCGCTATGCAGAAAAGATAGCGCGTGCTAGGTACGGAATATAAACGGTCCAAAACACCGAAATATGAACGATACATCAAACGAAACAACTCAAAGCGCATAATAACATAGAATAGATCCACGGCAACTCCGAAACGTCGGTTCCGCATAACAATTACGAGAATCAGATCAATAGATGACAGAAGAAATACATTGAAAGATACACGAGGGTCGCTACAAATGAGAAATACACTGAAAAATGAAAATACCGGGAAAAGAAAAATGCGGATATTACATTCTACCCCTCTAAAAATAAGTTTCCTCCCGAAACTTAAGAAACAAACAACTCAGGGTACCTAGCACGCATGCTATCCTCGGTTTCCCAAGTTGCCTCCTCGACACCATGTCTCGACCACTGCACCTTGACCAAAGGGATGGTCTTATGCCTCAGTCGCTTCTCACGATGCTCCAAAATCTTCAAGGGATGCTCCTCGAAAGTAATGTCCTCGGCAATATCGATCTCACCATAATCGATGATATGACTAGGATCCGGAACATATTTCCTCAGCTGGGAAACATGGAAAACGCTATGAACGTAACTCAAGGCTGGAGGTAGTGCCAAACGGTATGCCAACTCACCGACTCACTCGAGAATCTCAAAGGGTCCAATAAATCTTGGACTCAACTTCCCCTTCTTCCCGAAACGAAAAACTCCCCTCGTCGACGACACCTTTAGCAAAACGTGGTCTCCCACCTCGAATTCCAGAGGTCGACGACGGATGTCGGCATACGACTTCTGTCGACTTTGGGCGGTCAACATCCGTTCTCGAATCAAATCCACCTTCCGTCTCGTCTATAAAATAATATCCGATTCGGTCCCGACCAAATCGGACGCCTCATTCCAACAAATCGGCAATCGACAACACCGCCCGTAGAGCGCCTCATACGGTGCCATCCGAATCGACGCGTGCCAAATATTGTTGTACGTGAATTCAATCAATGGTAAATGCTCCTCCCAGTCACTACTCCAATCGAGAGCATAAGCACGCAACATATCCTCGAATGTCTGGATAGTGCGTTCCGATTGTCCATCTGACTGAGGATGAAAAGAGGTACTCAAATGCAAACGAGTACCCAACGCCTTATGCACCGCCTGCCAAAAGTGCGATACAAACCGGCCATCACGATCCGAAACAATAGATTTCGGAGTACCGTGAAGCCACACGATCTGCGCGATAAACACACGAGCCAACTTCTCCGGGCCGCAAGTGTCCTTGATGCCTAGAAAATGTGCCGACCTGGTCAGACGATCAACAATCACCCATACCATATCCATGCCCGACCTCGATCTCGACAAACACGTAATGAAATCCATCGATATGTCTTCCCATTTCCATTCCGTAACAGGAAGTGGCTGCAATAACCCGGCCATTCGCTGATGCTCGATTTTGACCTACTGACAAGTCAAACATCTCGCTACAAACTGTGCGACCTCTTCCTTCATATCATTCCACCAGAAATTCCTTCTCAGATCCTTGTACATCTTACTCGAACCAGGATAAACGGAGTAAGGTGTAGCATGGGCCTCACGCAAAATACTCTGTCTCAACTCTGAGTCGTTCGGTACACAAAGCCGACTCTGGAATCTCAAAACACCATCCTCGTGGATCACAAACCCGGGAGACTTTCCTTTAAGAACGTTCTCTCAGATTTGAGAAATCATCGGATCCTCCAACTGCTTCAGCTTAATTTCATCGATCAAAGACGACGAAATCTCTAAAGCACAAAGTTGCCCGACAGCTCCAGGCAACAAAACCTCAACATCTAACTCGATCAAAACTCGTCGAAGCTCAGACTGAGACGTAAGGATCTCAAGCGTTCGCAACGCAACCGGTTTCCGACTCAAGGCATCGGCCACGACGCTCGCCTTGCCCGGATGATAAAGGATTTTGAGGTCATAATCCTTAATCAACTCTAACCACCTCCTCTGCCTTATATTCATCTCCCGCTGAGTAAATATGTATTTCAGACTTTTATGACCGGTAAAAATCTGACATGCAGAGCCGAAAAGATAGTGACGCCAAATCTTGAGCGCAAAAACGACCGCCGCTAACTCCAAATCATGAGTAGGGTAGTTAAGCTCATACGGCCTCAACTGTCTCGAGGCATATGCAATGGTCTTGCCGTGCTGCATCAACACGCACCTAAGACCCTGACCTGAAGCATCACTATAAACAGTAAAACCCCCGTTGCCACACGGAAACGCCAAAATCGGAGCCGAAGTCAAACGCCTCTTCAACTCCTCAAAACTCGACTGCCTCACGTCATTTCAGACAAACTTCTCGGACTTCTGGAGCAAATGTGTAAGTGGACGAGCCAGTTTCGAGAAACCCTCGACGAACCTACGGTAGTATCTAGCCAAACCTAAGAAACTACGGATCTCCTTCACATTCTTGGGCGGTGCCCAATCCAACACTGCCTCAATCTTCTGCGGATCCACACGAACCCCTTCGGTTGAAATCACATGACCTAAAAATATCATTTCCTTCAGCCAGACCTCACATTTCGAGAACTTCGCATAGAGTTGCTCGGTTCTCAAAATGTCTAACACTACTCGCAAATGATGGGCATGCTCTTCCTCGCTCCTCGAATAAATAAGAATATCGTCAATGAAGACGACAACACACTTATCCAAATACTCGATAAAAACTTTGTTCATCAACTGCATGAACACCGCCGGCGCATTAGTTAACCCGAAAGGCATAACTACAAATTCATAATGTCTGTATCTCGTCCGAAAAGCTGTTTTCGGCACATCGGACTCCCTCACCCGGAGCTGATAGTACCCCGATTTCAAATCAATCTTCGAGAACACCGCAGCTCCCGGCAACTGATCGAACAAGTCATCAATCCTCGGCAAAGGATACTTGTTCTTGATGGTCACCTTATTTAGTTCGCGATAGTCGATACACAAACACAGTGAACCATCCTTCTTCCGCACAAACAAGACCGGTGCCCCCCAAGGCGAGGCGCTCGGTCGAACATACCCCGACTCAAGAAGCTCACTCAACTGCTTCTTCAACTCGGACATCTCCGAAGGTGCCATGTGATACGGCGCCTTCGAAATCGGATCCGCGTCCGGCTCTAATTCTATAGCAAACTCGACCTCACGGTCCGGTGGCAAACCCAGTAACTCGTCAGGAAATACATCAGGAAACTCACTAACAACTGGAATCGACGAAAACTCGACTCCACCATCCTCTGGCTTTAAGGCATAGCACCAATAACCAGTACACCCCTTTCGCAGGAGCCTCATCGCCTTCAAGGCGTTAATAACAAATTTCTGGTTTCCCCTCTTTCGCCCCGCGAAAGAGTGCTCGATGCCGTCCTCGGCTAACATAGTGATGATTCTCATGTGGTAGTTCATGATTGCACCATGCCGCTCGAGCCAATCATCCCCGAGAATCAAATCTTCACCCTCGATACCCACAACAATAAGATTAGAGAGCCAAGCCCTCTCAAAAATAAACACAGAACAGTCCCGGACCTCTCGATCACCGACAATTCTATCACCGCTAGGAAGTTTAACGATGAAAGTCTCGCAAGGTGATAAGCAGTCGAGACTCAAACGGCGTACACACTCTAGAGAAATGAATGAATGTGTAGCACCCGAATCAAAAAGCACACTGACAGGATGGGAATGGATATGAACAAGCACTGCCGCCACGATGTTCTTGGATCATTGGCCCTCCTCATCTCATAGATACGCGGCTGGGCAGAGCCGACACTGGAAGCTCCTCTCCTAGCGGGCTGACCCCGACCTCTACCTCGACTGGCACTCAGCGGAGGCTCTGGAGCAAATGAGCCCTAGTTCATACTCGGCTCCATAGGTGCTGGGTGAGAAGAACGGCACCGCAACTGCGGCTGTCTGATCTGTTCACAAAAAGAGGCCTTGTGGCCCGACTGACCACAAGTATGACAAGTCAAAGGCGGACGAGGACACTCCCGGTTCCTATGGACCAGCTGGCCACAGTTAAAGCATGTGGGATCACGAACAGAGGTTCCGGAGGCACCTCGAACACTCCCAGAGAAACGAGCCGAACCCCCCGTAGAAATATTTGCAGGTTGAGATTTCTGCTGATTCCCACCCTTGTAACCCGAGAAATTCCCAGCGGATTTCTGCTTCTTTCTCTTTCGGACCGCCGCACTAGCTCTTACCGATATATCATAGGCAAGAGCTCGGCTCTGATAATCCTTCAAAGTAGTACAGACGAGCCCAGACATGTAGTCTCGAATTGACAATTTCATCCGCTTGGAAAAATGGAAAATTTTGTCGCTCTCCTCGACAACTTGGGTCTTCACATAGCCCAACTCCTTGTTGAAATCGACAATAGCTTGGGATACAGGTATATCCCGTGGTTGATCATCATAGAAAGCATGAACTCGAGCCTGTCTAACCGGCCACGGGCAATATTCAGTCTCCATCAATTCCTGAAATTCGGCCCATGAAGCAACATGGTCTTTGCGCCCAACGGCCTCCCACCAATCCGTAGCGTTCCCAGTGAGAAAGTATTGGGCAATAGGGACCTTACGGTCCTCGGGATAGTTGGTGGCAACGAAGACTTTAGATATCTCCTTGATCCACCCCTCCCAGCCGATCGAGTCTAATGCTCCCGAAAATTGGGGAGGGTGCATCTTGATGACATCTTGGAGCCAACGGTCTGCTCCGCCCCGATTAGCATGGGCCTGATCCGGGTTCTGAACCATCTGAGCTATCACCGCCATTTGGTTTACCATTTGCTGCATAACGGCCGCAATACCAAGGTCGGCGAGCTCATGATAAGAAGCATGACTGTGACGGTCGTCGGTACTGCCGGCTCCCAAAGAATGCGACGTGGCTGCCCCACCGGCTACCCCACGTCCCCGACCGCGTCCACAGCCACGACCACGACCACGGCCCGTTCCAGCATCCATGCTGGTGATAAGAGGTGGCAAAAGCAACTCGATGATAAGTAAAAGAGGGAGAATAACCACAGTTTAAGAAACGGAAATACGGTACGAGAAAGTAAAGAATCTAGTAAGGAAAACTTACGAACACTGGAAGTACTGAGATTCCGGCAGCGGTGTGATAATGTGCAAAACAAAACACAACTACACCCAAATAACCAACAAGCCTAGGTATCCATAAACCTAGTGCTCTGATACCATTTTCTGTAACACCCCCAAGATATTCGAGGTGTATTACAGTGCCGTGGACCCCTACATGGGACCCACCAGGCTAGACACAACTTACCACAGTAGAAACACACATTATCCAGTTGAAAATCAAATAACATGCCCGGTACAACCGACGGAATAATCAACAATGGCTACATAAATAACTTCCACGAATACAAAACGTAATCCGAAGAGAAAAGCCTAAGTACTCGCGAGTACAATCTATAAGTTTCAAAAGTAGACAACAACCATATAGAAGGGAAACAACGGAAATGAAGAGACTCAATGCACATGTCAACAACCCTGGCCAGCATCCTTGTATTGTCCCAGTGCTTGCTCGTCCGGATGATCATAACCTGAAATCCATAACAAGAATTTCTCCACAACGGGTCCCCAAAGGGGTTAGTAATTACGCTAGTATAAGTAATCAAGGCAAACCAATCGCTTACACATTTCATAGTACATGCACCAAAGTCATTTCGAAAACCAAAACCAGACATGTCTTTTCCGGAAACGAACAGTCAAACAATTTGCCTAGGACCGGGACGAAGCCACGAATCCCACCCGAGGCCTCTAAGGACCGTCCCGGGCTGGCCATTTTCATAAAACAAACCAAGCACACACATCACCTAGGACCGGGATGAAGCCATGAATCCCACCCGAGGCCTCTAAGGACCCTCCCGGGCTGGCCGCGAAACAAACTCACGAATTCAGGACGAAGCCATAGATTCCCCTGAGGCCCTGTCGGACCCCTCCAGGGGTGAGTAAAGCACACACAATATACATTACCATTTCACGTTAAGCATAAAGGTTTCCAAAGATACTTGCCTTGAGTAATTGACGATGACACAAATGGAAGGAAAATCACCGACGAACGCTAGGAACCAACGGAACCGAACCTAACGATTCGAAGAACACAATCACAACCATCTCTAAACGAATACGGAAACGGAATACACCCGAAAACCCACCTACGATTCATGTATATTCGTACAAAAATAACAACGAGGGTGGACCACAACCAAACCCTCTCGATTTCGCAAAACCATGAAAATATACCATGAATCCATAGGAAAACTAATGATATCAACAAGATTAATCATATTCATCAAGGATTAACCAACAAAACAGGATTAACCCGAAACGTAGCGTGCGCTAATGGCCTCTCGGTAGCGCGCGCTATCGGCCATAGCGTGCGCTACCTGGACATCAGTCGAGTCCAGAAGTGAACTGCCCAGAACTCACCTGACCCTGTTAGCGCGCGCTATCGGTCAAACGTAGCGTGCGCTACCTGAGCACCTGATCGAGTCCAGTAGCAAACTGCCCAGTACTGGACAGTCACGCTAGCGCACGCTACCGGACACCATAGCGTGCGCTAGTCCCCCGATATTAGCGTGTGCTAGACAACATAGCGTACGATAATCCTCTAGTCCAGAGGGCTGGAAATAGAACTGCCACTCCCAGGGCTAGCTCGCTAGCGCGCGCTACGAAGCAGACGTAGCGTGCGCTACTAAGGGACCTCTAGCATGCGCTATGCAGAAAAGATAGCGTGCGCTAGGTACGGAATATGAACGGTCCAAAACAACGAAATATGAACGATACATCAAACGAAACAACTCAAAGCGCATAATAACATAGAATGGATCCACGGCAACCCCGAAACATCGGTTCCGCATAACAATTATGAGAATCAGATCAATACATGACAGAACAAATACACTGAAAGATACACGAGGGTCGCTATAAATGAGAAATACACTGAAAAATGAAAATACCGGGAAAAGAAAAATGCGGATATTACATTCTACCCCTCTAAAAATAAGTTTCGTCCCGAAACTTAAGAAACAAACAACTCAGGATACCTAGCACGCATGCTATCCTCGGTTTCCCAAGTTGCCTCCTCGACACCATGTCTCGACCACTACACCTTGACCAAAGGGATGGTCTTATGCCTCAGTCGCTTCTCACGATGCTCCAAAATCTTCAAGGGACGCTCCTCGAAAGTAATTTCCTCGGCAATATCGATCTCACCATAATCGATGATATGACTAGGATCCGGAACATATTTCCTCAACTGGGAAACATGAAAAACGCTATGAACGTGACTCAAGGCCAGAGGTAGTGCCAAACGGTATGCCAACTCACCGACTCGCTCGAGAATCTCAAAGGGTCCAATAAATCTCGGACTCAACTTCCCCTTCTTCCTGAAATGAAAAACTCCCCTCGTCGGCGACACCTTTAGCAAAACATGGTCTGCCACATCGAATTCCAGAGGTTGACGACGGACGTCGGCTGTCGACTTTGGGCGGTCAACATCCGGTCTCGAATCAAATCCACCTTCCGTATCGTCTCTAAAATAATATCCGGTTCGGTCCCGACCAAATCGGACGCCTCATTCCAACAAATCATCGATCGACAATGCCGACCGTAGAGCGCCTCATACGGTGCCATCCGAATCGACGCGTGCCAACTATTGTTGTACGTGAATTCGATCAATGGTAAATGCTCCTCCCAGTCACTGCTCTAATCAAGAGCATAAGCACGCAATATATCCTCGAATGTCTGGATAGTGCATTCCGACTGTCCATCTGACTGAGGAAGAAAAAAGGTACTCAAACGCAAACGAGTACCCAACGCCTTATGCACCGCCTGCCAAAAGTGCGATACAAACCGGCCATAATGATCCGAAACAATAGATTTCGGAGTACCGTGAAGCCTCACGATCTGTGCGATAAACACACGAGCCAACTTCTCCGGGCCGCAAGTGTCCTTGATGCCCAGAAAATGTGCCGACCTGGTCAGACGATCAACAATCACTCATACCATATCCATGCCCGACCTCGATCTCGGTAAACTCGTAATGAAATCCATCGATATGTCTTCCCATTTCCATTCCGGAACAAGAAGTGGCTGCAATAACCCGGCCGGTCGCTGATGCTCGATTTTGACCTGCTGACAAGTTAAATATCTCGCTACAAACTGTGCGACCTCTTCCTTCATATCATTCCACCAGAAATTCCTTCTCAGATCCTTGTACATCTTGTTGTGTCATGATTTATTCATCCCGACAGGCGATCGACTATAAGGCCGAGCGACCAAGTCAACTCCAGTCAAACTTTGGCTAGCTCGCCTAATCGAAGATATCAGACCACCATCAGGTACCCAGCAATCGACTCCCAAGGCGATCGCCATTTGGCAACTGGCGACCGACTCTAGTATCCGGCTAAGGACGGTCGACCTGCGCCCCGAGTAGAGATGATCGCCCGTCAAAGTCATCAAGGACTGGATCTCAGAACAGCACCCACGTACAGATCCACAAAAGGCGCTGACCGAAGATCTTCGCTGACAGACAAGATCTTTTGCTGACAGACAAGACCTTTGACCACAGCCTGTCACCTACCTCACCTACCGGCAGGCGCGCCGAAAGTTGTCAGTAGGACCGCCCGTGACAGCAACTCAGGACGCGTGTAAGCTCCCCATTGGACCGTACAGTTGACTGCCAGCAACTCCTGTAGACTTTGAGGGGACAGGCCCATGTGCTAAAAGACGATCGCCCGATTATTATAATGCAGAAAAGGCGATCGCCCGACGTATCCAAGCCCTATAAATAGAGAACCTCCTCCTACTGGAAAAAGGTTCCTAACTCATTTGACCTACGGTTCGGAATTCATTTCACCAACATTTGAGAACTCGTTCACTTACGTTCAGAACTCATTCTCTTATATTCCGACTTCATTCACGGAAATACAGTAGAACTCACATATCATCAAGCTCCCAGCTATCTCACCGGAATCCATCTCACGACTTCTCTCTCCAAATCTCTCGTCCAGAAGACGATCGGCAGAAGCAGCAAGTCTCCACTAGACAGATTCCAAGGGATTCATAAGCCCAGGAGCCCAAGCATCCAGCTAAATACTCGCCATGAGAGACTGTCGATCTCTCACCGCCGCGACTGTTCATCTCCTTTGTTACAAGAACTCACAGAGCATCAACTCTGGTTCTTCCGGCAATCTACACGCTCACTAGCTAAGATAACAAGAATCTATACACTCATTGTAATTGTATTCTTACATTAGTACTTGTATCCCCGAATATTAGTATTAATAATATCTCGCGAGAGCATTCAAGCCCGGGACTAACAACCCCGGCAAATCTTGTGTTATTTATCTTTCTCACGGAAGTGCTCTTGCATTTGTTTGCTATCCCATCCATTCCAGCAATATCTATCTCCGGATAATATTTTGGGTAGCAACAATTGGCGCTAGAAGGAGGGCTAAATCTAACCCTCAAAATTTTTATTCCTACCGTCCCGAAGAACACTCACTGTTCTCGGGGCATATACTTGAAGTGACACTCACTGCACTTCAAAGAAAACCTTCAGAATCATGACATCCGCCGGTACATCGAAGAAAGCCGCTCTCCGAACCGCCGGACACCATATCCCGGCTCAATCTGAACCCCAGCCGACGACAGGGGGAAGCCGCAACAACACGAGACTCTCGATCCCGCTCCCGAGAGATGGCCCCAACCTCTCACTCGATCAGTTCCAAACCGAGGAACAGATCGAGGAGGCTATGGCCATCCTGGAGGAGCGACGGAGAGCATGCGCGTCGCCCGCGATAACTCCCTCGATCATCCGCCGCATGGGAAAATGGAAATTCAACAGGCTACTGAACGAGCGATCGTCAGAAAGCCCCAATTCGCGAGGAAAGGCTCTCGCACGACCGGACGGATCCATATTCAATAGCATGGGGCGCGACCCATCCTGGCGACCGGGGCATTCTGTTTCCAACCTTGGAAAGACGGAATCTGAATCCGTCACCAGGAGTTCGGCCTACCCACCTCACAGCCGACGCAGTCGGCCCATCTCGACTCCCGCCCGATCGCTGTGGATCGGTACTCAATCGCCTCGGCTCCCGCTCCGAGCGCCGAGCCGCAAGCGATCGAGCCACGGCGATGGCCGCCATACAACGCCAGCTCGACGAGATGAAAGCACTCTTGGACACTGGGGCAAGCACCAGCAAAAAGATCACCGGGCCGACCGAGCCACTCGCGGTCCACATCGATCTTGCCCCCATACAACCAACAATCGCTCCTCCCAAAACACCTCTGTATGAGGGGAGATCGGACCCCGAAACCCACCTGAGTAAATTCCGAATCTACATGGTAGGTGTGGGGCATCCGATGCAACCAAGTGCCGGATCTTCCGTTAACATTGGCGGTGGCCCATAGGTGGTACGTCTCACTACCACCACGATCAATCACCTCCTTTAAGAAACTGGCGAATGACTTCACGTCATACTTCGCCAGCAAGGTCGCCAGACCAGAAGGCCCCCACCGCGTGATGAAAATCAAGCAGGGGAAGGACGAGTCAGATGCAGATTACATTGACCGAGTAGACGAAATCATCCTCACCGGCGAACTCGTCAGTGACGAGCTCGCTCTCTTTTCGGTCATGGGGGGATTCCACGGTCACTCTCCCATGTTTAGACATCTCTCCAAGGATATTCCCCCAACTTACGCGATCTTCCGTGCTAAAGCTGCCAACTTTCTGGCTAGGCAAAGGCTACTCACCCTCCACCTAGGCGAGGAAACGCCACCTCCTGTCCAGAAGATAGCGATCGCCAAAGTAAAGAAGGCGATCGCCAAGCCACCCGGAGATCTCAAGGCCTTCGAGGACATGGAAGCCCATCTCCTCCACACATTCAACCGAACTCCGGCACATATTTTCTATGCCATCAAGGGGCACAAAGAGCTCAAAAAGCCAAAAGTGATAAGGGACCACGGTCATCTGGACAACAATCAATATTGTGCCTACCACAAGAGTCCCGGCCACAGCACCAACCAATGCCGCGACCTCCTCAAACAGCTCTGGAGATTTTTCGAGGAAGGCAAGTTGGACAGCTTATTGGTTTAGCCAAAGCCCCTACCAATCTTTATACATGATCGTCCGAGTCGAACACAAAACAGGCTGGAAAGCTCATACGAGCCGACCCCTGGATCAACCTCGGCGACCGTCTCTACATGCTTCAATCAAGAGAAGGAGATCTCGGAAGTCTCCTCGATCTCCCTCCTTATTTAAAGAAACTGGAGGACTCGCTCGCCATCTACAGTTCACCATCTAACATGATGGACTAAGGCACGAGATCGCCTCCCCCGCACAACGTACACCGTCGAAGGTCGGCATCTACATGACGATCCAAGGTGGAAGAGTGCAGCCATGGTCCTGGTGGTCGATGGAACCGACTGTTTAGGCCATGCAAGGTCCCTTCGGGCCAAGATCGCCCGCCCTTCGTTTAAATACGAGGCCGGCGTAGTCTGAGGGCCCTCCAAAATTGATCAGTGGACACGATCGCCCGCCCTCAAAGGTTCATCATTCAACGTGGTGAACCCGGACAATGCGACGTGCCACAACCCCCGTCTCAACGTACACCGTCGAGGTTTGCCATCTTCATGGTGGGCCGAGGTAGAAGCAGAGCTAAACGAGCCGCGGGCATGGTGTTGAATCATCTGACGCTACCCCGCGCAAGGACTCCTCTAGACCGAGACCGCACGCCCTTCGTTTAAATACGAGGCAAGGCGCAGCCTAACAGAGGACCCTCATAATAAAGTGAGTCACGAGACACTCAATGTCTTCGCGCATCAAGACATGATCAAGGAGTCGGTCCATCGAACTCCGCGATCGTGCACGGTTCCTCAAGACGGACGACCGTCCCCGAGGATTCGACAAAGTTGAAGACCACTCACTCAACGAATTATTTTCATCCCCTTACTTCCGCTAAGTGAATAAAAACAAGGGGCAATAAGAGTGCGGACTACCTATACGACGATCGTCGCTATTCAACCACATACGGAGATCGTCATTTTTCAGATGTTGTGCAGCGATCGAATTTGTTGTAAAAGTTATCTTTATGAGTTTATCAATTCATTTGGAACTACCCTCGCAACGATCTCTCCTCACACATTTGTACAAAGTCAAACAAAGACTCAAAAATAACCATCATTCAAGTGATAAGTCAGAAATTCAAACGTTCATTTTATTACTTGAAAAGATCAGAGTACATGGTCGCCCGAAGGCCTAAAATGCTACAAAATAAAGCTACAAAACTACAAGGAAATAAGCTAAAACATCAAAAATGAAGTGCCTCAGGCCCCTGCCTGGCCTTCGCCATCAGCATCCGGTGCGGTCCCCTCATCTTCCGGAGCGTCGGGATGAGCAAGATTGGCCGGAGACGGATACCAGCTCAAATCCACGCCGATGTCCGCAAGATCCAAGATCGGAAAGGAGAAAGATGGATGGAGAGGATGCTCCAACGCATACGCCTTGAAGTTCTCGGCAAGAGGCCCGACCTCCAAACCTCCCTTCTTAGCCGCTCGGATCGAGTCGGCGAACGCCAAATAATAGGCGAACTCGCTGACAGACTCCAAGTTTTGAAAGGGATCGGCCTTGGTCGCCTCTACCTCTCCTTTCAGCTCCACCATCGCCTGTTGCGACCCCTGGAGCTCGGCCTCCCTCGCAGCAACCTTCTATTTCCCCTCCGCCAGCTCGCTGGTCAACCGAGCGATCGTCACCTTCTGGCGATCGGCCTCCTCTTCAGCAACCTTCTGTGCCTGGACAGCATTCAGCATCTGGTCCCGAAATCGGTCAACCGCCAAACGAGCCAGCTCGGTTTCCTTCTTCTCCAGCTCAAGCTCGTGGCTCGCCCGCTTGGCCGCCTCCAGAGAGTCCTTTTCCATCGCCGCGATCCTATCAGCAAACTCGGCGTTCTCTTTCCGAGCCGTCTCGAGATCCGCCTGCAAGCGAATAATGGAGGGCCACCCCTCAAACTCCTGAGCAGCTTGGACAGCCATGGTCGCCGTCTGGAGAGAAAGGGCGAGAACAGCCTGCATCGAACTCCCCGATCGCTGACTAGCGATCGCATCCAGATCGGTCGTCCATGTCTTCGGCAGAGCAAAAGCAGCCTTGCTCACGTATGGAGGAATGTCGCAGGAATGGCGAGGAGATCGGCTCGCTAGGAAATCCACGACCATCGGCGGGCAAGACGGATCTGCGCGACGGATCCTGCATCAAAACAACTAAGTTAACACAACTCCTACGCAGATGCAATTTTCAAACACAAAAATGAAATCTACCTCTCAGCCTTCTCGGGGTCCCGACCGAAATACGGTTTCCCTCGAGGGGTCTCAGCATCCGCGATCTCCATCTCCCGCATAAAAGCCGCAGAGGACGGCTCATTCTCCGGAGCAACAATGGTGATCGGAGGCACGACAATCGGCACTTCATCGCCCGGGGCAGGAACCGAAGTTTCTTCCGTCCTCGGCCTCTTGCGATTCGCTCGAAGCCCCTCCTCCGGAACTCCCTCCTCAGCCACGACCGGCTCCACGTGAGGCTCCGCCTCCGGAACTATTGGCAACGCAACAGGTGGGGCCCGAGATGACCTCTTATGGCGGAGACGGCCTAGAACTCCAGGGTTCGACATGGCGATCTCCGTCGGAGGCTCCAAAAAGCGAGGAAAGCGAACCTCTGCAGATAAGACGATCGATCAACTATCAGATACTGTCCTCAAGTAAGGCGATCGCCTAAGAAGTGAAGGTCGCAGAACTCATACCTGGCACCAAGAGATGTCTCGGGAAACGGAATAGTCGAGCCGACAACCAACGACTCTCCTTATTGATCCGGTTGGCGTCAAGGTCGTCGTCCGACAAGCTCCTTATCCGCTCCCAGACAACGAGAAAGTCAAAAGGCAGCTCCTCGATCGCCGGAATGTGAAAACCTGCAAAACTGAAATCAAATTAGATCAGTCCAAAACGCATCCGAACGAAGGGAGAGTCTAAACCCTTACCGGGATTCTTCTCCCGAAACTCAGTGGGGATCTCCAGCTCGCCCGAGGGATTGTCGCTCGCAGAAGCCCTCCACTTACCGGCGACCCAGAACCACTTCGTCTGATCGCCCCGCATCTTATTCGGGACTCCATGAATTACCCGACCAGATCGGACCTGAATATGGTAACCGCCGACCAACCCTTTATGATCCGTCAGTTTGAACAAATGGTTCATCTCCAATGGCGATGGGAGGCGGTATAGGCGGTGACCGCCAAAAAGGGTGAGAGTGCAGTTAATTTGGAGCCAGGCGTTCGGCGTCAGCTGAAGTGGCGCCACATTCCAAGCGGCCAGCAGGTGAGAGACAGCAAAGGATAGAGGGAAGCGCAGCCCGTCCTCCATAATCGCCTCATTCACGGCGACCATACCCATCGGAGGCTGGTCGGCTCGTTCATTCTCCGCCGGCGCGAACATGTCCACATCTGAAGGAACATGGAACCTCGTCCTCCGGCGGCGGATCTTTCTGGACGTCGAACTCCGTATTTGGCCAAGCGACCACAACGATCGGCTGCGCGGCCAGTCTGCGACCGTTTGGGAAGCACATAGGGGTAGGCGGCCGAGTATCCCCGAAATCGAATCTCGGAGTAGGACTGCCAACTTCTCTATTATCTCGGCAAAAGCCTTATAGGCCGGCCGAAAGCACTATCTTGCTCCCGGTAGGCCCTAATCGCGAGATCTCTCTCAATCTGCGATCGTCTTTCTTCAAGGCCGCCTCCTTAGCAACATCGGCCGTTAAATAAAGCCTCGACTTGGCAGGTCGATTAGGCCCGAATAGCTTCAGCCGCCGTCCCCAGGTGGAAGACGGAAGAAGGTTCTCCCCGGACAGTCGATGTCCCGGAGGCAGAACTGGTACCCGCTCCACGTGATGATGAGGTTCCGGCCATTCTAAAATACAGAAAAGGAGAAAAGGATTTTTCTTAACCGAAGGTGAAATCGAACGACGATCGGCACTAAGATCTTCAGGAAAATCGACAGCAAGTCCTTCTTTCTCCAATAAATACGCGTGAGTATGAAACTGCAGCACTGCGCCCTTTTATAGGAGAAGGCAGGGACTCATTTGCAATAAGGGAAAACCTCAGGGGTCGGATCTCAAACGACGCGTTAATTGACTCCCTCGAGACCCGCGTACGCGTATTTTCAAGGACGCGTCAGCCGAGGAGTCATTAATGACCGTTGGCATCCTCCAATAGAATCCCGACACGTGCGCGGAGACTTTTCAACGCCCATTGCCTTTTCCCGCGCAGTTTAGCGGCCAACCAGGTCGTCCGAACCCAGAGTATATCAGCTCAAAGACGATCGCCAGTTCAATGAAACGCAAAGTCGCTCGTCAAAAGTTCAGCGATCGCCAAGAGAGCCACCTCACCCCACGTTTCCAACGTATGAGCGAGCTGGGGGGCAATTGTTGTGTCATGATTTATTCATCCCGACAGGCGATCGACTATAAGGCCGAGCGACCAAGTCAACTCCAGTCAAACTTTGGCTAGCTCGCCTAATCGAAGATATCAGACCACCATCAGGTACCCAGCGATCAACTCCCAAGGCGATCGCCATTTGGCAACTGGCGACCGACTCTAGTATCCGGCTAAGGACGGTCGACCTGCGCCCCGAGCAGAGATGATCGCCCGTCAAAGTCATTAAGGACTGGATCTCAGAACAGCACCCACGTGCAGATCCACAAAAGGCGCTGACCGAAGATCTTCGCTGACAGACAAGATCTTTTGCTGACAGACAAGACCTTTGACCACAGCCTGTCACCTACCTCACCTACCGGCAGGTGCGCCGAAAGTTGTTAGTGGGACCGCCCGTGACAGCAACTCAGGACGCGTGTAAGCTCCCCATTGGACCGTACAGTTGACTGCCAGCAACTCCTGCAGACTTTGAGGGGACAGGCCCATGTGCTAAAAGACGATCGCCCGATTATTATAATGCAGAAAAGGCGATCGCCCGGCGTATCCAAGCCCTATAAATAGAGAACCTCCTCCTACTGGAAAAAGGTTCCCAACTCATTTGACCTACGGTTTGGAATTCATTTCACCAACAGTTGAGAACTCGTTCACTTACGTTCAGAACTCATTCTCTTATATTCCGAATTCATTCACGGAAATACAGTAGAACTCACATATCATCAAGCTCCCGGCTATCTCACCGGAATCCATCTCACGACTTCTCTCTCCAAATCTCTCGTCCAGAAGACGATCGGCAGAAGCAGCAAGTCTCCACTAGACAGATTCCAAGGGATTCATAAGCCCAGGAGCCCAAGCATCCAGCTTAATACTCGCCATGAGAGACTGTCGATCTCTCACCGCCGCGACTGTTCATCTCCTTTGTTACAAGAACTCACAGAGCATCAAATCTGGTTCTTCCGGCAATCTACACGCTCACTATCTAAGATAACAAGAATCTATACACTCATTGTAATTGTATTCTTACATTAGTACTTGTATCCCCGAATATTAGTATTAATATTATCTCGCGAGAGCATTCAAGCCCGGGACTAACAACCCCGACAAATCTTGTGTTATTTATCTTTCTCACGGAAGTGCTCTTGCATTTGTTTGCTATCCCATCCATTCCAGCAATATCTATCTCCGGATAATATTTTGGGTAGCAACACATCTTACTCGAACCAGGATGAACGGAGTAAGGTGTAGCATGGGCCTCACGCAAAATACTCTGTCTCAACTCTGAGTCGTTCGGTACACAAAGCCGACTCTGGAATCTCAAAACACCATCCTCGTGGATCACAAACCCGGGAGACTTTCCTTTAAGAACGTTCTCTCGGATTTGAGAAATCATCGGATCCTCCAACTGCTTGAGCTTAATTTCATCGATCAAAGACGACGAAATCTCTAAAGCACAAAGTTGCCCAACAGCTCCAGGCAACAAAACTTCAACATCTAACTCGATCAAAACTCGCCGAAGCTCAGACTGAGATGTAAGAATCTCAAGCGTTCGCAATGCAACCGGTTTCCAACTCAGGGCGTCGGCCACGACGTTCGCCTTGCCCAGATGATAAAGGATTTCGAGGTCATAATCCTTAATCAACTCTAACCACCTCCTCTGCCTCATATTCATCTCCCGCTGAGTAAATATGTATTTCAGACTTTTATGATCGGTAAAAATCTGATATGTAGAGCCGAAAAGATAGTGACGCCAAATCTTGAGCGCAAAAACGACCGCCGCTAACTCCAAATCATGAGTAGGGTAGTTAAGCTCATACGGCCTCAATTGTGTCGACGCATATGCAATGGTCTTTCCGTGCTGCATCAACATGCGCCCAAGACCCTGACCCGAAGCATCACTATAAACAGTAAAACCCCCGTTGCCACACCCGACAATGCCAAAATCAGATCCGAAGTCAAACGCCTCTTCAGGTCCTCAAAACTCGACTGCCTCTCGTCATTCCAGATGAACTTCTCGGACTTCTGGAGCAACTGTGTAAGTGGCCGAGCCAGTTTCGAGAAACCCTCGACGAACCTACGGTAGTATCCGGCCAAACCCAAGAAACTACGGATCTCCTTCACATTCTTGGGCGGTGCCCAATCCAACACTGCCTCAATCTTCTGCGGATCCACAAGAACCCCTTCGGCTGAAATCATGTGACCTAAAAACATCACTTCCTTCAGCCAGAACTCACATTTCGAGAACTTCGCATAGAGTTGCTCAGTTCTCAAAATGTCTAACACTACTCGCAAATGATGGGCATGCTCTTCCTCGCTGCTCGAATAAATAAGAATATCGTCAATGAAGACGACGACAAACTTATCCAAATACTCGATAAAATATTTGTTCATCAACTGCATAAACACTGCCGGTGCATTAGTTAACCCGAAAGGCATAACTACAAATTCATAATGTCCGTATCTCGTCTGAAAAGCTGTTTTCGGCACATCGGACTCCCTCACCCGGAGCTGATAGTACCCCGATTTCAAATCAATCTTCGAGAACACCGCAACTCCTTGCAACTGATCGAACAAGTCATCAATCCTCGGCAAAGGATACTTGTTCTTGATGGTCACCTTGTTTAGTTCGCGATAGTCGATACACAAACGCAGTGAACCATCCTTCTTCCGCACAAACAAGACCGGTGCCCCCCAAGGCGAGGCGCTCGGTCGAACATACCCCGACTCAAGAAGCTCACTCAACTGATTCTTCAACTCGGACATCTCCGAAGGTGCCATGCGATACGGCGCCTTCAAAATCGGAGCCGCACCCGACTCTAATTCTATAGCAAACTCGACCTCACGATCCGGTGGCAAACCAGGTAACTCGTCAGGAAATACATCAGGAAACTCACTAACGACTGGAATCGACGAAAACTCGACTCCACCATCCTCTGCCTTTAAGGCATAGCACCAATAACCAGTACACCCCTTTCGCAGGAGCCTCATCGCCTTCAAGGCATTAATAACAAATTTCTGGTTTCCCCTCTTTCGCCCCGCGAAAGAGTGCTCGGTGCCGTCCTCTGCTAACATAGTGATGATTCTCGTGCGGTAGTTCATTATTGCGCCATGCCGCTCGAGCCAATCATCCCTGAGAATCAAATCTTCACCCTCGATACCCACAACAATAAGATTAGAGAGCCAAGCCCTCTCATAACTAAATACAGAACAGTCCCGGACCTCTCGATCACCGACAATTCTATCACCGCTAGGAAGTTTAACGATGAAAGGCTCGCAAGGTGATAAGCAGTCGAGACTCAAACGGCGTACACACTCTAGAGAAATGAATGAATGCGTAGCACCCGAATCAAAAGGCACACTGACAGGATGGGAATTGATATGAATGGTACCTGTCGCCACAGTGGCTGCTGGATCATCGGCCCTCCTCATCTCATAGATACGCGGCTGGGCAGAGCCGACGCTGTAAGCTCCTCCCCTAGCGGGCTGACCCCGACCTCTACCTCGACCGGCACTCAGCAGAGGCTGCGGAGCAAACGAGCCCTGGTTCACACTCGGCTCCATAGGTGCTGGGTGAGAAGAACGGGCGCTGCGAAACTGTCTGATCTGTTCACAAAAAGAGGCCTTGTGGCCCGACTGACCACAAGTATGACAAGTCAAAGGCGGACGAGGACACTCCCGGTCCCTATGGACCAGCTGGCCATAGTTAAAGCATGTGGGATCACGGACGGAGGTTCCAGCGGCACCTCAAAAACTCCCAGAGAAACGAGCCGAACTGCCCGTAGAAATATTTGCAGGTTGAGATTTCTGCTGATTCCCACCCTTGTAACCCGAGAAATTCCCAGCGGATTTCTGCTTCTTACTCTCTCGGACCGCCGCACTGGCTGTTACCGACATATCATAGGCAAGAGCTAGGCTCTTATAATCCTTCAAAGTAGTACAGACGAGCCCACACATGTAGTCTCGAATTGACAATTTCATCTGCCTGGAAAAATGGAAAATTTTGTCGCTCTCCTCTACAACTTGGGTCTTCACATAGCCCAACTCCTTGTTGAAATCGGCAATAGCTTGGGATACGGTTATATCCCGTGTCTGTCTAACCGGCCACGGGCAATATTCAGTCTCCATCAATTCCTGAAATTCAGCCCATGAAGCAACATGGTCTTTGGGCACAACGGCCTCCCACCAATCCATAGCGTCCCTAGTGAGAAAGTACTGGGCAATAGGGACCTTACGGTCCTCGGGACAGTTGGTGGCAACGAAGCCTTTAGATATCTCCTTGATCCACCCCTCCCAGCCGATCGGGTCTGATGCTCCCGAAAATTGGGGAGGGTGCATCTTGATGACATCTTGGAGCCAACGGTCTGCTCCGCCCCGATTAGCATGGTCCTGATCCGAGTTCTGAACCACCTGAGCTATCGCCGCCATTTGGTTTACCATTTGCTGCATAACGGCCGCAATACCAAGGTCGACACGCTCATGAGAAGAAGCATGACTGTGATGGTCGCCGGTACTGCCGGCTCCCGAAGAATGCGACGTGGCCGCCCCACCGGCTGCCCCACGTCCCCGTCCACGTCCACGGCCACGACCACGACTACGGCCCCTTCCAGCATCCATGCTGGTGATAAGAGATGGCAAAAGAAACTCGATGATAAGTAAAAGAGGGAGAATAACCACAGTTCAAGAAACGGAAATACGGTACGAGAAAGTAAAGAATCTAGGAAGGAAAACTTACGAACACTAGAAGTACTGAGATGCCGGCAGCGGTGAGACAATGTGCAAAACAAAACACAACTAGATCCAAATAACCGACAAGCCTAGGTATCCATAAACCTAGTGCTCTGATACCATTTTCTGTAACACCCCCGAGATATTCGAGGTGTATTATAGTGCTGTGGACCCCTACATGGGACCCACCAGGCTAGACACAACTTACCACAGTAGAAACACACATTATCCAGTTGAAAATCAAATAACACGCCCGGTACAACTGACGGAATAATCAACAATGGCAAACATAAATAACTTCCACGAATACAAAACATAATCCGAAGAGAAAAGCCTAAGTACTCGTGAGTACAATCTATAAGTTTCAAAAGTAGACAACAACCATATCGAAGGGAAACAACGGAAATGAAGAGACTCAATGCACATGTCAACGACCCTGGACAGCATCCTCATGCTGTCCCAGTGCTCGCTCGTCCGGATGATCATAACCTGAAATCCATAACAAGAATTTCCCCACAACGGGTCCCCAAAGGGGTTAACAATTACGCTAGTACAAGTAATCAAGGCAAACCAATCACTTACACATTTCATAGTACATGCACCAAAGTCATTTCGAAAACCAAAACCAGACATGTCTTTTCCGGAAACAAACAGTCAAACAATTTGCCTAGGATCGGGACGAAGCCACGAATCCCACCCGCGGCCTCTAAGGACGCTCCCGGGCTGGCCATATTCATAAAACAAATCAAGCACACACGTCACCTAGGACCGGGACGAAGCCACAAATCCCACTTGAGGCCTCTAAGGACCCTCCCGGGCTGGCTGCGAAACAAACTCACGAATCCAGGACGAAGCCATAGATTCCCCCGAGGCCCCATCGGACCCTCCCGGGGTGGGTAAAGCACACACAATATACATAACCATTTCACGTTAAGCATAAAGGTTTTCAAAGATACTTGCCTTGAGTAATTGACGACGACACAAATGGAAGGAAAATCACCAACGAACGCTAGGAACCAACGGAACCGAACGATTCGAAGAACACAATCACAACCATCTCTAAACGAATACGGAAATGGAATACACCCGAAAACCCACCTACGATTCATGTATATTCGTACAAAAATAACAACGAGGGCAGACCACAACCAAACCCTCTCGATTTCGCAAAACCATGAAAATATACCATGAATCCGTAGGAAAACTAATGATATCAACAAGATTAATCATATTCATCAAGGATTAACCAACAAAACAGGACGAATCGGACGAAAATTCCAAAACCCCCAAATTATCCAAAATTAGGGTTCTAAGAGATTTACCTTGATTCAAGAGGTAGAAGATGATTAAATAATGATAATCTGGTGTTAGAGACTCAAGATCTTGAATAAATGATGAAAATCACCCCAGTCCAATCGCCCGAATCACCTGAGTCGCCCAGCTCACGGAGAAAGAAGGAAAAAAAGAAAAGCGGATTGTTCTGGGTCAACTCCCTGGTTTATATAGCCAGGGAGTGTTAGCGCGCGCTAACCCTCAGAAGTTAGCGTGCGCTAACGGAACATAACTCCAGTCCAGAAGTTAACGTCCCAGTCCAGTAACCAGATTACTGGGCCGTTAGCGTGCGCTAATACCATCTCGGCAGCGCGCGCTATCGGCCATAGCGTGCGCTACCTGGACATCAGCCGAGTCCAGAAGTGAACTGCCCAGAACTCACCTGATCCTGTTAGCGCGCGCTATCGGTCAAACGTAGCGTGCGCTACCTGGGCACACGATCGAGTCCGGTAGAAAACTGCCCAGTACTGGACAGTCACGCTAGCGCACGCTACCGGACACCTTAGCGTGTGCTAGTCCCCCGACCTTAGCGTGCGCTAGACAACGTAGTGTACGCTAATCCGCTAGTCCAGAGGGCTGGAAACAGAACTGCCACTCCCAGGGCTAGCTCGCTAGCGCGCGCTACGAAGCAGATGTAGCGTGCGCTACTAAGGGACCTCTAGCGTGCGCTATGCGGAAAACATAGCGCGCGCTAGGTACGGAATATAAACGGTCCAAAACACTGAAATATGAACGATACATCAAACGAAACAACTCAAAGCGCATAATAACATAGAATGGATCCACGAAAACCCCAAAACGGCGGTTCCGCATAACAATTACGAGAATTAGATCAATAGATGACGGAAGAAATACACTGAAAGATACACGAGGGTCGCTACAAATGAGAAATACACTGAAAAATGAAAATACGGGGAAAAGAAAAATACGGATATTACATTATTAGCTCATTCATTAATGTGAAATAGTAAGTATTCATAATATAGGTTTAAAAGTATCTTGGATTAGTGTTTCAAATGAATTAGGAGCAAAATATGTTAGGTTAAACCAAATCCTTAGCTTATGTTATAATTCAGATTTTATCACGTTCAGATCCCTTAGTTTAGGAATTTAAAACCATACTTAGGTACTTACTGAAGTACTCAAATAATTATCATAGATACTTTTACGAGTTAGGTAACCAATGTAATTTTTCTAGATTTTATTACAAAGGAAAATTACCATTTCAAAATCATCTTTCCAGACCTACCCAGGAAGTTAACTGCACATATATATAAAAAGTTTGCCTTTAATTAACCCATTTACACATAGCAGAAAAGTCCACAAAAATTCTGACAACTCCCAAATAACCTAAATATCACTCCTGCATAAGGCGAGCTCTTAACTCCTTGTGGTTTGAAAACTAAAAATCAAAAACATCGACTGATTTTCAGACTCAGATTTCCCAATTTTGACACATGAATTCCCAAAAATCAAAAGACCACCTTCCCGACCTCCAATGACCATGAAATTAGATATTAAGACAGTATACATCAATTTAGTTTTACGCTCAAGAATTATGCAAAAACATGTTGTTATCATTAAATTACACCTTGTGCAAAATGACCCAATTTCTGGACAGCTTGAAATTTTTGGACAGCTTGTTCACATGAAATCACAACCAATTCTTAAACTCTTTTAAACCCTATGTCTAACTTATTTTAGATATGATTAATAGACAAGTTTCATGAAGCATAAGTCGAATCAAATAGAGCAAAAGGAGAACATCAAGAACCTGATGTCGACTAGGGCGAAAGAAACCGAATGGAACAAGGACTTAGGCTCGAATCAAACACCACCAACACTCTAACGTTTAGCACTCCACTCTCGACGCCGAGACCTGCTTCTCTTCTTCTTCTTCTTCGACAGCGATATGATGATATAAAAGTGTGTTTTCTGGTTGTGGTTCGATGCAAAAGATGGGAGGGACGTCTTATGGAATTATAGGGCATGGCATGTAGTATTTAAGGTATAACCGTGTATGGTTGTTAGGGATAATAATGTATGGAATCTTTATTATAGAAAGGTATTGAAAGATCATAATTGGGTTTGAATCTGGTGTAAAGGATCGGTAATGATATGTGATAATTAGCCGAGATTAGTGGGATTCCAATCATCATTCGGATGTTGCAAATTATTTTGAACGTGTGGTATGTGATACAATTTAGGAAGGTCTTATGGATGTGCAACATTTATTTATTATAGGTATAAATTTAGGTTAGTAAATTTTAATTTTATTTTAATATATAACACATAGTTAGGGTTTAAAATAAATTATTACAAGGTTTAGGGAACAATTCGAAATTAGAGGTACTCTTCCCCTCTAAAAAAAAAATTCGTCCCCGAAATTGAATTGAAGGTGAAATAAAGACGTACCAGACTACGAAAATAAATGTGGATAACTTGTTCGCACCGATTCCTCGGTTTTCCAGGGAGCTTCTCGCTCTAGGTGATTCTTCCAAAGAATTTTAACAAACCGAATGACTTTGTTTCTCATGACCCTATCTTTAAAAATAAAGATGAAGTACGAAAGGAAAAGATGAAGAAGGAAACCTAATGTCTACCCAATCCTCACAGGTCATAGCCTAAGCTCTACAGGTCAAACCTAGGGCTCCGATACCATAATTGTAACACCCCAACCCGGCAATGGTAGAAGTATCACATTGTGGTGGCATATCAGAATATACATAATAGAACGCAAGCGGAAGTCTAATCATAAATACCAAAATATAAGTCAACATGACTTAAAAGAAATACATAAGTTCCATAATCCAAAATAAAGGAAACATAATCCAAGTCTAAATAATGAAAAAATAGTCCAAAAGCTAAGAAGTCTATGGTAGATAAGTCCACACACAGCTCCTACTCTCAACCCAAAGATAGCCCAGATCCCAGCTTAATAACCTGCCGCGGAAGAAAAGAAAATGTGGCTGAGCTAAAAAGCCCAGTGAACAGATATATATAGCAAAGTACTGAAACTAAATTGAGAAATACAGAATATGGTGCAATGGGAAAATATCAGAAGGTATAATATAAGTGTAGTAAATGGTGTAAGGGTTACACTTTTCTACCACGAGTACAGAGACATATCATCATAACATCATAAGTAACATAAATATCATAAATGGAGTAGCTAACTCCCAGAGTGTGAATGACGTGTATGGAACACAATCACCATTCACCAGAAATATGACATATACATATTAGATCAGTCTAGGATGCATCCATATGCCCCTGCAGAAATCATAATGGCCAGAAACATAATGCTTGAGCTCATAATACATAGCAGAAAAGGACGCAATGGGTCATCACTCGCCCATCATAGAGTCGTGCCATTGGTGCCTCAATGACATGGTCATGGAACCCCCATGACTAGTGAAAGCTCGGGTAGCAAACTGAAGGGTCAAACAGAATGTCATAGCAAAGTCACAGAATATATAAGTCATCAGAAAATATCTTAACATGGGTTCATATAAAGGCTCATAGCAAAGGCTCAAATCATAAGTGTCATATCAGAAGTGTCATAATAGAAGGTTCATAGCAAAGGTATCATAATCAGAAATTGCTAATAATCAAAAGCTAGGTGAGAGTCATGAAAAACTTTAAGAGAAAGGTCAGAATATATGTACCTTAAGGAAAGCAAGCAATGAGAAAAAGGATCACAAGAGGATGAGTCACTCCTTCTTCACGGAATCTACAGAATTTATAATCATATATTACTTATACGTTCATTAAAGTCATAACGGATTTTAAATACTTATTAGCTCATTCATTAATGTGAAATAGTAAGTATTCATAACATAGGTTTAAAAGTATCTTGGATTGGTGTTTCAAATGAATTAGGAGCAAAACATGTTAGGTTAAACCAAACCCTTATCTTAAGTTATAATTCAGATTTTATCACGTTCAGATCCCTTAGTTTATGAATTTAAAACCATACTTATGTACTTACTGAGGTGCTTATATAATTATCATAGGTACTTATACGCGTTAGGTAAT